>JAMXBD010000801.1:0-636427 GCA_024138025.1 Combretum micranthum | reverse complement strand
TTGAAATTCTTAATTGGATTAATGTCAAAAATGGTACTTGAACTTTCACAAAAAATTCAATCAGATATCTCAAGTTTGATTTTGAACGATTTGATACATGAAGTAATTTTTTACATACATTTTTCTTACTCAATATTTAGTCTTAAATAATTTGGTACTTAAAGTATGTTTTTACATAAATTTTTCCTACCTGAAGCAAGTTCAATCAGGCTAGAAAAATGTACACAAAACTTGCTTTATGTACCAAATTATTCAAAATCAAACTTCAAGTACATGATTAAACTTTTCGCCAAAATTCAAGTATTAAATTATTCAAAACGGAATTTTAGGTATATGATTTAACTTTGTGTGAAAGCTCAGATACCATTTTTAACATTATCTCTTCTTAATTATATATCGTATATATAACATCATTTCAAAATTTATTATCATGAACTAATTTGTTGCATTATTAACAAGGTTTAAGAAACTTGAACCGATTAAGGATGTTTTAAAGAGCTTTAGCTTGGTAGGCTTAAAAAAGAGGTCACTAAACTAATTTTCTCTACTCCTGACTTGACTTAATTCTCTCACATTTAAAAGGTATACTCGAAAAATATCATTCTTGGCTATTCAAGTTTTGTTTAACTCTAAAAGGATTTATATAAACTAAAATAGTTCATAAACCTATTTATGTTAAAGATAAGCTTTCTAAAAAGGAATTGAGCCTTCTTTTCTAAATTAAAAGTCTCTAAGGCTAATGCCTATACCCAAGTAAGAAATGAAGAGATGAATATTGACCATTAGATCATCTAGAATGATTTAATGTCCAACAAAGTCTTTGTCTCAGTCATCATCAGAGTGTTATATGATGGTTAGTATCAACTTCCAATATTTATATGTAAGAGGCTTCTCCCCTTATTTAGATTCATTCTGTATATTTTTAAGATTAAGAGTAACGCAGAAGTCCTATTGAAATAACACCATAGAGGATTAAAACAATGAATTGATCAAGAAAGATCAAGATGATCAAATTTAATTCACTATCTCATGCACACCATATAGCATTCAAGTTTGTCTATTCCTTCTCTTATGCCCGTTCTTCCTCTCATGCCTCTTTTTTATGACATTTTTATGCATGTTATCTTCTTAAGACTCCTCTTAAGTTAACCCTATAACACGTGATCGACCAATTGCAATAATCCCACTACATAATGTATATATATATATGTATTGGTTGGGTTTAAGATGAGCATTTGGTACATTATGATATGATTACTAGATAATGAAGCATATGTTAAGGTACTAGATACTATTATTTTCAAGTTGTAAAATTTTTATAGTATATATTAAAAACACTAAATTACTACCTAATTACCTAAAGCATCTCTCATATCATCATTTTCTATCTTTTCTTCTTTTATCTCCCCATTTCTTCCCAATTTTGTAAACCTTAATCTAATCCATTCTAATTTTTCAACTGTAGTAGCATATCGTCACTTTATAATATAATTATCTTGTAGTGTTCTACACTATAACATATATATTATTTGATTGTATATGCTTGACCTTATAAGTTACATTGAAGTATTGACTATCTTTAAAAGCTAATGAATACATAAAAATCTCAAAAAAATTTAATCATTGGGATGTTCTACAAGTTCTACCTTTTTATTTGACAAATAAACAATGTTCACTAGGTTTGGTACAGGTTGCAACTTCCACGTATATATTAATTTTCTAATATTACAAAAAACAATCCACATAAAAGAACTTATGATATTAGACAATTAATTTTTGAATGTTTTTCTAAGGCAATTTACTAGTACTAGTAAACATAGTAAAGCATAATTCTAAGGTGTTCTAGGATATATGATAAAGGATGATTTTAAGGTGTTATGAGAAAAGTTCTAAATATAATATTTGATATTTTTACCTTAGAAGATAAGGTATGAATAGGATTTCATACCTTATCTACCTAATGCCTACTCATCATTAGCTTTTCAACACTTTTTAGCTGGCAAGAGATGACTTTCTTACTTACCATTATTTAGTTTCGTACTTTTAAATTTTTAAATTAGTGTCAATAATGGTATCTGAACTTTAATACCTAAATTTTGAAGTTAATCAATTTAGTACCTAAAAGAACTTTTTGTACATGCCAACAGTACCTTCATAAATAATAAATTGATAAATTTCAAAGTTTTTCAGGTATTAAATTGATCAATTTCAAAGTTTATGTACTAAATTAACCAATTTTAAAGTTCATGTACCTAATTGTATATTTTGTTAAAGTTAAAGTACCATTTGTAACATTATCCCTAAAATTTTTATTGAAAAGAATTATTACTTTTCAATTTATTTACACATATTCTTTAACTCCTAATGCAACTTATGCTTTTCCAAAGTAATTTAGCTATTTAGGTAGAGAGATAAGTAAAGAATCACTTTGAACAATTTCTTAGCTTCCTTTACTTCACCTCATCTAACATTTCATGAGAGGTAACCTTCAACATATATAATTGTTGGATTCTCTATAAAGTAGTTTTAATAATAATGAAAGATGATAATGGCAATACAAGTGCATGTACTTTGATTTTTGACAATTTAGTATTTCATCTTTAAATTTTAGAAAATTAGTGTTTGTACTTTCCAAGTATAGGCAATTCAATATAATAGATCCATCAAATAATATTCGATAGACATTTATTTCAATGATAGAATGATGGTAGACCATGTGCTGTACTTTCAATTTATGAAACTACTTGTTAGTTTAATACCACATATTTAGATTTTAGCAATTTTTAGCCAAGCATTTGTTATTATCTTATAATCAAACAGCATCTTCGTCAAATATTATTTAATAGAGGTATTGAATCATACATACTTTGGAAGTACGAGTACTAATTTGCCAAAATCTAAAGATAAGGCACTGAATTGCCAAAAATTGAAAATACAGGTACTTGGCCTGCTTTTATCCCATTGAATATGAAGAAATTACTAATGAGTCTATCAAATGTGTAAATTTAAGATATTTAATAAAATGAAAAGTATTAGGATTCAGAGCGTTGTCCAGAGAGTATTGGAAAAATAGAAGAAGTTAAGTTTTATCCAAATCATTCTCCAAAGAGTAGTCCTACTTTAGACAAAAGGTTATGATTTCATCACAGATTGTTCTAAATAGGACACCAACCAAGATAAAACCCTTGATCTCTATAGAGGGCTAAGTGATAGGACCTAAAGAGTTAAGCTCACAAAATTTGGATAACTAAGAAAGATTTGGCATGGTAAGCTTGGAGCAAGAACCAATGAAATCGAACCAACTCGTCCGCTCTCAACATTTCTCAAGGAGCTTATGTACTTAATGAGGTCACCCATGTGTTAGAGATCGCATGAAGAAATCCACTATTAGGAGGACTCGTCCCAACTATTAATAGTTAATACGATCCGATGAACGACATCAAGAGTCATGCTCTGTAAATACTTGGAGTTCTTCCTCATTTTATAGATCTAGAAATTGATAGAAATGTAATCGTGCTGTCGGACTACTCTCGCAAGAGATCAAATATATCTCATGGTGAAGAATACATAGCCTTTAAACTAGAACAATGGAGTTGATACTATATAGCTCCTTTACTTGTCATTGGTGCTTTTGAGCTTCTTAAGATTGTCTTCTCCTTCTCCTTACCTTAGCACACTTAGCTTTTCCTTATATGTGCTCTTTCATGTCACTCCTCTAAGACCACATGTAGCATGAAATGCATGCTAAACGCACATGACCATTGCGATCAGATCCACCCCACTACAATTTCAAAATTGGAAGAAGGCCATTTGTGAGGACATGAGGAGAGAACTTAAACTCTTCCTATATCACTTCTATAGTAAGCTATCAAATAAATCCTATAGATTTGTATATAGAGACGATTTGATTCTCTCTTATCATTTCTTAAATAGCTAATGTTATTCCTACTACTTAGAATCCTCTACCAACTTGAGCATTAAGTACCTATGCTAAAGCTACCCCTAGCGCTACTTGGCTCACATTTGTTACTTGTGTGGACTCAATTTTAACTTGCCATAGAGAAGGATCCATCGTCCATCTTAGGATTTAGAAAATTGAGATTACATAACAGCACTATCTCATCAAAATTATTATTCAAACAATTGTAAATTTGTTATAGTAGAAAAAAATGATAATAAAAGGTAGTAAACTAAATAGCTCAATTAGTAATCCGCTAAGTGCAACCCTCTTCACAACACAACTAAAGATAAAATCAACTTCAATTTTAGCCGATTATCTAAAAGTTGAATTCAACTTGAAAATGATTCGTATGTTTGACGAACTTGAGAATCATACAGAGTTCAACATATATGAATCATAGTTATTGAAATCAGGATCCTACTTATACGATTCTATAAATGTATGTTTTTAAAAATTCTTTCTAGTTAACTCATGTATAAAATCAATTTTTTGTAAACTCTAGTAGAATTATGAGTCTACATGTTAAACTTGGTAAGTACTTATACTTTTAATCAAATTTATAAATTCTACTTATTTAAGTTAAATGCTCAAAAATAAAAAAATACTACCAAGATTTTACATGCTCATCAACTATTGGCATACTACATTCTCTCCTTATCTAGTTCAATTTTTGTTTCCTCTTTCTCTTTCTTCTAGTCACATGTTCAATGTTTATATCCTTCATTCAAATTCGAGTTCTAATTAAAATGTTCACAAAGAATTTATTTATTTCATTAATATAATACGAATTACAGATAAGTCAAAAGTTTAACTCCTCTCAATCCATATATCTTTTCAAACAAAATAATATAAAATAAAATAAGAACTTACTTTCATCCTTCTTTGTCCTTCAATGCATGTTAAATTATGGAATAAGAGTTATTTATGGAAAAAAAAAAAAAAGAAAGAACTTAGTTTTTTTCTTATTTTATTATGAATTTCAATTTTCTTACATATATAATAAACACATCTATAATTTTTCAAAACCTACTTTAGATAGCTTGTAGAATACTACATGTCCTATTTATTTCTACAGATCCTCTAATAGAATTGTAAGTTTAACAATAATGAGATAACAGCAACGTAAATGCAGTTATTTTCAAATTTTGGTAATTAAATGTTTAAAAGTCCAATTTTTATAATTTAGTGATCCCACTTTCAAACAAAGTTCAAACTAGTATCTTTACACTTTGCAGTTTAGTGCACTTACTTTAAAATAAAATTCAATACAGTGTCTCAAAGACACTAAACTAAAGTCCATTCCAAAATAGAAGCACTAAATTGTAAAAAGTGAAATTTCATATACTAAATTGTCAAAATCTAGAAATAAAGACTTGCATTGCCATTATCTCGATAACCACGCATTTGAAACATAACCAACAATATTATAAAGTTTTCTTTTCTTTTTTTCTTTTCCCTATACTTGTCCCTAAGTCGAATAAGACCATATGCATTTTATTTTAAGATATTAAAATTCATATGTTTATACATAGAAAATAAATAATAATAGGGAGTGATACTATATTCTTGTCTTTGAATTTTATTACGTGCTTTTTTCAATGTTTTGTATCTTTTTATTGTCGTACTAGGTTTTTAGGCACTCGAAATCCTATCTCAATTTTTATCTCAGTTACAATTATGTCACAAAAATTATATATTAAGTCAAGCTCAAATAATTTATCCCATTTCTCAATCAAAAATTGATTTGGATTCTATTTTTTTCTCTTTTAATTTCTCTTAATTCACAAATTAATGGTTCAAATTACCAAAACTCTATCGTTACATCTGATTGACTAGAATGTAACTTCCTTTTTTTCTATATATTAGAGAAATTATCATATCTCATGAAAAAATATTTGTTTTTTCAAAAACACACTTAATCATTAAATAAATGAATTATTATTCATTACCAACTTTATTTTATTTTAATGAACCAAACCAAATATAACATAAACTTTTAAAATATACTTTATACCATTATAACATCATCATTCTCCTTTTAATTTCAACAATTAATTATATAAAACAGCATCCCGAAAGAATGGATTAAGGAAAATTAATGATAAAATAAATAAAGACGATCCATTTCCTTTGAAAATATTTCATGCCCATAATAGACTTCTCCTCGGGTCGGTCCAAACCGAGATCGGACCCGAACTGCCACCAAGGGTTTGGGCAATGGAACCGCCCTGCTGGAATGGTGGGTCCTTGCTGGGTCTTTGAAGTGGACCCACCAGAACTAGCGAGTCCAAACCGTCACTTAAAAAGAAAAACATAAATTAAGTGTAAAATGCATTTTTTTAATAAATTAAATATATTCATCATTTTTATAGTCACCAATTCATAATTTTTTCCCTTTAAATTAAGTGTAAAATGCATTTTTTGACAAAATTATCTTTGCTTTGACAAATCAAAAATTTTTTTATTTTCTAAAAAAATAAAAATAATGTCCGGTTTCGAACCGTGGACCCGCCCCGTAAACCAGTGGATCCCCGGTTCTGATCTACCACGTCATGTCAATAGGACGGTTTCAGATCCTCCAAAATTGGAATCGGACCCGATGATGAGATCCGAACCGAAACCACAAGAAGTCTATCCCATAAGAGACTTATCTTGATTGGTCAAATTGGGTATTCTGTAATGTCAACCAATCTATCTTTTTTGGTACTTCGGGCCGTAATATAGCAGACTGAAAATATCTTATCACCATCGTATGATTGTGAGGGCATTGTACACTGTTATTCGGAACACACAAATCTAATTTCAATGGACTCGATCGAGGACTAGTTTGAAACTTGAACGATTAACAAGTGCAATCCACGGAGTACCACCTTTTACTCCGCTATTTTAGGCCAGTTTATAAAATTTTTATTTGTATCATATTAGTATCTGATTTACATCTGTAATTTATTTATGGGTCTATTTAGATGTTCTATATTTAATCTGTATCTGTATCTTTTTTAAAATAATATGTGTATATATGTCTGATTTATATTTATATATTTTCTATATTTGATCTTTTAATGAGAACTATCAACTTATTTTTATCTGTATCTAATTTTTTATAAATAATTTGTTAGAAAAAAATTTGAAAAAAATGTCTATATCTATAATCTGTCAACAAACAAACAGACCATATATCATATATGTATCGTATCTATTTGATCAGTTTAAAAATAAAACTGTTAATTTTTTATTGATATTTATTTTTTTATAAATATTTATTTAAAAATGATAAAAATATATTATCAAAATGACCAGAATACGATCAAACAATCAAATATTCATCGCTTTTTTTTTTTTTCTTTTTAAAGTACTCTACCCACAAGAAAGACAATGGCCGGTGGAAGCATCATAGAAATTTCCCTGAATTTTGGATTCTTCTACAACGGTCGATCAAAATGTTTGAGTTTTGCAAGGAACAAAGTTAAGGATAAATATTACCGTATCATTTCATGATAAAATTGCTTAAGTAATCTATACAAGAAGCAACCAGTTACAACTTGTTTTCTTCGGTTTCTAAGAATTATATTGGTATGTTGAATGAAGCTGGTTGATTTAATTTGCGTTACGAAACCGGCTTAGGAACTTGTCACTTTCCACGAAAAGGGCTTATATGAAAATCACATGAAAAAAAGATTTAGTACTTCCAAGACTTGTCATTTTATATATCTTCAAACAAAAGAAAGCAAAAAATATTAGACAGATAAAAACTCAAGATATAATACCACGAACATATCGTTTGAATATTAAAGATGAGGACTATTTGAAGACTTTGTTTGAAGATAAAATATACAAGGGAAAAATAAAAATAAAAATCAAAAGATAATAACTACTTTGTGTGAAAATTTTCATTCCATGTCTTATCTAGATATTTGTACTAACTTGTAAGAAATCTAAGCTTCTTTGAGTATATTGGTTTGGTATTATTTTGGCGGTTTTTGGGTGAAATTGGGTTGGATTTTTGCATTTTGTCCTGAAATGGGATGGGTAGAAAAAATATTCAGGGGGGGTTGGTGTTGCTATCAGTCACAACGCCTTTGGCAAGGGGGGGTTGGGGGGGAAGGCACCGTTACAAACGACGCCTTTAGCGTGAATGAAAAGCCCCCGAACTCCCTCTCCTAGCCCCCATCTTCTTCTCTTCTCCCTTCCACTTTCTCTTCCTCTCTTCCTCTCACTCTCTCCTCCGCTGGACAGCACGTCTTCCCCCACCAAATCTCCATTTCCGGCCGATTTTTGCGCGGATTAAGCTCTTCAATCTCAGGTAAGTTCTTCATTTATCAATGTAGTGTAATTTTTTTACAATTTCGGTGTTAAAATCATGAAAAATAGACTTGTACGTGGTTGTATAATTTTGTCAGATCTGGATGTTTTAGCAGATGATTCTGAGTTATGAAGTGTTGTAAGAGTAGTATATAGTGTATATGTGAAATTTGAGGAATTGCATTGGCTGATCTAGGGAGTTTTCATGGAGAATTTTTTCATGCATATAAGGTGTTCGATGAAATGCTTCAGTAGCTTAAGTTGAGGATTATGATGTTTACATGAACATGAGTAATAAGGAATGTGATTATACTTGAGTTTGTTTGTTTTGAGTGAATGATGTAGATCGGTAAAGTGGTGTAAGAGTAGTGTATGCGAATGATTAAAAATGGTGTAGGAGTAGTGATGAGAAGTGGTTTTGAGTGGTGAAGTGGTATAGGTGAAGTGGTGTAAAAGATATCGGTTTGTGACTCATGTTGTTGAATTAAAATGTGAGTGAATGTTGTTTGAAGTGTTGTGTTAACATTTTAGTTTGCTGTGGATAGGTTTTGGAATGGCTAATTCTATAAGGTTCATTGTTTATGCTCATGGCAACATAGTGGATGGAAATTATGGGCCACAATATGACAGGCCGCCCATCAGGAAAGTGAAGGTTAGGGTGAATGCCAACTTCGAAAATTTTAAGGCAATCATTTGTGGCAAGATAGGTGTGGATTATAATCATAGTGATGTGGAGATAATACACAGACATGCACATTATATGAGTCATGGGGTTGTGTACATGTTAATGTCAATTGCAGATGATGACAGTTTTGAGGATCTGATTTTGCTTGCTGTTGAGTTGGGTGCTAGGCTAATTCAGGAAATATTTATGAAGGTCACCGATTGAGCTGCGACTACTAAAAATGTAGCTCATGTTCCATATGAGTTGAATGAACAACATGGTAATATGTTTGGTGGGCAGCAATTTCAATTTCATCTTGGTTCGTTTTCGAATATTCGCTCATAGAATGAAGGAGCTGTGCCAGCTTTACCCATGCATTGTGAACAATATGAACCCATGCCATTTGATGAGACACTGTCAGAATTTAAGAATAGAGTAGCACGGGAAGTGGCACCAGTGTTTGCTACTGGGATAGAAGATGATCACTTTGATAGTGGTTTTAATGTGGATGAAAATGGTGATACAATCGAAGATGAGGTAGACGAGGAGATGATAAGACAGTAGAAGAAGAAGTTCAAAGGGGAAACATTGCAGGTGTTGCTGGCCCACATAGTTCACTGCCACGAGATTCAATGTCAAGTCAGGCTTCGGTAAGAGACTCAATTCCCTATTTCAATATAAGTGGAGGCGGTGATGGCTATGTGACATTTGAAGATAAAATAGATGCTATGTCTGCAAATATTTGTGATAGCCAAGAATTAGTGAAGGGTATGATGTTCAAGACAAAGGATGATCTAATTGAGACTGTAAAAGCTGCTCACATTAGAAGACGCTGCAACTTCCGAGTTGATGAGTCTAAGAAAAATCTATGGATCGCTCATTACAATAAAAGTGATCAAGGTTGTTCGTGGCGGATACGGGCTTGTCTGAAAAAACTAGAAGGACTTTTTGTAATCACCAAGCTTGATGGTCCCCATTCTTGCACTAATTCGTTACTTGGATAGGACCATTCACAGATAGACTCGAATATCCTAGCTCGAGAGTTTATCAGTTTTGTCCAAAAAAATCTAGATTGCAAAGCAAAGGAGCTCGAGTCTCACTGTTTAACAGTATATGGGTATATGGTTTCTCGTAGAAGGATTTGGGAAGGAAAGAAAAAAGCAATTGCTATGGTTTATGGTGATTGGATCAATCTTACAATGAACTTCCAAAGCTTTTCAATGCAATCAAGTCAACTAATCCGAGTGTCGATAGTAGAGTAGAGAGGTGGACAAGATTACCTATACCGATGAGGCGCATTTTAAGCGGGTTTTCTGGAGCTTTGGTCCTTGCGTTGAGGCCTTTAAGCTATTGTAGCCTGTTATTTGTATTGATGGTACATTTCTATACGGCAAATACAAGCATGTGTTGCTCGTGCATGTGGTGTAGATGGAGACAACCACATCTTACCATTAGCGTTCTGTCTGGCTCTGAGTCTAAAGAAATGTCATGGTTTTTGAGGAAGTTGAAACGAGGGGTTATAGGACACAGGGGAGAAGAGACTGTATGCATCATCTCAGATAGGGGGGCTAGTATTATTGGGGCTGTTGCGGATGAATCAAATGGGTGGCAACTCCCTTTGCGGTGCATCGATTTTGATACGACATATTGCCAGCAATTCAACAAAGTTCATAAGAATCAAAGGTGCAAGAACTTAGTGACATATGCTACATTTCAAGCTCAGGCGCGAATATTCGAGAAGTCTATGGAGCTTGTGAAGAATATTGACGAAGAAGCAGTAGAGTGGTTCAATCAAGTACAATCAAATGGAGATATGATCCTACCCAAAGAGTCTTGGACACTAGCATTTGATGGATGTTACCGTTTTGAGTACATGACTACAAACATGGCAGAAACATACAATTCTGTCATTAAGGGAGCCAGAGGATTACCTGTATGTGGGCTGGTGAAAAAAACTTTCTACAACTGTGTCATGTATTGGGAAGGAAGACTGTCTGCAGCGAAGAATGCTATTATGAGTGGCAAGGTTTTCACATCATATGCAAAGAAGAAGATAGATTTATGGGCTTCACAGGCTAGTTCACATCAAGTAACTCAATTTAATAAAGGTACTGGATTGTTTGAGGTACGTACCGGTACTCGACGGGAGAAAGGTCGCTTGAAGCATGATGGTAGAACACATAAGGTAGACTTTTCAATGTTCATGCACATACAACAAATGGCAAATATACCGACTGCCATGTTCCCATGTAATGGCAGCTGCAAAATTTGCTAATGTGGATTGGACTTCCTTTGTCGGGCCATGGTATAGGTGGACGAACGAAGTGCAAGTTATGAATCTCATTTTACCCAATTGGAGATGAACTCGACTGGCCATCCCCAGCCAACTTCCCTTGCCTTATTCCCGATCAGGCAAGCGCAAGGGGAAAAAGGAAAACCTAGAATAAAGCGATATACAATGGAAATGGATTGGAGAGAACAGCCTGATAGAGTAACATGTAGCCTATGTAGATGGGATGGTCACAATAGAAGGAGTTGTCCAAACAAAGCAGGACAAAGTTCGTAGGTTTGTTAATATCGTGGTTTGAATTTGTCGAATGTTGTCTCATTTTCGATTATGTAGTTATCATATTTTAATCACATTTTCTCATTTCATATAATCTCATTTCCTTCTTACATGCAGGGTAGATGGAGCTGGGCCCCATTGATGATTTAGTACTTTCCCAGCAGGGCAGACATTATTCCTCAGTTGTTTGGTTAGATGAGGTACCAAATCACATACTGCACTTCTATTTCAGCTTTGTGGAATCACAATATTAACATAGGTAATAACGTTTGATGTATTTCTTCCAGGCATCCGTACAGTGCTCCTTGTTAGGCGCAGGGAACCGAACTCTAGGCACAACCAGGTTGGACGCCCTATAGACGAGCGTATATTGCCTTATTTGGAGCAGGCTGGCTTCATTGGTCTTGCACGTCTCCCCTACATTCAGCTTGATTGGTATCTCATTTCTGCGTTGGTAGAGAGATGGCGTCCAGACTCACACTTCCACTTGCCTCATGGAAGATGACTATCACGTTATAGGATGTGGAGGTCCAGTTAAGACTGCCAGTACATGGTTTGCCAGTAGTTGGTAACACATCCATTGCTACCAGGTGGCAGTCAGAGTGCATGAGGTTATTAGGGGCTTAGCCACAGGGTGATACATCTCGTGGAGGTCGTCTAAGTCTTACCTGGCTACGTCACATTTTGCCAATTTACCGGATGATGCACCAGAGGAGCAAATCATGAGGCACACTCGTGCTTACTGCAGCTAATGGGTGGATGTATATTTACAGATAAATCTGGTTCACTAGTACACTTTATGTTCCTGCCATTGTTAGAGGACTTCGCTCAGGCGGGGCAGTACAACTGGGGTAGTGTCTGCCTTAGCTGGTTATATCGTCAGCTTTATCGTGCTTCTTTCTAGAATGTGGAGTAGATTGGTAGAGCGCTTGTGCTATTGCAGGTGTGGGCATGGGATCGATTCCCTGTTATAGTACCTCGAGCACGTTTTGGTCCACCATTACATGCTGGAGCGCCCCTTGCTGCACTATGGACGATCATCCAGGACACTACTCGCCACCCATCTCACGTCATCTCAGCTTATAGGGAAGCGTTTGACATGATAGGGTCTGAACAGGTATAATTCCTTTCACATTTCCCTAAAAGTTACATAAGTATTATTGTTTCTTTGTGTAACGAGTTTTGTTTTATGAGACAGATTGTTTGGCTCCTTACACAGATGACATCCTCCATAGACTTCCACCATACTGTCGTCAGGGTATGGATGTCTGGATAACTCAGGTCCCCCTCATTTGCTTTTCATACATCGAGTGGTGTTTTCCAGATCATGTCATTCGATGGTTTGGGGGTTACCAGAGAGTTCCACCTGGATATAACACGGATAGCGACCTGCATAAGATAGATTTGAGGGGGCGGGTCAACACTAATTGGGTTGTTCCTCACGCTGTGTACCATGAAATGTGGAATGAGAGACAGCATCGCCTGGTCGATGTTGAGCTCCCATTCGGGGTCGACCCTGACTACTTGCGTTGGTTTAGACGTGTCACCAGGAGATATATTAGCCATACTGGTGCTATGGTCGGTGGTTTGGTGAGACATAGACTTATATTTCATTTCTCATATATAAAGATAT
Organism: Combretum micranthum; assembly: GCA_024138025.1. Classification (NCBI taxonomy): domain Eukaryota; kingdom Viridiplantae; phylum Streptophyta; class Magnoliopsida; order Myrtales; family Combretaceae; genus Combretum; species Combretum micranthum. The sequence continues at coordinate 623,301 of JAMXBD010000801.1, read as the reverse complement.
GCAATTGCGAATCTTACTTCCTCTATTATTGTAGGCAATCGATTTAGGCGGATCAGGATGACTTCTGATATAGCAGAAGTTATTCCATTGCAGATGAGGCCTACAGAACTGTAGATGAGCATGGAGTTATCGACCATCTTTATCCTGAGTTTCGGTACACCATACCTACAGAGGGTAAAGCTGCTGCACAGGATGAGAGTGAGCATGATCAGCAGCAGTACCAGACTGTTCGTCATGCTCCATCACTACCTCGATCCACATCTACAATTGTCAGGGGACGCCATAGCACCTCATCATTGCCTTCTTACCTTACTCCATGCAGCGAGGTTGGCTCTTCATCTCATCAGCCTCCACCACCGCCGTAGAAGAGGCGCCCAGTACCTCCACCTGATTATGCCGATATGGGTGAGGAACTTACACAATTATCACAGCATAAGAGACCCACCCATGCCTCTCTTGTCCCTCCACCAGATTTCAGTACATCACCTACTGAGGAGACTGATCCTCCTAAGCCAGCACCTACACAGCGTGGTACATGATCTATATTGTTTAGGATCTCTAGGAGCGCACGGAGGCCCGCTAGGAGGAGATGGCGTTATATTTTCCTACTTTGTATTTGCTTTTCATTTAAACTATTAAACTCATATGTATTTATGGCATGTAATTATATTTTTTTTATCTTAGTTGTGTTGTTAGTGAATGTTGCTTCTGCACGTTTCAAATATCATTATTGACAGGTTGTACATGTCAAAATGTGTCAGGCAGGTTTGGGGTGTTGAAGTAAGTTTGCAGGATTGAGCTGTTGGATGTGCTTTTGTTGGTGTTACAATTGCTGTGTTTTGGGTGTTCGAATTATTTCTGTGGAGTTAGGGAGATAGTATTAGTGTAATTTTTGCAGGTTTGAAATCTTCGATTCATACTTTTTTTGTCTATTTTACTGGTTATAGCTGTTTCATTTTTTACATTGGTTGTATATCGAGCTTTTTCTGCAGGGGAAGGGGGAGCAGGCTGGGGCATGCGTTGAAGGCGCCGTTCCTAAGGGCGCCTTCAGTGCTTATACTGAAGGCGCCGTCCTCAACGGCACCTAAAAGCCAAAATTAAAGGCGCTGTCTAATTTCTGGAATAATTTTCCAAAAAGTCCCATTTCGGGACAAATTTTTTTAAACCATCCCATTTTCGCCTAAAAACCTTATTTTGGCAACATTTTCAAACTGAACTGATACGAAACTAATAGTGATATGATACCGATGAAAAACTGATAATTTTACTCATAAAATAACCAAATCAAACCGATATTGAACTGATATAGATGTTATACTGATAAATTATAGATACAGATCCGATACAAATCTGATTCCGACAAAAATCTGACCATCTAAATAAGCTATTATCCTTAATAAATTAAAGTTTTTCTTTTCCAAAACTTGTGTGAGACTAGTTTGAAAAGAATTAGGGTGAACTATATAGATTTGTGTAAAGATGTGGATTAGGAGGCAAAACACAATTTTGGTATTTAGGTCTGCATAATCTATATGTGGAATGGGAGGCAAAGCAAATTAGTGTTAGTACCCTTACTAAATTCTTTCTCAGCTGGTGGATCCACCAATGTGGATTACCTTTTCCCTTTTTCCTCATTACATATTAGAAGAGAGGACCAGCTTATAAGAAAAAAATCTCCATATACTGCTAAGAAAAATTTCTTAACTCTACACTTTTGAATGCTATATATAGTTTGTTTATTATTCTATGTTGAATGCAGTATACTCATTGCCATATACGTAAGCACTTGAGTTGTAAATTGAATAACAACCTAACTCTGAATTGAATCTAAAAGTTAGTGTTTTGCTTTTGTCCATAAACCTCTAATATGAATTTGAAGACTTTGCTTCATCAAAATCAAATCCCAAATTAAATGTTTATCAAACCTGAATTATTATATGTAAAAATTTTATTTTAAGAGCCGTTCACTTCACCGAATGAATAAAACTGTAATAAAATTATTATTATTAAGTAATGAAATAGATTTGTAATAGGATTTTTATTTGTTAATTTTTTATTTAAATTAAGGTATTTAAAAAAAAAAAGATAATTCTAGCATTAAATTATCATTCTTGAGTAAATAATAACTACTCAATTTTTTTTGTAATAAGAATTTCTTATGAAATCACCATTATGGCTATTGTAATAGCTCTTTATCTAATAAATATAGTAGAGTTCCTCAATCAAAATAACTATGCTAGATATCTTATGGATGGATGGTTCGATGCAAATTTTTGTTTTGGGGGGGGGGGGGGGGGGGGGGATGGGGACGGCCTTTTTCCTTATTTATTTATCTTTAACTATGTTAGAGCTATTGGTCAAAATAGATTCATCTTGCTAATGTTGAGTAGGTAATTATTGAGACCTATATTCTTAAAGACTACATTAAATTTATAGTAGAAAGAGAAACAAAACACGGCTGGGGTAAACCAGACGCATCAAGCTACCGTTAAAACATTACCTGTTGATATATTACTATATGCTTCAGCCCCACCCAGCATGCTTCAAAGGTTTTATAAAACAGGACATAAATGTAGTACGGCTCAGATAATTTTGTCTCATTCGATCGGTTTCGTCGAATCTGCTACGAAAGTTCCTCATACCACACACAACTTCCTACGTGGGGCACTCATCTTTAAAAGGACCTTTAACGTTAACGATATTGCATACATATACATACAACAGAGAAGGTGCCTGGTCATCAAAAGTAGAGAAGAAATTTAATAGTTTAAGCTGGCTCTAGCTATATAAGCTTGCTTCTGAAACTTAGGGTTTTTGAGAGAATGAGAGTTGACATGGAGATTGAGGAAGTAAACAGCTTTGAGGCACTCCCTCTTCTTTCGTTGAACCATGTGTCTTTGTTGTGTAGATCTGTATGGGAGTCTGTTAGGTTTTATGAGGATGTTTTAGGATTTGCTAGCATTAAACGACCCTCATCGTTTAACTTTAATGGTGCATGGTTAGTTCTTATTTTTCCACTCTTTAACTTCAAGAGTTTTTCATTATCTAGTCAAAAATAAAAAAGAAATCATTATTGAATTTGGTTACATGTTTAATTAATTTAAATATAATTATGTGTTTATATGCGTTTATTTAATTTTTTCAGGTTGTACAATTATGGGATTGGGATCCACTTGATTGAGAATCCCTCACTCGATGATAGAGACACGCCAATTGAACCAAGACCCATTAATCCTAAGGATAATCACATGTCTTTCCAAGTAAGTAATACTTCATTGTGTGCGTAACATTTTTTTATTCATGCAAATCTCATCATCATATGAATCATATTTATTGTTAATCATGATGAATTATAATAATATACTTATATGACAGAGGGTACTATATCTGTTTCAACGTAAATTCTTTTATTTGATTTCTCTCTTGAAGTTACTATTATCACGATTAGTTTAACTTTAAATGGCAAATAGTAACACTCACGAATTGCTATTACACAAGATAATTAATAACTAACTATATATGTATCTAATGTATTACTATTCAATATTTTATTTCATCATCTTTTATACTCTTATCTTAAAAAATACACACCACTAAATTCATGCCAATTTATTATAAATGCAATAAATGTTTTGCTTTTGTAAGAAGGACATGGTAGATATTTTACTATTATTCCAACATAATTCTTTATTTTTCATCTATGTCAATTAAATATAGTAATGGTTACTATACCTTTATCACATACCTATTGAATAGCAATTTAATTTTTTCATTATTCCATACGGTAAAGTAAATAAACTGTTAATGTTATACTTCTAATTAAACTAAAAATGTTTTAACTGATGAGGAGGTTTTCCTAATTTAGTCTAATATATCTACCAATTAATGTGTCTGTATATATATTCATCAACCTCCCATACCAATGTATACCTAAAATTATTAAAAACACCTTTTCTCGTCATTGTAAAATATATAGTTAGGATTTAGTATCTTAATTTTACATGGAGGAAATTTGACTCTTTAACTGGGTTAAAGAATTTTATTCATTCAATCATTTTTTTTTTTTTTTTGCCAGGAATTAAAGAATTTTATTTAGATGCTTTCTTGGATGTCGTCTACATGATTAATTCTGCCCTTCACCAGCTAGAGCTAGCTTATTTACCAAACTTAAGAGTAATTAATTACATAAAAATAACATATCAACTCCTACTTCCATTATTTATCATACCATCATTCCTCACTTTATATATACCTCAAACAGTGCACAGATGTGGGACTGGTCAAGAGGAGGCTACAAGAAATGGGTATAAGGTACATAACAGCAGTAGTAGAAGAAGGAGGCATAAAGGTGGATCAAGTCTTCTTCCACGACCCAGATGGTTACATGATTGAGATCTGCAATTGTGATAATATTCCCATTCTTCCTCTCTCATCATGCCCTTTGAAACCAAGAAGTGGAACCGGAATAGGAACCTCTTCTTTCAAGCCAATGCCACCAAACAAATGTGGTAGTGGAATTTTCATTGAGACTTTCATGATGGAGAGCCTAAGCATGGACATGTTAAATTTCTCCTTTTAATTTACACACATTATCTTCATAAAAGCTTGTGTGGAACAAATTAATTACATGTGTTAGCAGAAAGAGTGAAAATCAAATTGGCAAAAAAGAAAAAGAAAAAGAAAAATAGGGATTCGCCTCTCTGCTTGTTTATTAATAAATCTTGTCATTATTGTTTGTATGTATAATATGAAATGTGTCAAAATGGTTGTGTGGCTGTGTTTGTGGTCACGGTCATGTAATTTTGTGGTTGATTTTGAATTCCATTCATTGGAGAAGAATTTCTTATAATTTATAATGTGCTTGTTGTATTATTATGATCATTATCAATATATTTATTTTTTGGGGTCGACAAATGTAATTTAGCCCTACATACATACATACATATATATGTTGGGGTAAATATGGCAAATGATACTTAAATTTTAGCAAAATATACAATAAGACATATAAACTCTACCTAAATTTTGAAATTAGTTAATTTAGTATATAAAAAAAACTTTTCATGTATGACAATAATCTCTCCGTTATATCAATTAAAAATACCATATGAGATAACGATGTTAGCCAATTTAACAAGATACTATTGGAATGTATGAAAAGTTTTTCAAATACTCAATTGATTAATTTCAAAATTCGTATATCTAATTACATATTTTATCAAAATTTAGATATCATTCATAATAATTTTTCTTTTTAACCATTTGCAACATATGAAGGCTTCTTGTACAAACATTTAATGGTTTGTTAGGTATAGATCAAACAATATTTCAATTTGTATAAGTTTTCGTGTTATTTTGTACGTGGTACAAAGTTTATATCTCGAAACTTACATAATTTTATCTTATTAGCATTGTCTTAGCCCAACCAATTAAAAAAAAGTACAAATAACGATAAATCATCTTGCTAAATTAGACGGATCATTAAATTAAATTGAGGAAAGCAGAATCTCTTTTAAAAATTTTAGATAAAAGGGAATAACGGGAAGGAAGGGTTCTGAAAGGAAAATTTTCCTTTCCTTCATTTAGGGTCCCACAGAAACTATTATCTCCATATTAATAGAGTCAATCAAATTACTATGTGAACCTTTAAATAAAAAAAAAAAAAAAAACAATTGGGTTAATATCGTGAATCATATTTTAACTTTGACAAAATATGTAATTAAGTAGTAAAACTTTAAAATTGATAAATTTGATACATAAAAAATCTTTTTATACACACCAATACTACCTCTGTCATATTGGTTCATATTGTCATCCTATTTGGCATTTTTAACCAATATAACGAATGTACTATTGGCATGCATGAAAAGTTCCTTTAAATACTAAATTGATCAATTTCAAAGTTTAGATATCTAATTTCATATTTTTCCAAAACTTAAATACCATTCATAACATTTATCCAAAACAATTTCAAATTCAACTTTTGGTACACTAAAAAATTTAAAAATATATAAAATTAACTTTTCTCCCATTTTCATTCATTTCCATTTCTTTCTTATCCGAACAAAAGCATCTCTCTCTCTCTTTTTCCTTTAATATTTTTCTTTCGCTTCTTTACCTTTCTAGTTGTTTTCATCTCCTCAAACACAATACTTAGCTCTTATCTAGTTTTCCATTTTCTAACTCCCTAAAATTTCTTTAGCCCTTACACAAGTCCTCAACTCTTACATGTCTAGTTTACCACATTTCATTAAACTATAGAGTCTTCCTAAATGATGGATAAAAAGCATTCGTGCCTTCAATTATGCTTGCATGCAAGATATCTTTATTGTCATCTAAAGAGAGAGCAAAAGTTAGATGACTTTAGAAGTATTTATTCATATAGAGGACTAATTAGTTACATTAAAATATTTGGATTTAATTCTAAAGAGTCCCGTCAATTTTGAGATGATTTAAAGGTAATTTGGAGGATAAAAGCACAACGAGTGCCTGTACTATCATTTTTTTAGTAATTTGATACTAAATGTTTGATTTTAGGTAAAATAAAACTTAGACTTTTAAAATAATGGCATTTTAGTGCCTCTATACCTTAACATTAGGCAAAAAATCAAATATTGGATACTAAAATACCATCAGTTTGAAAGAACGGGTACCTTTTTGCCCAAAATTAAATATTGAGCACCAAATTGCTTACAAACAGTAGTATAAACACTCTTTATGGCTTTATCCGTAATTTGGTATAGTAAGTCTAAAGTAGGAATCGCTACACTAGTCTATCCACTCTTAACTTTTGTGAGAGAACGTCATGTATTTAAAGGGACTTTCTATGAGCTTGGACTCAATAGAAGCCTATGGAAGGATTGAATATCAAGAAGACTCATCCCAATCATGGATAGTCCATGCAATTCAATAGATGTCATCTAAGATCATACTTTATAAATATTCAATAGCTCCTTCTCATTTGATAGAATTCATACATTCAAGGAAACATTGTTATGCTATTAGTTTTATCATACAGAACTCATAACAAAGAATCCTTTGTCTCTTTTTAAGAATTATGGGGTTAATGCTATATAACTTCTCTGCTTAATACATATGCACTTGAGTTTTTTGAAATTGCCTACTTCACTTCCTTGCTTTCTCATTCTTAGTTATCTTAATTTATACTTCCACATTGCTCCTTTAAAATCATGTATAATGGGAGACATATATTACACGCATTTGATCACCTATTTCACTACAAATGGGAGCCAATATACTGGTTTTATTAATCCTATATATCAAAAGATAGTGGAATGGGTAGTTAAAGATGGATTTAATAGAATTATAAGAAATATTTCTAAACTAGTACTTCTGAGCCCACCTCTATGGGTTTTAGCTTAAAATATATTTAAGCTTTTTATTTATTTTTATTTTCTTGCTTACTTTTTAGTTTTGAAACTCCATACCTTTATTCAATTGATCTAAATTTTCTTTTCATTAAAAATTAGACAAAGGGCAAATTCATATTTTGTTTGAATATGGCATAAAATACTATAGTTCCACGATGGCAAGCATTAGTTCCCATTATATTGAATATTGAAAATCAATTTCAAGAACAAATAAAATTAAAGGAAAATCGCAAATTACAACCTGAACTTTCAAAGTACACTTTTATATCCCTTAAACTTGCAAAAGTTGATAAAGTTAAGGACCATTAACATGTTCCATTAAAATAAAATAAAGAGAATTGCAATTTTCCGATTCAAACATTCATCTATATGTGGATTTACCTTCTAAAATTTCATTTATATGCAGATTTTTTTTCTAAATTTCAAAGTGCACATAGAAAATATTAATTATCCTTAATTGTGCCAAATATTTAAAGTTAAGTGGATCTGAAAGTACATCTTGAAAATTTAAGAGATGAATCCATACTTAGATAAAAGTTTGATAGAATAATTTTTAATTTTCCTTAAAATTAAAATGAATAAATGTGAAGTGTAAAGGGAAATTCACTCAAATTTGGCTGGTACTTTAGCTAATTAAATAATATGGCAATCTATCATTGGTAGGAAAATGGCTTTAAAAAGCAAAAATTTTTGCCTCGGTAGGTCAAAATTTCGACTCTTTTAGTCTACTAAGGCGAAAAAATCGCCTTCCTTAATCGTCGATAAAAGTTTGTCATTTTTGCTCAAAAGAGGCGACGGTCACCTAAAAAGGAAAGAGAGATGAAATTCGTCTCAATATAGAATGAGGTGTATAAAGAGGTGGAACTTGCCTTTATTGTGGTGTGATGCTCATTTCTAGGGAGCCACATCACACCAAATAGAGGCTCATGCACCTATATTTTGTGGTTTTTTTTCTAATTGCAATTTTTTTTCATATAATTTTTTTTCACATTCCAAATTTGTTATATAAAAGTATTCATATATTGTTTTATTTTTTTATTTCATAAAAATAATATTTCGAATAGTATTTATATATTAGATATTTAATATTAAATTTACTATATAGTAATCATAAGTTAATATATTATTTTTATAAAAAGTATAAATAGGTGATTTTTTTATACCATTCAAATAGGGGAATAAATGATTTGAAATTACTTTAACACCTTAAAAAAAATAAGAGATAACGTATTAGTTAGTACGTAAAGTTATATGTCGTCAAAATAATTAATTAAAGGACAAACATCTTACGTGATCGATATTGGAGAATTCATCATTGAAAGTGGCCGAAGACCGAAGCATCAAAAAAAAAAAAAAAATGAATAAAATATCAAATTCGAGAAAGAAACTGATTAAATGAAGAGAATAAAGTGTGGAAAATATTAGATGTGTAGGAAGCAAGTGCTCATGGGTCTTTATATAATATTCAGGCAAGACGAGTTTTGCCTCCCCATAGACGAGGTGAAACTCATTTGATCCTGAAATTCAAATTTCCCTCAAACTTTGAAATTACACAGGTCTACCAAATTCTAAATTTTAAACTCATTTACATTAATATTAATTAATATATATTATTTTTATAGTAATTTTTAAATGTATCTTAAAAATATATGTTTATATATGTATTACTAAATTTGAATATATATTAATATATTTACATTAAAAAGTATTATATTTATATTCTTATTAGTGATATATATATTTTATAAATTATATGTAATATTTGAATATATATTATATTAATATTCTTATTAGTGATATATATATATAACTATGTTCTCACACCTTTCAACCATAGCTCTTCCAACTCTTCTACTAAGGGCTCCATGTACACATCAATATCCTTATTAGGAGATTTAGGCCCTAGTATAAGAAGTGACATCATTAAGTATGACTTATTCATGCATCTCTATGGTGGAATATTGTATACAAACAGAATGACTGGCCATATGCTATATTTTGTACTCATGGTTGCATAAGGATTGAGGTCATCGGTAACAAATCATAATCTCACACTTTAAGAATCTGAAGCAAGCCAAGGGTATTCGTCCTCTAGACCCTTCTACTCCTCAAAGTCTACGGGATGCCTCAATACACCCTCCTCATTAATATAACTTTCCCTATGCCATGTTGTCTCTAGAGCCATCTTCCTACACATGGATAACCACTGCAAACGTGGAATTAGTGAAAAATGATGTAACACCTTAACTAGCACCATCTTTTGCTTCTTCAAATGAAGTTTCCACATTCCTTCCCCATACACCAGACAATTGTGCAGGTCTTTAAATTCTTTTTAGAAAAGCACACAGTCATTCTCATAAGCATATATATAGCGTTTGCATCCATTGCCAACTGCCTCAATATCTTGCGTGCTTCATAGTATGATAACAGCAACAAATTGCTATCTGGTAACAAATTCTTTATAGATGTAAGCTAATCGTTAAAGAATTTCAAGGATTGTTTTCCGTCGACTTTCAAACTTATTGTTTGAAGAACAGTAAATAGCACTAAGAACTTCGTACGACCTGGATACATAGGACTCTTTGCACTTTCAAACATTGTTATATACTAATTTCCATGGTTTTTAATGATTTCATCTCTACTATCAGTGTCTTCACCCTCAAGGTCACTCATATTAGTGGCTAGATCCTCTAACATTCGATAATCAACTTAGTCTTCAAAAGTTTTCCTTTCATTCGAAATACTTTAACTCCCATCAACTACATCGTTAAGGACTTCGTCTTCATCATCCTACTCCTCACCATGATATATCCACCTTAAGTAGGTCTAGGTCATTCCCTTCCTCAGGAGATGAAACTTAACGATCTAAATAGACTGCCACAACATGTTAAAATAATCTCTACATAGACATCATATCAAACCAACTGCTCTTCTATGGTTTACCACAACTTTTAAAAATTCCTTAATCCCATTTCTATATTCCATTGATGTTAAGTCATACATCATGTGCCAAATATGTTTTGACATCCTACAATAGTGATCCATTTCACTTTAATTTATTACTTCATTTCAGCTTTTTTTTCCACCTACGTTTTCCTCTTTATATAAAGCATCACGATCTCTAACTTACTATAATATTTGCTTTAAAAATATAACAAGACATTGCATATTACTATATAAATTCAAGGCATATTGTGTATCAAAATATACATGCAAACATACACGCATCGATCACATCATATAAAAAATGGACAAACTATAGCATCACAAATAATTATTTTCACTACGTAACATATATTAAATATTAATATCTAAGTAAGAAAAAAAAACAAATAAACAAACAAAATTATATACATATGTTTACATATTAAACATTTTCAATTATATAATAATAATATTAAAACTACAAACATATATTAAAATAAATAAAATAATAATAATTTTTTACTAATCTTGTAGGGAAAGCATATAAATACACCCTTAACAAAAACCTTTATAAAAAAAATCTGCAAAAAACCAAAATTAAAATAAATTAGCATTATTATATAACATTTAAATATTTTAAAAAACTACAATATAGCAGAGAGAGGTGAGACAACCTATGTGTGAGAGGGATAGCGTAGGAAGGCGAAAAGACGCATTCCCTATATATGGGGAAATTATAAGGCGAGTTTCGCCTTAGACTTGCCTCATATTTTGAAAGGCAAGTTTCGCCTCTATAGTTGAATGAAGTAGGTGAAATAAATTTAAGGTAAGACTCGCTTCAATTTTTAGCCTCAACTAGTCAAATTTTTACTAGTATATTTTAGTTAAGTTTCACCTTTCTATATAATGTCTAGTGAATGGGAAATGAAAACTTCAATCTCCTCACTTGTATTTGAGCCATTTAGGTTTACTTGAATTTATTTAATAAGTATATTTTATACGTTTCCATATTGTTGTTGTTCTCCAGTTACTTTTTAAGTTAGAAGTACATTAGAAATTATTGATCTCTTATGTAGGGATTAGGATTCAAGGTTGATTTGATAAGTCCATAGTTCAATTTCTAAGTTTATAAGACTACTATGGCTACTTTTTAGGTTTGGAGTGTCTCACTATGTTCTCTTAGGTTTTACGAGTATATTTTAGGTATTTACTAGAATTTTTTTGAGTATAGTACTTTTGGATTACGGTTTGTACTTCATTGATTATGGTTGACCTCGCCGATTAGGGTTTTGTGGACAAATGTATACTTACATTTGAAGTAACCTTCTAAAACAAATACCAAATCTTTTGGGGTTTTCAATAATAGCTTTGTCACCTAAGCTTTCTCCCGACTCTACTTGTAACAGGATTCCTTTTAATTTTTTTCCTTTTTACCCTTTTTTGCATTTTTGTAACTTTTTTTTATATCATTTGATTAAATATATAATTATTAGATTAGCTATTTGTATATTAACAAGGAACCAACACATGTTTGCTAATTGATATTGATATTATCACACAAAGATAAAACACAGATAAGTAAAATGCATATAGTTTAAAGAAAAACCTACCAAAAGAAAAAGAAGTTAAAAACAATTTAAAGAAGAACCTACCAAGTGCTAATCAGGTAGTGTTATCTCACTCCCTCTTCCGTAACGCACTCCCTAGCATATAGTGGCTAGCAAGGGATATTCAATTTTTTTTTTCTTTTTTGAATTTTTATAACTTTTACTGTTTTTGTTTCATTATCAACAAGACATATTTAATAATATAATATCAATAAATTAATTACTATAGATCAATTAAAAGCCGATTAATAATTACACATCGAGAAGAATAAAGTGATACACAGTGAAAACAGGATGAAAGCGCGTTTAATTTTACAAAAATAGATAATGGTGAGCTATAGACATCTACAGTCACCATCCAAAATAGATAAGTTTTGAAGAAGATTAATTGGAGTGGTGTGATTATTTAAAGCAAAAACCCATTCAAATCTTAGTCTTGGAAAAAATTAAAGCATTCAAGACATGAAATTTTCCAATTTTTATCAAATATCTGAGTTTTGATAGCATTTACATCATGATTCTTTACCACTCGAGTTAGTTTTAATTAATAATAGTAAAAAAACTCAAGATATGGGTTTTCTAATTTTTACCAAATTAAAATGTTCATTACCATTAGAAATTACCATTAAAAAAATAAATTCTATTTTTAAAAGCAGGATAACCAAAGCAATGTTATGTGACGATTCAAAAAGAAACCATTCACTCTAAAGTCTTAAAAAAGCTATGATTAGGAAACTTCGAATTTTTTCTAAAATGGCAAAAATTTATGTGGTAAGTTATGGCTTTTAGGCTTTCAGTTTCAGATCATTAATCCACCATCCAAAATTTCCATTTTTTCTAGGGAAAAAGGATGATATTGCCAATAAATGATTTGAAGAGAAAACTCCACCCATTTGTCTTGCCAACCCAATGGCCGCAACCTACCAATGGATCGATTTTGATGTTTTTCATTTGTATCTATATTTATATCGAAATAATACGTGTAAATATGTCTAATTTGTATTTATATCTTATCAATATTTGATCTATTTGATTTTTTTATTAGTACTGTTAACTTTCTTTATCTGTATCTATTTTTTTATAAATAATTTAATAAAAAAATTTAAAAAAAATATTTATATCTACCAAAAAAAGCTAGCCAAATAGACCAAAATCTTATTTCAACTTTGCTTTTTGGTTAACTAACCAATCTGTCCTATTTTCACTTTTTTTTTTATTATGGTTTCTTTTCGCTATGTATTTTATTGAAATTGTAATGACCCAAAATTCAAAATTCAAGGCGCATACCGATACTAAATGAAAAATTATATATATTAGTAGACCAGCATCCGCGTATGCAAAACTTAAATGGAATAAAGTAATAAAAATCTATATTACAAAACAATTACTAAATAGTGGCAAAAAAAAAACAATTACTAAATGAAACTTACATACATAATTGGTGGCTTTAAAAAATTATTGTACAAGTACTCTAAAACATGCGTAAATATATATTTATATATATATATATTGTAGATATATGGATTTGATCAGAGTAGTTACATGTGTGTTGCATGAGTATCACGCTACACATAGCTTGCAAAGAGTGACACGTAATGAACATCAAGAATGATAAAAAAAAAGAAGTGAAATAGGAAGAAAAAGTAGGCAATCTCAATATCTTAAGTACACCTATGACCAGTGGAAAAGTTATCAACCAAAACCCCACTAATAGTAATGAACAAGTTTTTGATCTCTTTAAACAGAAATTCAACAGCGTCTTAGTGTTTCTATATGATTTTTCCTTCCTTGAATGAAGAGGGATTTGTGTATTTATAGAGCTTGGCCATCAACGTCATTCATTGGATCACATTAATAATTGATGGCCAAGATAAGTCATCTACTTAACCTACTACATATCCACTCCTCTCGTCCACTCCTCTCTCATCCCACTAAGCATGTCATCTGCTTTCGTATCTGCTTTCGTACATGTAGACAATTTTCCAACAAATTGAAGTTATTAGTTTTCTATATCAACTTCAATCAAATCATTTCCCCTTAATATGTATATATTACATTAGAAATTGAAAAAAAAAAAAATGAAGAGGAAGCTTGATTTAGTTATTAGAATCCTAGTGACGATGGAGCTTTGTAGAAAACTATCCACTTCATGGAAGGCGATTTTTCTTTTTTTCCTAATAGTTTGTTTATTAATTTATAATTTGTGTTTTCACTTAATTCATGCAGTTTGAGCCATGGGAAAAAAAAAAGTATTATAGTGTTTGGTTTTGGGTTCTAAAATAAATCTTATAGAGTATGTTTGAATATAGCATAAAAATTCTATAGAATTATAAGATCAGATTTGATAAATCTTATAGAAGGACAGATTAAGTTTTGAATGCATATAATCCATCTAAAACCCAACCCATTACATTCCTATTTTCACTGCCGTCTCGAACCATAACCGAACTTACAACTCCTGTGGCCTAATATAGCACATTCATTAACTTATTAAAACTCATACTAATATCCTATAAAACAAACCGTTCTTTCTCCTAAGGCAAATATAGAAGGTACACAAGATCTTTTTATTAGAAACAGTTAAATAACAAAAAAAAAATGGCATTATAAGTATTCAAAGTTGTTTGATTTTTTATTAAAAAAAAGTTAGATAAGATAAAACAATAAACATATTAAAATGAACAATTAAAAAATAATTGAATAATATCATGAATGGTACATGAACTTTGGTGAAATATATAATTAGATACATAAACTTTCAAAATTGATCAATTTAATATTTGGATTTTGAAATTGATTAATTTAATACCTAAATTTTGAAATTAATCAATTTAATGCTTAAAAGAACTTGACCAAGGTATTATTGATACATACGAAAAGTTTTTTTAAGTACTAAATTATTCAATTTCAAAATTTAGGTATTAAATTGGTCAATTTCAAAGTTCAGATATATAAATGCATTTTTTTTTTTAAATTCAAGTTCCATTCATAATATAAACCCAAAAGTAATTGACTTAATTCTATTAAAGACAAACAAAAATCGTGCTTTAAAATAGGGGGAGCGAAAAAAAATTGAAAAAAGGGGTTAGCTGGTTACCGGGATGGGTTTGCTATCAGCTTCAAGCCAGCAAGATAAAGCCCACAAGCAAGTCACGTTCTGTGAACTTTTCATCTCACACTCGCTTACTGATATTTCTTTGTACCAACTACCACCAAACTGATTTATTTCTGCAATGCGAAATTGAAACTTATCATTTGCAGAAACTCAAATTCAAACTATAAACTTCCATTTCAAAATATTTCAGATACGTTTTTTTAACGAAATTTATTCAAGAATCCAACAAGTAAAATGCAACGCATGCAAAAACTCACTTTTTTTTTTTTTTTCCAAAATCCATTTTCTACACTTGAAATTAAGCGACACCCATTTGTACATGAACCTAAATACCACATCAAATGTACAAACATGATTAGAGTTGCTAGGCTGGTTTGATCCACATCGTTCCACAAGTTAAATAGGCTAAACGGACCCTGCCTACTTTGGTCCTCAGGCTAAACAGGCTAAGTGAAAATTTTTTATTTTTTATTTTTGTTATTTTTTAATGTTAGTTTATGTAAAAATTAGAATATTTATATATTTAAGGGTTATATATATATATATATATATATATATTAGAGATTGATTTTGTTACAATTTTGATTATTTATATATAAAAACAAGTTTTTTAAATGATTTATTAGATATCATATTATGTTTAAATCAATAAATATATACTTTAAAAAAGTCATAATGCTTATGATGTATTTATCAATCTATTTTCTTTCATAATATATCATAAATTACTAATATGTTTTTATATTATTATTCTTCTTAAATTTTTTCTCTTTTCTTTTTCTTTCTTTTTTTAACTCTTAGCATGTGGACAGGCTCAGCCCAACCGGTCATGGGCCAACCTACTTTGGCATGCAGGCTAAACAGGCTGGGCCAATTTAGCTCGCATTTAAATAGGCCAAAAAAATTAATCACAGCCCATATGCCTAGCTCTAATCATGATCAATCCCATAATTGCTCAAAATCACGATTTACAAGTACTTAAACTCACCACGAGAAATTGAAGTATTATGGCCATCATACCTTTCCTACTTCCTTTGTCTTAAGATTTCTACAAAAATTAGGAAAAACCCCTTTAATATCATACTCCAATAGAAGAAAATGCAAAAAGCAAAAAGAAAACCTCTTTTTACTTACTTTGTTGATTTTTTTTTTATTGATTCCTATGGAAAATGAGGTCACCAATGAGATGAAGTTAAGCATAATCTGTCATTAAAAAATAAGGGAAGAGATAAAAGAATGTAAGTTTCATTACAAGCAAAATTTTGAATAAAAGAAAAGGCCAATTATCCCTATTATAAAATAACCATTACAAGAAAACCTTTTAAGTGCCAAAATAAGTTATTTTAGAATATATTCAATAAAAATAATCTACTAAATTAGTTATTATGGACTAATTATATGCTAAAAGTCAAGTGTAAGTTAACATATGTTAGAGAAGGTAGGAGGCAATACTCATACCTTATCCTATAAATACAAATACCAAAATTTTTGAATCAAAACCTACCATGTAACGCCCTAAAATGTGTACTCTTTATAATCTTCAAGGTATGAGATAGACTATACAACACATAGGACATATGATACCTTAGGTATACCATACACTATAGAACTTACTAATTTTTCAAACATTTTTATGATATATTCTAAAATATTTGATAAGTTAAACCTCTCAATATTTTCATAACAACTTAAAAGAGAATATTATATATCATTTATCTACTCTTATGACAAGTATGTGCACATTATTATATTAATGTTGTGTTTGGTAAAGATAAAATCAGCAGAAAAAGAAAGATATCCACAGAAATTTGGTGCTTGGATTTTCAAAATGGGAAGGAAACGAAGAGAACTGGGAAGAAATGGGAAGAAAGATGAAGCGCTTTTATTTCCATTAGATTTTAGGCGAAAATGGAGAGAGCTGAGAAGAAAGTTGTGTAACATTACAAAAATATCATTAGAAATAAATAATAAAATTAAAAGGTATAGGATATTTTAGTCTATTCATATCAATATTTCATCCTTTTTTTTTTTCATTTCTATACTAACAAACCAAACAAAAAATATAATATTCCTTCCCTTTCATCTCTTTTCGTTTCTTTTCTTTTCTTTTCATTTTATTTATGTTTCTTTTCGTTGATTTCCACATTCATCGAGATTGCCAAACACAGTATGAAGGCATAAATTATGGTTTAAAATAGTTCGGTTTTCTACTATAATATTCGTCTTTAATATGGATTGTCTATATATTTGTCTCCTTGTCTATCTAGTAGAATTTATAATCCAGAAATAGAAGTATGATATCTTTTATTCAAAATTTTATAATAATTTTTATAGGGCTAATATAAAGTCCTTTAGAACCTACTCCTTCCATATCTTAAAGAATAAGTTCCAAGAGGTATGAGATAAGTAGACATTATGTTTATACCTTACTCTATAGACGTGGGTTGCAATTATATACCTAAGAGTTGCTTTATAACTTTTAATATCTACTCAAAACTTACTTGGTCGAGTGGACCATTACAAAGTAGGACGTATAATAAAATTATTATATTTTTCTTCTTTATAATGTTAAATCCCCCCTCTCCCAAAGGAATAAAATAAATAAAGGGAGAAAGAAAGAAGAGAGTATATACTTTGTGAACTTTTGTTTTCACCATTTTGACTTTGCATATCTATATTTTTCTTCTTTTATATACTTTGCCTTACTATATTATATCTTTATTTGTAAACATTAATTAGTGGACATATGTCAGAGTTTGATTAGTACATAAGTAATTAAAATACAAAAATAATATTGTTAGATATGTTCGTAAAATAATTTTAAACACAAGATATATAATTACAAAAATCATAAAAGGACGGCAAAAAAGCAAAAAAAAAAAAAAAAAAAAAAAGAAAGAGAGAAAAACCACTTTTGACTACTGAATAGCTAGGAATAGCTAATTAGGCCACATACATTTGATTACTACGTAATATTGAGTAGTGACCTAGACAAATATATGAAAATTTTTAAAAGGAAATCTATGATTGCGCCTCTTCTAGATGGTGGTTGGCTAATTCAAGGCCTAGGCCTTTGGGTGAGTAATAATTTTTTTAAAATAAATCTTTATTTTTTTTTCTCTTTTGCTTTTTTTTATTTGTAGTATTTTATATAGTATTATTAATAAAATATATCTAATAAGATCTTTTTATAAATTACAAGAGCCTACTAAACAAATGAAAATTAAAACACACATATATAGATTAAAAAAAACAAAGAAAGTGTGTATTAAGGTTAATTTTAATAAAAAGGTTGATTTTAATAAAAAAATAAAATGAAAATATCATGAGCAATGGATTTACCTTCTGATGCTGCAGCAGCTTCTCATAGGCTACCCTCCCAAGTTTATATTGCTCGGAAGCAAGCACTTTGCTTCGAAATGATAAAACAAAAGATTGGTGTAGTAATAGAAGCAAATTAGTGGAAATTTTAAAAGGGGCAATAATAGGAAGAAATCAATAGAAACATATCAATTTTTAATGGCTATTTTTGGGAAAATCAGTGAAAAACAGTGGAAAACATGTAAAGTCATAATCTTATAGAAATACCTTCTAAAAGCAAAGTTAAAGTTAAAGATATAAAATAAAGAAAATTATACGATGCCAATTTTTTTTTTTTTTCAATACCAGTTATTTAAGCTATTTAAAAGCCTAGAAGATTCATACTCACTAATATTCGTATAATTAAAATACTTATTATAGAGATACTCTAGTCTATTTTTTATAAGAACATTTTGGGTCCGTTTAAATCGTTTGATTTTCATTTGTATTTTATCTGTATCAGATTTGCATCTGTATCTCTTATATATATATATATATATATATATTATGTATCTAATCTGTTTGATTTATTTATGAGTAAAAATGTCTTTTTTTAATCTGTATCTATTTTTTGACAAATATCTATTTAAAAACAATAAAAATAAAATATCAAAACAAATAAAAAAAAATCGAACAAACAGACCCTTCATTTGGTTTCTTTCCGTTTTCATGTCAACAATCCAAATAAGAAATAAAATTGATCTTTTCCTTTATCTTTTCACCCTTTTTTCCCTTTTTTTCCGCTTATTTCCACTCATTTTGGCTTTATATTGAATCGCCAAACAGAATGAAAAACAACACCAATAGCCAACTTTCCTCTCAAA
Organism: Combretum micranthum; assembly: GCA_024138025.1. Taxonomy (NCBI): domain Eukaryota; kingdom Viridiplantae; phylum Streptophyta; class Magnoliopsida; order Myrtales; family Combretaceae; genus Combretum; species Combretum micranthum. The sequence goes on along the minus strand of JAMXBD010000801.1, from coordinate 604,079 downwards.
ACTTCCAAACGTAATAAGATATAGAGGAACTATCCTAAAATCTTCATGGGGAGAAACATGGGGACAAAGCGATCTTTATCCGGTGTTGTGCTTGTATTGTGTTCCCTCCTCGTCCTGACTACTGGCTATGTAACACAAGATAGGATCATCTCTGCTCTTCGCAACACCAACGTCAACAATGCCTACTACTTGACTACTGAAGTCCATTGGTTCAATCAAACCCTCGATCACTTCTCTCCTTATGTAATCCCTTATCTGTCTCTGTCTCTGTCTCTTGATCCCTTACCAGCTCATAAGTAACTTGATTTCATCCAAAATTTAACTAAATTTGAAAACGTTTTGAGTTAAGTCTTCTTATCTCATTGAATTTTTCATGTGTTTCATTGATGATATGCCGTCTACTATAAGAAAATCAGTATTTAAAAATAAAATTCTATAATAGAAAATTAATAAAATAAGTTATATTCTTACGGATAATATTAGCAACGATGATCTTTGTGATAGAAATATTTATGTTCGCGGTAGAAATTTTATTTTTAAATATCAGTTTTCTTGTAATTCATATATTGGGAAAAAATAATAAATAAAACATTATATACGACAATATGTGAGTTTATAATTATATGATCAGGATAAGGATATCATGAGAATTATACAATTTAAGATGGTATTAAGTTATGGAATTTGCTTGCTTTAGTTTTTTAAGCAAATTAGGGACGGCCTGGGAGCCAATTCTTCTAAATGGCCAGCTTGTAGATGTTGCAAATTGTAGTGTTTAAAAGAGAAAAAATAACATGTCAATAATCCAGGTTCAAACTATAATAATTCACCCAATAATTCGCATGTTATTTTGTTAATGGTAGGCAAGGGCGGATCTAGAGAGGGCAGAAGGGGCCGGCCTCCCAAAATCGAAAAAAATTAATTTTCAAAAAAAAAAATTGTATGTTATATGCATATTATAAAAAGAGAATTATAACATAAAAGTAAATATAGGATAGTGGTTAAGTGTATGCAGATACAATCTGGATTCAATTCCCTTTGGTGTACTTTTTTTATTTTTTTACTTTTTCAATATGTATGCTCTCTCTATATATGTATGTATTTCTTTTTAACTTTTTCTTACACAATAACTAATAACATTAAATTATTTTATTATAAAATTATCTAGCTAAATAAATTATTTTCCATATTATAATTGAATCTTATTGCATACTAATTATATAATTTGATTTAGTAACTTTTTTCCTTCAATTAATGTTATTAAGATGTACATGAATTATTGAATAGTTATCATATCTATGTATATTTTATTATCTATTTGTGTCTAAAAATAATAAAATTGCACATTAATTATACAATTTGATTTAGCAACATTATTTTTTTTTTATATGCAATGCTAAGAAAATGAATACGAATTATTGAATAAATATCATATCTAGATATATTTTATAATTTATTTTTATTAAAAAGAAAATTTATATAAATATTAATTTTATATTTTTTATTAATAATTCATTTTCAAGTGACATATATGTTAACTCTAATGAAATACACTAAATACTTTTAATTATTATTTAAATAAATTTTCTGATGAAATTTTAAAAAAATATCACATTCAAATCATAATTTGAGTGATTTACACCTTTATGACCCATGTCAACTTTCTTTCTTTTCCTGTAGCTTGACGTCAAATAATTTACTTAAGGTATTGGAAGCTTTTATGAGCATCAATGAAAGCATGAATTTGGTAATTATCCTTATAAGCATCACTAAAACTACGAAATAAGTCATTTTAGTGAACATCGGCCCTATTTTCAGGATCATCGGAAATTTCCACAACGGTACTATGAATATGTTGTCCATTTCCGGCTTCCTGATGGACCAATATTTTTGGATATCTGTGGTGAATCTGCATGTTATGGGATAACAAATGACTACATCAGTGTAAGAAGCTTCTGGTGTGGCCCATAGGCTATGAAATATTGAAATTATCTTCAATCAAGACGTTACTATAACCTTGTTTGATACAGGTCCTGGCAAAAAAGTTTGGTGCAGTTGTTGTTTCACTTGAGCATCGATACTATGGGGAGAGTTCTCCTTTTGATTCATTGACTACAGAGAATTTGAGATATTTATCATCTAAGCAAGCACTTTTTGATCTGGCCGTCTTCCGTCAATTCTATCAGGCAAGTCTAACTGTTCAAATCTAAGTACTAGATTTGCTTGCTCAAATGAGAAGTGAGTTCAGACTAACTTTTATTTAGCGGTAGCCACTGCAAGGGCTTTTTAATGCATGTCCAATATCTCGATGAATAAGTGGAGAAGCAGTAAAAGTTGGGCAGGCCTTATCCATATCCTACTTGTTTTTAGCAGCACTCTTGATTGAGGATGTAATACATGAGGAATTGTATTACCATCTGAGACCACGTTTTTATGTGATATACTTTAATGGAGGATGTTGTTAAATATAAGTCTGTCTATCTTTTTGCCATGAGAAACAGTTGCCTTTGGAGTTACTGGGCGATCGAAATTTTCCAATCAGTTGAAAGGGGTCATTTCTCTTGCACTAGTTATTTTAAAAGCAAGAGTCTGTGCTAAGAAAATAGTAATGCATCTATGATGAGATTGATTCACCTGTTCTTTTAAAGACATGATGATGTTGATGGAAAATCGAAGTTGAATAAATAGGAGTTAAAGTATAGCATAAGAAACCCACCTTCTTTTCATTTTTCTGTACAGGTATGTGCTCATGGTTGCAACTATATGCAACTAATTGCCAATGCCCAAGCATACTTGTGATTCATCTTTACTCTTTCATTTTGATAATGGTTCGCAGAATTCCATCAATCAGAAGCTAAATAGAGCAGATGCCGAGAATCCCTGGTTTGTCTTTGGTATATCATATCCTGGGGCTCTAAGTGCATGGTTCCGTCTCAAGTTCCCTCATTTGACATGTGGAAGTCTTGCAAGTTCTGCGGTTGTTCATCCCGTGTATAATTTTACTGAATATGACCAGCAGGCGAGGATCATATTTTCTAACTGTTTAATTGCTTTTGCTTAAGAATGTATGATATGGTGCATTCTATTTTTGCATCTCTGGTTCCCTCTGCTACACTGTAGTAACGAACCTGTTTCAAAGAGTTAACTGAAACCTCTCTCTTACTCTTTAATTTGATAAGTCTTTCCAAATTCAGATTGGTGTTTCAGCTGGTCCCGAGTGTAAAGCAGTATTGCAAGAAATCAATGAACTTGTTGAAAGGAAACTTACATCAAATGGAACGGCACTAAAGGCATTGTTTGGTGCTTCCGAGGTATGTGACATCCTTCAGATGGCAAAACATAGGCAATAAATGTTCCGACATCTGACCATGTTGCAGCTTTTGTTGTGTTAGATTTGGAATTCAAGCTCATCGTTCTTTATGGCTTTCTTATGTTCCCATCTCTTTGCATTGCAATTTGCATGCTTGCAGCTTGAGATTGATGGTGACTTCTTATATCTTCTAGCAGATGCTGCAGCTATTCGAGTAAGCACAGATTATATTTAACCACATTCTTTTTTCCCTTTGATTAGCCTGACTTCAGTGACGATCTGTAATTTTTTCAGTTTAAATATGGGAATCCTGATAAATTATGCACGCCTATCATCCAAGCAAAACATAATCAAGAAGCTTTAGCGGTCAGTATCTTCCCTGCCATCTTTATGAAGCTAGATCTGTTATACTGTAGTGATTTTTGCATATCATTCGATTCACATTTTCAAGTGCGATACTTCTACAGAAGAATTTTCATCCGCATCTTCCCTATCAAAATAAAAACATTTAACTTTATTTCTTATGAAGAGCTAATGAAAAGAGCCTTTTGTTTATGCAGGAGGCGTATTCTAAATATGTGAAGGACTACTACCTCGGATACTTTGGTGCGAGTGTCGAGTTCTATGATCAAAAACATCTGAAAAACACGACAACGACTAGACATACCGGCGGCAGATTGTGGTGGTTCCAGGTTTGCACTGAGGTTGCATTATTTCAGGTGGCACCACCTAATGACAGCATGCGCTCCTCCAAAATCGACACAAGGTTTTTTTAACCTAAATGGCATTATTTCCAAGTTTCTTAGCATCAATTTTTTTTTTTCCAATTTGTTTGATCAATGATGTCTTGTAATTTCAACAGGTATCACTTAGATCTGTGCAAGAATGTGTTTGGAGACGGGATTTATCCTGATGTAAATGCAACAAACTTGTACTATGGAGGCACAAACATTTCTGGTATTTAGACTATAAACTTCCTTGCTTTACTTAGATATTCATGTGACTTGAGTTAGGTAGTTTTGTTACAGACATAACCATTATTATTACTACTATTATTATTATTATTATTGTTATTATTATTATTATAGTCTCAAGATAAGGAAACTTCCTAATTGAAGTAGCTGCTGGCATACATAGATTTGATGAAAGCTATTGAATATAAAAGTATTGGTCTTTTGTTTAGCTGTTTCCATGCTAAATTTTGATCATTTCTTTCTATCTTCAAATTTTTGAATTATTGTTGTCTATTTTAGTTGTTATGGATACTTGGGGATTGCAAGAAATGCATTTTAAATGACAACACAACTTGGTTTGAGCATTTGAGATGGTGTTACAAGAGTTGTTCACTTGATCAATGGCAAAATTATATGAAAAAGCATCAATATTTGAGATAAGTTCAAATAAGGTATTAATGTTTGGGATAATTATAAAAGGGAATTAATATTTTATAAAATGAATCATATAATGAGTTAATGATTTAAATAGTTAGAAAGCATAAACTTGTAAGTGCTCAACAAATAAAAAAAAATCTTTTGTTTGCATTACTTTATATATCATTAATTTTTTTTAACCATTTAAAAACGTTGATCTTTATTTGATTCACCTATGAAACATTGATCTTTCATTTAAACACTCAAAATATAATTATCTTATTTGAACTTATCTCCAAATAATAATGCTTTCTCATAATTTATCCCTTCGTCAATCTCTGATAATTAAAATAATTATATATCTCCTTCTAATGCAATTAAGTACATAGAATTGTATGCTTTGGTCTCCTTATTTTCTCATTGTTTTCTATATTTTCAGGTTCGAAGATAATTTTTACTAATGGCTCACAAGACCCTTGGCGTCATGCATCCAAATCCAGCTCTTCACAAGAAAGTAGGTTTCTCGGATTTTTTAATATCTTTGATTTACCTCCTCTAACCCTTCCTCAATACATATCGAAAACTTTCACCTTCAATACCTTGTTTAGTTGCTCTATAATTGGCTCTTTTGGGTAGTTGGCATACAACAACATACCATCACTTCAGTTTAGTTTAAATTGTTAGTTAAAAAATAAATAAAAATAAAAAATAAATATTTTTACTAATAAATAAATTAAACAAATCATATACAGATAAAATATATACAAATCAAATATAGATTAGATATAAACAATCAGCGATATCAAAAGCTTTCACCCAGTGCCTCCTTCTATCTGGTCTAAATCTAGCACTCCCATGCCATTTAACATCAAAAAATGCAATGCAAGGCTGGATTTGATCAATACGAGTTTGAGAGTTTTTTAAAAGTAACTAGCAATCTTTTCCTATTTCATTAGCCACGTTTGTTTTAATAAAAATAATTTTTAGGAATAGGGAATTTTTCAATGTTTATTTAAGGAAAAATGATATAATTAATAGAAAACATTTTACCTTGTCTTGGAAGATTTAGACTCATTTATAGCTTATTTTTTAAAAAAAAACAACTTAGGAGATATAAAATGGTAAGTCCTTTTTCCATCAATTTATAAGTTCATTTCCAAATCATTTACTATCTATAGGCATTTATTATTATTGTTTTAAATATTTTTTTAAGGTAGATTTATTTCTCATTGTAATATATGTATCTTTTATTTTTTATATTTAAAATATATGTGCTACCTTGAAGTTATCAAATAAAGAAAAACTATTTTTATAAAATTATTAAATATTTAAAAATATGTTACTTTTAAAAAAATTAATAACATATATTTTTCCTCAAAACAATGAACATTTAGTTTATTTTACTGCATTTCAGTGCCTATCTACCTGATTTCCTGTCAAAATTGCGGTCATGGAACGGATATGCGGGGCTGTCCTCAGTTTCCACTGAACCTTGAAGGTATGTATAGCTTTCAACGACTTCAACCTATTTTTACTTATTATACATTTCAAAATATATACAATTCCTCCTTAAAAGACGAATATATTTATATGATCTCAGAAATATCACTAACGTGGTCAACAAAATACAGTATGACTGTAATCATAGGTCTACTTGTACAAAAGATTATAATTCTAGTCAAACAAAAAGTCTGCTTCCATATGCCATTATGATCAATTTACTATTTATAAATTATTCAAATTCATTTATAATAGCTAAATATTGTTATTAATTGTAAAAAAAAATTAATAAAATTTAAGTAGCTAATTGTATAATTTGAAAAAATTTAAGTTGTTAATTGTAAAAATGAGTAAAATTTATACAGTAAATCGATATTTTTAAATTTTAAATAATTAATTACATAAATTAATAAAATTTAAATATCGAGAATTCACCGTTAGATGGATTAACTCTATGAGTTTTCGTAGAATCCTAGAAATTAACATGACATTTCCTCGAAACATTTTGTTTCATTGAAGCTTTATACTTACATGTATTGATAAGTCCTGGCCATATGGTAGTAAATCATTTATACTCATAATAATTATTCGTCATGCTACTTTCCAGGCAACGCTCAGAACTGCAGCTCTCCAGAAGCAATTCAGAAAGTTCGGCAGCAAATCGTAAAATACATAAATTTATGGTTATCCCAGTGCTAGGGCTCTCGTTGGAGTTTTATATGATAAGCTGCTGCAGCCAAACTTACTCCTAAAGACAATAAAATTAACATGTATCTCATCTATATAAACCTAGCAGCACACATTTAGTTGAAAGAAAATGCAAGAAAATCATCTTCCTTACCTGTATTTGCCTTTATTCTATCATCTTTTAAATGTGGAAATCAAATTTAAAGATATGATTACTTTAAGAGTTTGCTTGTTGATGGTCTTATAGCATAGTGGCATCACCTTTAATCTCTCAAGTGAGAAGTACTAGATTCGAATCCCCTCTCTTACCATAATGGCCAAAAGGAGCGCGCTTATCAAGCTTGCCTAAAAAAAATTAGGATAAAGCTTACATAGAATTAGATACATTTTCTATTGATTTTTGTTATTAATAAAAGGAAAACTTATAAACTATGTTTTAGTTAAAAGTGGGTAACCCAAGGGAAGGAATTTTTAAAAGGAAATCTTTCCTTTCCCTTGCTTAGGGATCCACAAAAATCATTTCCAGAATACTTGGGAAGAATTGGAAGAAAAATTATTTAAAGAAATAGTGTCAAAAATGGTACTTGAACTTTCATAAAATGTTCAATCAGGTATATGAAGTTTGATTTTAAATAATTTGGTACATATAACAAGTTGTCACATATATTTTTCCTACCTAAAGCTTGGTTTTGAATAATTTAGTATCTGAAAGCAAGTTTTCATGTATATTTTTTCTACCTGAAGTAAGTTTAATCAAGTAAAAAAACAAATCCAAATCAAACTATTGGTATGTTAACAAATTTAAAAACATATATGACTAAATTTTCTCTCTAGTTCTTTCATATCCATTCTTCTATAATTTAAATTACAACTTTCCTTTTGCTTTTTCTTCTTTTCTTTTCCTTCCTTAGATATTTTTCATTTACTTTTTTTTTCCTTTTTAATTTCTTCCATCTTCTCAAACATAATAATAGGGACTTCGTCTCCCATTCCAAGTCTAGTCTAAGACTACCAATCCTTAGAGGCTCAACCTGAATTTCTCATCACTCAATTCACTTAGCTACGGAAAAATTCCGCTTTAATTTTCTTTATTATTGCAATAAGATAGAAATCTTTCAGGGTCGGGTCTGAACTGGGACCCGGAGAGAACCGGCCATGGCAGGTCCTTCATTGGACCCGCCTCGCTTATAGACCCGTTGGATTGGCATGTCCAATCCGAGTCCATCTCAAGGACCAGATGGACTCGATGAGTCCAAGAGGATCTGTCTGATTTTTTATTTAAAAAAAATAAAAAAAATTGGCTTGTGGAGTTTTTTTTTTTAAATATGCAGGTTGGACCTGCTCCATGCACCGGTTGGTCCACAGGTCCCACCCACGCACCACACCCGCAGGGAGCAGGGCGGTTCCGAGTCCATATTTTTTGGACCTGGACCAGGAAGATGTCTACAATAAGGCAAAACCCATAAATTTCTTTAGACATTTTAGGGTTTAAAAAAAAGAATAATGTTACAAATGGTACTTTAAATTTAATGAAATATGTAATTAGGTAACTAAACTTTAAAATTGATCAATCTAGTACCTAGACTTTAAAATTAATTAATTTAGTACCAGAAAAACTTTGAAATTGATCAATTTAAACATATGAATGTATTATTGGCATACACGAAAAAGTTCTTTCAGATACTAATTTGATTAATTTCAAAGTTTAGGTACTAAATTGATTAATTTTAAAGTTTAGGTACTTAATTACATATTTTGTCAAAATTCAAGTATAATTTATAATATTAACCCTTAAAAAAATAAAATCCATATAACCTCTTACTTAAGCCCTTAATTTTTTACATAACTGATTTACCACATTTCATAAAAATAGAAGGGTCTTATCTAGATGATGTCAAGTAGTAGGGTCTTGCTCTTGCTTAAATGATTCATTCCATCAATTGTGCTTGCATTCAAAGTTCGGAGGTTATCCTTGTTATAAACAAACACACAATCGAAAAATGATAATAGCAAGCAGAAAGTAAAGAACACATAGATTTTACGTGGAAACCCTTTCGGGAAAAACCACGGGCAGAGGCAAGAGAGGAATCACACTACATCAAAGTAAGAGTACAAGAATTGAGAGATTTACAACTCTAATCTTTCAGATCTCTCAATAAAAAATTTGTTTTTGTCATGTGTTTGAAGTATATTAAAAAACCCTAGAAACAACACACACACACACTATATATGTGTGTGTGTATAAGGATAACCGACATAACACCTAATTATGACATTTAAATATGTAATTAATGAGTAATAAAGGCCTGAATTATGACCGTTAAATGTATAATGAATGAATAATAAATATATGGTCAAATATTCATTCATTAACATTTAACTACGGGAGTGGTTACAGAAATCGGGTCATAAACAGTCGGTTAGAAATCGGGTCATAAACTCCAACAATCTCACCTTGACACGAATTTGGAGTAACAAACACAATAAACTCCAAAACTTTGATAAACAACTCCACCTCTTCCACAAGTTCCTCAAAGGAATCAATCAGCTACCGACACTAAGCAAGTTCAAGCAATGCTCAAACTTTGCAATGGGAAGTGTCTTAGTCAATATATCTGCAGGGTTGTCATGAGTGCTCACCTTGCTCACTGCAATATCTCCTCGAGCAATAATATACGCACAAAGTGATAACGGACGTCGATATGCTTAGTCCTTTCATGGAACATCTGATCCTTAGTCAGAAAAATCGCACTCTGACTATCACAAAATACTATAGACGTCTTCAAATCGCTAAGCTCAGAAAACAACCCTTTTAACCAGATAGCCTCTTTAATCGCCTCTGTAATAGCCATGTATTCGCCTCTGTAGTGGATAGAGCAACAGTAGCTTGTAAGGTGGCTTTCAACTAATAGCACAGCCACAAGAAAGAAAAACATACCCATGATAGATCTTCTTTTATCCAAGTCCCCGGCGAAATCAGAATCAACAAATCCAACTACCCATCTCTAGTTTTCCCAAAATGTAAACATACATTAGTAGTTCCTCTTAAGTATCTGAAGATCCACTGGACTGCTTTCCAGTGTTCCTTGCCAGGATTCGCCATATACCTACTGACAACACTAACGGCATATGCCAAATCTGGACGCGTGCAAATCATTGCATACATAAGAGATCCTACTGCACTAGAGTAAGGGACCTTTGACATATAGTCAATTTCATCTTCTGATTTAGGAGACTGATCAGACGACAGTCTGAAATGACCTGCTAAAGGGGTACTAACAGGTTTAGCACTCTTCATATTGAACCTGGAGAGTATCTTCTCAATATACCCTTTCTGACTCAGGTGTAAGATGCTTGATTTTCTGTCTCTTGAAATTTCCATACCAAGAATCTTCTTGCTGCACCCAAGTCCTTCATCTCAAATTCCCTGTTCAATTGTGCTTTAACCCTGTCTATCTCTCCTCTATCCTTAGCCGCTATCAACATATCATCTACATACAACAGTAGATATAGAAACGACCCATCTTCACAGCGCTTGAAATATACACAGCTGTCATAATTACTTCTCCTGAAATTATGAGAAGTCATAAAAGAATCAAATCTTTTATACCACTGTCGTGGTGATTACTTCAACCCATATAGGGATTTCTTTAATCTGCACACATGGTCTTCTTACCCTAAGACCCCAAAACCTTCCAGCTGATGCATGTAACTGTCTTCCTCAAGTTCACCATGCAAGAATGCAGTCTTCACATCAAGCTGCTCTAACTCAAGATCCTCCATAGCCACAATACCAAGCAGTGCTCGAATAGAGTTGTGTTTCACAACAGGAGAAAAGACGTCAGTAAAATCAATACCTGGTATTTGACTGTAGCCTTTCACGACAAGCCTAGATTTGTATATGGGTTCTTCACAACTTGAGTCTCCTTCCTTTTTCTTGTTAACCCACTTGCAGGGAACGGCTTTCTTACCCTTGGGAAGTTTCACTAACTCCCATGTTCTGTTCTTCTGGAGGGATTCTATTTCTTCTTGCATAGCGATCATCCACTTACTAGAATCATCACAACTAACCGCTTCTGTGTAAGTGGATGGTTCCAAACTTGAATCAACATCATCAGCCACATTTAAAGCATATGTAACTAGATCCGCTTCCCCATATCTCAGTAGAGGCCTTATCTCTCTCCTAGGTCTGTCTTTGGCAATCGAATATTGTGGCTGCTGAGATGTAGAAGCCGTTTAAGAGATAGGCTTAGTTGAATCTGTATTGATGTCAAACTCCACCTGCACACTTGATTTCTGCTTGGTTTCATCAGAAGTAACAGTAGGACATAAATTATGCAACATAGCTGATTCATCAAATATAACGCCCCTACTAATAACAATTTTCTTCAATTCAAAACACCATAATTTATATCCTTTAACCCCAGTCTTGAAACCAAGAAATACACACTTTAGGGATATAAGCTCAAGTTTACCATTATTTACATGAGCATATGCATGACATCTAAATATTTTCAAATCTGAATAATCTGCAGGGGATCCAGACCATACCTCATGTGGAGTCTTCTTCTCAATGAAAGTCGACGGAGATCTATTGATCAGTAAACAAGCTGTGGAGGTAGCTTCGGCCCAGAAAGATTTTGGCAACTTCAAATTGGAGAGCATACATCTCACTTTCTCCATAATGGTCCTATTCATACGTTCTGCAACCCCGATTTTGCTGGGGTGTTCCAGGAGCCATGAGATGTCTAACAATCCCTTCAGACTTGCACAAGTCATTAAATTCACTAGAGCAGAATTCCAAGCCCTTATCAATGCGTAGACGCTTCACCTGTTTTCCAGTCTGTTTCTCAATTATCGTCTTCCACACTTTGAACGTAAATAAAGCATCACTTTTCTGCTTCAGGAAATATGTCCAAACCTTTCTGGAGTAATCATCTATGATTGTCATCATATAGCTGGCACCACCACTGGATGGCACTCTAGCAAGACTCCAAAGGTCAGAATGAATATAGTCCAGAGTGCCTTTAGTATTATGGATACTTATGGTGAACCTGACCCGCTTCTACTTCCCAAAAACGCAGTGTTCACAAAACTTTAATTTGCTGATGCATTGCCCATTCAAAAGTCCTCTCCTACTAAATTGATTCATACTGGCTTCACTCATATGCCCCAGACGCATATCCCCTAGCCTTATAACATCATCATCTGATATGGAGGAACCAATGGTTGCATCACCGGTAACAACAGAACCCTGCAAAGAATAAAGGTTAGCAGTCTTTCTATGGCCTTTCATCACCACCAGTGAACCCTTATTGATCTTTAGGACTGCACCTTCACCGGTATACCGATACCCCTTCAGATCAAGGGTACTAAGAGAAATCAAATTTCTCTTCAAATCAGGAACGTGTCTCACATCACCAAGTGTCCTGACCACACCATCAAACATCTTTATCTTGATCGTTCCGATACCTGCAACTTTACAAGAGGTGTTATTTCCCATCAAAACAACACCTCTAGAAACCAGCTCATATGTTGAAAACCAGTTCCGATTGGGACACATATGAAGGTACATCCAGAGTCTAAAATCCATGTTTTACTAGCCTGTAAATCAATGTCAGAAGCAACAAAAAGATCACCATCAATATGATCTTCAACAACATCGGCCTTAGTCTTTTATCATATTGATTTTGCTTTTGATTCTCACCAGTCTTCTTATTTTTATTTTGCAGTTTATAGCATTCTGCCTTAATGTGGCCTTTCTTCTTGCAATAGTTACAGGTTTTAAATCTATCAGAAGATTTAGATCTGTCTCTAGAATTCCCACCAGACTTACGATTTTGAATCATACCACGAGCTACCAAACTTTCAGAAGTAGACTCAGATTTAATCACCAAGTGTTTCATCGTTTCAAAAGAGCTTAAACCAGCATAAACTTCATCAATCGACAAAGTATCATGACTATACAGAAGGGTATCTCTAAAGGTTGCATATGATGGAGGCAAAGAACACAATAGGATTAAACCTAAATCCTCTTCATCACACTTAATTTCCAACGTTTCTAAATCAGAAATAATTTCTTTAATGGTTGTTAAGTGATCATCAAGAGATGCACCTTCTTCCAAACGATGAGAATACAATCTCTGTTTTAAATGCAACTTGCTGGTTAAGCTTTTCGTCATACATAGTTGATCCAACTTCAACCATAATGCTGCAGCGGTCTTTTCCTTAAGCACATCCTGTAGAATCTGATTCAACAAATGGAGATGGATCTGGAAAGGGCTTTTCGGTCTTTTCGCTACTTTTTTTTCCGGTGACCAAGATGCAGGCATCTTCTCAAACCCTAGAAGTGCGTCATCAAGATCCATCTATGCTAAAACCGCTCGCATCTTCACCTGCCACAACGAGAATCTGGTGTTGCAATCCAAAAGAGGAATATCGTACTTCATGGTTGCCATTATCAAAACCTATGCTCTGATACCAGTTTGTTATAAACAAACGCGCAATCGAAAAATGATAATAGCAAGCAGAAAGTAAAGAACACACTATATCAAAGTAGGAGTATAAGAATTGAGAGATTTACAACTCAAATCTTTTAGATCTCTCAACAGAAAATTTGTTTTTGTGATGTGTTTGAAGTATATTAAAAAACCCTAGAAACAACACACACATACATATATATGTGTGTGTGTGTATAAGGATAACGGACATAATAGCATAATTATGACATTTAAATATGTAATTAATGAGTAATAAAGGCCTGAATTATGACTGTTAAATGTATAATGAATGAATAATAAATATATGGTCAAATATTCATTCATTAACATTTAACTACAAGAGTCGCTTACAGAAATCGGGTCATAAACTGCAACAATTCTGATGTCTGTACTGTCTCCTGAAGAGAGAACGAAGGTGTTAGAAGGTTTAGGGATTGTATATAGTTCAAACAAGTGTTCTCACTATCCTTATTAATTTTTTTACATTTTGTATATAAAAAATGGGAGCCACATGTTGGTTTTGAGTTCCTGCATGGTTAAGTATAATGGACGGAGTTATCAAGTTGAGAATAGATTTGATGGAATTATTTGAAGTATTTGTAATAATGGCAAGTGTTAGTTTCCATTATATTTTATCATTAAAAATCAATTTCAAGAAACAGATAAAATTACTTGTGAAAAAAAAATTTAAAATAAGTAAATGCCATCCGTAGAGAGAAATTCACTCAAATTTGGTTGAAAATAATATATTTTTTAACTTATTTAATTAGGTTTCACATTTCCATATAATGTCTAGTAAATAAAAAACTCGATTACTCTTATAGAGTTGTGTCAAACCTTCATGCCAATCTTCTTGGAAGTTGCCTTTCTCATTTCAACCATCTTTGGAAGCCATACTACTTAGATGTTTGTTGGGTTTAGGCCCCAAACATGTTTGAGTTCATTGCAAATAAAAATAGGAACTTTAGATATAATTTTTTTTTCTTTTAAAGAAAGAAAATGAAAAAAATGAAATTAAAAAAAAAAGTAAATGTGTTATAGTGAAAAATGGGAAAAATTGATGTGATTGAGAAGACAGGGATTTTGATCATTGTACTAGAAATATTAAAAAATGGAGAAGTTGAGAACAAGATGGAATTGCAAGACCATACAATCTTACGATTGCTTATAAGAAATGGTTGAAAAAAGGAGAAAGATAACTCAGACATGGTGTATTGAGGACTACTGAGGTAAAAGTTATTTGGTGTCATCACTTCTCTCTAAAATCACAAGCAAGAAAATCAATCTAGGATAGCAACTTCAGATCCACAATGAAATAACTAATTGAATCTCAATTGTAACAAAACTTCTTTCATTGAATTCATGGTGTAAAGTACTATATGGTGACTATATTCATTCTTTATCAATCATTCCTAGCTATCCAGACTGAATAAGTGTTTTCATATTTTTACAAATTAAATAGTTCTGAGATTCTATCAATATTGACCATATTAGTGAAGTTTTTGTTATTCATTATTATAATTTGTGAAGATGATATTTGTAAAGTCATTAATTATTTGTTCATAATGGATGTTTTTTACACAATGGTCTCATGGTTTTTTCCCTATTAAAGTTTTCCACATTACATCATAATATTCTTTATTATTTTATTTTTAGTCTATCATATTGTTTTTGCATACAAGTAAGAGGAAAATACCTTGTCATTATAGGATATTATTTTTCCTTGCATGTGGTGGTATTTGTGTTGGGATTTGAAGAAATTTCCTTCTTTTATTGCAAGCTTAACAGAAACATTATGAATAAAGATAAAATTAAATCTTCAAATTATAAAATTTGGAAGGCAATGGTGGAAGATTTTTTATTTTGCAAAAATTTGTATGCAGCTTTAGGCAGTAATAGGGCGAAACTAACGGATAAATCAAATAAAGATTGTGCTATTATGTATAGAAAAACTGTTGGTCATATATAAACATATATATAATTTATAGTTGAATATAGTTATATAATCTAAGAAGATTATATATACTTTAGTTTTCAAGATTCAAAAAGTACATACGAGAAATTTGAAAAAGCCTTCTAAACAATCTTATAGATACTTTGACAGACACTGCAAGATTGATTTTTTTATATTAATTCTTTTTGGATTTTGAGCTTAAATTTAGAGAACTCATATTTTCTCTTGCTAGAATTTATCTCTTTTCTTTTTTATTGAGGATTAGCTTAGAAGTTAGATTATAAAAGTCTTGTAATCTATACATAGCTAAGTGGTAGGCTAGAAAGACAAAGCAAAAGTTATTAGTCTTTGTCATTCTTCTTTACTATTGGATTAATGGAACGATCGGTGTAAAAGATCTGATCCCCAGCACTAGAGTTGGAAGAAAGAACTGACTCATAAGGAGGAACCTCTATAAATCACCGGCTCCTTTATTTTCTTATATTTTAATTTTTTGTCATTTTATTTGCAACATATAACTTGCATTTGTGCTTTAAAACATATTTAGTAACAAGTTTAATATTGTTTTGAATAATTTCGGAAATTTTTTTAACAAACAATTCATACCCCCCACAACCCCCAACCCCACCCCTCCACCCCCACCCCCACCCCCCTTTCTTCCTTCATGTTTTCCATTTCAAGACCTATATTTGCTCTGTTGTTTGTTCAAAACTTTTTTCAAAATTATTCAAATAATATTAAACTTCTGAAACTGAATATGTTTTAAAGTATGAATGCAAGTTATATGCTGCAAATAAAATGGTAGAAAATTAAAGTGCAAGAAAGTAATAGTGGTATGCTCCCAGCTTATGTTATGACGCGATAGGCTTTGAAAATTGATTTGCAATGAAAATAAAGATATGAACGACATTATTAGTGGATATTATACACTAAAAATAACTTGAGCTACACTCTCTCTCATTTGTATGACGCAGAAGGAAGATTGAGTGGTTATTTGCCACAATCTCAAGTAGATTGATAAAAACTATGAATTTTGCTCTCAAGAAGAAAGAGAAAATGAAAGAGAGTTGAAAATTATGTCCTGATTAGGGCTTTCTAAGTTAAGAGGGGTATTTATATAACCCTCACATAATGGACAACTTGTAAATAATACAACTTAAATAAAGGAAAATTCGTGCACAATACTGAACACTGGTTACACCCTAGAAAACGAGTGTTATCATCGATCACGAATCTCATCATGGTCGAATCGCAAGTCATGCTCTTCTTTAGGCAAAATCTCCAATTTTGATAACGAGCTTAATCATAGGCATATTATGATAACGGGTATCATCATGGGCGTATCACAGGCCGTGATCTCCTTGGTCTAAAATTCCAACATTAGTACAGCCTAGATCACGGGTATCATTCAAGATAACGCTGCTCATCATGGGCATAATGTTACTTGTGATCTCCTTTGTTTCCTCCTTATCTAGTCACGGCCTAGAACACGGCCGTGATTAGCTTGTGCTTTTCATTTCCTTCATATTTTCTACAATTTAATCCATGATAACTTGTGTGATGTATCCTAAACCCAAATAGGAAATAAGACTCATCTTCCTGAGTCCAAATCCTCATCTTGCTTAATCTCTTGATGTGATCTAGATAATCAACCAAGTAATTTTCCTTCGCATTGGTGGATTTAACAAAGGTCCCTCGAGTTAGCCGTTGACTTTTTTTATATTAGCTATATTAATAGATGTTGGGGATCGATTCCTTTCAAATAAAGACAGTGATTTATAGATGTTCCTTCTTGTGAATAAATCCTCTCTTCTAGCTCCACTGCTGGGGATATAATCTTCGACACAATCATTCCACTAATCCAATAGCAAAGAAAGTTACAACACCAATAGTTGTTGCTTTGTCTTTCTAGCCTACCAGTCGGCTAATCACATACTACAAGACTTTTGTAACATTACTTCTAAGCTATACCATACTCAAAAAGTCAAGGAATCATTGCATAAGATGAGAAAATATAAATTCTCTAATTTAAGCTTGAAATCTATAAAGAAAGGTATATGAAGGGATAAAGCTCACAATGTCTGTCAAAGTGTTTATAAGTTTGCTTAGAAGGCTTTTTCAAGTACGATTTTCTTATAAACTTTTGTGTTTTTCTTTTCTTTTTCACTTCTCATTTTTTGTTCTCCTTTTGAAAATCCTAAACTCTAGAATATATAAACTCTTCAAACGGCTCTCTTGATCATAACTTTAAATGTTCATAATATCCCAACGTCTTCTTGTTATGCAAATAAGATTCATATCCCTAAATTTGTGGAATTTAAATATCTTGTTTAAATATTCAAACTTCGATCTGATTCAAACATATCTCATTCCGCTCTTTCTCTTTACATGCTTTTGATATTTATCCTCATTAGATTCTTTAACAACTTGGTTGGATGTTCTTTAGCTTCAAATTTTGAAGATCCCTCAACTTTCAAATAAGCTGTAGTTGATAACAAATAAGATAGATCACATCTTTATCCTTATCTTCATTCGCGAAAACTATTATGTTGAGATAAAACATGTTTAAACATGTTCCAACATCTTTGTTGCATCTAGATAAAACGTTTTCATAGAACTTGTAAAAACTTTTTGTTGTTGCTTCAAATATTGTATAAACTTTTTGTTATTGCTTAAAATAGCTTCTTTAAAAACTCATGCATGAAACATTCTTGAAGAAAATCCACATGGGTTATTACTCTCCTCATGTGGAACAAATTAAGTGCATTACTCAAATACACTTGATTAGTAAAACTAAGGCTTCAAATAAATCCAACTTGTATTTTAATAATCAATAAAAATTGTATGAGCAAACATTCTGCAAACCAAAGTAGCATTCATTCAACTGTTTGTTTAAGTGTCTACTAAAACGTCTATTTGATTGTCTTCTTAAGTGTCAAGCAATGAATACCTTTATTCTACATACTTAAAACAGATTCATTAGATATTTTTTAATTTTTTTATTATCGTCAAAACTCATTTAAGAGAACTCAATAGTTTCCAAATTTATATAGATTATTTTTATTAAAGGAGTGATATAAAATTAATATTTCTACGAATTTTATGTCTATAATTAATCCAAGTTTAATTTGAATTTTGAATTATAAAGTTTTCATCAGGAATTAATAAATATATATAACAATATTATTAGAAGTTCTACTTTTCTACAAGTCTCCAGCGGTAGAACTCTCATTTTCGACAAGCGGTACACTAGGTGCACAAATTATCATTTGCCACAAGCTTATAAGATCAGGATAAAAATTTAATAGGGACATATTAACCTAAGGTTTGAAAATAAGAGAAATAACTTATTATGTTCAATTAAATTCTCAAGTGATTTATTATTATCATTATTTTTTTTAATGTAGACAAATATTATATATATAAACATTTTGGCTATAAATTAAGAAATTATTTCGATGTGATATTTGAAGTAGGACCAATTTTATATTGATTTTGTATGGTCCTATCAAGAAAAATATCTAGTCTATCTTCTAATAATTAAAATATAAATACTTATTAAAAATTAATAATGATGATTTAATAGACTTGTCAATGAAATCAACAAGCAACATCCATATGGCCAATAATATTAACTAATCATTTTTATTTTCTCTTCCAGTTTATTAACCTTTACGTGTTATGCTTATCATTTATTTAATAAAAAACAAATAATAACATATCCCACTTATTATTCCCATAAAGAGTTAGAAGTAATATCCTATAATTTTGAAGTTATTTTTCTTATAATTTTGATTTAGCTATTATAGTTATGTTTACAAGAATGGTACTAA
This sequence comes from Combretum micranthum, assembly GCA_024138025.1. Classification (NCBI taxonomy): domain Eukaryota; kingdom Viridiplantae; phylum Streptophyta; class Magnoliopsida; order Myrtales; family Combretaceae; genus Combretum; species Combretum micranthum. Next base: position 584,925 of record JAMXBD010000801.1, on the reverse strand, counting down.
CTTTACAAGTTTCCCCTTTTCCCTTTTTCCTTTTTTTTTCCCCATCTTTCTCTTTCATACTAGGATTGTAAGTGAGCTGAGACAGCTCACAAGTTACTTGAAACTGACTCAGTGAAAGCTCGAATTCGACTCGCTTATAATCAAGTCGAGCTTAAGTTCGAGCTACTCAAGCAGCTACCGAGTTTGAATTTGAGCATTAAAATACTTGGCTTGGAGAGCTCATGAGTTTAATTAAGTATTAAATCAAGTCGAATTGAGTTCGAGTTTATCATGTATTAAATATTCTTAATAATTAAATCAATATGTAAAGAATAATCGAGTCAATTTCGAGTTTATCGAGTATTAACTCAGTACTGTATACTCAACTCGTTTATAGCCCTATTCCATACTTGTGCATCAATGTTTAGCAACAACTTTCAGCCTTTTATTATATATCTTCAACTCTCCCTATTTACGTAACCAGAAATCAAAATATTATTGGGAAATTCAACAATGTTTAAACTATTTGTAATATTCTTGAAACACGAGATCATGTATGTATAGTTTTTCTTTATACAATGTTATATTTCATTATCTAATTCCATGATTATTATTTTCTAAAAACGTTAAGTAATATTATTATTGAAGTTTTTATTTTTATATATCGTGTTCTAGATTACTACATATTGTTGAAGTATGTGAAAAAATTACTATACAATAAATTAACACGTCTAATAAAAGCAAATTAATACAAGAGCAACAAAGTGTGAAAATTGTTTAATATTGAGAGTTAATGAATGAAACCACTGCCAAGATCAAAAGTTAAAATACAAAAAAAGACAGCCAAAATTTAAAACGAAAATATAACTAAAATTTAAAATATAATTATTGAATTAGAGTATGGACACAATTAAAAAAGACACAATGTGCTTATAGTAACAAAGAAAGCATGATCAACTAATTTTATTTACCAAAAATTTTGGTAACATTGAATAATAGGCTTAATAGCCATAATGCAATCTAAAATCCTGCATAAACATATAAAAAAATCTGTAAGAAAAAATATATATGTCTTACTATAGATTCTAATTTAAACTTTTGAGAGTGAAGAAAAAATAGAGCAGTTATTTTTCGAAAAAACTGTGTAAGGTGTTTTCAGTATTATGGATGGATGAGTGGTTTTAATTTCAAAGAGAGAGTTATAGTTTTAATTTTTATCATAACTAAAGAATAAATTAATAAAAAAAGTGAGCATAAATCAAATGAGGTAAAAAAAATATGTAAATTATAAAAAATATAAATATGTTTTTGGAGACCTCTATGGTACGTCATGGACCATCCCACTTGTAATATTTCTATTGAGATAAGATCTGACCTCTGCATTAATGTGATGGGACTAGCCTCCTTATAACCACCATGGGACGATAAAATTTTCCTTTGTTATTGGGTTTATCAAATAAGTGGGTCATGTCATTATTTTTTTCATTAAAATAGTTAGTAGAGAAATGGTGAGCAAATCACAAAGAGGGAAGCTTTTACTATCCCGTCAACGGGTTTGTCCAGTCAACCATTTAACCGTTAAAACAAATATAATAATTGAAATATTAACTATTTTAGTTATTTGATCATTGCTGTATATGGTATGAGCCATTAGATATTGATGAGATTGGTCCCATCAAAATCAATTACGTGACCATATAGAATTTCCCCCACAAAGTGATAATAAACTAAAAGAGGAAATAAAAATGATTAATTAATATTATTGGCCATATGGGTATTTCTCTTTAATTGCATTGATGAGTCTGTTCAATTCATCATTTGACTAGACATCTTCCCAGGTCAAGTCCAAACTGAGACCACATCGGAACTAGCTGCGGTAGGTCCACCGTTGGACCCACCTTACCGAGGCAGTTTAGACCCAATTTGAGGACCTCTTGGGTTGGTGAATCCAACCTAGATCCATCCCATGGACCCATCCAAACCAACAAGTCCAAAAAGGGTTCTAGGTTGAAAAAAAAAAAAACAAAAAAAGAACGAGAGAACATCAACGCATTTTTATGTTTAAAATGTGACCTTTTTTTTTTTAAAGAAAAGGGGGTCGGACCTATTTTGACCCACCATGTGAACGGTCGGATCCTAGGGTCCGAATCTCCCCACCATCAAGGCAGGATCGTTCTAGGTCCTTGAGTCGAACTCAACCTAAACCGCAGAGATATCTACATTTGGCTGTAATTTTTTATTATATTAATTTTGATATGTATTTGTTTTGATTATTAGAAGATAGACTATATGATTTTACTATAGGACTATAGGAAGCCTATATAAAATTGGTCCAGCTTCAAATATCAAATCGAATTAATTTTTTAATTTATAGCCAAAATGATATATACTATTTGTCTATATTTAAAAAATAAACCACTTGGAAATTTAATTGAACATTGGGAATTACTTTTCGACCCTGAAGTTTATACGACCTATAAAACTTTTAGCCCGATCTTGTAGATCTTGTGGCAAATAATACTTTGTGCACCGAATATATTACTTGTCGAAAGTGATCGACTGCTGGAAGTAGACTTGTACAAGAGTAGAACTTCTAATAATATATATATATCCACTTATTTATTATGAATGACAACTTTATAATCCAAATCCAAATTAAATTTGAAGTAATTACAGATATAAAAATACTAGAAATATTAATTTCATATTATTATTCCTTTGATGAAAATAATCTGTATAAATTTGGAAACTTCTGATTCGGCAAATATTACTTAAATATGTGACGAATCTTTACATAGCATCTAAATTTCCCTCTATCTAATATTAAACTTGAAAAACGCAAACAGATAATTTAAGTTACCAGTATATATATATATATAGCCATGTTGCCTCCATGTGATACCCATTAGACATATGTTGCTGCGTGTAGACCTTGTAAAAATTGTTTTTTCCCAACCTAAAGAAGATATAACATGTCTGGAAACAAGGCTCCGTCACACCCATGTTGTTACGACTAAATATGCTAGAGCCTATAAAAACATTCAACAAAAACAATGTTATTCATCATCTATGGCCTTGAGGAAGAGGATGATAAAAATGACTAACTATGATTTTATTAATAGGGCATAGAAAACATATACCGGATGTTCGAACAGGGCTCATGTCCATCATATACCGGATATTTGACCAGGTTTTCCTATCTTTCTTCAAAATTTTAACGGTTCAGATGAACCCTATTTTTGGAAAAAAGCTTGAGTATATAATACACGCGCATGTGGATGTATTAAAAAATCATTGGGAGTTATATACTACATATATATTACACGTGACGTGTAATACCTATTCAATTTTTTTCTCTTATTTCTAAAATATAGTTCAGATTCACCAATGCACGTGACAACACGGATGAATGTCAAGAAGTGATAAGAGACAAATGAGCTGAAAACATACGATCATTGTATCAAAATCTCTGAAAATTTGGAATACAATAAAGCTATTAAATGTTACACCTGTACAATATTTTTAAAGTCATATAATGTATTTCAAAATTATATGAATAAAATCATTATACCATAGCGGTTATAAGTAAGTTTTCATATTTTAGTTAAGTTATTCATTTTCTCTAAATGTTATGTTAAAATTCATACTAAGTTCTCATATTAAAGAGAGTTATTATGTTTGTGTCATAGTGTTAGGAAAAATCAATCAATAACATAGAATCAATCACAACGATTTATCCTCTTGCATGTAGTGATCACAACAATCAAACAGAATAAAAACAATAAATACTAGGATTTACATGGAAAACCCCAATTTGGAAAAAAACCATGGAACCGCCGCACAAATTATCTTCCACTATCAACAATAATGGGATACACTATTTTTCTAACTAGATAACACTAGTGAATCGCATGAATCTTCACCAAAAAAGGTGGATTTCAACAGCAACAAGCCTTTCTCTCTGGGATTTAGGATAGCTTCTATATTCTCTCAAAAAAACCCTAAGACCAAAATAAGAAGTATTTATATCAAAAACAAAAGGAAAACACGAATTAAACATAAGCTGGCTCGAGTGAAAAGAAGGCTGGCGGCTTTGGAGGCAGCGTTGAAACGCCATAGTTGAATGCTAGCTAGTACACTGATAGCCTTCCTATCTACACCGATAGCATATCCATCTAGGCCTACGATGTTGAAGCCAGCCTAACTCAATCCATGTTCTTGGCAAAAATTTCCAGAAATTCAAGGTCAGCTTTGCATTGATGAAGGCCAGCAATCTTTAACTCCTGGTGACTAGCGTACAATGAAAAATCATCTTCCTTTGTTTTGCACAAATCTCTTGATTTTCTAAGTTTTCTTCCATGTATACATAATATACATAAGATATCCTTGATTATAAACCGATATGAGTTGGATCTATAATCCAAAACATAGTTGCATTGGTAACAACTATATTCATAGAAAACATGATGATATAAATTAGTTTATTAATAGACAACTCATTTAAAATATAAAAATACGTTATTGAGTTTTAATATAAATACAGTTGAAAAAATTACTTAACTATGAATGACTTGATTAAATTTTGGCATAAATATAGAGTATTCTAACTACTTTTCGTTTATTTATTCATTTTTGGGTGGTTGGTGGGGGGTGCTTTGGGGGTTGGTTTTTCAATTATACAATATTATATTTTATTATTTAATTTTATGATTTTTCTTTTCTAAAAAAATTAACTAATATTATTATTAATAAATGAAACCACTACCAAGACCAATACGTTAAAGAGGGGAAAAAATTAGCCAAAATTTAAAACAAATTTATAACTGAAAATTGAAATATAACATAATTATTGAATTAGAGTATGAACACGACTAAAGAAGACAGGATGTGCTTGCAGTAACAAAGATAGTATGATTAACTAATTTTATTTACCAATAATTTTGGTAACATTGAACGATAGCCATTTTGTAACCTAAATTCTTGCATAAACATATAAAAAAAAGGAAGAAAAAATATATCTTTCTTACTATAGATTCCGATCAAACTTTTAGGAGTGAAAAAAAAAAAAAAGCAAAAGCAATTATTTTTTGCAAAAAAAAACGTGTAATGTGTTTTGAGTTCTTTGGAGGGAGTTATAATTTTAATTTTTACCATAAGTAAATAATGAATAAATAAAATAAAATTATAAAGGCTAGAGACACCAAAAGTGTCTTTTTGGCTTTAATAATACTAGCATAATTGATACCAAAAATTACCTGTGTTTTCAAAGTATAGGGGAAAAATTATCTTTTTTCTTTTCTAAGAAGGACAATGATCAATCCATTTGATTATTAGGACCTCGACAAAAATGGCAGAGAAATGTAGGAAATGGATAAAATTGAATTTCCCAAACGTTCGACAGTGGTTTTTCACACAAATGGTATGATCTATTTTGGTTAGCAACTCAAAAACGACAACTTGATTAGTAATAAAAGCTCAATTTTTAAAAGTGATGTAATAGATATCAACGGAAAAAAAGCGAAAGTATGACTGAGTGATGTTTTTGGCTTTGTTTTTTGGGTTAATTACAGACATATCATCCGTGTTTTGATCAATTTACAAACACATTATTTATGTTATCTTTTTTGACAATTAGATGACTTGAGTTTCATACAAAAGTGTCAATATTATTTAATAATTTTAGAATGATACGTGTCAAAATTTTATTAGTCATAAAAATTAATGTTATATTTTTTTCAATTTTCTTATTTTCAAAAAAATATTTTTAATATTTTATTTATTTAATTTTATTTAGTATTATTTTTTATCACATTTAATTTTTTTAGACCAATAAGACTATAACACCTTCCCTCTCATAATAATTAATAATATTGATACTTTTTAATAAAACTCAGGTCACCTAATTGTTAAAAAAGATAATACAGATCATGTGTTTGTAAATTAATCAAAACACGGGTCATGTTTTTGTAATTAACCCTTATTTTTTTTCCTCTTTTTCCCCCCTCATTGCTCCTTAGAGTTTACTGATAATATATGTGCCATACAGTATGTATAGAATGCATTAAGATAAAAAAATCGTCAGACTTGACAAGTTTGTTAAGAATATTAAGTCATTCAGTGCAAATTTCAAGCCAAAGACAAAGCTAAATGTTAAGACTTTCTGACTATGAAATTTGGTTTAAAGATAGAAAAGGTAAGCAACCGATTTTCGTTTGGAAAAGCGTGAATCTGTGAAATTCGAATGAATATCTATGATCAACAGCTTCCATCCATAGCTGCAGAGAATAATGCGAATGAAGAAGAAGAGGAAATGAAAAAAAGATTTTGTTATTTTCTGTAACTAACTTCTTGATCTGTTCCTTACTATATATATACATTCTTATCTATTAAGGACTAAATTACACGTGGACCAATCTAAACAATACAAGTGGACCTATAATATAAATACAAATAATATCAACATCCCCCCCTCAAGTTGGTGTTGTACGAAGACCCAACTTGAACAAAATATTGGAGAAGGAGCCAACAGTAGATAGCTTCGTAAAAACATCAGCAAGCTGATCAGCAGAAGCTACATGCGACAAAACAAGAAATCCACGAGAAATCAAATCCCTAACAAAGTGAATATCTATATCAATATGTTTAGTGCGAGCATGGAGACATGGATTGCGAGCAATCGAAATGGTGGATTTGTTGTCACATGAAACAGAAATAGGTAATGAATGATGAACCCGAAGATCCCGAAGAATGTAAGATGTCCACAATAATTCCTTGGATAAAGCTGCTAAACTCCGATATTCAGCTTCCGTAGTAGATGTACTAACCGTAGATTGCTTCTTGGATTTCCATGTAACTAATGCATCACCAAGAAACACACAAAAACCTGATAAGGATTTGCGATCAAAGGAAAAAGAACCCCAATCAGCATCAGAAAAAGCCTTAACATCAAGCTTGTTGGAAGAAGGATAAAAGAGACCAAGATCAATAGATCCCTTAAGATACTTAAGTAAATGTATAGCAGCTTGATAATGAGGAATCCTTGGATGAGCAAGGAACTGACTGAGCTTATGAACAGAGAAAGCAATATCAGGCCTGGTTAAAGTAAGATAAAGCAAATGGCCAACAAGTCTGCGAAAACTGGAAGGATCGGATAACAATGGACCATCATCTTTCGAGAAACTAACAGAGGGTAAAGGCAACGAAACAGGTTTACAACCAGTCAAACCTACTTCAGCAAGCAAGTCAGCAATAAATTTCCGTTGATGAATCATCATTCCCGAAGAAACAAAACATATCTCAAGTCTCAAAAAGAATCGAGCCAGACCCAAGTCCTTGATAGTGAATGCTTGATCTAATTCAGATTTTAAATCCATAATAGCAGATGAATTAGTACCAGTGACAAGCATATCATCCACATAGAGTAAAATAACTAAAAAACCATCTGAATTAAAACGAGTAAACAAAGAATGATCACTCGACGATTGAACAAAACCTTTCTGAAACAGAAAAGAAGAAATTTCCTTATTCCATTGGCGAGAAGCTTGCTTGAGTCCACAGAGAGACCGCTTAAGTTTACAAACTTGATGTGAATTAGCCTTGGAATATCCTGGTAGAGGAATCATGTAAATTTCCTCATCAAGAAATCCATGAAGAAATGCATTGTTGATGTCAAGTTGATGAATTGGCCAATTGGAAGCTGCAGCCACTGCTAACAAGATGCGAACAGTACTCAACTTGGCAACTGGGGAAAATGTATCATGATAATCAATTCCTTCAACTTGAGTATATCCTTTGGCCACTAACCTAGCTTTATATCTCTCCACCGAACCATCGGGTCTGTACTTGATTTTGTATACCCACTTACACCCAATTGGACGTTTGCCTTCAGGCAACTCAACAACATCCCAAGTGTCATTAAGCTCAAGAGCTTCAAGTTCAATATTCATGGCTGAAACCCATTCCTTATGTTTAATAGCCTGTGTATATGTGACCGGTTCAGTGGCATTGAGTACAAGGGCCATAGATTGAACAAACTCAGAAGGATAAGCAGAAAAAGTGTGAGCATGAAACAAAGGGTAAGAACAAGTGTCAGAAAAAGAATCAGTAGGAGAATGAAAATGATGCACATAGGATTGTAACCATTGAGGTGAGCGTCGAATACGAGTGGACTTACGCACAATAGACTGATGCAAGGAATCAGAAGCAGACGGACTAGAATGAGACAAAGATGGTAATAAATCTTCACTCGAAAAGATGGAGATAACAGAGGCTGCAACATAACAGAGGACTCAGGAAAAGGAGACATCTCAGCAGAATTTGGATTATGAAAAGGAAAACAATCCTCACGAAAAACAACATCACGACTAACGATGATTCGTTTATTATCAAGATCATAAAGCTTATAAGCTTTCTAAGCAAAAGGATACCCAATAAAGACACAGCGAACACCTTTAGGATCAAATTTATCTACATGGGATGAAGTATTGACAGCAAAAGCAAGACATCCAATAATACGCAAGTGATCATAAGATGAAGGTTTATGGAAAAGAATCTCATAAGGAGATTTCCATTTCAATTTTTCCATAGGCATGAGATTGATCAAATAAGCAGCAGAAAGAATGCATTCACCCCAAAAAGCTTTAGGTAAATGACCTTGAAGCCTTAAAGCTCGAGCCGTTTCAACAACATATCTATGTTTCCTCTCAACACGACCATTTTGTTGAGGGGTATAAGGACATGTTCGTTGATGAATGATACCAAATTCATGTAACAAAGATTGACAGGAATGTGAAATGAATTCACCCCCATTGTCTGAACGCATGATTTTAGGAGTAATCCCAAATTGATTTCTGACCAATTTGATGTATTTATCAAGAAAACTAGCAGTTTGGGATTTAAAAGCCATAAGGTAAACCCATGTACAAGAGCTATAGTCATCAACAATGGTAAGAAAATATCGTTCCCCTGAAATAGAAGCAGTAGAATACGGACCCCAAACATCAACATGGAGTAAATCAAAAACAGCAAGAGTCTTTTATGCAGAACAAGGAAAAGGAAGTCTGTGAATTTTTGATTGAATACAAACATCATAATCTAAGTGAGATTTATGTAAATCTGAACATGAAGACAAATGTTGCATCTTAGATAAAGATGCATGACCAAGACGTTTATGAAGCAAAAGAATGTTTAATTTGACATTAGTGTTTACAGCAGAAACAATACTAGAAGAAGCAAATGCATCAGCCTTGAGCACATACAGTCCACAAGATTCGTGCCCTTGTACAACAATTTGGTTCTTAATTGGGTCCTGAAAAGCAAAGGAGGAAGAATCAACAGAGGCAATTAGTTTGTTATCTTGAAGAATTTCCTAACAGATAACAAATTATGGGAAAAATCAGGTATAAAGAGGACTTTATGAAGGGTAACTAAAGCATTAATATGTGTTGATCCACAAAGTTGTACACTCTTCATGGAACCATCTGGTAAACGAACAGTAATGGGATGTGGTAAGGTATGTATATCAAATAAATTGAATGAAAAGGAGTGATATGATCCGTGGCCCCGGAATCAATTATCCACGATCCAATCACACTACGCACAGCATTAAAACAGAAGAAGTAAATGCATTACCCGTGAAACTAAACGTATTCATAGCAGTAGCTTCACATTTTTCACCACTATGCCTTTCATTAAGCATCTTCAACATTTCACTGCACAAATTGTGCATCACCTGTGGATCCACGCTTGTAGTATTATTAGAGCCAAAACTTCCTGCTGGTAAAGGAGCAGAGTCTGCAGCATGAACATCTAAAGGATTGGAAAAATATTGTGAATGACAACCGACATCAGATTTAATATCCACAAAGTTTGATGATGACTGTGACATTTTGGATCCAGCATTTCCAAACCTTTTCCCTTTATACCACTCAGGATATCCCACAAGTTGAAAACAACTATCAACACTATGCCCTTCATTTCTACAATGCTTGCAAAATAATCGTCTTCCCTTTTTCTTATCAAAAGGAATTCCTCTAGGATTAGAATAAACATTTGTTCTAGCCATCTGATATGCAGAAACTTCTACATCTGAAGAGATTCCAGATGTTATCAATCTTTGTCGCTCAACTTGTTGTACTAAGTAGTATGCTTTATTCACTGTGGGAAGAGGATCCATAGCAAGAATTTGATTTCGTACCATCTCATAATTCTCATTAAGTCCCATGAGAAATTGAATCAACCTAGTTTCTGACTCATATTCAAGAATTCGTTCCTTAAGACGACAAGTACAAAAATCAAACCGACCACATGAACATGTAGGATAAGCATGCAATTCTTGAAGTTCATCCCAGCATTTCTTCAATTTATTGTAATAGAAAGCAACAGTCTGATTTGTTTGTTTCAAATTACTGATTTCACGTTGTATTTGAAAGATCAAAGGACCATTAGTATGTCCATATTGTTCCATGATTTCATTCCATAAATCCATCGAAGAAGAGGTAAACACATAATTCTGAGCAATCTCTTTATCTATTGAATTCAAAATCCACATTCTCACCATATAATCTGCTCTTTCCCACAGTTTAAGCTCAGGAGAAGCCGAATTAGGTTTAAGTACACTTCCATCGATAAATCCAAGTTTCATCTTAGCTCCTAACCCTATTTTAATCGATCTTGCCCAAGCTAAGTAATTCAATCCATTAAACATGATATTTCCTATTAACATGTTTGGATTATCGGATCCAGAGAGGTATAAAGGATCATTAAAATCAGAAGCAATTGATAAAGACCTATTCTGCTCCGTCATGTTATTCATGTCTGCAACAATTCGAAAAAAAATTTCAGAATGTATAGATCTCACCGTGGCTCTGATACCATGTGAAATTCGAATGAATATCTATGATCAACAGCTTCCATCCATAGCTGCAGAGAATAATGCGAATGAAGAAGAAGGGGAAATGAAAAAAAGATTTTGTTATTTTCTGTAACTAACTTCTTGATCTGTTCCTTACTATATATATACATTCTTATCTATTAAGGACTAAATTACACGTGGACCAATCTAAACAATACAAGTGGACCTATAATATAAATACAAATAATATCAACAGAATCATGATAAGCAAATGTCATACATGGAACGTTTGTTGAGAATTTATAGTAACATTTTACATATATCAAGACAAAGACAATGCTAAAAATTAAGGACTTTTAACTTTGAAATTTTAATGCTTTGACCTAAAAAAAGAGCTGTGAAATTAAATTTAAAAAGAGTAAGCACCTTATTTTTAACAAGTGCATAAATAAGATAAGCAATTGTCGAACTGGCAAAAATTTGTTGAGGACATTAAGTCTAATATTATAATATAGAAAAAATAACTTATAAAGAAGGGTAAAGAAATGTCATATGTTATTTTATGAGAGGGTAAAATAGTCTTTCATTATGAAGATATATATAGTAATACTTGCCTATACCTAATCTTGGTGCCTCTTCATCTACAGAAGTTATTTATGATCCTCAAACCCTAAAACTCCCTTTAACTAGAACTTGCATTGAAGGACCGACGAGAGATTAAGAGATCCAGATAAGTTGTTCTCTTTCTTATCATTTATCAAACTTAGAAGGTTTTATTCCCTAATCCACACTTTTTGATGTCAAGGTGCTTGCTTTTGGAAGAAAACCCTAACATTTGGTTGCTTAAAGCGATTGTTGTTTGTGAAAGAAGAGCAAAAAGTCGTTTGATTTCAAGTTACTTGATTATGACGATGTTTATATATTGATAAGATGTTTTTGGAGTTTTATCTAATTTAAAAATCAAGAAAAAAGATTTTCTTTTGAAGTTTTTTACGTTTTTTATCTAACAAAGGTACGCACAAGAGTCATAGTCATGACATGGGCTATGATCTCTTTTGATGTGGCGAATCTAAGCCAATCAAGACAGTGACAAAGGCAATAAAGGTGCATTATGTTTTCCTTTCCTTCCCGAGGCTGTCCCGCCCTCTATCACAGGTGTGACCAATAGGGGAGATTGTGTAATCTTGTTTTAAACATTGTTTTGATCTTCCTTAACACCTTAATCCTTAGTTTAATATATAGTACTCTTAAAGTCAAGTAGTAAGGCATATCTAGGCCTAGAGTAGTTGTAGTTTTTGTTTTGAAAACAAGTTTTGAGTTAGTTTTACTATCTGTGATTAGGTGTTCCTATTAGAATTGAGTTATCTACTTTGTCCATAATTCTAAATAAAGTAGTAATATTAGTGTGAGCGAGTTACTATTTACCTTATAATTAGATAAATCATCTTGATGGGATGGTTTATGCTATAATTGGAATTTTGCTACTTGGGAAGGTAGGTGAGTTTAGTAAAGTCTCAATTAATCAACTTCAAATATCTATGCAAGGCATCACATTAATTCAAATGAGAATATAATTGCAATTCCCAATCGTTTTTTTGGTATCTCTTAACCTCGGAACCCTCAATAGTATTGTTAGGACATTCGGTTTCAAGTATTCAATTAGTTCATTAGTTTAGTTTTTAGTTAAATCAGTTCTCAATAGCTTAACTTAGGGATTAACTCGAATACCTAGTACTTAGCACGAACTCTTTGAGGATACGACCTTAACTTACTATACTATACTTTCTGCATGATGCGATACACTTGTCGACTTTCCACTCGCTTGAATTGAATTTTACACAATCGTGCATCCAAGAATTGATTTTAAGTGCTTTAAATTGAGAGGTGGGTGATTTAAACCAAAGTTAAGTCATCAACCATTATAATAATATTGTTTATGAAAAGATGAAATTATTTATTATTTACTAAAATATATCAATTTATGGAAATTCTATGCCCGTCGTTATCCAACGGCTCATACAATATCCAACCATGATCGAACCACTAAAATAGTTAATATTCCCATTACTATATTTATTTTAACGATTAAATAGTTGATTAGACTGTAGAAGCTCCTTATCAAGTTAATATACTATTATTGTTACTACCAAATTAATGAAAGATTTCATAATTACAATATAATAGAGACCCACATATTTTAGTAGAGTCTTACATATATTGCTTGAGTAATATATTTGGTAAAATCGATACATCCTATGCACTTGAGAAGTGCACAATAAAAACTAATTACTACATAATTAAATATCTTCATCAAGATATCCTAATTAAAACATCTCATGTAATGTTATCAATGTTTAATCATTTTACTTGGTTCTCAAAGTAAATTAGACTAAATAAACCTTGTTATAGCCATTAGGTATGAATCACTCTTATCCCAACCAAAGCCCTGTGGACATCATCTATCTAATCCAATAGAGTAATGAATTCTATCTTGATTCATCACTATCCTCTCTATATTTTATACCGCACTTAATAATCATATTATTTACATTATGTATCAAAATTGCATTTAACAACATCAAAGTGTGGCATTTCATACTTAAGATACATGAATGTCTCAAATATATAGATTATTTCGTTCATATAAATGAAAGATCAATGACACTAAACATACAATATTCTCTATTAGCTGGTCATGTCCAAAGTACTAACCTACTGAGCTCATTTAAAAATGACTAAATTCGAGCTCGACTCGTTTAGTTAAACAAACTTTATTTCAAGCTCAAGCTCATCCTGTAACACAGCATGAAAGCGTTAAATAACAAAAACCAGTCCAACGATTAATTTCAAAACGAGAACTTAATCACACAATTGCTAAACAATTGCAATTTCACAGATAAAACTCTCTTAATAGGGTTTTAAAAAGTATATCAAATGTTTTTATTTTGTAATATCACATGAGGAATTCTAAAAGATAAAATCTAAAAAGAAAATAATAAATAGAAATAAATTGTGTAACGAAAGTTGACTGGTAATAAAAGCTGAAAGCTGGTAGCTGTTAATAAATACTGACAGTTTGAAAAGTCAAAAGACAAAACTATCAGCAATAAATGTAGGTCGGCTCCAATGCTGACAGCGCATCTTCCAAGGCTGGCGGCATCTCTTCCTCTTCTTTTTGAACAACTTCCTCTTGTTCACATATGTATCATCTTAGTCGCCCGCATCATTCTCTCCCATCAGAGGAAAAACTCAACCCAAAGTTCTCTTTTGAATATAACAATGAGTCATCCGGGTAGAAAAGAAATATATCGGTCCAAATCTCTTTAACACTTGCGTCAGCTCCATATAATTCTTTTAATGGCTTGAACCCTACAACCTCAACATCGAAAGTCATCAGAAGATCGGCTTTCTCTTTTGACTCAACAGCATTTGTTTCACTTGTTTTCCCCTCTTGCACCAATGTTTTCATAGATTTGCTTTCAACGACTTCAGGAGTTTCAGTATCTTCTATGACAATTGCAAGTGGTACATTAAGAACTAATTCCTTTCAGCGTTAGTGGAAACAACTGGTGGATGTACAACTTTGCTTATCCACAGGTTTTCCTTCTACTGTAGGAGTCTTTTTTATGTATTCTTTCTCATTTTCTTGTGGATTAGGAACATCTTCCTCTTTCAAATCATTACTTTACATAGATGTCATAAACTCTACAGGATATTCATGCATCGATTTTTTTCCTGATGACTCAAATCATTACTTTACATAAATGTCATAAACTCTGCAGGATATTCGTGCGTCAATTTCTTTTTCTGATGACATCTTTGGTTCTGTTGAGATATGATTTTCTCATAATCAAAAGGAAGAAATTCATCCTCTAATAATATCTCCATCCTAAACCATGTCCTAACAAGTGTTTTTCCTTCACGACTTAACTTTTTGTGTAACCTCTCTCACAAAGTAGAAGCATAACCTTTCAATCTACAAACCACCAACTTCAACCTTTTCTCTTCATAAATCTTTATATATTCAAATATCTGCTCAATCTTAGATATCCAATCAATAAAATTTTCAACCCCTAAATCTCCCCTAAAATATGGAATTTCTATCTCTAGCTTGAAATCATCCCTTCCATATTCATTCCTATGTCTGTAATAATTATAAAAATTACATCCTCCATAGGTCTTACCTTTATCACATCTGCCATTACTACCCTGTCTTCGTGGCTGCTTTTCAAAAAACTTATATTTATTATCAGTATCATAAGTAACAGAACTGATCCTTGGATCACCTTTCGGACATCTCCAACAATCTTTCCTGCTACTGTTGGTATTGGATCAATAGATTAGGGCTTCACGGCAATGTTCCTTTCGTTGGATTTCTGACCCATTGTCTCCTCTATTGCCCTTCATACTGGTCACCCGTAATATAGGACTTTCATACCCTGAATACCATCAAGAATATGACCGCCTCCTATTCTGCAGTCAATTGACATCTTCGCAGGATTCAACTCACTCTGATACCAATATAATGCAGCGTGAAAGCGTTAAATAACAGAAACCAATTCAATGATTGATTTCATAATATGAACTTAATCACACAATTGCTACACAATTGCAATTTCACAAAGAAAACTATCTCAATAGGGTTTAAAAAGTATATTAAATGTTCTTATTTACAAAGACAAGCCTAAAGGTATATTTATCCTATAACATGAGGAATTCTAAAAGAAAAGATCTAAAAAAATAAATAATAAATACAATAATAAATAAAAATAAATTGTGTAATGGAAGTTGACTGGTAATAAAAGCTGATAAACGTTAATAAATACTGATGGTTTGCAAAATCAAAAGATAAAACTATCAGCAATAAATGTAGGCCGACTCCAACGCTAACGACACATCTTCCAAGGTCAGCGGCGTCTCTTCCTCTTCTTTTTGGATAACTTCCTCTTGTTCACATATGTATCATCTTGGTCGCCTGCATCATCCCGTTTATAAATCGAGTTTAAGTTAAGCTAAGCTTTTTATTGAACTTTTATTAAGCCTTAAATTTAAGCTTAAGTTTGGCTAGTTTAAATAGCTCCTTTTCCATTTAAACTTTCCATATCTTGATTATTTTTCAAACTTAAAAATAATATATAAAACTCTTAAATATATGGATATATATTAAATGAAAATTAGTTTTTATTGTTTTGATTATATGCTTATATATAATATGTTATATATATAAAATCGTCAAGTCTACTAACAAGCCTATTAACAAGCCTACTAAAGAATACAAATTTGTTAATGAGATAACCCATGAGCTTAGATCAAAGTTTGAGCTTAACTCCTACAAATAAACAACTCTTTTTTTTTAACTGGAGTTCGACTCTTTACTAGTCGAGTCAAGCTAAGCTAGAATAGAATCAAGCTCAACTAGCTTGCAAGTAACTCGGTACGCTTGCAAAGCTACTTTCTAATAAAAATTATCTAAGTTATATATCGTGTTGGTTCAAATATTTGTCTCAATGGATATTTATCCAACAAATGACAATTTTAGATAATATGATATCATAAAATTTTCGCTATTTATGTACCTCATTATTATTTCAAACATTCTCTAATTATTTATGAAAATTTATTAAAATATATATACAAATATACCTATACAACAAATACTTACCCGTTATTAATAAAAGTACTTTGCCACACTATACGCAATCACGTCAAGGCTAACCCCCTTTTGTTTTATTTTTTTATATTTTACGTTCAGTTATATTTTTTTACCAAAATTATACTATTAATCGAAGATATTTAATAAAATTATTTCAGAAATGAATCTTTTATGATTTATTTTAATCCTATTGATATTTATTCATGAAAATAAAACAGATGTAAATAAGGTAATAAAAAAAATGTGCATATATACAAATTAATTTCAATAAAAATTAACAAAGAAAAATGTAAATAACCTCATAAATCTTAACCTTGATATAGATATGTTCTAGACTTTCAAATGTTACAAAATTATCTCAAAAATGAAATATTTATGATCAATCATAATCCTATTGATATTTATACATGAAAAAAAACAGATGTATATAAGGTAAAAAAAAAAGGTTGCATATATACAAATTAATAGAGATAAAAATGTAAATAACTTCTTAAATTTTGACCTTGATATAGATATATGTTCTAGACTTTCAAATGTTACAAATCACTTTTTGAATTTTTGATAAGTTGGTAAATTTCCGTTAAATGTTTAAAATAACTCCGTTAATTTTAATTTTAGTGCTAAGCACCCTCATAAACTTAAATATTGGTGTCTGTTTTTCAAATTAAAATATCAATTATTTTTAACTGTGGAGAAAAAAATTAAATCAAATGCTCTTCATTTTATCAAAATTCTGTTAGATAAGTAATTATAAATATAGTAAGTGATATATTAAATATGTAATATAATAACAGTTCACTAGACCAGTACTTACTTTCTCGTAAAAAATAAAATAATAATAATAATCAGAGGACAATTTAACAGGTATTTGCAATTTCCCCAAGGTGATAAAAAATGTTTCGATGAATGGACCACATGACAGATGGTGTACCAGCGTCGCATACTCTACCTTCCCTGGGAAGCAAAGACCAAAACCAACAGCCAACTGCCTTCTTAACACTTCCACACGGACAGATGAACCATCCTTGAAAAATTCAAATCTTCATGTTGAGGAACATGGGAGTTGCAGAGCGATTTTTATTATCATCACATGGTGCTTTGTTCGTACTGTGTTCCCTCCTAGTCGTGACGGATGGCTATGTAACACGTAATAAGATCATCTCTTCTCTTCACAACCACAAGACCAGCAGTGCCTATTTGACCACTGAAGCCCATTGGTTCAATCAGACCCTCGATCACTTCTCTCCTTATGTAATTACTAATCTCTCTCTATCTCTATGTTTCTCTTTCTCTTGATCATGTATGAGTTCGTATCTTTCTCGATTTCAGCTGAATTTCAACTAAATTTGGGAACTTTCGTGACGAAGTTTCCTAATGTCATTGAATTTCTCGTGCTTCCATCAATCATATGCTGTCGTATTTTGTAATTGTACGGACGAGACATGAGATTTCAAGAGAGTCAGTTTTAGCTTTTTCGTTTTTTTTTTTTTTTACTGTATTAAATGGCAGGAGTATATTATTAGTTATTTCGTCGTTGTGTGCAACTGTGATTTTATGTTTGGTTGATTCAGGAAGTAGCTGTTATGTAATCATTGTTTTTCGTTTTTAGCTGAAGTTGATCCTTCAAATTGGAAGAGAAGTACTTGGTTAGAACATTTATTTATGACAACGGATTTTAAGATTTCAATAATCTGAGAGTGTTCAAATTCGACTTAATATGGCCACCATAGGGCTCAGCCTCAGCTCTTATTTAGCTCAAACACAGCTATAAGTGGTATCAAACATGTTCAAGCTCAAGCTCAATTAAGCTTGAATTTAAGCTCGACTCTTTTGATGCTGAAGCTTGATTGTATAAGATGTTAAAGTAATCAAGTGTGAACTTGCATTCAACTTAATTGGTTTATATCGACTTTCTTTCTTTTTCTGTAACTTTATGTCAAATAATTGAGTTGAGATGTTGGATCATTTGGTATGACTTTTGACCTCAGTAGAGTCAATGGGAGCATTTATGAGCATCAATGAAACTATATATTTAGTAGTTATCTTTATGAGCATCACTAAAACTATGAAATAAGTCATTTTAATGAATTTTGGCAATATTTTCAGGATCATCGGAAATTTTCACAGCGGTACTATGAATATCTTGACCACTTCCAGCTTCCTGATGGACCAATATTTTTGAAGATTGGCGGTGAATCTACATGCTATGGCATAACAAATGATTATATCAGTGTGAGAAGCTTCTAGCGTGGCCCATAAGCTGTGAATTATTGAAATTATCTTTAAGACATTAATATAAAAATTGTAATAACTGTTGGAATGACAAATGTCTTTACCTTTATGGTTCTTTCTAGTCAATCCTCCATATGTGAAGATAAAGTTCCAGCGCTTGTTTAATACAGGTCTTGGCAAAGAAGTTTGGTGCAGCTGTTGTTTCACTTGAGCATCGGTACTATGGAAAGAGTTCTCCTTTTAATTCATTGACTACAGAGAATTTGAAATATTTATCATCTAAGCAAGCACTCTTTGATCTGGCTGCCTTCCGTCAATTCTATCAGGCAAGCCTAACTGTTCATAACGGAGTGCTAGATTTGCCTTTGTAATTGAGAAGTGAACTCAAACCAGCTTTTATTTAGAGGTGCCCATTGCAAGGGCTTCTTACTGCATGCCTAATATTTCAACAGTATGTGGGGAAGGGTTGCTTTTGCAGCTTAATCTGTTTATTGGACCATCAAAATTCTCCACTCAGTTGACAAGGGTCATTTTTCTAGCTGTTGTTCATTTAATCGCTACAGTCCCTGCAACAATAACAGTAATGCATCTATGATGAGATTGATTCAATGGATCATTTAAAAGACATAATGATGTTAATGATAAAACAAAGTTGATAAATAGGACTTAAATATTGCTTCAGAATCCTTTTTTTTTTTTTTTTTTTTTTACCTTTTCCTGCACGGATATCATGTTGAGTTGTCATGGTTGCAACTATATGCATCTAATTAGCTTTGCGCAAGCATATTTGTGATTCATCTTACTCTTTCATTTTGGCAACCCACAACTTCCTGAGAGCATAATTACTCTGACAAATGGTAATGATTTGCAGAAGTCTGTCAATCAGAAGCTAAATAGAACGGATTTTGAGAATCCCTGGTTTGTCTTTGGTGTCTCATATCCTGGGGCATTAAGTGCATGGTTCCGTCTCAAGTTTCCTCATTTGACATGTGGAAGTCTTGCAAGTTCTGCAGTGGTTCTTGCTGTGTTTGATTTTTCTGAATTTGACCAGCAGGTGAGGATCATATTTCCTGGTTGTGTGATTCCTCTTTCTTAGGATTAATTAGTGGACTCAATTTTTTTCCCCTCAGGTTCCCTCTGTTACACTGTAGTAACAAACCTGCTTTAAAAAATGACCTAAAACTTCTCTCTCACTTTTAATTTAATAATGCCGTTGCAAATGCAGATTGGTGTTTCCGCCGGTCCTGACTGTAAACAAGTAATCCAAGAAATCAATGAACTTGTTGAAAGGCGGCTTACATCAAATGGAAAGGCACTGAAGGCATTGTTTGGGGCTTCTGAGGTATGCAACATCCTTCAGATGGCAGAACGTATGCTGTTCTGACTTCTGACCATGTTGCAGTTTTTGTTATGCGGTAACTCACTCTTATCACTCTGCATGGCTTTTTCATATTCCCCTCTTTGCATGCTTGCAGCTGGAGATTGATGGTGACTTTTTGTATCTTCTAGCAGATGCTGCAGTTACTGCAGTAAGCACAAACTATATTTAATCTTCATTCTTGTTTCCTTTTGGATTTGCCTTAATTTAGTGACAATCCATAACTTTTGCAGTTTCAATATGGGAATCCTGATAAATTATGCTCCCCTATCATCCAAGCAAAAAAAAATCAAGAAGATTTAGTGGTCAGTATCTTTCATGCCGTCTTGTGAAGCTAGGTCTGTTATACTATAGTATTGTGAGTCACTCAATTCACATTTTCAAGCATGATACTTTTACAAAAGCATTTTCATTCATATCTTCCCTATCAAAATAAAGGCATTTTGCATGTTTCATTGTATTTTCTGCTAGTATTCTGGAAATTCAAGATTTTTAAGTCCATTTCCACTAGGAGATTGCTTAAGGGAAAGGGATTAATGTCTGATCTATGGTCCATATTGATGTATATTTTTATGTCAGTTGGAACCATTCTAACAATTTAGAGGTGGCAAATACAGCCATTTCAATCATTTCTTTGCATTTTTCACTTAACTGGATGGCTATTGGTAATTAGTAAGAATCGGGCATTGAATGACCAACCCCACCTAGTGAGATAAGCCTTCTGTTTATGCAGGAGGCATATGCTAAATATGTGAAAGACTATTACCTTGGTACCTTTGGTGCAAGTATCGAGACCTATGATCAGAAACATCTGAAAATTACAGCAGTGACTGAAGATAGCAGTGACAGGTTGTGGTGGTTCCAGGTTTGCACTGAAGTTGCATATTTTCAGGTTGCGCCATCTAATGACAGCATGCGCTCATCAAAAATTGACACAAGGTTTCTTTTTTTTACCGAATGGAATTTCCAAGTCTTTTAAGTATTGGGTTTTTTTTCTTTAATTATTTGTTTGAATGACAATGTCTTGCGATTTTAACAGATATCACTTAGATCTGTGCAAGAATTTATTTGGACCCGGGATTTATCCTGATGTAAATGCAACAAACTTGTATTATGGAGGCAGAAACATAGCTGGTACTTAACTATAAACTTCCTTGCCTTACTTAGATATTCATGTGTCTTGAGTTAGGTAGTCTTGTTACAGTCATAACCATGGTTATTTGAAAGAAAAAAGGGGTGGATTGGTGTGGGGGTGGGGTTGCTAATTGAAGTGGCGGCTGAAATACATAGATGTAATGAAAGCTATTGAATATAAACGTATTGCTCTTTAGTATAGTTGTTTTCCCTGCTTTGTCATTTTTTTCTAGGTCCAAATTTTTGAACTATTGTTGTCTATTTGATTATTTTGGATATTTTGGGACTGCAAGAAATGCATTTAAATTTATGAGGGAAGTGGATCCATGTTAATTAGTGGCTTCATAGCCAACAAACATTGGTTAGAGCATTCAAGATAGTGTTGGGAGAGTCATTTGAATGAACTTGATCAATCTTGTAATTAAAAGAATTATACATGACCATCTAATGCAATTAAAGTACATAGGACTGTGTGCTATGGTCTCCCTATTCTCATTGTTTTCTAAATTTTCAGGTTCAAAGATCATTTTCACTAATGGCTCACAAGACCCTTGGCGGCATGCATCCAAACTGGTTTCTTCTCCAGAAAGTAGGTTCCCAAGTTATTTGATGCCACTTATCTGGCTTACTTTGATTACCTCCTCTTATGGTTCTTGAAGATATATTGACAATTTTTACCTTCAATCTTTTGTTTGGTTGCTATATAAAGTCAATGACATCAAAAGCTTTCCATCTTCCAGCTCCTTCTTTCTGGTCTAAATCTAGCTCTTCCGTGCCATTTAACATCCGGAACAAGCTTAATGCAATGCATATATGGAATTTTATGTTCCTTGAAAAATTACATAGAATTTGTGGACAAATAAATGCTCTATAGACTTTGAGGGTTTTTAAAAAGTAACTAACAATCTCTTCTGATTATTTTTTATTTTATTTTATTGTTTTTAATTTGGTTCGGGCTATTGTGGTTTCAATGATATAAAGAGAGAGCTAAAATCTGTTGTATCCTGACTTTTTAATCTGTGATTAAATCTACTTCTTTTCCTGCCTTTCAGTGCCTTCCTACCTGATCCCCTGTCATAATTGCGGTCATGGAACTGATATGCGGGGTTGTCCCCAGGCTCCTCTAAGCCTTGAAGGTATATATAGCTTCCAATGTCTCTGACCTAATTCACATATTGTACATTTATTTTTTAAAAAAGAGTAGTCATATTTAAATGATATCAGAAATATCACTAATGTGGTCAACAATATACAATATAATTGTAATCGTAGCTCTCATCATACAAAAGATCAGCGTCTACTCAGAAAGAGATTTCCTCTTCTATCTACTATTACTCTAAAGAATTAAGCATATGTTGGTGATTCATTTTTTTATTTTCTGTTTTTCATTCCTTTTCTTGGTCCCAAACATTTGGTGAATAGGTATAAAGAAATCACTACATTAGATATAAGTAATGCTATATCTATTTGGGTCTTTTTCAGTTATAACCATAACATCAAAACAAAACATAGGTTGAATTGAAAACTCGGTTTTCTGCAATTGATTTAAACCATATTTTTGGGATTAGGTTTATATTTCATAGTTAGGTTCGAGTAGTTAAACCCAACTGAACCGTGTTTTTTGTTTGGCTTGATTCCAACTGGAAAATTTTTCAGGAGAAAAACAATATATATACATTGGCAATTGATTAGGTTCATGTTTCAGTTAATAATGAGGTTTCTGTCCAGAGCCCTCTTTTTGACATTGGGCTCTTTTCACTTGGGACTTCCTCATTCAATCACAATTGAGAAAAATATAAAATTGAATTATGAAGAAATTGTAGTCTTCCTGGTTGTAAAAGGGATGAAAAAAATGAGATACCATTTTTAGGAGTTGGAGAAATCTGCTCAATTCACATTTGTTTATGCTGAATAGAAGTTGGTAGATTACCAGAGATGAACATGCCTTTTCCTCTAAACATCCTGTTTCAGTTGAAGCTTTACACTTATTTGCATTAATAAGTCTTGGTCATTTTCTAGTAAATCATTTATATTCATGATAATTGGTCATGCTATCTTCCAGGGGATGCCCGGAACTGCAGCTCCCCAGAAGCAATTCATAAAGTTCGACAGCAAATTGTAGAACACATGGATTTATGGTTATCCCAGTGCCAAGCCTCTCGTAGGAGTTCTATGTGATATGTTGCTCCTGCCAAGTAATTCCTAAAGATGATAAAACTATGTATCCCATCTTTATAACTCTGCAGCACACGTTTAGTCGAAAGACAATGCGAGACAATCATCTTGCTTACCTGTATTTTCCTCTATTTTATCATCTTACAAGTGTGGAAAATTGGAAATTGCATTCAATGGTATGATCACTTCAAATGCTCCAAAACGGTGCTTATCATCTTGATTAAAAGAAGGTAGGTCAGGTTTGATGTAGAATTAGGTACATCTTCGGTTGATTTTTACCATTAAGAAAGCGTTCCAAATTCCTATGTGCGGTAATATATGGAAGATACACCTGATATTAGGTACACTCGGTTACACTGAACTACTGTTCCATCACTTATGACTCTCATTCAAACACAATAACAAACCTTTAGCACTGTAACACATTTCATTGTTGTTCTCTGGTTTCTAGATGGAGAGGCAACTTATTAATACGGTGTAGACATCTTAACAGTCCGGTCAAGTTGGGTGGGGTCGCGATTCGGACTCCAATCCTTGGAGATGTCTATGTTGGTGCATTCAGTAATGGAAGTTTCTGTGAAACTTCTATATTTAATTTAAGAAACACACGTAAGGTTTGAGGGAAAGTTCAAATTATATTTATTTAATATTCATCTTATAACAAAGTTAGAATATATACAGGTATATGAAGCCAATCAGATTCACAAGCTGAATGTGTGGTTGAGCATAAGACAATTCAAATGGGGTTTGAGTTTGTTTAATCCACAATGATATCTTTTCATCACTCGTTTAATTAACTGTGTAATTTCTCCTAGCTAAACCATTGAAAGAGGCCGGAAACAAAATACCTTTTTCCAGTATCAGATTATGATGGGTACAACGTTGGGAAGGAAATCTCGACAACTAAGGCAAGAAGAGAATATCATATAGACATCATTTCCAGTGACGGGTGTATGTGTGCATTGTTGAATTCTGTCAAGAAAATCCATTAATAAACCTGTCCTCGAATCGGCTTGTTTTGTCAGGCCAGCGTTTGCCCAACGAAAGAAAAAGGAAAAAAACTGCCACAACATTTGATTTTCATCGGTATGTGGTCTGCATCTAATATAGAATTATATGGACCAAGATTTATTGCTCAGTGGTCTAGAGATCCTGAGAAACTTTCATTTTAAGATTAAGAAATTCATGTAAGGTTGAGGTCAAGTTGAAATTATTATATCTCCTTAAAATGCTATTAAACTCGATGTATAAGATCTTTTTTTTTTTGGCCAACAGATGTATAAGATGGTTAAGTTGGAATAACATACAAGTAAACGAAGCCTATCTGATTCACAAGCTAAATGGGTAATTGAGCACAAAACAAGCTACAAATCTACACTGTTTTCATCGGTCGTTTCATCAACCGTGTAATCTCTCCTAGCTGAGCCACTTGAAGAGGCCAGATTAAACATACCTGTTTTCTAGTAACAGGATGATACGGGTACAAATTTGGGGATGGAAAAAGAATCCTTTTAATCTAAAGAACTTTTGCAATGATTATATGCAGATTATGTCAGATAAAAATTCACAAAATCTCAACTAAGGCAAGGAAAAAAACAGATTTTAGGCACCATTTTCAATGACAGTTATATGTGTGCATTGGTCATCCAATTCTGTCAAGAAAATCTACTAATAAACCTGTCCTCGAATAAGATTCTTTTCACAGGCCAGCATTTGCCAAATAAAAGAATGAGGAAAAGAAAACCTGCAAAGCACTTGAAGTCACACTATATGGTTTGATCATTGTCTAATGGAACAGGCTCAATTCCACCCTTTTTTCCCCCATCCCTGTAGAGTAATATTACAGGCTAAAAGGAGATATTTGTTCCGCTAAGTTTCAGCTAATGTAAAAGTGATACATTAGCCCAGGTATGAAGCAGGCACGTGCCAGAAACTTTGATGATGCATTGGCTTCTAAATAGACATTTTCAAAAAGAAAACGTGCCCTCATCCTAGAAAATAAACGAAAGTATGCATCCATTGGTAGGCAGGATGTAACATGGCAGTCAAATCTCAGAAGAGAAAAAACCCCAAAAGTTTTCGCCACCATCAAAGAGCAATCATTTTGCACCGTGAATGCACATCTCCATGGTCCACCCAAGGTTTGTGATCTTCACAATTTGAGTCATTGGTTTACAATATGGTGCTGATCTTATGCCAAAGTTTAAAATGACAATTATTGAATTATCCCCAAAAATGAAAAGAAAACAATAATTAAGTCTGAGGTAAACCATCATGGTATCCCAGCTATCAAAACAAAGTGAATAGCCTGTCTCAATAGAAACCAACCTGCCGAGCTCAGAGGATCAAATCTCGCATCAAGGCCATTGCATATACAAGGAGGGCAATTAGCTACCTGAATGTGTAATTTGATATTTCAACCTCCATACCACAATCCACTTTACAGCCTTCCCAAAAAATAATCAACCATTTTCCCTCATTCTATCATTTCTAAAACAAAGCTTCGCAAATAATATTACCAGATGACTCTTGAAGATACCTGTAGTTATGGATACCTGAAAGCTATAAGTGACTGGCTAATAAAAACATCAGCAAAAATTCCTACATCCACCTGCTTCAACAAAACTGGATTTGACAGGGCGATGAGAAGCTCTACTTTAGGTATGTGGAAGCAACCCATAGTAATGTATAGGATATTAAAGATGTTGTCACCTCAAAACCTCGTAGTCCTTTAAATAAAGGTGGAACAACAGATACCATCAAGAAGGTTCCAAGCAACCATGAGAAAGCAAAAGCTCCTGCCCTGCAATTCATGAATTATGATGCATGTCACTTGCTGTATTAAATTTGACATGCAGTACAGCTGCATCGGCATTTTGGTATTTTATATATTTTGTAAAAATGATTGTGTATGAAGCCTGGAAGATGAGAATTAAGGAAACTTTATTTGTTTTTACAAAAATAAAAAACAAGAAATGTGTCAGGATATTTGAATTTGCTTCTATAAAGATCTTTTAAATATTTATTCTCTGATAGGAATTATATATGTAATCAATTCATCCTTTTGTATCTTACTGAGCTGCAAAACACAATTCAGAAATGATACCAAAACAACAAAAGGTAGACAAAAGTCACAAAACAAAAGGGCAGCAAATGTGTTTAAAATTTCAAAGATGATTTACTAAATTC
This sequence comes from Combretum micranthum, assembly GCA_024138025.1. NCBI lineage: Eukaryota > Viridiplantae > Streptophyta > Magnoliopsida > Myrtales > Combretaceae > Combretum > Combretum micranthum. Next base: position 558,333 of record JAMXBD010000801.1, on the reverse strand, counting down.
CACAAAATTGAGTAAAATAGTTTGAGCTTACCCATAGAGGAGAGCTCGAATTTTGCTCTTCAGCCTGTCATATATAAAGTAAATGGTAGCTACCAAGGATATAGCAACTTGAAGAGTAGGACCTTCTTCAGTGGGGAAAAGAACTGTGAGGACTCCTAGTACTAAAAATGCAACAGCCGTTTTAATGATAAACTTTCTGGATGGAGTTCGAAATCTGCTCGTGACAGCTTGTACAACACGGGACTGAGTTACCTCTCTGACCTTTTTCTTAATATTGATTTTTGGATTCTTCCTTTCATAAAACTTCTGCATTATTATTTTGTCATGTGCAGACTCGATTGCATCCAAGCTTGGTTTGTGTCCTGCATATTTCTGGACAAGGAAATTTCTTGCAGCTTGAATTTCATCTTCTGAAGCCTCTCTGCTAATACCAAGTCGCTTGTATGGGTCCCTTACATTGATTCTAGGAAACACAGTCGAACCTAAAGAGAATTTAGTCAAATAATATGATTTTTTACTTTCTATAATCACCAAAAGGAATGAGAAAGCAATTCAACCATTCATAATGGATCGTACCAAGACATTACAAGTTAATGCAACAAAACCCTATTGATCTTTGACATGGAAATCATGATATAGACAAACTAACCTAACTTGTTAGGGGACTAAACATACCTGCTTATATGAAAAGTAAGCCCCAGGTACTCGCATAATCATCTGCATTGATGTGTATTTTAATACCCTTGAGGACTAGAGAGTTTCTTGTGTGTTTGTCAAAGAACATTGCACAGGAAACCTTGAGTATGGAACCCAGTCCCCAACCGTACCTAAGTTACTATTTTCACCAGTATGATCAACGTATGGAACTCATTTCCTAACTACACAAAGAAGCATGATGTTTTTTTGTGCATGACTTCTATTTTGGCATGTCAGATGTTTTCATGTTCATGGCATGTATATATTTCCTCATGCAAATAGAATTTTTTAATTATCAAAAAATGCACTTCCCCCAAACACATTTGAATTACATCTATAAGTATGAGTATGATTGTGGTAAATAGATTCCAAAAGGATCACAAGTTAACTTTCACTAAAACGATTTTCCATACAGTTGGAAGTAATCTTCATATCATATACAATCAATGAAGAACTTTTCTATTTACTCAAGAAAATGAAGAATTTTTCTCCCAAAAGAATTGTAATTTCAGCGGCAATTGCTTGTATGGTTTCGAACAATTAACTCAAGAAAGATCACCTCTTTTCTTTTGGTCAATTTAGAGAGGAGGATTACCTGTTGAGTCGCCATATGAAGCATCCATTGCAGCCCTGATTATAAAATTTCTTTTTCCACTGCAAAAGTGATCCCATTCAGTGAGGAATTTCTGCAAAGTAAACCCATTGCAAAAGGAAAAAAACAAAAAGAAATTAAATAGAACTCACAACAAGTAATACCTTACAACAACACGAAGCAACTCTGTCTTCTTGTTTGGTTTTCTGATCAACAAACTAGATCCAACATCCCTATCAGGCATCTTAGGGCCTTGTAAAGGTACTACAAAACATCTTGAAGGACTACCAATTAATCCAGACACTGTCATCTTTAGAGCACCTCCTCAGCGACTGGAGAACTGCCACATATATCAAACCATGAAATACAGCAATAAGAATTGATCTAGTTGAACAGCCCCTATAAATTTTTGTTAACATAACTCTTTTGCTGTAGTAATGACAGCATTACCCGCAACAAGCCCTATCCCATTGGCCAATTAGCTTAATAATGCTCATATAGCAGGGCATGTAAAGCCAAAGGGAGAAGAGACAAGCAATTAGTATGAAAAAATAAAGGGGACATGATGATCCCCAAAGTTCTCTGCTTAGATATTAATATTTTCTTTCTTGGCCAATACTACATGGGTAAATCTCACTCTCATTTCAGGATCCTTCTATCCACACTGTTAATAGCATTTTGCACAGTAAAAGAACATAAAATTGACTGTTAAATTACATGGAAAGTAAACAAAGTCATGGCTATAGTTACAAAAAATTGCACTCGAGATCACGTGGCTTAAATGATTATTGTCTTCTACCTATTCATCACAATCATGCGATTTGACACATATACAGTTATACACTGGAACAATGGTGTAACTGTCTGAGCATCCGTATATATGTATATATAGATTCTAATGACCAAGACAAAACTTTCTAAACATACTCTGGTCATATTATTTGAATAAGCATACCAGTAAACTGATTTCAGTATTTCCTGATTCTTAAAGCCCTCTAATCAATGTGAAGCACTTTTTGTCACCTAGGACATGAATAAAATGCTCTAACCCCACGGTTTGCCCTGTAAGCAAGGCCAAGGCATCTACATGACGATTTATTGGGATATAGTTCTTAACTCTGTTTTCCACCACCACTTTTTAGGACCACATACACAATGCAAGCTGCACTTACTGGTGAATGAGTCATGCAATTGGTTCATATGTTGGAATCAGCCAATCTAAAAGCGGAAATGATTCTTCAGTTTTTATCGCCATTTACGCAATCATGAAAGCAACAATCCGTCACTGACCACCACAGTCGTGTCCTACCACCTCCATAAGCAGGCACTGCTAACATCAATGTCCAACAAATAAATAAATTATGCTAAATCAAAGAAGAACGGGGAAAATGCTTTCTCTAAAACCCCATGTTAGGGTGTTTTAGCATAATACTCTTTCTGACTGTCAACACAACCAATTGACCACCAATTCCACCATGCTGTCTCTCACAGCCCACAATAGGGTGTCTTAGCAATCACAGCTTATAAAATAGTATTCTTTCTAACCGTCAGAACAATCGATCCACCACCAATTGCTATTACCATCTCAGTATGCTTTCTCTCAAAACCCACGATAGGGTGTTTTAGCATTCAGACCTTAGAAAATACCACTCAATTGCTACTACCATCCAACTATGCTTCCTCTCACAACCCGTGTCAGGGTGTTTTATCATTCATCAACACAACCAATAGACGACCACTTGCCATTACCAGCAGCAGCCATCAACTCTAACCACTAGCATTAACACTATTGCAGCAAGCTCGTTCAAGATAAAAACAACTTACTAATTAACCAATCATACATAATCACGAAATCACTATAATATTTTCAGTGCAGCAGCAAAGAGGGAAATTTGATTGTTTTAAGAGTTTCAATTGATGATACACGGTAGAAAATCAACAAAACCCTACTAAAGATTACTTCTTTTTTGTTTTATGTTTTCATTTTTAGGATTAAGCGTTTTCAAAATCAGTCAATAGAATGCATGATTGAGTAATTTGAAAGACAAGTGGACTGTCTTACCGAATCGGGTTTGAAGAGAGAAAGCGAAACTCAACGCTGGTAGAGAGAGAGAGAGAGAGAGAGAGAGAGGGAGGAGCGAAAAGAAGGTGGTATTGGAATGGAAGAGATAGGAATGCTAAATGGAGTATGGAGTGAACTGTGAAGAATGCAAAAGCAAAGGTGTTGTACCGTATTACAAAACTTTATTTTTAAAATGAAATATTCATCACGCACCAACATCCGTTGTAGTCTAGTCGGTTAGGATATTCGGCTCTCACCCGAAAGACCCGGGTTCGATTCCCGGCAACGGAATTTCTTTTCTTTGGTTTTTCTTTTTTTCCCCTATTTGGTAAAGTGAAAGCAATTTTTTCTACCTTATGATTAAGATGTATCACATGATTGTGGTGTCTACGTCAAATCGGATGGATTTGCTATGACTAGACTAGTGGTACTACCATCGTAGCGCGTTTTCTATTGGTAAATTTGATTTTTACACTATAGTTAAATGCATTATTAATCCATAGGATCAACATATCGCCTAAAAATAGTCAAACACAATCCAAATCCAACTCATTTCATCTACCTAGTTTGTTTAGGGACTTTCAAACGAGAAGCCAGATTTGAAATTTTCTAATAAAACGCTTTATAATATTTAGGCACAATTGGATTTTGGTAAAGTGAAAGCAATTTTTTCTACCTTATGATTAAGATGTATCACATGATTGTGGTGTCTACGTCAAATCGGATAGATTTGCTATGACTAGACTAGTGGTACTACCATCGTAGCGCGTTTTCTATTGGTAAATTTGATTTTTACACTATAGTTAAATGCATTATTAATCCATAGGATCAATATATCGCCTAAAAATAGTCAAACACGATCCAAATCCAACTCATTTCATCTACCTAGTTTGTTTAGGGACTTTCAAACGAGAAGCCAGATTTGAAATTTTCTAATAAAACGCTTTATAATATTTAGGCACAATTGGATTCCGATCCGAGAATCAAAACTGTTGTTGGTGGTTCTAAAATCGGCTAATGAACCATTGATTTTTCAATTCTTAAACGGTTCTTTAATTTTTTCAATAAATTTAAAAATAATATTAAATACATAATTATTAATGTATAAACTATTTTATATGAATAGTAAAATTTATTACATATTTACAAAATTTAATGTATTATTATCAACTATACAAATAAATATATCTTAAAATCATATATAATTTAGTTTATATGAACTATTCCTAAAAACAAAATTCATTTCCTTAATAGCGTGAGACTATTTTTTGTATTGTAATTTTTTTATCATCTAGAGTATTTTGCAATTTCATATGACTAACTGTAATGGATATTAAATGTGTTTTTATATAAAGAAATATGCATTTTTTAAAAAATTTAGTTAAATGATTTAACACTTTTACACCCAATAATTATCTTAAGTTTAAAATTTTTTTATTAAAGACTAAAATTCATTTATTTTTTATTTTTACTTTAAAAAATAGTTCCAAAACTGAAACCGCAAACCATATGTTCCATAGCACTGAACCAAAACTATCAATTTTAAGACTTAGAATCGGCACTTTCGGTTCCAGTTCGGTTTAGCTTTGAAACCATGCCGATGTATACATAAGCCTTTATATACATTTGAAACTTGCATTGAATATGGCAAATGTTATCTAATAATTTTACAATGTACTTATACCATGAAAATAAAAGAATTTGTAGAAAAATTAAAGGGTAAGGGTTAAATTGAGTCCACAAACTTTACACAAAAGTTTATTTTTGTACATAATTTAATATTCAACCATATTTTTTGTGTTTATTTTTATTGTCTCATTAAAACGGTTTACTCTATCTAGAAAAAGCATATCATATAAATTTTTACAACTTCTCCTAACACAATCTAGCACCATCAACTTTCTCTCCCACATTAGGAAGCCAAATAAGCAATGTTGTAAGGTAGTAAGAATAATTATAAAAAATTTGATTACAAATTAATTAACCACTCCAAAATCCATGTAATAAATCAAAAATTTATGTAAAATTCAAGTATCAAATGTGATATTCCTCAAAATCAAAAGGTAATGCATATTGAAGTGGAGTGTTTAATAAAAGGCTCCATAAGGTATTAAATCAAGTCAATGTCATTTAGAAATTTTATAAGGCACTGGATATTGTACATAGAAATAAACTAAAAGTCATGATTAAAATTAAAAAAAAATACACGGTATTTAGTTGCCCAAAAATCAAATTGTACGGACATTATTTTGCTTTTTGTACACTGATTAATTGAGTTCCTTTTGCCTCAGTTAAAAATAAGGACATAATTTCAATCAATACTATTCTCCAAAACCAAATATTTTATATAATTTTCGGTTACAAGGGTACAATAATTGATAGCATTATTTCACACGTGATATAATAGTTCCTCACGTGCATAGTCAGTCTATGTTCACATGGTATTTCAAGGAGTTCCTGGAATAGTAAATTAGTTATATAACGAATAGATTTCATTTAGTAAAAGAAACACTGAGATTTAGAACTTATTTCAATTTAGAACCAACAATTATTTGAGTTTTTCTCTTACATTTTCTTCTCTGGGAGATAATAAAGATAACATTTCAATCATTACTCTATACCCATGTCCAATTAGATAAAACTGCTCCTGGAAAAAAACTACTTTCTTTACTAAATTTACTGAATAATGCAAACTACTGTCAAATATATGAAAATGCATCTTATATTTGAATATAGAATCATAGTAATAGGTAGTCTCCATAAAAACTGTCACCAGTATATTTAGATATACTACTCATGCAGTATATTTTTGGAAAAATTTTATGATCTCATCGTGTTTTTTGATGGAAATAATTTTATCAGTGATGTAACGGTACAAATTTATATTTCATCATGGTTTTATTTTTAAAATACTTAATATATTACATTTTATATTTATTTTAATGGTTAGATTATTGATTGGATGATTGGTTGACGAGATTATAAGAGTTTCCTTATTTTTAAAATTTGACATTGCAAGGTAAGGTTAATGGGTTATACTTCTGTAACATCCCCATCATCAGAATGATCCAACAAAAGCATCTCTGGTTCCGTTTTGCCCCACTGCTAGCTAATGGACTAGTCGTGTCGTGTTACTTCACCACATTGAATCATAAAAACTAGCATTTCTTTTCTTTCTAAAGCAATGGATACAAGTACAAAGACATGTAATCTTCTAGCATGATCCTCAAGGCCATAAAGAGACAACTAAAGTAAATATCAATCTTCTGAAAGTCGCAACTAAAGTCAAAAACAGTCATATGGGTGCAAGATACAGCCATTTTTTGCTCTTCTGGCTTCCTTCCTCTTATAGCCTTGGGTTATCAACACCCACCATTTATTTGTACAACTTACATTCCAAAACATTTCATTGAATTCAACACTTCCCACTTCCTCATACTGCATTGTCCTAGAAACCCAATACAATGTTGTCAAAGCTCATTTTCTTGTTGATTTTATTGTTGGAATTCGCGAGTTTTTCATATGCTTCGAAGGGTACAAATAAATTGGCAGTTATTGAAGAAGGCTACGTGGATTGGCTGAGACACATGGGAACTTACAAGCATTCATTAAGCATGAAAACTAAGAGCAAGCTCAAGCCATGCCGGGTGATAAAAGTGAAGAAGAAAGCACATTCAGAGGATTTTAGTTCAGTGCAACAAGCAATAGATTCATTGCCAATTATCAATAACTGTCGGGTGGTCATCATGGTCGGTCCAGGAATTTACAGGTGAGAATGAATGGTTATATATTATTGAGGTAATACATGATAATTCAACAATCTTAGGCTTTAATAAATATTAAAAAAGAAAGTAAGGATACGTTTTTCTCGATTCAAACACACCTCTGACCTTCAGAAATTGAATATACACCATACTTTGTGCGGAAAATTTTCTTATGATGATGCTGTGAGAGATGCAGAGAGAAAGTAGAGATTCCGCCGACGAAGGCTTACATTACCGTGAAAGGTGCCGGAGCAGATCAGACAATCATAGAATGGGATGATACTGCAGACCACAGAGGACCAGATGGTCATCCTCAGGGCACATATGCTTCAGCAACATTTGCAGTGGACTCTCCTTACTTCATCGCCAATAACATCACCTTCAAGGTGAGAAATATTTTGCTATAAATATTATTGTATGTTAAAGCATCATCTTTCACTAGTTCACTTAGAGTTTGGCAAGATATTTTGGAATCAGTGTTGTTTTATATATTTTTCATTAGGAAATCTTGGAGAAGAGATTAAGAAACAGGATACAAGGACACTTGGGAAAAAAGAGAAAAAATTATGAAAAGATAGCTTCTAGTTGGGTTCATAAGAGGATAACTTCAAAACCGCTTCCTAAATTTGGGTGCTTTTTAATTTTTTGATGTAAAATTTGAAATTGTTCGGTTTCATTCTCATTTGAACTTTAACTTGTCAAATTTTATACCATAAAACTTTTACTCATCAAATTTAATACTTTTATCATCTTAGGAGAGATATCCATATGAACTTTCATTGGTGGAAGATTATAAAAGAAATGACGGTTTTTATTGAAAATTAAAAAGACAATAATATAAATAAACATTCAATTTAATATGACATTTAGTACAGTCAAAAAAATATTTATAAATAATATTTAGTAACTGCAATCTTTTACTGTAAATTATAAAGAACTTCTCAATTTGATGTAATGATTTTAAAAGTATAATACTTGAAATATGTAAATAAAAATGAAATCGCACCCACTATATCGACCTAGACTTCATTCAAGCTTGAGAAACTTTATTAAATCATCGCATGTCTACATATTTTTATGTAAATTCCTTACTTTTCCTCACTTAAAAAATTGCAAAGCTTTGCAACTCTATTTCAAAAATCAATACTAACTTTTAGCATTAGGAAGCTTTACCATCTTTGAGTTTTCCTCAACACATACTGCCAAGATATCAATTTGCTACTTGTAACCAAGAAATTGTCTGACATTTTGTGACAGAACAATGCTCCATTGCCTCCATCAGGAGCACTAGGAAAACAAGCAGTGGCATTCCGGATATCAGCAGACAACGCGACGTTCGTAGGATGCAGATTCATTGGATCACAGGACACTCTGTATGATCATAAAGGAAGGCACTTCTTCAGGGACTGCTACATCGAGGGCTCGGTCGACTTCATATTCGGAAATGGCCTTTCCTTCTATCGGGGGTGTCACTTGCATGCTGTGACAAATACTTATGGAGCCTTGACAGCTCAAAAGAGGGAGAGCTTGCTGGAGGAGACTGGCTTCTCATTCGTAAATTGCAAGATCACGGGGTCTGGCGCGCTTTACTTAGGCAGGGCTTGGGGCACTTTCTCCAGGGTGGTATTTGCTTACACCTACATGGATAAGATTATCACTCCCAAAGGGTGGTATGACTGGGGAGACAAAAATAGAGACATGTAAGTATGGAGACTAGATAGACTCCCTGTAATTCATTACATAGTTTTTGATATAGGTTTCAGACGTTGTCCCATGTCATTCATATCCATATAATGTTCATTCAGAAAATCACTACTAGCAAGCAAAAATAAAATCGCTGTCTAGAAAATGGGAGAAATTTTCTTAAACTCAACTCTTATACGGTCATTCCAATCCAGTTAATTAAGTTGCCAGCCTGATTGGATACAGTTAAAATCCGGTTTACAAGTAAGGGGATGTTTCAAATGATGAATATGATAATTAATTACAATATCTACATGCTTAAATTCAATTCAAATCCATTTAATTAAGTTGTCAATTTGATCGGGGTCGGTCAAAATCCGGTTCACATGCATGGAGGAGCTTTAAATGATAAATATGAAGTTTAAGCTTTCAAATCAAGACTGTTTTGTATGTAAATTGAGAGATTACATTTACCTTGAGCATGGGCGTGATAAATTTATCTTTGTAACTTTGTATGAAGTAAAACTAAACTGATACTCCTTTCTTTTTTTAGGACTGTATATTTTGGACAGTACAGATGCTTAGGGCCGGGGTCCTCCCATGGCGGCCGAGTGCCATGGTCAAGGGAGCTTACACAAGAAGAAGCCAGACCATTCATTTCATTAGATTTCATTGATGGAAAGGAGTGGCTACTGAACATGTGACAAGACCAGAACCCAATTCCATGTTTTTATGTGCTTTTGCATTGCACCAACACGGAGAAGCATACCGCTTTGCATCTCAAAAGCAGATTATTGTTTGTATGTTTGATTTAGAATCAAAATTTAAGTGGATCAAGGTAATTCAAGGCCACGGAATAAATTAATTCAAGATTATTTGAACGTTATACCACCAAAAATCATCTATTTTATCATAATTAGAGTTGAGCTTTAAACATGCTAGAACTTATATAGTTGGGTAGGCTATATTATAGGTATTAGATGTCATATGTTAAGCTTCGTCGAGATAGAGTGTAAAGTGATACCATATATCTATATCTATATTAAGTAGGTTCCATAAATAAAAAAAGTTTTACTTCTAAATTTTTATAAATAAAATATTATAGAAAAACTTTTGCTTAAATTTATATTTTGATAATATATGAGAAATAATGATGCTTATTTTGCAGAGGGAAAATGTCCAATTTGGTACATGAACTTTGATGAAAAAGGTCAATTAGATACTCGAACTTTAAAAAAAGCCCAGTTTTATACTTGATTGAATTTTTCATACCCTTAAACCCTACCTACTCAATTTTTGTCTAACATATGTCCATTACTTAAAGAGACGATGAAAAAGTAGGGTAGTGTTTAGAAGCATGAAAAGTTCCATTGAGTATAAAATTAGACTTTTTAAAATTCAGGTATCCAATTGACCTTTTTGTCAAAGTTCAGGTACCAAACATAGCTAGTCTAACAAAACTTTAGTGATGGCATTTATCATTCTTGGTCTTGTTATGAAAACATAGTCTTTAGTGCTTTATTGCATATAGTTTCAAGTAAAATCTCAAAAACCAAGATAAAGGATTGTGTCATTTCATCTAGGGTTAATGTCACAAATAATATCTGAACTTTGATAAAATATAAACTTAGATACTTAGAGTTTGACATTAATCAATTTAATAACTAAACTTTGAAATTAATAGATTTAATACTTGAAAGAATTTTTCATGCACGCTAACATCATCTCCATCAAGTTTTTTCAGGTACTAAATTGTTCAATTTCAAAGTTTTTCAGGTATCAAATCAATCAATTGTAAAGTTCAGGTAATAAATTGATTATTTTCAAAGTTTAAATATTTAATTACATAATTTACCAAAGTTCAGATACCATTTGTGATATTATCTCTTTCATCTACCAAGAATATACATGACAATGAAACATTTTTGTAATGATGGTTTTATTGATTTGACCCAACCAAATGGGTACGTATCATAATACACTTATTAGTTCAATAGAGAGTAAAAAATAACTACTTCGCTAAATTAAACATAATTTGCTCATCATCATACCAATAAACATCCATCACTCTATTATTTTTATCGAACCGAAAGGAATAGAATATATTGCTACCATTTGATTATAACAAATACAAGTTATTCAATAGATTTTACTTAGCAAAAAATTTCAAGATAATTGCACAAACACACCCTAAACTTTAAAACTTGTATAGATTCACCTTCGAACTTTCAAAGTGATGTTTTTAACTTTTTCAACTTTCAAAAATCAGTATTGTAAGAGGAATTTGCACATAGATAAAAGTTTAAAGAGTGAATCCACACTCTTTTCATTTGTTTTAACGAAAAATATGAAGTATCCTTAATCGCACATGTTTATAAAATATGAAGACATTACAACCACATCCTATCTTATGGGAACAAGTTCCAGAATAAAATAATCATAATATATCCTGTAATTTTTAATATTTATAAAAATAAAGAAGAATACTAAACAGGATAAGTTTACCTGCTTATCCTATAGAAATGTTGTTCCAAACTTGCAATGGTGATTAACTGCCGCATTTAATGTCTTCAATAATTGATATATTTAAAAATAACCAAGTCTAGTTATATTGTGTCAAATGAATTTTGTAAAAATTTCATAACATTGCGTACATATTATAAATACTTAATTTATTTCGATACCTTTTTGGTATATTTACAGCATATCCGATCATACACCGTAGCATATAAAATTATTTTACAGGTTTGATAGTGCCGGTGCAAATCTATTTCAACATTATTAGGGATGATAACAATAATAATAATAATAGAAAAAATCATTTACACATTGTTTGACATGATGGAATGGATAAAAAAAAGTGAAGTGGAATTACTGGAGAATCTGAATCTTTACATGTGTTGGTTTGGATAAAGATAGTCAAGAAAATTAATAGAATATTAATTATTATACAAAAAAAAACCAACATAAAATATAATGATAAATTACTTGTATATATTAAAGATAATAATTCATTTAAAAAAAGAAGGGTATGAATATAATTTTAAAAAGAAATCTACTTTATTTTTATTTCCCTTGTCTTTCCATTTTAAACAAACATGATGATGGAATTTAATCCTTTCCATTTCCTCCCTTTCCCATTATTTTCTTCCAATTTGTTTGTATCAAACATAGTGTTTAAGAGAGGATGCCAATTTTTGGGAATTTTTTTCCATCTACGAGTATTTTTGTAATATTTTTTTAAATATAATTTTTTTTTCAACTAAAACACAACATCTAGAAAAGTGACATTCTATTACATAAAATGTATCGCGATAATTCTTAAATATCACTCCATCACCCAAAAAGGAGCAATTGCTGGTTGCTTGTCCCAGTAGCGTTTTATGAATGACAGAATACCTCGGGAGCCAAAACAAAGGATCATAGAAGATGCAAATGCTAATAATAGTAATATGTTATCGTTATCCTTTTGGTTTGGACTTTGGATTTTGGATTCCGTGCCATGGCCCGTGAGCATAACGTCGGATATATACATTCCATTTCCAGTCATATGGATAGGATAGGATAGGATAGCGAAAGCAGAAAGTTACAAAAGGATGACTACGATATCTGACGAGTTAATCAAATTTTTCATTAGTATTAGTTAATCCCCGCACGAAAACGGACAACAAATGATCAAAAAAATGCAAAATCCATCTGGCATTTAATTGAGCTACTTGTGAAATGAACCGAAACATTCAACGGATGTGTTATTACGCACAATTCAGTAATCACATCCCACAAAACTTGGAGAATGAAGTAGCCATGATGCTCCATGGCACAGGCTGCTAAGAAATAACTAACCAAGCTTTTCATGCACTTGAATCCAATTAACTACTCAGCTAAATGAAAAGTCTAGAAGAAGATGAATATCAGATTATTTGATCACATGGTACCTTCTTCTACTTCATTTTCGAACCAGGAAATCGAGAAAAATCCCTTCCTCGATCTAGCTCAATTACACAAAAACGATTCACATTTCAAAGAACATGATCATCTCACAGATTCAGCACGCAACATTTGCAACAAAATTCCTTTATCTGTGTAATCAGAACAGACCCGGATTATAATCCAGAGACAGAGACAGAGGTAGATGAGTAACAAATTGATGTGAATCTTTTATTAAACTTGCTCATCGATGTAGAATTACAAACACAAATAAGCCCATTTCTGTATTCTACGCATAGATTAATCTGTTTTCTTTCCTTGATTATCACCAACACCCAAATCCATGATTCAATCTCCAATAACATAAGCAGAAGAATTCACAGATCTCTCCCTAACAAGAGATCCAGTTCTTATGAGTACTAATAAGAGCAGACAGCAGCCCGGCACACGACACCAAAAGCGGTCCCGAAAATCGCCCTTTCCCGTCCCTAATATCTGCAAGAGCCATTAACCCATCAGCCAAATCCTGGGTAACAGACAATCTCTTCAACAACTTCTTCTCTCTCAACTTCCTCAATTTCTCCTCCTCTTCCTTAACCCCAATCCCTCTCGAAACCCCGATTTCGATACTCGACTCCAAGCACTTCTCATCCTCATCGATCCTATTCAATTCCCTAATTTTCAAACTAATACTACCGATATAACCGATGAATTCGCACCAAGCACTCATCTTTTGCAAAGTTTTTAAATTCCTAGCATCGATCAATCCCGATTTTGATAACCAAACGAACTGCTCGATGAAATAGTACAAACCCTCGCCTCCGTAAGCGATTAGGCCAAGAAAGATTTCGTGTTTTGAATCGAAATGAGAGGCTCGGAAGGAGTTGATGTCTTGTACGAATTTTCCGAGTCGGAAGGCTTTCCGACTCAGTCCTACGCTCGATTCGAAGCTCTTGAGACGGCGATGTACAGTCAGGGTTTCGGGAACGAGTGAAGAGGATAGGATTATCTTGGAGGCGTAGCGTGAGATTTTGAGAAGCTTGTCCACGCCGTCGCGCCTTGCGAGGTAGGCTTCGAGATGGAGGAGAAAGTCTCGGTCTTTAGATTTGGTGGTGCTGGAGGGTTTAGTGGTGGTGGTGGTTTTCGTGGTGGTCGGAGGAGAGGGCTGCGGCGGTTCCATTCCGATGGCGTGTCGATGCGCTGAGAGGGAGAGAGAGGGAAAGCTGAAGAAAGAGCGTGCGACGTGCTAACGCAGGAGAAAAGGATGGTCAGACGCTGGTCCAATTATTAGTGCATACCCCATCCACTCTCTATTTGACACGTGTCTTTGACTTAGGAGTTTGTGCCACAGCTTTCCTTCTCTTTATCTCCCGACGGCCGTTGCCCAACAACAGGAGGAATAGTGACGTGTATCGGGTTAATTATATCGGACATGTTTGGATTTTCGAGTATCATATCTGTATCAATTTAATATTAGCTTAATTTGATTAATTTATAAGTAAAATTATTAATTTATTATTGATATTATATCTATATCAGTTTAGCTTCTATTTGGTACTAAGGGTCTGTTTTGATGGTCTGTTTTTCATCTATATCAAAACAATATGTGTAAATATATTTAATTTGTATCTATATTTAATCCATTTGATTTTTCCTAAAAATTACCAACTTTTTTTTATATGTATCTATTTATTGATAAAAAATTTATTAGAAAAAAATTTTAAAAAAAAATCTGTATCTGCCAAAAAGCACTAACCAAACAAACTCGAAAATGATACCAAAACGACACCAGAATGACAACCAAACATGCTCTTAATCTTACTTGTTCAAAACCAGCTGGTGGTGAAATGAGCAATGACTAATGAGTTTACTCTTGTAGACTGACATATAAAACAAAACATGATCAATGATATATTGGTATTCTATCTAATATAGTTACTTTGATACTTAATGTCTCATTTGTTTAAAGGAAAACTTTTTCTTTTTAAATTTTTTTCCTTAATATTTATTTTTTGAAAAGTAATACAGTTTCATGTGTTTGACTATGTTTATAGAAAATACTAAAAATCTTTTTATAGTGTTTGTTAATTAAATGGAAATGAAATATATATATATATATATTAATATAGATTTCTATTTCAAAATCATCAAAAGTGTTACTGATTTCTTAAAATTGCAGAGAAGAAACTTTGCTCAAACATCTAAACACATGTAATGTATATAATATTTTTACGTAAATTAATATATATTAAAAAATGATATGCAAGTCGTGGTGCATACAAAGTACTTGTATTTTTTAAAATTTTGAATAGGAGTAGTTCATCGTGAATGCTATTAATGTTTGCAAATAAAAAGGATGTGTATAAATTTGCATTAAAAAAATGTCAACAATTATTCATTAGAAATATAAAAATGTATAATAATAATATCCACATGAAAACATAAACCATAAAGACGATAGTAATATCATCATATTATCTTAACTTTGTCCAACAAAATAGCTTAAAAACCCATAATAAAACATTCCCAACACAAGCTTAGGTCTAAAATGTCTAGCAATAAAATAAATATCAAAATAATACCTTTTTAGGCATAATCTTGGTATGATAATAAATAAATAGAAGAAGTATCCTAACTTATCACATTTTATTAAAGAGAAAATGACGTAATTCAAACCACAAAAAATCAATGCATCTCACTACCACTCAATGAAACAATTTATCCATATTTGTCGAAGGTCATAACTTTTGACAATAAAAGCTTTTGCAATCTTTTCGTTTTCAACCAAATGGTCAAGTACCACCACCAAAGCACATTTGTCAAAGCATCTTCATCTTAATCCTTACTTAATTCTTTAATTGTCCATGCTACCTCACTAAAATGTTCCAACATCTTATTCCCAAAGATTTCACCACTAAGCTTTTACTTCTTATGTGATCGTTGGTTGGATGCATTTAAAGACTTTCCTTTTAGTCGACTTGCATCATTTCCATCATTCTCTTCCACTTTAAGTGGGGAGAATCATTTTTATTATTCAAATCAAAGTCACCAAATTACTTAGCAAAACTACCAATTGCAATATTATTTCCTCGTATTGGAATTATTTTATTCAAATACTTCTCATGATTTAGATGTGCCTAAATAGAGAGAGAAAGAGAGTCAACTATTTAGTTAAACCATAAGCAACTTAAAAAATAACAATGTACAAACGATTAAAAGAAAACGCTTAAAGAAAAATAAAAATTTCTTACCAATCACTTCTTCATTAAAAACTTATTTGTCTGCAGTTATCATTTTCAACTCGTCATTATCTTTTGAATTGTAGCGTATGTATTTTTCATACTACAGAGATGATTCTCTACATGATCTATAAAGCAATTAACTTTAATTTTTTCGTTGATTGTACCTTGCCACTTGAGCAAAAGATGATCCTTTGAATGTAGATGAAGGTTTGTTGCCTTTGAGCACTTCATCTACTAAAATTTCCATCATTAAATCTTCCACTGGTCTAAACCACTTGAAGTTTTTAACTTTTTTGTCCTTGTCACTACCATCTCCTTCCTTATCGTTGTTTTTCCCCATTACTACAATAAAATACAACTAACAACAATTATACCAATGGAATTAAAATATTAATTGAAAGATATGCAAAAAAAAAAAAATTCCATAACAATTTACTCTCGGAAAGAGCAATATCTATGAATGATAAAACTTTAAGATATTGTATTGTATATTGATATAGGTTACAAATGATATATATATACACACAAGTACACAGGAGATAAGATTGATTTAGTAGAACGCAAGATAAAATCAAATATAAAAGGTAACCATATCAAAGTGATCCATGTCATATCAAAATATAAAACATTACCATGTCAAAGTGATCCATATCATATCAGGACGATTCGTATCAAGATAATCCATATTTTTTCCTTAACACCCTCCTACAAGCTAATGAATGTGAGGAACCAAATGAAGTTTTGAAACAATTGCTTGAGAATGTCAAGTACTCGATGGCTTGGTGAAAATATCTCTAAGTTGATCCTTTGAAGAAAGAAAAAACACTTTGATATTTCCATTAACAACTTGTTCTTAGATAAAATTAAAATCAAGCTCGATATATTTTGTTGGAGCATGAAAGATAAGATTTGATAACATGTACGATGCTCCAATGTTATCACACCCTGAGATAGAGGGTCTACTACAAGGAATACCAATTTCCAAAATAAGAGATTGGAGCCATAAAAGTTCAATAGTGGTATTGACAAGAGCCTTATACTCACTTTCTGAGGAGAATCAGGCCATAATAGGTTGGTTCTTTGCCATCCAGGATATAAGATTATTGCCCAAGTAAATGGCATACCCACTAGGGGATCTTCTATCATCATGATAACCACCCCAATTGCTGTTCAAAAAATACTACAAGTGACGACTAATATTTTATCAAAGAGAAGTGAATGTTTTAGAGTATGTTTGACATACCATAGCAATCGTTTCAAGACTACCCAATGGATCTCTATTGGCCGATGCATAAACTAGTAAAACTTGTTAATAGAAAAAAGGTTATTTCTAGCCTAGTGAGAAAAGCATATTGTAAGGCTCCACGAAGCTGTCTATATAATTCGACATTAGAGAATAAAGGATTGGAGTATTGATGAAGAATCGGTGTTGTTGCCATAAGTGTAAGACAACCATTCGCATCTTATAAACTAGCTTTGTGTAAAACATCTGTTAAATATTTATGCTGATTAATTAGAAGACCATTGTTGGTATGTTGAACCTCTATACTGAGAAAATACTTCAATTGACCAATCTCTTTTACCGAGAATTCAAACTTCAAGCGTTGAAGAAAATGCTAAATCAAAGAAGTAGATGAATCAGTGAGTATAATATCATCTAAACATACCAAGATGAGCATTACATGGATATCATCACGATAATGAATAAAGAAGTGTCTACTTTTGAAGATCGAAAGCCCAATTGGAGGAGAAATGCATTGAGTTTATGAAATCAAGCCTATGGTGCTTGTTTGAATCCATAAATTGACCTCTGAAGGAGACATACATGATCAGATTTTGATGGATCAACGAAACCACGTGGCTATTCCATTAATACCTTTTCTTCCTAATAACCATGCAAAAAGCATTAGAGGTGTCTATTTGTTGAAGAGTCCAATTATGCATAGAAGCCAATGATAGAACTAGTCAAATGGTAGTGGCTTTTACTATTGGCTGAAAGTCTTAGCATAGTCTCTGCCACTTTGTTGATTGTAACCTTTGGTAACTAACTTGGCTTTACAACGAGCAATAGAATTGTCGAGATGACATTTGATTCAATAATCCCATTTATTGCCACCAACACTTTGATCCTTTAGTCAAGGTCATAAGGTCCATGTTTGATTCTCAATAAGAGAATTATACTCATGCTACATAGCTTCGTACCAAACAAAGTGTTTTATGCTTCAGTAAAAGTTAAGGGTTCGATTAAAGCTGGGGTAGATTCATCTTGAGAGGGATAGGAGAGAAAGGCAGAGTAATCCCACGTATGTTCCATAGTGGTTAGTCTTAAGGTCATAGAATGAGAGTGTACTAGGTTTATTATAGGTGGTTTCGATATGGGATAGGGATCAACAATTTTGTTTGGAAAGGATATGGATGGGGTGGTTGGAATGTTATTGGAGGTGATTAGATAGGATGTGGTGATTGGGTAGGATTAAAAGGGGGAGAGGATAAAGGTCGGTGAGATTATTTTATTTGGGTGGTATAAGGAGATTCACTTGAAGAGCAAAAATGAGCATGAGATGTTAACTACAACAAAAAAAAATTATATAAATGGGTATTTAAGGGACTTGACCGAGAAGAAGAATTATGACATTGAAAAATTGACTTAGTGAATTGAACATGATGAGCGATATAAATCCTATCATTTTCTAATTCTAAACATCTATGACCATGATGCATTATAGAGGGACCCGAATAAATGCATTTTTTACTACGAAAAGAAAATTTTGCTTTGTTACGTGGCCTTAATAAAGGATAAAATGAACACCCAAAAATTTTAAGGTCTATGTAATTTGGTATTGTACCAAATAACTGTTGAAATGGAGATTTATTTTTGAGAAATGAAGTAGGCAAACCATTAATTAATGAAATTGCAGTGTCAAATGCATTAGGCCAATAATGTAAAGGAACTGGGCTATGTGCATGTAAATTGAGGCCAGTGTCGACTAAATGACGTACCTTTCTTGCAGCTGAAACCATTTTGCTCATGAGTATATGGACAAGCAAAATGATGAATAATGCCATTTTTTTTTTTAGAAATGGATGTAGCTTCTGAAACTCTCCTCCCCAATTAGAATGAAAAGCCTTAATAATACTACAAAATTAATTTTCAATTAGAGCCTTGAAATAAAGAAAAATATCATAAATCTCACTTTTAGTTTTCATAAAATAAAACTAAGTAAATTTCGTGAAGTCATCGATAAATAGAACAAAATATTTAAAATCAAAATTGGAAACAATAAAATATAAAACCCTAACGGTGTTTAAGTGTCTTAGGTTAGGGTTTTAGGAAACTGAATAAGCTAAAGGGAGAAATTTAGACTAATAGGAAAAGGTTTTGATGAAGATTCTTTAAAGTTCAAAAACTTATAACATACACAAATTACACCACAACTTGTGTAGAACATCTTGTATAAGGCTTTTTGAAAGCGGCTTGTAATTGCTATTGTACACAAGGAGCTACACAAGTATGTAGACAATTGTGTAGGATTGGATTTGCAGTCAATAGGTATGCACGACTTACTTACACAACTTGTGCTTGTGTTGAAGGTCATGTGGCTTTACATTTGAGGTCAGAAAAGTCTACATGACTTTGTCCATGGCCAATAGTAAAGGTTATTTAGAAGGGGATTTGGAGTCGGAAGGTCTACACAGCTTTCTACATGGCATGTGTAGGTAGTGGTATACAAACTCTAACACGCGGATTTCTCCCATTCAAGTTCATGATTAATTATCCTTTCTAATTTAATCTTATCTATATGTGGTCTAACATTAAAACTTGATCATAGCCCCCTTTTTCTCCTCTTGACCAAACATATACCTTTATTACTATAATTTAATCCTATAAGCTTAGTTAATTAAACTTGACTATACCAAGTAAATCAAGATTAACCCAAGTTCTACTTAATTTCCTTTAAGATGCTTAGGTCAAACATGCATACATGCACATATTTATTATCCTTTATCAACCTAACATTATTAACCTTGTTAATTATGTTCATTATTTAGTTTAATTAAGGTTTTGAACTAAATATCAAGTTAGATGCCTTCCCACATCATTTGACCACAACCTTTATATTAATCTATATGCAGGTTTTAGTTTGTTTTTTTCTTTTTGGAACTTTCCTAATTTCTATTATAATTCATGAAGTTGAATGGGTTTTACCTTAAGTTAAAGTGAGTATGGTGATGAGTTTCCCTTTCCCGCTATTGCTGCTACCTTGATGAAGAAATGAGAAATTGGTTACGTCTGTTATAGTAAATATTTTCATGTTAATTGTAATGTGAAAAGATTTCTTGCCTTTATTAGTAGATAAGCTTGAGTTGATGACTTCTTACGAACTTTTGGTGGAGATTGTGTAGGAAACTTTCTTGGAGATGTGTTCAGGCTTAGTTGTTGCTTTGCTATTGATGTTGTTGTTTGTTTGTTGTTGCTTACGATGAAAGGAAGGGGAAGGCTCACGGTGGCATAAAGAGAATAGAAAATGAAACTTCAACTTGTGTGTAGATTGATTTATTGGAAGAATATTGTAATAATTACTTTAAATTTCCTATAATTATCTAATTAAGTAATATGTGATAAATTTTTCTTGAAGATCTCTCCTTTTTACCTTATGGACGGTAACTTAAGATGGTAGAAGATTGTAGAATTTCACTTGTGAGAGAGATGTCATTATCAAGCATTTAATGCATGTATTTTATGGAAGATTATTGTAATATACAAGCAAATAAGTTATAGAGAAGAATAACAGTGTAAATTGATATAAAAAAAGAAAGTTTTAAGGTAAAAAAAATTAATTATATTGTGTTGTGTTTGCATGGCAAAGACTCGATTGAAGATGGATTTTGGTAAAGTATACATAGGATTCAACACAGCCGGCATACGTTGTTGTGGCTTTGGCAGTGAAAAGCCAGTGTTAGATTGAGGATAAATCAAGTAATTTTAAGTATATTGCTAGTGTATATTGTACGCTGCTAGCGTTAAAGTGTACATCGCCAGCGACCTTTGATGAAAAATGACCCGAGATGAATGGTAAACCGATATGTCGCCAGTGTTGACATTTACGCCACCGGCCTTCAAGCTACACCACTGACGTACTTTTAAAAACCGTCCGTATAGGATGTGTAGAAGGCCAAAAGTTGCACGAAATCCCTATATCTATTCATTTGTTTTCTTCTCCAAAATAACATCAAAACCTATAAAATCCTCTCTATGCTTGGTTCTAGCATCCCAAGAGATTAAAAGATCAGATTCAGGTAATCAAGCATGTATCTTATCTTTAGGATATTTAAAATCTATAGTTTTTCTTAGGGTTCGTCTGTTGTTTTGAAGGGAAGGTTGGAGAAAACCCTAGATTTAGTAGAGATCGGGAAATTCATGGTTTAGGAAGAATTTCTAATCAAGTTTAGGTAAGTATTTTATTTTGTTAATCTTTATGATGTTATAAAAGGAGTATCGATGAATTTTTGGTTTATTGGCTTTGAATTGGATTATAGGGTTTAGAAAGAGTTGTTGAGGAGATTTGTTGTTTTGGAAGATTATTGTGCTGAGATCAAGGAAAAAGGTATGAATTTGATAGTCTTTGGAGATTAGGGTTTTAGATGATTTTGAACCAAAATCAGTTCATGGATAAGATATGTATTGATACTATGTTTTTATACGATTAGGATTTTGTGGAATTTAAGTTCATAGTTTTATTCCTTGAAATTGATACAGGTTTGACCATTCATCATTCATCGAATGTGATTGTAGGCTTAGATTTATTCAATGAATTTAATTATATTGGACTTTTAATTATATTGTTTGCTGCTTGTGCTTAATCGTTGTTAGTAAAGACCACGCAGAGTGTGATACTAATGTTGGCAACCTGATGATCTATGTATGAGGGTATCCCGAGTAGACTCGTGCATGTAAATAATTTCGGTAAATTAGGAGTCGTGCCAACTTAACTGTGGTATGCAACGATGTATAGGAAGTACCCAATGTCACTGTATGTATATATAAAAGTACTTTATATAAAGATTTGTTTTATTCGAGGTCATGGGTTACTCCGAGTTTAGAATTATTTGCAATTGGTCTTCAGCTGTGATGTTTGCTTCACTAATTAAAGATAATAACCTAAGTGTGCTGCATTAGTTTAAGATTATATGTAGGATTTGTATGATGCATGATCATGTGTTTTTGTTTGTGATTTGGCATACTGGGCGATTTTACTCATTTTTTTTTTATCTTTTTCAAGAAAATGTGAAGATCAAGTCTATTATGACTTATAAGGGTTTGATGTTTATATGGATTACGGGGAGGATGATAGTGAATCAGACTTTCCTGCTGATGTTTAGGCCTCCTGGCTTGGATTTAGAATAAAATAGAGACCTTTTTCAAATTTTTATGTTTTTTTTCTTAAAGTTCAAGTTGTTTAAAGAGTTTTCTTTTATGATTATAAGTTGGATTATTGTTGGCTATGATTTATGCTAACAAGTATATTTGAAAGTTCTTATTTGAAAATGTGTTAAACGGGTACCTTTTGTGAGTATTGGAGATTATTATTATCGTTTAT
Source organism: Combretum micranthum (assembly GCA_024138025.1). Lineage (NCBI taxonomy): Eukaryota > Viridiplantae > Streptophyta > Magnoliopsida > Myrtales > Combretaceae > Combretum > Combretum micranthum. The sequence continues at coordinate 535,768 of JAMXBD010000801.1, read as the reverse complement.
TTGTTGTATAGAGTTTCATAGCCTTGGCATGTTCTTATAAAGAAAAGGACACGTAGCGGGTTGCAATGCTTCTAGTTTAAGGCGTTACAATTATCAAGCTAGGCAAGTGGATCTCTCTCTCCTTCTTCTTCCTTGCAAATCATGGCTTCTAGGTATATTTTACGAAGATTTCGAAGATTGAATTTAGAATAGGTATTTATAATGAATATGAGACAAATAATTTATGATTCAGACATATATTAATGAATATACGAATGCATTATTATCTAATATCATATGAAAATACTTAAGTTAGGTTTTAGGTCTCTAAATTTTACAAGAGATAGTTTTGAGTTGATATCTAATGTTTTATTTTTACATAATGGAGTAATATTAGGGTTTTTTGCTTACCCGATTTGGGTTTAGAGCCTGTAAAGACTAAATTAAGATATAAGGCCATATAGGTTTAAAATATTTTTCATTTTTATGTTTTCAATATTAAAATCTTAATTTGAGAATTATCTTCGTAGTTGAGACCTAATATCATGTCTTACTAAGTATATTTCAATCATAACAATTTATTTTTAAGCTATCGTTTGCTATTTGATATACTTTAAAAATATGACTATTCACTCATGACCTATTAGTTATTGCCCTGAAACTATATTAATCGAGATATCACTCGTTTTGGCAAATTACTACTCATTCTCTAGGAGGTCACCCATCCTAGTGCACTATATATATAAACCAACAAATTGTTATGTAATGCTTATTTCCTAAGAAAATATAAAAGAAATTGTCTTTATCGAACACATCTCCGATGGAAATGAGTCCACAATATTAGGTTAATTACCACCTCCTTTATATATATGTACGTATAATTTTGAGTTACTATCACGAATTGTACATTAAACTTTGAAACTAATCAATTTACTATCTAAATTTTGAAATTTATCAATGTAATACTTAAAAAAAATTTGAAATCAATTAATTTAGTAGCTGAAAAAACTTGATAAAGATATTATTGATATGCACGAAAAATTCTTTTATGTACCAAATTGATCAATTTTAAAATTCGAGTACTAAATTGATCAATTGTAAAATTTAGATACCTAATTACGTATTTTACCAAATTTTAAGTATCATTATTTTCACTAAAAATTCTTTTTGAAATTATTAATTTGTCATTAATATTAATTTCAACCTTATTAAATTCACAATTAGTTTTTCAATTTTCAGTATAATATGCCAAATGAAAAACACACCTATATATAGCATGTGCTTGAAATATAATGATTAATAAGTAGAAAATCTTTTATTTTGCATGAAAACCCGAGAGCACATCGTTTACCGAAAAAAAGGTACAGTATAGGAACATGTTATTGGAATCCCATGATGCATAAAGATCGTTGTCCACGGTATCATTTAATGCCTTTTGACAAAGCATCATCCGCTGATACCACGCGGACTAGGAAAAAATTCCCCCATTAGCATTCGTACACGTGAGGATGTGTTATTTTATAATTGCAGCTGTTGCCGACCACATATGATCCAAGAATCGTTGAATTCTGGACACGTAGGGATTTTGAAAACCTTATTTTTCGTCTTTCGGGGGGATTCTTAGGTAGGCTGGATTCCTCCATGTGACGTACCTGGTAGTCGTGCTTTTGGTCAAAATCAATTAAGTTCTTTATTTTTTTAATTGGTTTGTTGCTCCAACTCCTTTATGTTTATGATATTGTCTTTTACTATATCCCTCTTTCACCAAAACCTATCAAATTTTGTAGAGGATTTCTTTGGTATAATATTATAAATAGAGATGATTTGTTTAAAATATAAAGAATTTAAATAACTCGTTTATAGTGTAATTGTTTTGCGGATGAATTTCTTCTTGATAATTGTTGGTCAAAATTTTGTGGTTGTAAAATTTTACCACAAGAGTCTCGTAATATCACAATTACAAATAAATATAGGAAAATTCTATGTTTAGTTCTCTTTTTTACCGGAACAGTTTAGTAATTTACTTAATGGCTAAAATTCATACCAATACTTATTATATTATTTTTTTTATTTATTTTAACGGTTGGATGATTGATCTCTGAGCCAAATCATGATAATTCTCATAAACATTATGTATTGCAATTTGTTTTTATAATTTTTCAATAATTAGGTGAAATGAATCAATTCTAACCCCTGAAAAATGGAATCTATTTTGCCCCTCCTCATAGATGGAGTTGATTTTTTACTTGAAATTAGGGAATTGTGGAACTATCTGATTAATTATCTAACTGTTGAAACAAATATAATAAGTGATATATTAAATATTTCAGTGGTGCGATGACAAATGGATATGAATTTAAACCGTTAAATAATTTATCGGATCGATCCCATTAAAATACATATTAGAACCATAGAATTTTCCTACGATTTTAATTTGAAAATACTTTCAAATATGGAAAAGGGAAACGTGATTTGAAACCAGTTCCATTTTTTATTTGTTTGGATAGTCTAATTTTCATCTATATCTTATGTGTATCTTATCAGCATATGTATCCTATCAGTATTTGATCTACATTTGTTCGTGTGATTTGTTTATGAGTAAAAATATTTATATTTCATATGTATCTGTTTATTGACAAATAATCTATTTGAAAGCGAAAACAATAAGATATTAAAATGACTAGAATAAGACAAACCAAACATACCCTTCTCTCATAACAAACATGTCACTTTGTCAAGAACAAGATACCAAAAAGATAGAAAAACACACACACATATATCCCTCTTTTAAAATTAAATACCTAAAAATCTTATAAAATTGGACTTATTTATCTTTTACTTTATTTACGACTAGTTGCCGACACACTGTGCTACGTGAGCAAAAATAGAAGAGATGTGATTATTACAACAAATACAATAAATAGAAAATGACAAATAAAAAAAAAAAAAGCAGTTACAAATATAAAAAGAGAGAGGGTAAAAGAGGAGAAAAGGGCGAAGTAACATCTTAGATATTTTGTAAAAAGTAACTAACCACCATAATTTTCATTTTCTAGACAAATCAAGAGATTAGCTTACTAATAATAGGATAAAAATATAAAAAAAAAAGAAAATAATTGCCATCTTTTCATTTCTTTTTACACAAATTAAGAGATTTGCTTAATAATAGACTAGCAAAAGTGCATCCATTGTATAATAAAAATTTAAAAAAATATCAAATTATTAACATTAAAACTACATTTATGATCAATTTTTTAAAGAAACAAAGTACATATATAATATAAAAAGTGCCGATAAATTTGAAAAATAAACAAATATTAGATAAAAAAAACTCAACATCATTAATAATATAAAAGTTGTGGAAGTTCCAATACTACTTACATAGTTGTTAGGACCTTATTGTCGATAATATTACATTGGTTGAATAACGATATAACATATTTTATGTACTAATAAAATTAAAATGTAGAACGATAAATTAAAACAAAAAAAGTTATTTGAGAATAAATACATTAAAAGTAGTTTATAAATTTATCATGTCATAATTTATGAGAATATTTACTCTTTTGAGTAGAAAGAATAATTATGTTACGCATATAAAATCTACCTTCAATAGTCACAATATTTCCTATTCACAAAAAGATAAGATTTAAGTGCAATTTCATTGGACGAATGAAATAGATATATTACGATTTTAAATAGGCTAAGTCATAATTAACACATATTTTATTAGTGGTACTTATAATTATGATACACATTATCAAAAAGTTACATCCTATATTGTCTTCCTTCAAACAAAAGCATGGGAACATATTTCCATAGAGATGATGCACAAACTTGAAAATCTTTAGGAAATATGAACATACATAACGTTACAGCTTATATATTTGACAAATTCTCTATTATTTGTTGATCTTCATGCAACGTCTCCTGATAATGAGAATGAAGAGAGTATACTATGTTGAGACTTGAAGTTGATGGAGTCAATAACATTGGAAAAAAATCTTAGTGGTAGTAAAAGTTTTGTTAGATAATCTAGTAATTCGATGTATTATAAATTCCATTATAGAAAAATGAGAAAAGATAAATAGATAGATATTCTCTCTAAAAAAATAATACAATGAAAGTTACAATATATAAGCACTTAATGTGGTGGGTATTAACAACATCTTCTCACTTATTGCAAGGTAAATAAATAATTAATAGAATATCCTAACAACCCTTAAACTAATATCTATTTCCAACACTTCCCCTCAAGCTTAGGAATAGATATTTATTATTCCAAGCTTGCTTGGTGGGAACTCAAATTGAGGTCGTTAAATTGTCCTTATAAATAAATCAGCTTCCTGGATATGTGCAGGGATGTATTATAGACAGACATCTCTTCCTTCAATTTCTACTTAGATGAAATGCCGATCAATTCTAACATGTTTCATTCTATCATGTTGTACTGGGTTCTTGACAATACTAAAAGCGGACTTTACTATCACTAAACAACCTAATAGGACTTTCACACTTAATTTTTAAAATTGTCATTAGTCTTTGTAACCACATTGCTTCACATATCCCGTGTGAAATAGCTTAAAATTTAGCCTTAGCACTACTTCTTGCCACAACTGATTGTTTTTTACTCATCCAAATAACCAAATTTCTACATACCTTGGTGCAATATCCAATTGCTAGCTTACTATCTTTAATATCTCCTACTCAGTCAACATCAAGAAATACTTCTAAGCTCCATTCTCTACTCTTCTGAAACATTAACCCTATTCCTGGAGTTCCTTTTAGATACTTGAAGATATGATAAATATCATCAAGATGTTTTCTAGTAAGAGAGTACGTCACTTGGTTAACCATACTTATAGCATGTGCAATATCAAGACGTGTAAGAGCGATAGATAAGTCTTCCTATAAGTCTTTAATATCCTTCTATATCAATTTTCGGGTCATTATTATCAGCCTTTTCTTCCAATTGTATTATAAAGGAGTTCCCATAGGCTTGCATCCTAACATTCCAGTTTCTTTGAGTAAATCTAGTATATACTCCTGTTGAGATATGGAGATTCCTCGAGAACTTCTTGCCATCTCAATTCCCCGAAAAATATCTAAAACCTTCCAACTCCTTAACTTGAAATTTAGATCTGATTGCTTTCCTCTGATCATCTATCTCCACTTCATCATCATCTGTGATTATTATGTCATCCACATATTAAAATCGCCTTCCATGCTTCCTTTGACAAATAAGGTGTTTTCTGCTTCAGTTTCTGTGTACCCTAACTGGAGTAGAATAGAACTAAATCTTGTGAACCAAGCCCTTGGGGATTGCCTTAAACCATAAAGAGATTTCTTTAGTTTATATACCTTACCTATTGAATATGGAGTTTCAAAGCCTGGAGGAATTTTCATATAGATTTCCTCTTCAAGTTCTCCATTTAGGAATGCATTTTTTGCATCTAGTTGATGTAAAGGCCAATCCAAATTCACTTCTAGTGAAAAAAGTACCTTAATTGAGTGTACCTTAGCAACACGTGCAAATGTTTTTGCATAATCAATCCCATAAGTTTGAGTGTATCCCTGAGCTACTAAGCATGATTTAAATCTCTCAATAGGACCATCTTCCTTATGTTTCACATGAAATACCCAAATGTTATCTACTTATTTTCGAGTAAATCAATCAATTCCTAAGTTTCATTATTCACAAGTGCTTTCATTTCCTCTATGATAGCATTTTTCCACTCCACGCTTTTCATAGCCTCACGAATATTTCGAGGAATTTCTACTCTATCTACTTATGTAGTGATAGCCATAAACCTTGGGGACAAATTTTAGTATGCAATATAATTTGAAATAGGATACTTAGTGCAAATGCTTTTACCTTTGAGAAGTGCAATCGGTAAATCATTATTGATAACATCCAAATCAATACTCATTCCCCTCTCAACTTCATCCTTTTCACTTCTTTCACCTCCCATTGCTTCTTCTTTCCACCCCCTATAATTCTCAATTCCCCTCTTCGAGTTATTTGATAGCAATATTTGAGCTTTGTTTCTTCCAGTGTATATTCACATTTCAGTTTCTTTAGGCTCGTTGAACTTAGGACTTATGTGAGATACATAAGGTCCATAAATAGGAGTGATAAGAGATCTGTCATATTTCTGAGAGATGGAAGGTGCTGAAATAGGAGTGATACGAGACTTATAAACTGGCAATGAAATTGAAGGTTCCCAACTTACATTTCTTGGTGTTTATTCTAAATTAGTATTACTTGAGAACCAAAATTAATGTTCTAAAAACGAGACATCACAAGAAACATAGAATTTCTTTGTTGGTGGGTAATAACATTTGTACACTTTCTGGCTAGGAGAATAACCCACAAAAACACATTTTAGTGCACATTCATCAAACTTGGACTTATTTGGAGAAGAGTCATACACATGCACAACACATCCGAAAATCTTTAATGGTGAGGAGTTAAATAATCGAACATGTGAGAAAGACATTGACAACACACTTAAAGGAGTCTTGAACTTTAAAGGTTCTAATGACAATATACTTATAAGATAGGTAGCTGTTAATATAGCTTTCCCCCAAAAATGAGTTAGGTGTCGAACTACAAAACATGAAAGAGCGAGCATGTAAAGACCCGACCCACTAATCCTTAAGATTTAGCAAGTCAAGTCCCCAACCACATATAATATTTTCATATTATATGTAAGGTTGTCCTAAATCTAACAATTTATGAGAATTATCTGTTTAATCCCACTATAACTTGATATAAAGACTTTTACAAATGGATTACTCACTTGAGTAATCTATTCATATAGAACTTTTAAAGAAATAATTTACAATTTTGTGTCAAGCACATGACACAACAAAGCTTACATAAGTTTTTACAAAACAAGAAAAATAGACTTTAAGTCTTTATATACAAACAAGGCTTAACTAACAAGCCTCTATTCAAAATACAAAATACATAATTAAACCAAACAACTTGTTCAAAAGTTTTCCTTGCTTGCCATCTTGCATTCGATTCCTACTCGCCCCACTCATCCACAAACTTCTCATAATCCGACCCATAGCCCATATCATCATAACAATCATCATCACCTGAAAAGTAGCAACAGTGAGCCAAAGGCCCAGTACACAGCAACAACACTCAAAAGCGTAGTGGCAATCATACCTAGACTAATGCAATGCAACACTAATGTTTTATTTCTCTTTCTTTAGTACTCATTGATCAAATCATCATTGGAGTATTCAAACTCCGGGACAAGCCATGGGATTCTGGGGATCCTGAGTAACGCTCACGACGCTCGGGGGGTTAATATAGATAGCCCGAATATCTATATCTCCTAGATAACGTTACATTGAAAAGAATAATCTCATATAGGTTATATAGCTGTTGCCCAACTTCACTTAACTCAATCCATAATATAAATTAATTCACATGCTCCCATAAACATTGAATTAAATAATATTATTTCTTTTCAAGAATAAGTAAATGTTGCTCAGTTTCTACATTTCTTATCGATTATCTGCCGAGCTTAGTCATTGCATCATGACCATTGGCCTAAGCGCCTACACTAACATATCATTGCATCATGATAAGTTATCGCTCCTCGGACCGGATTCAACTGTGAAAACACAAGCAATTCAAGCGATATTTAAGTCACTTAGAATTTATATCAAATTTAAGTATGCCTATCCTAACAAACATACAAGCAAGTCACTGCGTACCTGTACTAGCTCGAGAATCAATAGAAATAATCGAAAGGGGATCACTCGCTGTAAAAGAAGTAATTACAAACTCACACTTAGTTCAAGCACTAATTATCTAGTTGAAAATACAATTAATCAAAGAAATTCAAATAAATTAGTACAAAGTCATAATAAAGCATTTAAACATCCTATTATATCATAGAACACTTAACCAATACTTAATTGATCATATATCAAACTTCGAAAAATTTTGAAGAAAGTTTTTAAAATTCAAAAGCGTAGGGGATACGTCGGTGGCTTTGAACCGGTGTTCAACACTCTAAAAATCAACACTGCCAACGCTGGCAGCGTTCAAGGGCACGCAGGCTGCCTTCATTCTATGCCGGCGGCTTTAAGCCGGTGTAGAATGCAAAATTCAAATTTCCAAAAGTTTACAGAGAGGTAGAAACCGGCAGCGTATCGATGTAGCTGGCAGCTTCTCACTATATGCCAGCGGCTTTGGATTCCCAGTAGCCGGCGTATAATGTGAAAGAATGAACGTCGGCTGACTTTTCCAGCGAAAGCCGGCGGCGTTCAAACAGCTTTAACAAATTTAATTCTGTTCTCTTCCAACACCGCCTATAAATCGGCGGCGCAGAAACCCCAGATGCCGGCGTACGACCAAAATTTAGCCTATACGAAAATGTTTTTTATTTCCCCTGTTTTATTACACTTTGTTCACTTTCAAAAATTCTGAAACTTAGCCTAAACTTCCCAAAGCTTGTTATATGTTCATTACATTATTCAAACAACATAAACTCTAACTCACAACATCAAACTCTCCACCACAAATCATCATACATAAATCATACTTCAAACCCCAAATCACTACACCCAACATTTAGTCATTAACCATTTGTATTGCTCAACACTTCTAATCTCTTATACTACATATACCACTAACTCCTATAACAACAAAACACTCCTCATACAACCAACAAAGTATATAAGTCATCAAACATAATTTAAGCTTAAAACCTATTGCTAAGAAACAATGAACTTGCATATTTTGAAGACATGAAAAACATACTTACCAATAGAACTTTAGGCCTTGGTTTTGTGATCCTCTAGCATGCTTTTGACGGTGGAAATTGTAGAAGATGAAAGGCTTATCTATATAGATCCATGGGAGAGCTTTGGAGAAGAAGAAAATTGTGTTTTGAAGCTTTTGGAGGCATGTTTAGGAGGTCTGAATATTGTGCATGAATTTTGCACTATTTGACTTGATATTATCTTAAGTTTTGACTTTTGAGGCATAAGAGGTTAAGGGGACTTAATGACTTATCAATTGCTAATTAATAAACTTGTCTTTGGTTAATTAATGTTGTGTTTAAGCTCCCTTTAAGGTAAAAGAATTATACTAAGATGAGGCTTATGTACATGGATCTATTTACTTATTTTAATACATTCCAAATGTAATTCTTACATGTTAATGCAATTTAAATTTTATGAACTAAATATTTAATAAATTCTAGAGTATTTGAATATTTTAACACAACAATAAAACACATAGTTCATCATGAACACAAATCATATTCAATACGTATCAAAAGCATGTATAAATTCAATAACACATATAAAATATAAGTTGGAAATTTCATGGTTATTTCAGAGCAACTTCAAATAAATGTATATTTTTTCTTTTTGCTACTCCATTTTATCGTGGAGTATAAGTATAAGAACTCTGATGAAATATTCCTTGTTCCTGTAGGTATGTGTTGAACTCAATTGACAAATATGCCCTACCATTATCGATTCTCAGGATCTGTATAGAACTTTAAAAAACATTTTTTTATCAATTTACGAAAGATCATGAAAAAAAGTACATGCCTTGTATTTTTCTTTCATGAGATAGCCCCAAGTGGCTCTGGTATGATCATCAATAAATGTAATGAACCACTTTGCTTCAAATAGATTAAGTATTCTACCAGGACCCCAAATGTCACTGTGGATGATATGAAATGGTTTCTAGGGTTTGTAAGATTGCAATGGATGATTCATAAAATAAGGAACTCATATGTATATTTGTGAATAAATTTGGGTACAAGGTCTTCAAATAAGAAAAACTTGGATACCTTAATCTCTTGTTCCATAAGACAACACTAGAATTTGAGCAAATAGATAGAGAAGACAGATATGGTTTCAATTTTACTAAGTATTTTACTCCTGATATGTAGTATAAGCCATGACGTTCCCTAGCACTACCAATCATTTCCCCAAAAGAAAGGTCCTGAAAATCACATGAATGTGGAGAAATTATCACATTGCAATTCATATCTTTAATAAATTTACTAACCGATAAAAGATTATGCTTCAATCGATGAACATATGAATTCGATTTGAAACATAAATCCGATAACCAAATCATTCCTTTCCCTTAAGCAAAAGAAACATTATCATTAGCTACCCATATTTTAGTTTATGAGTCACAACTTTCAAGCTTTGTGAAATAACTCCTTGAATTTGTTAATATGATCTGTAGCCCCAGTATCAATAACTTATTCATGACCAGCTACAAAAGCTAAGGAAAAAGAACTATTACCTTTTTATGTTGTAGCAAGTAAGGAATTATCTTTGCTATTACTTAACCATCAGTAGGCTGGGTAACTTTCATCTGATTCATCAAAGTTTGGAACATTTATAATGGTTCAACCTTGGAGCTCACTTTTGAAACCTTAGGATTATTAGCTTTAGCCACTTGAGCCATCTTAATCCCTTTTTGCCTTTTTGACTTCCAACTTACTAGTTTTCTATGAAGATTTCGACAGTTTTCTCGAGAATGAAGAAGGAGTTTAATGCAAGCTACAACTGAGCGAACCTAATTGAACACTTGAACTTGAAGGGGAGCGTTGGTAATCCGAGAGAAGAAGAAGAAGAAGAAGAAAAAAGAAGAAAGTGGGAGAGAAAAGTCCCGCATGGGCTAGTAATAAAAAAGATATGTCTGTATAATGAAAGAGATACTCGTGTCAGATTGCTTTAAGGCAATTTGACAAAAACGCCTACCTCTCATTATTATGGACCACTGTCTATCCCATTAACAAGGCCATTATGTTGAAGACCACACTCTTCTTCATGGTTAACGCACTCCATGGAAATTGTTGATGTTTCAAGACTTGGATCAGCCTGACTACATGCTTACATATTCTCGACTAAAAACATTAGCAGTATTACGGCAACATGGAAGTGTTCCATTTCTAATGAAATAACAAAGAAAATACAAACCATTAAAAATTAGTTTTAAAAAGATCCACTTTTTAACAATGTTGTCAGAATCGGACTAGGGTTTAATTTGGATAAGCTAGGGGTTAGAGATTGAAACAAGTTCAACCGGGGTCATGAAAAAGTAAAAATATAAGGGATAATTTAATCATGAAAGATAAATATATATGATATCACTCAATTAATCTATATTTGGATCAAATTCATCAATTAATTATTAAATAAGCATGATATAATGATTACATTATATAATTTTGTCATATAGTATGACTACACATTTAAATTTCTAGTTTTTTATTTTGCTTTTTTTCCCCTATTTGGGTCAACCACCTGGTTTCTTGGTTCAACCTGGTTCGATTGCCCGAGTCAATGCAAATCCAGGCCAAATGAGTGGACCATCATGCTTTTATGTCCGATTTCTATTGAACCGGGTTGAATTGGCTGGGCCAGTCCAGGTCCAACAATATTGCTTTTCAATACAATAAACTCATTAATCTGTTAATTTAATAATCATAAATAGATTAATAAGTCTCTATAAATAACAATGAGATGAGCAATTAAATAATTAAAATTTTAAAATTGGAAAAAGAAATATTGGATTCTAATAATAAAATTATCGATCCCTCTCTATTGTTTCCTTAAATTCCTTGTTGGCCTTAAATTGTGGCAAACCTAACAAATAATCTACAACCATGACATTTGTGCCATATAATATAGTATTAATAGAGTTTATAGAAACAAATTAAGATATTAGTTGGCTTTGCTTTCAAATTTTATTATAAAAAAAAAAAATCCAAAGCTCCCAAAAGCTTAAAATCTTATTTAGGTAAGAGTATATAAAAAAGAGGAAAGTCCAAAGATTAATAGAAACGTTAGAGATATATTTATCGACATTTATACATTTTCCAGTTAGGTATTAAGTTCAAAGAAATAGCCCAACCCAAAAGACTAGTCTATTAGGTGGGAGAACTCTTTAGGCTTAACTACCATTCTACAATTTCTCGTAGAACCGACGTGAGATCGTAACATTTTCCTCGACTAAAGTAATTTATTTTTATTTTATATGGTGTCTATAAAAGTGTGAAATAGAATCAAAGATAAAATGGAAATTAAATATTGATGTTTAATTGCATAAGTTGTAGAATACTATAATCCTATCTTGTAAAATTAGTAATGATTAACACTAGACTCTGGAGTATTACTAATTAGCATATGAAGATACAAACACATCTACCTCAATTTCAGTTTTTAATCCATGATAAAGATTGGAATTTTAAAAATTCTTAATAAAGCAAAACTTAAAATTTAAATAATTTTTATAACATATTATAGTAAAATTAATACTATTTATTTCTAAAAATAAGAGAAGGTAATATCAAATATTAAAAATTTATTTTAAAAAATATATATAAAATCAAACATGTTACATGTTTGATTTTATCCATGCAGATATGCCATCTTTGTTTAAGGATTATATGCATCCCTTGAAAAATGGAAAGAGAGATTGAAAAGGAAAAAAATTTAAAAAAAAAAAAAAAGGAAGACAGAACAATAGAAAATGGGCATTACAAAATTGCCTATCTTGATGGTGTTAGTTTGATCTTGATAAGTGAAAATTGTTGTTGTTGAAGATAAAGATGTGCAAAAATTAACAGCCCTTTCTCTTAAGGGTTAATAACTTCAAAACATGGGAAAGATGAGTTACAAAAGAGGAAGAGAGAGAATAATTTTGGGTTCTTGCTCGTTTGTTGTGTCATTGTATTTCACTTTACTACACTAATAGAGGATGAAGAGAAGGAGTAATATCGAGGAGAAGAAAGAGAAAAGGGAAAAAAAAAAAGGCTGGATAAATTACAAAATGAAGATAAGGTTAACTAAATAACTGTTGAATCTAGGTAAAAAAAAAAAAAAACCCGTTGAATCTTATTTTATGATTTTTTTTACGCTAAGTAAGGAGATTTACTTAATAATAGTAATAGATAATAGATTATAAAAATACTAATTCAAAATTCATTTTGAATCTATGAAATAAATTTTTACATGACTCTTTGTATCCCGATATGGCATATACACCTTTATCACAATTATAAAATAAATATAGCTAATCTATACATAATGTAATTTTGCAAATATAAATTAGAGTCAAAACAAATATAGATAAATATAAGGAAAAAAAGGAACAATTGAAAGGGATTCTTAATAATATTTGACAATCTAAAACTTTTATTAAACAAATTAAAAAGAAAAAGAAAAACCCACAAAGTAAGCATATTCTTAAAGCATAAAAAACTTTATCTAACTTTAGTATAAATATAAAATATTTGCATATATTTACTTCCGATTTTATAAGTTAAATTATGGTGATATAAGGTTATCATTTATATAGCTAAAAATATATAAAATTCTCTTAGTTCACAAAAGTTGTGTCAATATATTGGAAGGTTCCTTCTAAATTTACATTCAGAGACTTTAATAAAATGTTCCAAAATAGCATAAGTGGATTTCGTTGTTGGTTCCTATTCTTCTTATGGGTGGGAGCTAGGCAATAAGGCATTGAAGTTCAATTGTTTTACATGCAAGGAATGGATCGTGTTCTTACTAAGGTGTTGTCCCATGATTGGCAACAACCTGTTTCATCCCATTTGTCTCCATGCAAGGACATGGATATTTAGCAGGACGTGGATATCTGGCATTCATTAAAGCAATAGCTTTCTGATGATTCAAAGGGTTATCTTTGTATATGTTTTTTTCCATTATTTTCTCCCTTTGCTTTCCGCCCCTTTTGTCATTACATATGGAAGATCTATTCAAAGTCAAAGCATGAATATGCAATCCTTTTTTTTTTCCTATGCTAAAATCAGGTATGGTTGGAGAAACGCTCCATGATGATTGAAATGCCATGTAGATTTTTCGGATCTAAGTGTGAATAAATATAATTTTAATCGTTTGTATTACATAGTGGAAATTCTTTCAAAATTGCTGCAAACTTTTCGAACTCTTATCTAGTATTTATTACAACTAAAATTTATGTATAACGTATTATTCCCAATGGATATTTTCATGTAAGTAGTCTTAGGCACTATTTAGTTTAGTTTGCCACAATTCCTTCATTTGAATCAAACTAATTCTAATTACGATCTTATTGTTAATACTCCAACCTAATCGTATAATTTAGTTTGTGGTTTGAACCATTACCACAATATATCTAATTTACATCTATGTTAGACAAGAAAAGAAAAAGGTTAAACATCGCATTTGATATCTAAATTTTGTTTGTTTTTACAATTAACAATGTAGAGTTTAAATGTATAAATTACTAATTTTTCGAGATCATTTATAGTAGCTGGATAAATTAGTGTAATTGTTAAAATAGACAAAGTTTAAATAAATAATTACAAAATTTTACAAATTGCAAGTATTTTATTACAAAAATGGACAAAGTTCAAACACTAATTTGAAACTTTTAGAACTTAAGGTGATTAATCATAAAAGTAAAGAATATTCACGTATCAACTGTAACATTCATAAAAAAGAAAATGGATAACTTAAATTACATTACGTAGTAATAGTGGAATGGATGCATACTCCTATGATATACTAAGATTAAATTGCTCCAAGAAATACAAAGAAAAGAAATAACACAATAATAATGATGATGATGGATGTGCAGCTCTTATATTATTTTTTTTGTATTTGTTTATTTTTACTCCAAGAATAGTCAATGCATGCAATTATATGTATAAGCAATGAAAACGTGAAAACTGCTCTAGAGCATACTCAAGAGAGAGGGAAATTGGGTATTTGCCCTAAAAGGCTCGAACAACTAATTTTAATGCAACAAATTAGATTTAACTTTAATAGCAACGGATAATATGTAGTGGATTATAATATGAAATATGAAATAAATAGAGATAGAAAAAATTGAGTCCAGATTTAATGCAGAGTTCGGCCCACATTCTACTCTTTACGATCACTAATATCTCCAATCGATGACTTCATCATCACTTTATTTATCACCAAATAAACATGCTCAAGCTGAGCAGTACATCTGTTTTACAATACTTAGAAAATAAAATATTTCATTTCTCTCTCTAGATGCTCATTGATGGATAGCAAATACAAGAACAGAGTACTATAATATTTTTCTCTCTCTTTCTAGATATTTACGAGTTAATGAGTAAAAGAACAAGAAAACTAATGATTTGTTTATTCACCTATAAAGGCATTTTTTCACTTCCATACTTCTCTTCTCTTTTGAATCTCATAAGGACAAAGTATTTATAGCCTTCAAAAATTTAAATATCTGTTAGAGATAATGTGTTTAAGTTGCTAAGCATTAAATGCCCTTCAACAGCACTTTTTGTCATATTAGCTTGAAATAACCTAACTTATTTAATAATTTAATTTTCATGTAAATATAATATTAGTTCTAAATATTAAGTTTGAAGTGAATTTGATATATGAAAATAAATGTGTAGAAATAGGTTTGATATGCAATGTGTAAATTCTTATTAGTATAAAAGTGTGCTAATAGCATGTTATGAATTAATACTATGTTTATTTATGTAAATTATTAATGTATCTGTATATGTGTGATGAGATTAATGCTATTATTTCATGTATATTAATGTGTATATAGTATAATTAATGTTTGTGTCTCTTATGAACTAATATGTATGTGTTACATTTAAAATTATCAAAATAACTTTTGAAATGTCTAAAAATTTGTTAGCAGAATTTTACAATAAGTTAAGCCCGTTTTTAAGCTCAAATTAAGTCCAAATTAGCCTTAAATTAAGCCAAATTAAGCCTAACCCATATGTACCCAAAAAGTCAAATTTTAGGATAAATATAAGCCCATAAATTGATCAAAATACCCTCTTTTGGTAGCCAACAAAATCCATCCGAAGTTTCACATTTTTTTTTCTTTCTTTTGTTCTTCTTTCTTCAGACCATAAGCTCCAAACCTTAGCAAGAACAAGCTCTTGGATTCAATAATTTTCTCTAAGCCAAAGCTTCTTCATGTAAGTTAATGCAAATTATAAACTCTTTGTTCGTTCTTTCTTGTGATAGAGATATAAGATCCATGTTAGAATGAGTTTTAATGTCATATGAGTTTGAATGGTTTTATGTACTGATAAATGTTGGATTGTGTTTTGTTGTTATGTGAACTTGTTATATGTGTTATGGAAGTAATGAGAAGTGTTGGTGAAGATTGAAGTTGATTTTGAGTGGTTAAGCTTAAGGTGAAGAGTAGGAGAGGGGTTAATATAAATGAAGTAGTTTGATGTGTCAAAATAATGTTCAATGTTGCTTGGAGTAGTTAATATAGATAGAATATAGTATATGAAGCTAGATATGTATTTGAAGATGGATTAAAAGTGCATTAGACTACAAATTTGCAAAGTGTGAAACATGGGAAACATAAACTTTTTAAATAGGTCTATTTTTGCATTTATGCGGGCATCTGATACTTAAACATTATCGGCGTAGAGGCAGTGTTGAATGTGATCAGAACTGATTTTTCTAATGCTGTTTATAATGCCACTAACTTTTGTGAAGAAATTAGCCAGTGTTTATTTTTCAAATTCTACACCGGCCATTAGGCTTCAACGCCACCGAGCTTTTATCGGTGTTGAATGCGAACAGAACTGATTTTTTTAATATCGATGTACGATTCCAACGCTGCTGGCGTTCAGCTCAAATTTGCTAGTGTAAATTGCCCGCGTATCCCATGAGTTTTTACAATTTCAACCTTCTTTCTTTTGTCATTTTTTACTTCATATATGGTCTTCTAATGAATCTATAAGTTATATAAGCATGTTTTATGTATGAATTAAGTGTTAGAGCTATAAGTTGGGTTCAATTGAATTTCCTTGTATAGTTAATTTAGAATTGTGTGTAGTATATATGTTCTAGATTTGATTAATTGATTTGTTTTGATATTTCTTATTTCAGTTAAAAGTTCTTCAGCTGATTCCCCTCTAAGTGGATAGAACAATACCCTATTAGGTACAGGTACGCAGTAGCTTGCTTGTTGTACATTAGGAATAGGCATTACTAAATTTAACTTAATTCAATTTGACTTAACACTTTGATGAACTGAGTGTCTATTACGCTGTTTAATCTGGTATGAGGAGCAGCAAACCTATCATGATGCAATGATATGTTAGTTAGGCGCTTTAACTTAAGTCATGATGCAATTGTACGCTAGGATGCAATAGCGATTTGTTTATGGTTAAGCGGATAACTGATGAGGAGATTAGTATCTGAGTAACGTTTGCTTAAACTTAGGGGCAAATGCCATGTTTTAGTTCAAAGTTTATGGAAACTTGTGAACTAGATTCATGTTATGGACTGAGTTTAAGTAGAGTCGGCCAACGGCTTCGGAACCCTAAATGAAGCTATTTCTTTATGGAATAGATATAGGAGATATAAGTGTTCGCACTACTTATATCAACCCCCTGAGTAGCTGCTGTTACTCATGACCCCTATATTCCCAGAGCGTGATTTCGGGGTTTAAATACCCTATTGTTGTTTTGTTAAAAGAAAACTTAGCAAGATAATGACTTAATCGTTGATGCATGTCATTAGAATTAAGTTCACCTGACAATTCATTTTTTTATTTGTTATTGCGTGCTGGGCCTTTGGCTCACTTTTGTTACATTACAGGTATTTAAGATAAATTGTATGGTGATCTGGGATACGGGTTAGATTTTGAGAGGTTCATGGACGAGTGAGACGAATGCCCTTGGTTTTTGGGAGAAGCTTTTATTTAAAACATATTTCTCTATATACGAGGCTTGTTAAATAAGCCTAAGTTATAATATACTTTAAAGTCTCTTTAGTTATCTTTTTGTACCAATAATAACTTGTAATTTTGTAGTATCTTATATTGACACTAATCTTTGTACATATAATGTATATATGTATGGATTGCTTTTATTAGCAATCTTCTTTTGTTTAAAAATTGTTTATAAAGTGTTGATAGAATTAATCGAACAATTCTTATAAACTGTTAGTTTTAGGACAACCTTACACATAATGCGAAAATGTTATACGTGGTTAGGAACTCGGTACACTAAATCTCGGGATTTAGCGAGCTGGGTCTTTACACAGCTCATGCTTTTAAACCGTCACGCCTTAAATCTTATCCCGCCATAAAGTGTTGTGCCTTTATTTTAGCCCTCAAATAAGTCTTTGCTCATGTGGACTCTATCGATTCTTGAATTCAAACTTGTCACCCCTTAGACTTGTTGCGCCCTCCATTCATCACATCTTAGTTTGGACCATTGACCAGAGCCGTGTATGTTTGAGTTCGTCGAATGTTGGTTTTGAGCTTGTCCTACTTTAACCATTTAATACGATGAGCCCTCAATGTGACCCTCGTTTTTTTTTTTTTAATTTATCGAGCTTTAGATTTTTAGCTTGTTGCACCTTGATGAGTAGACTGGTCGAGCCCTCAACATAACCCTCGACCAATGACTCTACATTTTTTTACTTATTGAGCTTTGGTTTTAAGTTTGTCACACATTAGTGAATGAAGTAGTTTAGCTCTCGACTTGCCCCTCGATTGAAACTATTCATCACTAATTTGTTCTTATTAAAACTTGCACAATCCCCATAAAAACACACAACATACACATATATAATCTAGTATATTATTCATCATATTGTTTGATTAATTAAGTGTATTTTTCCACAATGGAATAATTAATTATGCATTATACTGTATTGTCAAAATCTATATTGAACACACAAGTGCAACAAGTAATACATCTAAGTTTTACCTAAATCCTACAAACTCTTTTCCTAAAAGCAATCCGCGTCTACTCACTTCCTCTTGCCTCCTACCCTGGCCCCCATCTTTTTCACTAAAATGTACTCACTTAAATTTCTTCATCCACTTCACTTTCTCTCTTTACGCTATATTTTTTTTCCTTAGTAAAAGCACAATGGTTTCTTTACAAGAATCACTCTCCAACTCTACTCGCTTTGCTGTACCTACTAACTACTCTATTATAGTTCGTTGCTATGTTAGTTGCCCAATCTGTCTTATAGGGTTAAACACGTTTCAGATCAATAGATTAGAGATTGTTAGTTCTTAGAAACCACCTATTAATTGCAACTTTATGTTATGAATATGATATATGAGTTTATTGAGTTTTGAAATTATCCCTCCAATGTGGAACATAGTTGTTATGATTGACTAAAGAAATAAAATGTAACCATATATAGACTTGGTTATGTTGTTTTGTACGGGAATGACAAATGTGATTGTATAGGTGATAGAGGAATGATAATGACATGATTTGAGAGATATGAGACATAAGTATGTCGAAAATAGACTTTAGTGCCCTTTGTTTTTTTTTTTTTTTTAACTTCTCATGGTTTGGTTTGTTTCACTTGCTTGAAGTGAACTACATACCAAGAGTCAAGGATCAAACTAAATTGTTACAAAAAAAATCATTTTTCAATTTGTTTTAGTTATGTCCCATTTGATTCATGGTTCGGTTTGTTCTTTTTTTTTTTTTTTGGTTACCAAACTTTACTTATAAGTGGTGGACCAAGTTTCCTATGTGATCAATTACTTAATTCATCGCACCTAAATAAGTGGAAAACTAAACCTTGGATATAGGTTTATTGATCTATACTACCACTGGATGTTTAATGATCATGGTTTGTCTTTATATTAAGAGTTGCTAGTCTATATAATTAAATGGAGTTTGATTACACGATTAACATGTTTATTTGATGCGTAAGTTTGGTTAGAAAATAAATGAACCTAAGTATATTGGAACTTAAAATTTGTTCTAAGTATGTTAGGTTGAGGTTGAAAGTTTTGGGGCTAGTAATGATTAGATATGATGCCCATGAGCTAGTGGCTGTGTTGCCTTGAGGATGGTGTTGATTGGGAATGATAATATACAATAGCTTATGTCACCGCATGCACGTTCCAGGTTAATGAATTGTTGATAGAAGTTTTTGAGATACTAGTCAGTTTGTTAAAAGGAAGTTGCAATCGTGTCACATTTAATGCTTTTGCAAATGACTATAAGAGACCAATGGAGTTAGTGGTTGGTCCAATAACAACTCTAAGATAAGATGATTGCTTAGTAACTCCGAAGTTGTTGCGAACTATCGATACTATGTTCTTATATGCTAAGAAATCAAGCTCCTCTAAAATTTCAATGTGATTGCTTTCTGTGTTTATGACATTAAAATTAAGTATGCAGTTGAATTCTCGTTGGTTATCGTGCAAGTGTGCTTGTAGTAGTTATGTACTAAACTTCGACCTACCCTTTTTGTATAACTTTGTTTATCATGTATAGAATAAGAATTGCTTGTTTCCAGTAATAAATTAATAATTAAATATATGAAAACAAGACTAACATCGGTACACTTAAAGGATTCTAAGAATAGAATATTCACGTCCTTAAGAGTGGAGTATAATATAATTTGTCATATTACTTGAGCTAGAGTTAAGGGTTTACATCTTTTAGTTTAATGAATATTATTTAAGGATCCATATGAAGATGAATGTGATTTCTTTTATAGATATTTGATCATTTTATTAGAGAATATAGTTTGTTTTACACGCAAGTGGAAGGAAGGTAAAGTTAGGGGTTTTATAGCTTGAGCACACTCGTGGACATGCTTGTGCTCAAGGGCGTGGTGGAATCGGTGGAAGGACAAATGAATGTTTTTAGTGCACACAACCATGCTTGAGACTATGTTCACCAGAATTTGAGTGAGCACTCCTTGTGCCAATTGAGACTTATTGCTTTTTTTTAGACATTATTGTTTAGGGATTCTTTTTCACTTTTGTTACGCTGAAACAAATGATAATTTTCTTCAATGACCTTTCCTTTCGATGTTTGAGAAAAATTGAAAACTTTCTTTGTTTTATCAATCATGTGTCATATTGGTTTACCAAAATGGCTGGTTCATTTTTTTTTTTTATGTATTATATCTTATAAATGTATCATTCATATCCTTTATTTCCAATTTTTCATCATAATCCTAAAATCACAAGCATTCACCATTGAGAGCAGATATTGAGTGAATCTTTATAACCAATTAATATATGAAATCCAATTCGTATAAAAAAGTCATTACCATTTTTACCCTATACGAGCATTTTAAAGAAGCGTAAAAATGCTCAAAATTAAGTGAATCCTTGTAACCAATTAATATACACCAACCAAATAAGTGTCAATATTAGGGTTATTCGAACTCAGAGCCTCTTGCTTGAAATACTAGAGAGATGCTACTAGACTACAATGCCATTGGCAAATGTTCAAATAGTTACCTTTTTTTTATATCTAACTTTACTTTATAACTTATTTTCCTTTATTAGACAAATGAATATTTAAATGTCCTAGCCCTCTTGCTGAAAAAGGTTCTTTTAATTAATAAGGTTGAAAGGCTTTGATGATTAATAATAGAATGGAATTTCTTTTAGAGTAAATTACACTATAAGATATTAATGTTTAGGGATATATTTATTTAAGATATCAACGTTTCAAGAGGTTAAAAATAAAAATTAATATTTTGCGAAGTGAATCAAATAAGGTATCAATATTTTATAAAATCCATTAAAGGTATGAACGCTTCGATTAATTTTCAATTAAGTTTTGTCAATTTTCATCAATGTTCAATCAAGGAGAGATTATATTTTGGTTTCGCTTACAAGCTCTTAAACATAGTTTGTTGGTTGAGGGGAATAAGGGATATTAGTTTAGTTCAAATCTACTAGCTTAGTGTGATTGAGTTGCTATCCATGGTTTAGAGACTATAGGTCTTTGCTAAGTCATTTCATAAAATATAAGTTAAAAGCTTGGTTTGGTTCAAGTCTTTCAAAGAAAAAATTGATGTGGGAATATTTAATAAATTTCTATGTTATTTTGACCTTTAGCTTAATAAGACTTATATGCCAATTGGAATACTTTAGAGATTCAATGTTCTTTTTACTTATATTTAGCTTCTTTTATCTTATTTTAATATAGTTATTTCTTATTATACATATAATTTGTTATATAAAATTTGGCTCTAAAAAATGGTAAATGTCAAATTGAATACCTTTGTTTTGCATAAATTCAATTCAATACTTAAATATCGAAGTGTGCGATTTAATACCTAATTAAACTTTTTTAGCTATTTTTACCTTTTTTAGCACCGTTTACTTTTTTTGCTGACTTGGAAGAAGAAACATAATATTAAATTTTTATTATTTCTCTTAGTACCACATAATACCAGTAAATTTTCTTTCTATGTTAGGAAACTATACAAACAGTGTTAGTAAAAGTGATAAAAATAGTAAAAAAAAAATAATTATTATGTATTAAATTAACTACTTAAAAGTTCAGCACCAGACCTATGGAAAAAGGGCTCCTTGGATGGCTTAATCTATTCATGAATTAATTAATTAATTTGTATTTACCATTGTGTGGAACTGCATATACCAACCATCAACATGAGTATGATAGATATTAATTTTTCAGACAAGTGAGTAGATTAGGCATCAAGTTGCTTCAATAGGCTTAAACCGGATCATTGATATGCAGAAGTCGTGTGTGATGTGATTGGTGAAGTCAGAAGGAAGTTTCGATGGGCACTAGTTGATTAAATGGGACATTAAACATCATAGATATATTGCACTCTTAATGGTTAAATTATAGGTGATGAACTCGGCATGAGATTTATGGTTTCAAGGGATGGTAACAAAATTGACTTTTACAAATTTCACAAATGACAAATTTGCAGACTTAGTTTTGTATGTGTCTAAGTTGAAGTTCAAACAAGGTTGTAAAAGCGGAACGTGAGTTGTTTTGAATTTTGACTGATGGAATTGTTATATGATCAAAGTTAGTAATGTACCTTGATGACTTTATTTGTTATATTTAGTATTTTTAGGACTTATCAGTAGAATGTTGCATATGAATATATCTATGCAATAACTTTGTCCTGAGTTCAAAATTGCTCTTTTAGAATTTAGTAATTTTAGGTGATGATGTCTTTAACCTGTATGAAGCACATTATGGTGTATATGATGAGGATGATTATAATTTGTGTCGGAGGAGTTAAGTCGCTAGATACTTTTGGTGAGATGATTGATTATGAAGACAATTTAATCATCCTTAATTTTATTTTATGTCTTGGGAGATTATTTTTATGGAGACTTTGACGAGTTTATGTCTTAATTGAACATCATATATAGAGATAATAATTATGAAAGCTTTTGGAGATTGAGTGATTGCGGTTTAGATTATATTCTAAATTTTTGTATGTTCACTTTAGCATACGAACATTTAGTAGAGCAATCATATCATATTTTAATGTGTGGTAAGTTGGATGGATTCACTTAGTATAAGTTTTTGCGGAACTCGATTTCCAAAACCAAACTAACCATCTTATCCAATTTGAGATGTGAAGGATAAAAGCCACGAGTAGTAGGTTGATGCCTCATGTATTTGAGATTTATCAAAGGAAATAGCCTTTGGTGTAGTTGGTTCTTTTTTATATCTAGCTCATTGTCAATTATTTATAATTTCCTAGTGACACATGCACTCAACCTAACATAAGTAATCATATCTCATGTAAATTAAGACATGCATTCGTTTGACAAGTCTTATTCAATTAATTATCTTGACAAAATCAATAATTTATAATAAATAAAAAATCTAAGCCAGCAATACAATAATAAATTTGAGAATGAGGTAACTTTCACTCATTTTATGAACATTAATGATACTCCACAGTTATTTAAAGATATTTGGAAGTAATAATTTATAATAAATAAAAAATCTAAACTAACAATACAATAGTGGAACTGACAATGAAGTAACTTTTACTTATTTTATGAACATCAGCAAGGAGCATCATGATGTGGAGTTTTTTCCTTTCAAAATTCACCCAAATACTTGTTGATGGAATACAAATTATCCAAAAAAGGCTTATATTAGCAATGAATGTAGCTCGAAACTTTTATTAATAAGAGCTTGCTTATAGAGTTTTATTTTGAGGTAATTCCTTATTCCAATGGGTACCAAGCCTCCAATGAAGCCCGCATAGATCTATTCTAAAGAAAATAAATAATTAAAACAAATCAATGTAATAACCAAACATCATATATTTACTTGAAATAATTAGTCAACTATTCTAAGTCCAATCAAGTGCTCCTTGGTTTTGGTCTACCCCTGCACATACTTTTACATCTTTACTATCATGGTGTCACACCCCTAGACCAAGGCACGATTAGTTGAAATAAAAGCATGCAAGACTCAAAATTGCTAATAAAATCCATGAAGATATTCATTTAAATCTTCCAATATCTCCTATCGATACATCTTATTGTACATTTAATCTTGAACAAAAAAAAAAATAATATTAATCTTAAAAGCTATACTTGCTACAATCACATTGCTTCGTGTTGTAAATGTCACTCTTAATCCCTATTCCTTATGATTAATACCTCAAAAATAATGAGTTAGGAAGAATTCAAAATATGGAGTATTGAATGCAATTGTGCTATGCTTACCACACGGGACTTATTCATCCTAATGCAACACATAACAATCAATGACTAGACAAATGGTGCTTAAACTTTGATAAAATATGTAATTAGATACCTGAACTTTGAATTTGATCAATTTAGTATTCGAATGAACATTTCAAGTACGCCAACGATACCTTAATCAAGTTCTTTTTTAGGTGTAAACTTGATCAATTCTAAAGTTTTTAGGTATTAAATTGATTAATTTCAATGTTTACGTACTTAATTGCATATTTTACCAAGTTTATGTATCAATTGTGACACTATCCTCCACACCTACACACACATACACAATATATATATGTATATTTGTAAATATGAACCTAATATGATGCAAGTTCTAAGAAACATTTTTATATAATATGGTGTGAACATCTAAAAAAATTTAATCCATGCAGTTCATCATTTAAGTATTTGGACAATGATCAATTTATTTTAAGGGTTAATGATAAAAATGGTATCTGAACTTTCACAAAATGTTCAATTAGGTACTTGAAATTTCATTTTGAACAATTTAGTACCTAAACAAAGTTTTCATGGACTTTTTTCATATTTTAATCTTTGTACTTGAACAAAGTTTTTGTGGACTTTTTTTTATATATTTGAAAGTAAGTTCAATCAAATACAAAAACCATTAATGAAAATTTTATCTAGGTATCAAAATTGTTTAAACCAAACTTCAATAACCTAATTGAACTTTTTGCGAAAGTTCAGGTACCATTTTTTATATTATTCATTATTTTAATTTGTTAAACCTATGAGTAAATCTAATAAACAATAGTTAATACAAACTCAATACCCTTGCATTTTTAAGATTTTCAAATCCTAAAATAAGATAAATAATTCCTGTATCAAGAACTTATTACCTGTTTACTTTGATATATGGAAGGGGTAAGAATTAGAAAATTTATGCTTGGGAATAATATTATCGATAATAGACTAAAAATGATGTCTTATGGAATTTACATTTTTTTTTTTAAGTGCAAAGTCTTAAATTTATGGTCATTGATAACCCACCATATGTCAATCATAATATGAACACGCTAACACTCAAAACCTATTACGAACCCACAATTAACTTGATAAATTACTTCAAAGTCGCTCATATAATAGTAAATACAAAATTTAAAAAGTTAGATT
The DNA here is from genome assembly GCA_024138025.1 of Combretum micranthum. Lineage (NCBI taxonomy): Eukaryota > Viridiplantae > Streptophyta > Magnoliopsida > Myrtales > Combretaceae > Combretum > Combretum micranthum. The sequence continues at coordinate 510,117 of JAMXBD010000801.1, read as the reverse complement.
TCATATTTGTCATTAAAAACAACCATGCTATCCTTATCTCATAATCTGTATGAATTTAAAAGACATATATTGAGGTTTGAGAGAATTCATTGTAACAAGGCTAAAAGAAACATACATTGTATCTATGATGTTTATCCACATTAAGCATTAAATTGTTTTTACTATTTAGTACACATGACTGTAGTCCTTGTTTCACAGATCATCACGTGTCCTCCACTCATAATTTGGAAAATCTTCAAGGCTAGCGATATTCCCAAAACTCCCGAACCAATTCCAATTAACGATACTACTATTTATATGTGAACCACCTGTACCTGGAAAAAATAAATGAATAAGCCGAAGCCGATGCAATATACCACACACAAACATGTGTGATCAAACAAACATGCATTCACAAGCATTTTTATCATTAATATAGCATCAAATATTTTACTATCTTTATTTTAAGTCGAGCAAGCAACATGAAATAACTCAATATTCTACTGCACGTAAATATAATAATACATATATAGGGTGTTGGGTACTCTCCAACATCTATAAGCCCATAAATTGAATATTGGATACTCCCTAATATCCATAAAATTGAAACATCTAGATCTACTTAGATCTTTTTCATGCATGACTTCGCTATAGGACACCGCTACGCACTGATCATCAGATTGTAATAATAATAGTGTGAGTACTTCCGATATATTGTGAGTAGTCCACAAACAAACACATTATTATAGTTGGATAATCATTTACTTAATTTATAATTATATCTTAAGCAAACGTAAGCAACAAACAAGTTGCACATGTGTTGAAGTGTTGATTTGTCTCGAGTTTTATAATCCACTAATCTAGTTTAATATCAATTAAGTCATTAAAACCACTTATACATCCACACCCTAGCTTTCTTGGATCAATTATGTCATAATATACTAGTGAAATGCAAGATGTATTATGCAATTTGAAAATGGTCAATCTTCTATGGAGGTTTCTCATGGGTAAAGGTCTATCATCAACTTACATGTCAGTGAACTGTTACTGCAAAGGTAAATTATTGGGAGTGAAATTTGTGATTGAGTTGCAACGTTGGGCTGCCATGTGATTCCTAGAGCTTGCTTCTATATCAAATCATGTTATTACATTTACATAGAAAATGTTATTTTTTTTGGTTTTGGTACTTAAAATGAATTACTCTTGTTGGCTTTTATATTCTTCAATCATTGCAGTTACAAGGTTTTTGTAAGATTTATCATACACCCAAAAGAAAAAAAAAGGAGGACATTCTTGATTACTGTTTCGATAAGTTCTTAGAATGTAGATAAATTTTAAAGAAAGATATTAAATAGGTTTTAACAGCTCTTGCAAACGAATAAAGAAGAAGTGGTTTTGGGAGGAAGTACAAATTGAACGGGTCGATCCATCAGCGTGCACTTGTTTGTGCATTTTCATATATAAAATTTCAAGCCACGAAGAGGTACATGACCTAATGCGAAATCTTGTGCTTAGGTCATGCACTTTCAAAGTCCAACTTTTATTATTCTATAGAGATACATGACCTGATGCATGTGCTTATATGGTCATGTACTTCTAGATTTTGAATGTTTGATGTACGAGCTTGTGTATTAGTCATGTATTTCTATAGTTGTCTTTTTCATTGTAGTTTCTTTAGACCTTCCTATGCCTATTTTATTTTTTCATTCTATACCTTTCTAAAGGAAAGTGTATTATTGTTTTAATGAAATTAATGCCTCAAAATTAAAGCTCATATCAATTCAGTTACCATTTTGAGATTCTCCAATCTTTTGTCTCTTCAAATTCTTAGTTCTTGTTTTTAGGGATTTTCTAAAGAAACCTTTCTCTTAACACTCAATGCTTTTCTACAAGAGATTGCCATCAATATAAAACACCAAGAATTTGTGATCTAAACACTTGCTTCATAAAAGATGATAAGAAAAGCAAAAGAAATTTCACTTATTGTATAAATTCTCCAAGGAATCTTCAAGTATTGTGAATGTAGTTTGAAGAGAGTATGAGGTTTTCTATAGAATATGACAAATAAATGATAAGAGCATGTACTATCTATAGTTTAATGCTTCTTTTTTTTCTAACATATCTTCTTAAAATCTTAATTGGTTGGACCATTGTGCCCCTCATTGAAACTTGGAATTAATTTCCTATCCTTTGCTTAATATTTGTATTTATTTTGGGGTATTTCATAAAATTTTATGATAGAAATATATATTCCAGCATTTACAATTCAAGAATTGCAATATTATAATAGAATTAAAAAAAACATCATTACTCCCTATTTGGTTATTTTAAATAAATCAAAGTTATTTGTTAAGGGTAAATAGTTTCATTTATTGGCATTTTATTTTGACGGAAGAGAAAAAGAGGGGAATAAAAGAGTATTAATGTTCCTAGGAAAAGAAATAAATTGCAATTTTACATCTCTATTTGGAATAGATGAAAACATATTTTTTAAGCATTTTATAAGCATAGATATTTTTCCCAAAAGAAGAAACAAATTGCAATTTTTAAACCAAACAATGAAATGTTTCTTACATTAAAAAATGCATAAAGTGTAGAAAAAAATATTCAAATAAGTGTTTGCCAAATAAATAAATATAGATAAAAATATAAAGTTTAACTTATAAATAGATCAAATAAAAATAACATACATGTACAAATCACATGCAGATAAGATACTAATAAAAACAATATAATTTAAATAAAACATATTTAAAATTTTCAATTAAATGAAATGAGCATGCAAGAGTCACTTTTCAAAATGAACATATTTAAATTATGATCATGGTGGAAATAGTCTATACATGTCCAAATAAGCTAATCATGCCACTTATAATATATATGTATAAAATTTATTTACTTTTGGCTTGTCTTCTTTTTTTTTTTTATGATTTTGATATCTTATTAATATATTGATTAATAATAAGAAGTTAAGAGTGGGATTTAGTGTTATGGATATGAAAATTACAAATTGAAAGATAGGAAAAAAAAAAAAATTCACCACTAAGGATATATCAAAAGTACAAAAAAATTGTATATAGACAATTTTATAAAAAATATATATTTATAAAATAAAAAAATTATAAATTGCATAACAATAGTACATGTCTACTAGTACTATAAAAAGCAATCCTATCCATAAAACCAATTAAAGGATCTTTTGCCTAAATTCTTTAAAATGTCATGTCAACATTTGAAATAAGCAACTTTCTACTTTATCATTGGTTACTTAAAAAAATTATTAACATACCTTCTTTCTTAAAATCTTTGTGGGTCATATTTTATTTTATAAATAAAATTTATATTTTTTTTCTAAAGATTAAATAAGTGTGAAAATACCAATAAGAAGGAGTGAAAAGATTTTTTTTTTTTATAAAAATTAAATAAGTACAAAAAAACTAATATTAAGAGAGGTGAAATGGTTGCTTGTCACTGCAACTTTAGTGGCTAAGTAAGTCAAGAAGTAATCAATTTCTTATATTGATTTACAGCTATAAAAATAATCTTATACAATTTCTGGAAATCAACTTCTCATACACAATTTCTATAATTCCAATATTAATTGGTTTACAACATGGTCAATAAATCTTAAAAACACAAGATTTAATACTGAAATAAAACTCATTAAATTTCCAATATAACTATTTATTCATTCACAATTATGGCAAAATCCATCTCCAACAAATGAAAATATCACCTTATTCCCGCTTTTAATGGAAAAATAATAAAATCAGATATTTTAAGAAATTACTAATACATCATGAAAAGTACATAAACCTTAAATAAAATTAAGAAATCTCCGTATCTCTATTTATTCTCCCCCCCTCTCTCCATTGTCTTTATTAGATACATCGTTATTGTTTTGGCGTCTTCTATTTTCAAAGTTCTCTCTCAAATTAAAAAAGAATTCTTAAAAAAAAAATCTTGAAAAGTTGTGAGAGAAAAGAGAGAGAAAAGAAAGAGAAATTTTTTCTACTTTTTATATATTTTTTAATTTTCTTGTGTCACATCGATTCACAGTCCATTTCCATGTGCGCACTAGCCAAACCCAAACCCAAACCCAGACCAAAACCCCCTTTTCTCTCTCTTTCTTTGAAGAAAAAAAAAATTAGGGTTTGCTTTTGAATCCCGAAAAATTTGATGTTCTAATTAACCTAGAAGTTAAACCGAAGAAAAGTTTCGATCTTTGGAACTTTTATATCGCCATGCAGTTGCTTCATAATCATCGGCATAATCATCGCGAGGAGAGAGCAGGAGGAGGAGGAGGCGGAGGAGCAGCAGGGGCGAAGTCGGGTTCTACTGTTGTTACTGCTACTAGTACACAGGAAGTAATTACTCATCTGTTCGAGGACAGAGAATTGCTTCGTTGCGATGATGATTCCATGAGTATCGATCAATGCGAAACGATTCGCGAGATGGAGGATAGGAGTTTCGAGACTTCTACTCCGGCTTCTGCTCCCTTGACTTCGATGGAGACGATGCCTGTGGTGGTGTCTCCAGTCTCGGTTGGTGTTTTAGGGCAAGGGAGCTCTGTTGATGGTGGTGGAGTTAGGTTTTCAGGTGCAGAGGTGAGATCGGAGCCCGTGAAGAGGAAGCGTGGTCGGCCGCCAAAGTTAGGTACCGCTTCTGGAGCTGAGCAGAAGAAGAAGGCAGCTGCTGCAGTGGCTGCACCTCCTATTGTGGCGGAAGAGGAGGAAGATGTTTGCTTTATTTGTTTTGATGGTGGAGACCTTGTGTTGTGTGATCGGCGGTAATTATGGATGATCTCTGTTTGCTTATTTTATTAAGTATCCTGATGTTTTGGTTTGTATTTTAGTGTAATTGAGCAAGGAAATTTATTTTTGAGGTAGGATGATGATGGCTTTGGATTTGATTGCTGTTTGGTAGATGGTGAAATAGTGCTGTTATAATCATACATTTTCGCAGGGTTTTAGCGAATTGCGGAATTTAATGGTTATATGGCTTCATCATATTTTTTCTTTGGCACTTGACCCCAAAATATATGTTTTTGTATTATAGGAATTCTTCAATGTCTGCTCTAAATTGTAGCAATGACAGCTTGATTAATATTCTGTTTGATTGGAGGTATTAGGGTTTGGATGGTGGCTGTTTGTAGCTAGGGTTTCGGTTAAGTGTACCTACAGTCGATTACTTTTTGATTGAGGATCATTGTTTTGTTTTGTTATGTTTTTGCAGCGGTTGTCCTAAGGCCTACCATACTTCTTGTATTAAAAGGGATGAGTCCTTCTTCAAGTCAAGAGCTAAGTGGAACTGTGGTATGCTAAATTTATCCTGTGTAAACTCGATTGCTCATATTTATTGTAATGGAAGTAAAAATGGTTCTAGATTGAGGTTCCATGCTAAATTCATTCTTTGAGCCCTGTTTGATCTTGTTGCATTTTATGGTGCATCGTATACAACGTTTGTGTTTAGTTTTCTGCCTGTTCATTGTTAAGTTTATCATTGCCTTCTGATTGACCAAAATATGGTGTTTAGTGCTTAGTACATGTTGATTGTGCAATTTTATTTCCTTTTTTGGGTTACTAATATGGTGATCAAGATGATGGATTAATTATTGACATGCATTACATGAATATTCTGTAGTTTGCTTTGTGCTTAATATTTTTCCATCCATAGTAAAGATAGGGATAACCTTGGATACTTCATCCTGTTGCATTTATTGTCATCTGAATTATCAGTCAGGTGTATTCTCATTTCCTGTTTCACTCTTTGTGTTTTTAGGTTGGCATATTTGCAGTGCTTGCCAAAAAGCAGCCCTCTATATGTGCTATACATGCACATATTCAGTCTGCAAAAATTGCACCAGAAGCGCTGATTACGTATGTATAAGAGGAACTAAAGGATTATGTGGAACATGCATGAAGACTATAATGCTAATTGAAAAAGTCCCTCAAGCAAACGGTGAAACGGTATGTCTGCTAGCTTTCGGTGTTAAATATTGCTGGATTATCCCTTGAGATGCTAGAAATATTGACTGCAGCAAATTCATAGTTTTCATTAAATCGAGCAAGTAAATTATAGGCTTTAATAGGTACATTTTATTCAAATCCCATTGTTTTTCTATTTTGGAAAACATGGTTCTTACATTTTGTTTTTGGCCATCTGGCTACTTTTTTATCCTCAGTGCTTATTATATGATATTGATATTATTAAATGTGCTTATATCTTTTTGCACTGTTTTGGTAGAAGGAGACGCTAAAAGAATAAGGAGGATTAAACACCCCCCAACCCCCACACCCCACTGAACCAACATCACCCTCCCTCCCCATCACCGACACACGCAACACAACACCCTCACACACCCAAGAAAAATTAACACCACAACCCAAATTCCATGAAAATGTTTTTTCAACTTAAGGTCGTTAAACATTTTCCCTGTTGGTGTAGTTAATAGAGAGAAGTGCATGATGTCTTTTACAATATAGTTACATAGAAGGAGAATAAGGATGAAGAAGAGCCCTCCTTGTTTATATGCCAACTCCCTCCTTCAAGAGATGTCATCTCCTAACCTACATGCTTATCATGCCTGCATTTATTATGCTGTAACAGCATTCACCATGCCACTCGTGTCAGTTGCTTCGATGGTGCATGCTGTGGCCACTGTTAGCAGAGCAGTTGTGCGAATACGATTGGCCTTGGTGGTTACAAAAATATTAATATAAAAAATAAAGTACTTGCAATGTTGGCATACTTAGATGCTAATGTTCTCTAAATTCTGCATCTCTTACACTCGCTGACCTTGAATTGAATGTTTTATTGATATTAAAGAATAAAGTATTTCCTGTGACATATCACTCATATATTTCCCTTACTCATGTGCAAAAAGTTACGTGAAACTTAATGATTCTTAAATGTAGTTTCCTCTGAAAGTGTAGTTTTCACGTGACACTCTTTTGTCTATTCTGCATCAATCATCATGTTTGAAATTGCAGGTTCAAGTAGATTTTGATGATAAAACTAGCTGGGAGTATCTCTTTAAAGTTTATTGGACATTGCTGAAAGAGAAGTTAGATTTGACAGTAGATGAGCTACTTCAGGCTAAAAATCCTTGGCAAGATCCTGGTATGGGATTTCATGGACGGATGTCACCTGGAGAAGTTTATAATGTTAATGGTAATGGCTTACCTAGCTTTGTGAGACATGTGGCATCTAATAGCATCAGGGGAAGCAAAGCTAAGAAACAACAAGAGATTGTTAACAAGGATGCAAAACATCCAGAGATTATTAGCAAGGATGGAAGACAGTCAGAGATTATTAACAAGGATGCACACATAGGGCATACTAACTTGGCTGGTATAGAGATGTCTTGTGGTAAAGACACTGAATGGGCATCAAAGGAGCTCCAAGAATTTGTTGCACACATGAGAAATGGTGATAAATCTGCACTGTCTCAATTTGATGTGCAGGCACTTCTATTAGAATATATTAAAAAAAACAATCTTCGTGATCCACACCGAAAATCTCAAATTCTTTGTGACACAAGGCTTTTCAGTCTTTTTGGTAAATCTGCTGTTGGTCATTTTGAAATGCTAAAAGTTCTTGAGAGTCATTTCCCCACAAAGGAGAATTCTCAGCCAGATGGACCTATTCAAGCTGCCACTAATGAAGCCGTTTCAAACCAGATGTGCATTGATATTAATGGGGGTAATGATGTGGCCATGAGTAATGATAAGAGACGTAAATCACGAAAAAGGGTTGATGACAAAATTCAGCATCTTGATCCAGATGTGATTGCTGCAATAGATGTTCACAACATTGGTTTGATTTATTTACAGCGTGATGCGATAGAAAAGATGATTGATGATCCTCAAAGATTTCATGAAAAGGTTGTTGGATCCATTGTGCGGATAAGAGTTGGTAATGATCTTAAACAGGATCTGTATAGGCTTGTGCTGGTTACAGGTAGTTATAATAACATCTACTGCTCTAAGTTGACACATGTTTTGCAATTTGATACTAAGTTTATTGGCCAATTTGTCTATAGGTACTATAAAGGTGACTGAACCATACAAGGTCGGTGATCGAAGTACTGATTTTAAGCTGGAAGTACTAAATTTGGACAAAAAAGAAGTTATACCAATTGACGAGATCTCAAACCAAGATTTCTCTGAGGTGATAGACTTAGAAAATGATCGTCTTTCCTCTGTTCTCTGATTTTGCCAGATTTATATGTTCATGCATTTTGTGCAAGGTTTTAATCCTTCATTTATTGTTAATTGATATAGTATGAATTTTACATCATTATGGACTTACCAGAAAAGAGAGAAACATGTTGGATTTACTGCCCAGGCCTTGCTGTGGTGTTCTTTTCTAATTTTGTCTTGTTGATTTTAGGCACTTGAAAATGTGGGTTCTGGGCTTATTGTTTTGTCATCCTGTGTGAGAAAGCATTAAGAGGGGTTTAGGTCCTCTGGCATCTGGTTTTCTCAGTTTTTGTGGCATCATCATTTTATCTTAGATGGTGAATTTGTTTTCAGGATGAATGCGGATGGCTACACCAGAGTGTTAAATGTGGGCTAATTAAACAGTTGACTGTGGTGAGTGACATGTGGGTCACACTGCTTTGTCTAATAGACTGTATGCTCTGTTTCTTAATAAGCTTTTTATGCTTTCAGGGTGAGATTCAGCAGAAGGCATTGGTACTGCAGGAAGCCAGGGTCAATAATGTAAGTTTGTTTGTCTGCCCCTTACTGGGATATGGTGTTCGTGGTGTTTACTCAAACATTTAACTTATGATTATTATATGAATACCAAAATAGCTTAACCTTTATGCTGCTTCTCCCTTTCTCTTGGTACGTGGTAATTTCTGATAGTGGTTGGAGACAGAGATACTACGCCTTAGTCATCTTCGTGATCGTGCTAGTGAAAAGGGTCAAAGAAAGGAATATCCTTTTTTGTTTATCATTAGATTTCTAATTTCGTCATATGTCATGTTTCTATAGTGGATATCTTTTTCCTGGATAATTTGTTTATTAATGCATGCATATATAAAATGGCTTTTGCATAGGTGATAGGTACGAGATGGGTAGGCCAGGAGGCTCTAGCCACTCTACCCTCTAGGTGCTATACCAAATTTGGAACCAGAACCGACTTGAAACTTTCTGTTTGTACTTGGAACTTCTACCTCTCTGTCATGGGATATCTGTGAAATATGCAGATTTTTTATTACAAGAAAACATTGGTCCACACTCTTTGATGAGTAAAAGCTTAAACACTAGAGCTGGTCACACCCAAAAGAAAGATATTGATCTTGATTAAAGAATAGTAACGAAGTACTAAATCTTGTTGTAGAAGATAACAAAATATAGTAGACATGAGGTTGGAAGGGTGAAAAAGTAGATTGGTCAGATTTATGGTCTATTGAGGATGGAGGCAGTAAGGAGAGTACTATAAGAAGAAGACGACTATAAACTTTAATTTTCATGTATATTGTATATATAAGGAGGATATGTACATGTATAGATACAAAGTACTACCAACCTTTACTAACTTCTACTTAACACTATATTAATTACAATATCTAGTAAATATAAAAGCTTTGGTGAGGATATCTGCTAACTATTCTCCAGTTCTAATATGTCTAGTAGAAATCAAATTTTCCTGGATCTTCTTACAGATGAAATGACAATCAAATATGCTTGGTTCGCTCATGAAACACAGGGTTAGATGCAATGTGAAGGGCTACCTGATTATCACACTATAACTGGGTAGGTATAGATACTTTAAAGCCAACTTCAATTAAGAGCTGATGAATCCACATTATTCTATATGTTGATCATGCCATAGCTCTGTATTCTACCTCTGCACATGAGAGGTACAATGTGTTTTGTTTCTTGCATTTCTAAGAGATTAAATTTCCTTCAATAAACACACAATACCCATTGGTGGATTTTCTATCTATCTTGGATCCTGCCCAATCAGCATTCGAACAACACTCAATACGACCATGTCCATGGTTTTCATACCCTAGACCACGTCCAAGAGCATCCTTTAGATAACACAAATCCAATGGTGAATTGAAGGAGAAGTCATGAACTGACCTACAACACTTACTGGTTATGCAATCTTTGTGAGATAGTTTAACTTCCCAACTAGACGTGTGTACCCTCTTTGAGTCCTTGAATAATTCCCTTTCTTTAGTAAGTTGCATATTAGGAATCATAGGTGTATCGTATGGCTAAGCTTCCAATTTAGCCGTTTCTGCTAATAAGTCAAGTATATATTTTCTTTGAGGTAGGAAAACGCCTTTCTTGCTTCTTGTCAACTCAGTTCCTAAGAAATACTTTAGCAGCTCTAAATCTTTAGTGTGAAAATGAATGTGAAGGAATGGTAAGAGTTAGTTTCGACACTATTACTTCTTGTAATGATAGACATCAAAATATACAATGAGGATAATTATATTGGCGTTAGAACACTTAGAAAATACGAAGTGATCTGATCTGCTCTTTCTTAGACCAAAATTTTCAACTGCTTGACTAAATTTCCCAAACCAAGCCCGAGGAGACTGCTTCAATCCATATGATGAATTCCGCAAATGACAAAGTTTATCCGACTACCTTTGGGCAACAAATCTAGGTGGGTGCTCCATGTACACTTCCTCTTGCAAATCCCTATGTAAGAAAGCATTAGAGTTAAATATATGAACAACATATAATTTAGTCATAGGAGAAAAGGTGTCAAGTAATCCACACCACAGGTTTGAGTGCAACCTTTTGCTACAAGACGAGCTTTTAGCTGGGCTACTGTATTGTTGGGATTAACCTTAACTGTGAATACCCATTTAAAGTTAATTGCCTTTTTACTTGCATGTAAGTCCACTAGATACCAAGTTCGATTTGTATCCAAGACATTCATCTCATCAATCATAGCATCTCGCCAATTAAGATGTGAGGGGGCAACATGAGTAGACTTTGGAATGGTCATAGTGTTAAGGGATGCAATGAATGAGGATGACAACGGCGGCAAGTGATCATAAAATACAAAGGAAGAAATTGGATAGGTACATTGACGTTTACCTTTACGAAGAGTTATAGGAAGGTCAAGATCACTTGAGGTCGGATCCATTGAGGAAGAAGAAACTGGTGTAGGACATGAAGCAAGTGGATCTCTTTGTTTGGAATATACATGTTGAATTGGAGGTTGTGATGGTGGGAGGGGGTGGGGGCGGGGGCGGGGGCGGTGGCAGCGGCAGTGTTGTAGTTGAAGACTCATATGTAATATGATAAAGTAACATATCGACATTCTTTTCTTGTTTTGAGGTTCCAAGAGATGAAGAAAAAAAATGGAGTTTTTTTTTGCGTAAGTGACATCAATTGACACAAGATTCTTGTCAGGACGGGGACAGGAACACCGATATCCTTTTGAACCTGGGATTGTCCCAAAAGATACATTTAAGAGATTTTGGATCTATGGTGATTTGAGGACGAACATCACGAACAAAACAAATATTGCCAAACATGCTAGGTTCAATGGGAAACAATAGTTTTGTAGGAAACAACACTTTATAAGGAGTCTCTCTTTGAAGAGTAGACGAAGGAAGACAATTAATCAAAAAACAGGCGGTGGAGATTGTATTAGCTTAAAATTTAGGAAAAGGCATCTGAAATAGTAGTGTTCTTGTTGTCTCAAGAAGATGTCTGTTTTTCCTTTCAGCCACTCCTTTTTGAGTATATCTATACACTCCTGTTTGAAGTAAGTGAGAAATATTCGTTTGGCATTATCACCTCTTAACGTATGTACCGAGACATTGAAATATGTTTTTTTTTTCAGCACAAAAGGTAGAAAAACGAGAAAACAACTTTGAATGATTTTTCATAAGATAAAGCCAGGTCATACGAAAATGATCATTCACAAAGGTAACAAAATACTGAAAGCTTGTCTTAAATACAACTAGGCACAAACCTCATACATTAGAATGGAGTAATTCTAAAGGCAAACTAGCCCTTTTATTGACTCTAGGCAAACTGGATAAAAAATGGTGCTTAGCAGTGTGGTATGATTCATAACCTAAGGTTGAAACATGATTAAATTGAGGACAAATTGTCTTTAACATAGATAGAGGGGGGATGGCTAAGTCGGCAGTGAGCTTCAAAATTTGTTAGGACGTTGGAGCATGTAACATGGACCTTGACACTTGTGTATCCAATAAATAGGGACCTTTTGGTTCATGTCCTTTACCAATAATCTTTTTCGTCATAAGATCCTGAAAGAGATAATGATTAGGATAAAATGAGACAACAACAATTTATTGCACGAGTGAGTTGACTTACTATTAGTAAGTTAAAAGAAAACTGTGGTAAACTTAATATAGAAGATAAGGAAATCAAAAGAGTTGGATTAATAGTGCCGGTCCAAGGACACATGACTTGGAGCCATTTGCTAGAGTGACATTTATAGTAGATGTGTATGGTTGGTAAGTGGAGAAGAGATAAGGAATACTTGTTATGTGATTCGTGGCACCGGAATCAATGACCTACTTGGAAGATGGGGAAAGGAGACATTGAGTTGGTTTACTTGATTTAGCAATAGCTAACATGTAATGAGATGAAGTCTTTAATGCCTTTTGATACGGAGAGAATCTGGCATATTTATCAGTAGAAACGGTTAGTCTTTTTAGAAGACAAACTAGGTATGGATTCCGTGGAGGCAATATGTGCTAATTGTTTCTTCTGGTTATGTGCTTGCAACTTCTTACAAGTGTGCTTCGTTTGCCCTGGTTTAGGACAATAATAGCATACTACTCCTCCTAAATCCTAGCCATTAGTATTATCTCCCTCTTTCTTAGTAGGGAAGCGTCTTGCACTCGGACTAATAAGGGCACTACTAGAGTATGATGGAGTAACATATATTTACTTCTCCGTGTGAAGTATCCTAGTAAAAGTCTCTTGAAGAGATGATATCTCAGGACTAGAGAGAATCTATGTTTTAACACCATCAAATTCTGGTTGGAGTTGAGCAAAAAAACTCATTATTGCCATTTATTCCTGTTGAGTTTGCCCGACTTTGACATTGGGACTAAATGTTAGTAATATATTTGGTTCCTCAAATATCTTCTTTAAATTCATAAGATAACTGTAATAGTTACTCATCTTCTTGTTTTGCATGATAAAATCCTTTTCACATCATAAATACAAGAAATATTTCATTTTATAGGAGACATGAATTCCAAGCATTCCATCAATTTTTTAATGTATTCAAAATGGTCAACCAATTTAATGATCTCACTTTCTATGGAATTTCTAAGTTGTAAAAATATTTAGGCATCATCATGCAAGCATGCCTGTTTGGTATTATCTGTTGGTGGATCATTAGTGAGGTGATCTTCTTTCTCAATACTACGCAAATATACTCACACCATTTTACTCCAGGCAATAAAATTATTTCCATTGAGTTTGTGTTTTGTGATTTTGGTTGTCATAGGAGTAATATCAATTACTTGTGATTTACTTTCCTCATCTTATAAAGCGTTAATAAATCCTATGCCAATACTCAAAATACAAACCGATGGAACAAAAAACACAAAGCTTTAGGAATAGATCTCCCAAAACCAAACAAAACAAGAGGTTTTCTAAACCAAAAAAAAAAGGGGGGGTGGTGTGTGTGGGGGGTGGCGGTGGGGGACCGTTAAACAACTAAACATTAGAAACCCACCAAGAACACGTGCCTTGGAAACCAAACAAGCAACAGAATCCTGAAAATTACCAATCAAAATATGAAAAACAATAACACTTCATAACACAGGTATGTTCACCAGTATGCTTCTCAAGATGATCAATATGAGCAAAGAAACTTTGAGAAATGCAAGAATGGTCTTACTTGGTGAATGTCGGAGCTTTTAGGTGGAGAGAAACGCCTTCACACGCCTACAAAGGAAGGGGAATGTTGAAAGCTTAAGTGGCGCATGTATCACACGCACGTTGGGCGGTCGTCAGATTTTGAAAGCGGAAAGATAGGTTAGTGGGGTTCCTTTGTAGGTGGGTGGCTGGGGAAAAAAAAAAAAAAAACTCCAAGGGTGTGATGGGGGACTTAGGCATTGATCACTAGGGCAACTCTGATGACAATGGCAAATGTAATATACTGAGGAAATTTACCCACTAGTATTGCTCTGATGCCATATTATGAGAAGAAAACTATGTATACATGTGGTCCTACAAACCTCAGCCAACTTCTACCTAGCACTATACTAATTACAATATCTAGTAAATATAGCATATTAAAACAGAGAGGAAGGGGTTATGCTGTGGCTTTAGGAGGTCTTATTTCTTCACCGTCTTGAGCAAACAAGGATGCCTAAATGTGCACTTCTATCAAGTTCTTTGGGATGTTTTACTGGTGGATAAAAGGTTATTTTGTGTGTCACAATAAAATACAGGAAGATTATACTGCAACAAAAACCTGTTTGGTTCTTGAGTGGTTTTAGCATAATAGATGAGAGGTCTTACCCTGTACCTACCATGTGGGAGCAAGTTTCTGAAATTTGTATCTGAACTTATTCTACTTTCTAGATGGAACCAACGCGATCATTTGGGGTTCAGTAGTTCCTTTGGACCCCCCTAATAATGAAGATTCATATACAATTGTTTGATTTTTATGGCTGTTGCCACCAACGTATATTTATAAGTGTTTTCTGGAAGTGAAGAAAGGATAAGACAGCAACATGGTATGAATAGCAATTGCATGCAAGATTTGGGAAATCCAGCCTGATGATACTACTTTTATATAATTTGTAATTTTTTCCTTCTTGGCAAGCGAAAGATCTGGATTTCATTACTTTTTCCTTGACAGCATTGCGCGCTTAGAGAATGTGTTGAGAAGTTGCAGCTGCTTAATTCACCAGAGGAGCGCCAGCGCCAACTCTCTGAACTTCCTGAAGTGCATGCTGACCGTAGCATGGATACAAGCTACAAGCTTGAAGATGCACGTGCTGTGATAAATCAAAAGAAACAAGGTCTTTCTCACTTTAAGAATTTAGATTCTTGTCTGCTTTCTTTTATAAAAGCATTTTGACTTATCATCTGTGGTTCTTTATGTGCAGAGGGGTCTCTTGTAGTGAGTCATTCTCAGTCTAAGAGGAAAACGAGGGCGTCATTTTCTTCAGAGACAGGGACTGATAATGTGAATGCTATAGGAAGAAGACCTCGTAAAAAACGGGCAATTGCTGCTGATAAACCTATAGCGTTGGGATTACATTGTAGTCAATTTCATGAGATTAACGAATCCTCAAGAAGCCAAGTAAAGGAAGCACATGCCATCAGCAGCAGGCAGACTGGAGGAGATGCTGGCTATATCATTGGTTCAGCATCAGTGATACAGAACAACCAAATGTCAGTGAAACATGAACCTCGTGCTGCAGCTGCACCTGAGGTTTCGCCTTCCTCTCTCTCAACAGGAGTAGAGCAATCTGTCAATGATATAGAGATATACAAGATTTGGCATTACCAGGACCCAACAGGGAAAGTACAAGGACCTTTCACCATGGCTCAGCTGCGTAAGTGGAGTACAAGTGGACACTTTCCTCCCGATCTACAAATATGGAGGATTGATGAGAAGCAGGAGAATTCTGTACTACTGACTGATGCATTAAATGGGCAGTATAATAAAGAGCTCCCTTTTCTTTCACAAGAAATAAGAGTCACCTCTGATGGTAAACATACTAACAATGAGAGTACAGACAATAATAGAGAAGAGACTTCCAGAGGCCTAATTTCTGCTGCGGAGAGCTGCAATCCTAAGGAAAATGACAATTTGTCGGAAAAAGCTGCCGTTGAAGCTGTTGCAACTGGTGCATTGAGCTCTGATTCGTCTCATCAGACTGGTCAAGCCACTGGTGAAATTGGTGCTTCTGGTGCATTGAGCTCTAATTCACCTCATCAGGCTGGTCAAGCTGCCACTGAAGTTGGTGCAACTGGTGCATTGAACTCCAATTCATCTCATCAGACTGATTCTGACAATGTTTGTATTGATGAGGTAAAAGCTGTAGATGTATCACAATGTCCGAACTCTATGGATGTTACAGATCCTTTAGTTGAGCCAAAGCTATGCTGCAATTTGGTTCACATAGCTGTTGGAGAGAGTAAACAGAGTGAAATTTCACCACAATTAAATGAAGACCATGAGCTTTGTCAGAATAACAGGCATCAGAGTCCTGAACTGTCGAATAAAAATCACGATATTTGTCAGAATAATGGGCATGAAAGTGCTGACCAGTGTCCTTTAGATCAAACAACAGAGGTGCGATGCAGTGAGAAACAGGTTGATGGGGATGGTGGTTTGACTCAGTTGTCTGGTCAAAATTGGGAGAATCAGGTTCCTCCAAGTTCATCAGATGGCTGGGATTCTCGTCCTACTGTTGTTTTGGATGATCCGGTGGCAACATCACGACCTTGCAAGGAAATTGATCTTCTTGGTCTTTTCAGCCCAACACCAAAGCCCAATAATGAAGTGAAGGATGGTGCTGGTGGTGACACGTGCACGTCTACAAAGAGTCCATTTCATGATATGGCCCCCAGCTATAGCACCTCTTCCAATCTGGTCACCAGTGCACCCCAGGTTAATGAAGTGCCTGGTCAGTGGGGTGGTTATTCTGCAGCTCCAACCAAATCAACTGATATATGGGACCCTAGCATTATGTCTACTTCATCTCTGAAACAGCCATTGATGATGAATGAAGATGCTGCCACTCCAACCTCAGGAGCTGGCCAACTGCCACAATCCTCGCAAACACATCCTGCTCTTGAGATTATTAATTGGCAGGCTATTAATGATGAAAATGTTTTCAGCTCCTTGGCTGAGGAATCATTTTCAGATCTTATGGCAGAAGTTGAAGCCATGGAGTCTCTGAATGGCTTGCCTTCTCCTACTTCTGCACTGAAGCGTGCTGAGGATTTGGCAGAAGGTAGTAAAGATGATTGTTTCAGTCCGGTGGATGGATTTTGTCCAGCACCTGATCCTAGGAAGAGCGACGCTCTTAGCTCAACAATTGATTTCCTAGCGCTGTCGCAATCTGCTATTACGGACGTTTCTCATGGAAGATCTAAAGATCTTGCTGATGCATCGAGGATATCTCATGGGCATTCTTCATCGAATGTAGAGATGGAAATAGATGGAAAGCACAGTGACGCCTCAGTCAACCAGTGGAAATCGGGGACCAACTCTGAAGTCCAGCATCCAACACCTTCCACCGCAAGCTGGGACCCTACCACTCCTACATGGAGGGAAGGTTCAATGACAGATGGTACTTGGGGAACAGTTCAGGCAAATGCAAATTTGGGTTGGTACAGCAATACAAATGCTGACTGGGAATCACGGCAACGAGCGGGTCATCATGGAAATGGTAATGTGGGTCGGACCCCATCTGCTGGCAATTCAGGCTTTTGGGGAAACCAGCCAAGGTATGGTGGAAGTAAATATTCTAGTCCAAGAGACCATTCTAGTCCCAGAGATCGTGCATTTCAAGGGACTGATTTAGGTAATCCTAGGGGTAGATCTGGATGGAATAGGCAATTTTCCAGTGGTGGAGCGGGAGGCAATTTCCGGCAGGCTCCCAAGGGGCAGCGGGTTTGTAAATTTTATGAAAGTGGGTGTTGCAAGAGGGGTGCAAATTGTAGTTATTTTCACCCAGAACGTTAGTTGCCATGTGTGAAATAATATTTTGTAATCTCATTCTTTCTATTAGGAAGCTCCTTCCTGTTTTGAGATATAAATTAACTTTGTAAAATATCTCAATTAAGTGGCATAAAGTTGTCATTTTTGCACCCTTCTGTAAAACTATTACCTGATGAATTGCATAATACCTTTTGTTTCTTTCTTCTTCTCTCTCTCTCTCTCTCTCTCTCTTTTCTGAAATCTGGTTATAAATCGCAGCAATTATTGCATATGATTGCTAAGCATCTTCCGTTACCAATTGCTCTTGCTAATTTATCATATTGATGATTTTAGGTAAGAATTGCTCATGTAAGGGATCCATTCTCAGATATTTAGATTTTTGGACCATGCAATATCAGATATGTGGATATTTCTATTCATAAATTTTGGCAGCTTTTGATATTTTTACCTCCTC
The DNA here is from genome assembly GCA_024138025.1 of Combretum micranthum. Classification (NCBI taxonomy): domain Eukaryota; kingdom Viridiplantae; phylum Streptophyta; class Magnoliopsida; order Myrtales; family Combretaceae; genus Combretum; species Combretum micranthum. The sequence continues at coordinate 492,020 of JAMXBD010000801.1, read as the reverse complement.
ATTATTATAGGCAGTATATCTTAATCTGTTATTATTATTTTTATATATTTTCTTTACTCACCGATGGATGAGTTACTCCTTTTTTCGTTTTATTTTTTTAAGCAAGTTCATGTTGATCTTTAACACACGTTCCCTGGCGAGGAAATTTGCGTAATATAATTTTAGGGTTGAAGCTTGAAGTTAACTAAATTATATTTGGACTAATTATTGGAATCAATGATTGGATGCTATAATTTACCAACCTAGAATGAAAAATTACCTAAATATAAATTATATAATTTTAAGTACACAATTATCAATACAAAATTATATCTACCATATGAGATTTTATTTTTAATGGGCATAATGTCATGAATGGTACTTGAACTTTAAAATTGATCAATTTAACATTTAAATTTTGAAATTAATCAATTTGGTATCTCAAAAACTTTGAAATTTATCAATTTAGTATCTGGAAGAAGTTGATAAAAATGTTAACGTGCATGAATAGTTCTTTCAGGTATCTAATTGATCTTTTTCAAAATTCAGGTACTAAATTGATCAATTTAAAAGTTCAAGTATCTAATTGCATATTTTATTAAAGTTCAGTTAATATTTGTGCATTGACCCTTTTTAGTAAATAGATTGTATGGGCAAGTGGTGATTTAGTAATGTACTCCAAAGGAAAATTGCATGTATAACATATGATTTATGTATAAGTACATAAATCGTCTCTACTAGATCAATTTTGTGTAAGTATTTTGGTCGTTATTTTCAAACAATTTGTATTTGCATAATTCTTATTCGACAGTCGGTTTTAAGATAATTTTCTCTAATTTTACCTAATTTGGGATGATTTAGAGTGTTTTAAATTGATTGGCTTTGGAAATGATGTGTTGGATTATTTGGGATATTTTAAACTTTTTTCTTTTTATGTGGGGGGTTTACACAAATTTTAATTAATGGGGGGTTGGATTGACTTTTGAACACATTTTATTTTTTTTAACGATCTTAATGCTCAAACAATGCAATAACAACATTAAAGTAAAATGCAATAAATAATAAAGACAGGGATAGAGAAACAAGTTAGGTTTAACGTAAAGTTCAGCCCGCCTCTTGATTTTCGTGAGTTCACAGAGAGATTCCAATGGGGGACTTTCCTAGCACTTGATTCACAACTAAATATTGCTCTAAAGGAGTTATACCTCAATCACATGCAAACGACACTCATAAGCACAACTCATCACTCTTTAATTTTCACAAAATATTTTAGAATAGTGTCTTACAAAGATTAACAATTAAAGTATGAAAATAGACCACTAAAATTATCTAACTTGTTAAATTTTCCAAACAATCCTTATTTATAAGCTCTCTAAAAACTAGATGTTGCACCCATTTTTCTTTTCTTTAGTTCTAGTATTTGATGCAATCACATGGTAAACCATATGGTTTACAAAGGAAAGATGATTAGAGTCATGGATTTCTAACTGGTGTGGATGTTGGTGGGCATTTGGAACTTGTGCCATGAGTTACAATAAGTATGGATAATTAATATGCAACGCCCTAAATTTACTTAAGATATTACTGCCACGTATAATATTTAAGTATATTATATGCTTAGTCTTCCTAGAATGATATATTTATTTTGAATATTCGCTAATTGATTTTAAATTATGAAATCGTTCAGTTAGATTTAAAAAAAAAACTGGATTTAAACTTTCAAAATAAACTTTACAAAAACATAATTATAATCTACTTTCAAGAGTAGATCATTTTTCTTAAAAACAAAGCTTTTAAAGATATTACAACCATATGGGCTTCTCAACTTAGCCCTTAAAAGAGCAATACAACTTTAAAATAAAAATCCAGCTCTTTAACAAATAAAAACAAATACAAAAGAAATCCATGGTCTTAAACTCATTTCACTCGGCCAATATCATCCAAAACACGAGCCAAGCATCATAAACCATCAATAATACCATAATCAACATCAACACCAACATCAACAACATCATCTTCATCAACTTAACCTTATCATCATAAAAATGCCTGAAAAAAGAATAACAATAATGAGCCGAATCTTAGTACACAGTAACACAATCATACATGGAGTGACACACGAGCTTATCTAAATGCAATGCATTAACCATTAAGTTATTATATTTTCTTTAAAATAAAACAAATCAACACTGGAGCACTTAGACTTCGAAACAATCCAAGAAACAATTTTCCATCCCTGGCCCACCATCTCCATAATGGGGGAGCGCACCGATAGGCCTCTCAGGCGACTACCCCAGGGTAGAAATCTAGGGGTTCTGAGTAACTACAGCTACTCAGGGGATTGATATAAGCAGCCCGACTACTTATATCTATGATAACATCACATGGAAATAGCTTCATCCAAGGCTCACAATCGTTACATACACTTTACTCATCCCAATCCATGACATCATCCAGTTTAATCGTTCCCATAAACGTGAATTAGATCATATTATTTCTTCATGAGCTTAAGTAGATGCTACACATATACTGTTTGCCCTAGCCGAGCCACCTATTGGAAGTCATTACTTTATGACGAGTGGTTTAAGCGCTTAAACTATCGTATCCATTCAAACAGGGTGCCGCTCCTCGGACCGGATTCAATGGTGAAAGCACAACCATCACTCATCATCTATTAACTAAGTTTAAGTTTTATATGATGTCTATCCTAACAATTATCACGCAAGTTACTGTGTACCTTATATATAAAATCCAAACATAGGCTCAAACACCCTCTCAGAAGATAATTTCGAAGATTCAGAAGCCAGATTCAAACATCTGCTTAATAATTTAAACTTTATAAGAAATCTAATAAAAATCCACTTACCTCAAACTTGTTTAATTACCCTATCTGATCAAGTACTAAATAGGAGCCCCGCTATGGTTGTGAAGATCACCCTACCAAAATACAGACAGTTCTCCTTTGTTTGTCAAAGTATTTATTTTATTTTATTTTATTTTTTTTTCATTTTGATTATAATCGCTTATTACAAAAACATCAAAAAAGTATTCATATATCAAAAACATTCATTTCTTAAGCAAACAACCATTTGAAACAACGTATTCCCCATGTTGTCTGAGGTTATCCTATCACATTAACTTAAACCAACTATTAACTATTAACTCATTTTAACTTAATCCTAACTAATTTGATTAAAGTTGATCATTTAATCCAATTATTAAGTCATTTTAATTAAACTTAGTCAATCTAACTCATTTTAGCTTATCAAAGTCTATTTAGTCAAGTTGGACTTAAATTGATTAACTAGATTGATTTTATATCTAAGATTCATATTAAATTAATCTTATTCAAGTTGATTAAACTTAATCAATCTAATTCATTTTAGTTCATTCAAGTTCATTAAGCTAAGTTGAACTTAGATTATTAACTATGTTAAATTTATATCTAACTCTATAGTTAATCAATTTATTTATTCAATCTTTAAGTTCACAAAACTCATGCTTAATTATATCATTCAACAAGTACAATACATAAAATATCACTTATCTATTTCATTTTAGTCCTAAAAGATTCATATTATACTTAACCACATACATTTAACTAGTAAAACAAGTTTTCAATTTTGTTTGAAAAACGTAACAGCTGGAAAGAATTAAAATTTCAGTCTTGATACTTTCTGAATTTGTAAAAACTTAAAATATGAAAGTTGTAGACTCTTTTTAAGCTTTCTAACACATTTTGAATCACCTCAATTCGAGTTCAGATGAAAAAGTTATGATCAAATTACGAAACAGTGTCGCGTAAGGGAAAACACGAGTCACGCCTGTGATTTTTGAAAAGCTAACATAAAATGGCCTCTGAGCTAAGAATCATGCTTGTGATTTTTGGATTTTAAAGTTTTTGACCAACCTGAGGCTACCAAAGGATGGATCATACCCGTGATTCATGAAAATTTTCCAAAACAAAGCTTTTTCTTGCAAAATCATGCTCGTGATTCATGAAAACACCTACATTAGATGCTACCAAGGAATAAATCATGCCTGTGACTCATCAAAGTTGTCCAACCCGAGCCTATCAAGGTTTGAAGCACTCCCGTGACTTGCTTCCTAATAGCCTATACGAACTCCCTTGCTTTTCAAACTCCTTTTTATCAAACTTTTACATATTCTACTTCGAATAAAACTCTATAACTTCAAATGCTAAAAAATTTCACGTCCCCAACATCACACAACTCCCATAACTTCATAGCCAATATTTAAATATTTCATACTCTGCCAACTTACTCATTTACTAATTTATCATAAACTCTACTTATAACTAACATCAATTTATCATATATATGCAAAAACATGAATCAAAACAATATAAAACAAATATACTTAGCTTATAGCAAAATCATGCAATTGAATTCTTCTTCTCTCTACTTTATCTTCTTCTTTTTCTTGTTTTACTTGATTTCTCCTTTCCTATCTCATCTTCTACTTGATTCCTTGTTTAATCTTGTTGAGATTGATATTTGAGATGATTTTTGGGAGATGGAAGAAAGAAAAGAGAAGGAAGAGAAGAGAAAGGTAAGAGGGAGAGAGAGAAACGAAAATTGAAGAGAAAAGGGGAGAGAAAAGGAGGCAGGGTTAGGAAAAATAAAAAGGAAAGGATAAGGAATAAAAATTAGGATATTTTAGAACAGGGGTATTAAGTTTAAATCTTTATGAGAATTATCTTTAGTATCAAATCTAATTTGAAAATAATCGGAGAATATATATTATAAAAATTACTAACTTAATTTAGAAACATACTTTAGATTTTTAGTTTACAAGAAACTGATATTTAAATTATGTTTTGGTCTAAAATTAATATTTTTAAGCAAGTAATTGTTTTAAAAAATTAATAAGATTTTATAAAGTGAAAGAATGTTTCAAAACGTTTAAAATATTTGTTTTGGGATTTAGGAATTCGAATTTGAATTTGAATAAAATGAGTTTAAAATAAAGAATTGGGTTAAAATTAGATAGTTTGATTTATTAAAAAAAGATATTAAGGAAAATAGATGATCTTGTAAAATATTTCCAATCTCAATTTCAATTCAAAGCTATTTACTAACTTATTTACATCAAATTATCTATTTATTTTCTATTATTTACTTATTTGATCCATTTAAACTATCTACTTTATATTTCTAACTTAGGTTAAGATTTAGGGTATTTCAAAATATGTATCTTTTGAAGAGGATTTGCTCAATTATGATGATCATTGAGTCTTTAATGAAGAATTTAATGCAGGTATGTGGTTTGAGAAGATTATATTTCATATACACTAAATAACTATTGGTATAATAGTGTTGTTGTTGAGTTGGTTTATAAGGTGTTTTAATAGAGACAGGGGCTACAAGTGCAGAACTCATACAGGTATGAAGGAGCATATTAGATGTTTTTTGAACACTAAGTTTGATGGTCCATGCACATGCATAAATACTATTATTAACTAGAATTATCCTCAATTTAACCAAATTTATGTTTAGATGTGTCATAATGGAGGTATAAAATTTCTCAAATGTTAAGACAATAGACATATATACATCCATTTACAGACAATGGTAAATTGTTCATTTGAAAAGGATTTAGGAGGCAAAATGGAAGGTCATTGAACTAGCTTATGGCTAGTAGGATAAATAATATGTTATGCTCTTACACCTAATGAAGTATCTATTCATTACAAAATTGAGACCAAGATTTTTCCTTACGTTCTTAAACCCACTTATATAGTTATCATGCTAACATTTTATGATGCTCTCTTTTTTTAGTACCACTTCACTTTGTTTCTTTGTTTTTAATATTTATTTATATAATTTTTAGGACTATAATATAGCAAATTATACAAAAGTAACAAAAAAGGACCAAAAAAAAGAAGAAGAAAAAGTGTTATTTTTTGGGGGGTATTGTAAGGGGACCTTAAAAAGTTAAAAAACTTCTCTTAAATATAAATGTGAGGTCCTTCACAATTGGATCAAGGTCAAGGATTGGACGGTAGAGATGGCCTTAGTTTGTAAATTAAAAAGGAAAAAAAAAAACACCTAGATTCAAAACACTTTTGTTTTAATGCTTATTTTTCTCCTTGTAAACACCATGACGTCCTTCCTTGATCTGTTCAAATATGAAACTATCTTCACTTAACCAAATTCCTCTTAGCTTAAGCTTGTTTCCATAAAGCGAATTGAATTTAAGCAATAGATTTGGGATCATTATCTATGTTGAAATAAGAGAGAAATTGGCATATGAACTTGTTTAAAGTGAATGAAACTTGGTGTTAGAACTTATGCAAATTGCATTTGGATGGATGTACAAACCATGGGACAAAAACTGCAAACTTAAAGGTTGAGCAAGGATTCTTTCAAATTAGATATCTAGCTCAGATCAGGACAAAGCCCTCTAAGGGAGTTCATCATAATCCAATTGGTCACAATTTGTCTTGATTATATAAGTACTTAAACTTTGTGATGGTGCTTTTTAATATTGGACATAACTAGAAAAGGAAAGGTTCAGGCATGGAATTCAGCTTCATGAAATAGAGAAACGAATTTCCTTAGAGTAAATCATTTAAAGAAGACTCTTCTAATCCATCACTTAGGGGCCTAATATCTCTAAGCAATGGAAATATTTAAAAAACTATATAAGCTTAAACTACATTAAAAAAAAAGAAAATATATATATTTTGTCAATTTGAAACACATTTTTAAAATATTTACCAAAATAACCATTAATGCAAAATGATCATCAAAATAACCTATTAAAATCACATATCGAATATGCATTTTATATCCACGTGACTCTCACATTTCAGACACGCCAGTGTGATTTAGTTGATGCAGACTCGCATGTTTTACATGTGAGAAACATGAAGTTGAGAAATCTAAGGAGAGAAGATTAGAAGGAGAGAAACATGGATCGAGGAAAGAGACGATTGAAGAGAGTAGTTAAAGAAAGAGATGCAATTGGGATTTGAGTTGCTCACATATGTAACAACTTTAAGCTAAGAAGAAAAGATCAAAGAGAGAAATACGATTAAAGATGAGAAGAGAAGATTTCAGAGAGAATAAAAACAAGATTGGAAGGAGAGATGACTAAAACTTGCATGTTTCATATGCGAGACAAGAGTTGTCAAATTCTAGAAATCACAAGTTTGAGATGTGATTTGTTCGCACAGCAAATTCTTATTTCTAAGATGTTATTTTAAAAATATAATTTTAATAATTAATCTGTTAAATATTACACTCACCTTTTACTCATTAAATAGAGGGTGAACAAGGTAGTAAAAAAATTTATATAAAATTTTTCTTAGTTGTTTTGGTAGAATTATAAAAATTTTTAAGAAAAAAAAAGCAAATTGTAAATATCTCAATATTTCAATATTTTTTTTCCCAACTTTAACGAAAGCATCCTGACTTTTATTAGGAGATCATACTAGTATATTACCATTAATGCTATATTTTAATTATTTATAGAAAAAATAATATAAAAAAATTAACTGCTTTAATGATATATGAAATACATATGGAGGTTTAAAGATGTGACGGGACCAGTCCGGACAAGTTTTTTAATTTTTTTTTGCCCTTGGAGCACGACAAGTTAGAATATTCGCTTTCTTATTTCCCTCAAACATGAAATATGGCATCCCTTTAAAAGACCGTCTCTCTTCTCTCTCCCTTCCTCCCCGCAAAATGGCGCAAACGACTTCGTTTCTATCGCCAACTCAGCGTTACGCCACCGGAGCTCTATTCGCTCTGGCACTAAACCAGGCTCAGCTACACCAGACCCATCCCTTGGGAATCTTCCGCGACGGCGATCCTTCCGATGAGCGTACTAGTTCAAGTAGCAGCACCGATTCCGTCTCCGATGACCCCGACCTCTGGGTCCACCAGAATTCGGGTCTCCTCCGACCCATTTTCAAGTCCGCATTCTCTCTCTCTCTCTCTGTGTCCAAATTTTCTTTAAATGTAGCAATCCATTTATGCAACTGATTGCTTGATTTTGAATTGGATCATGAATAGTGTTAGTTAGTTATGTAATAGTGGCAATTAGTGGCACATCAAAAGTATAAATTACATATTGGCAAAGGTGTGGGAAAGAGTGATACAGAACTTGGTCAAGAGAAGAAATTTCCAAACACACACTTAGTTGATAACTTGCCAAAATTTAATGACAATCGTTGAACGAACTACTAAGTGTAGTAGTTAGCGTTGTGTGTTAGTTTAGGATTTATGATCTGTGATTGCTGAGACAATTAAAAAAGTATTAGAAGAAGATCTAGTGTTGTTCTTAGTGGGAACAAGGTTGAGAATCACTATTGTATTGAATATCAAAACAGTGATAGGAATCATTGTGGACTATTAGTTCCTATTTACTTTGCTGGGTGTTTAGTTGACCGTAATAATAATTTCATAAATGATCTCTATTACAAAAAGTATTGAATAGCCATCCATTCCATAAACTTATGAATAACAATTCAATGTTGGAATAATTTTTCCCCCCATAATATCCTTATTTTAATGAAAAATTAATAAATAAAAACTATTGCAGTCCTATTCCATTGCTTAAGTTGCAATTTCATTATAGCTTTATTCGCTTGGTGAAGTGAATGCGTAGTTAGTGGTTAGCTACTTGTTGAAGGTTTGGGAGATGACGTCCAGTAACTACTAGTTTTAGCAAACAATTGGATTGGATTAAAAGTAATTAGAAAATTATGACTGATGATCATATCTGGTAGATTGTCCTCATTTAAATGAATAATTCCTTTGATTGATCCATATATCTTCTATTTCCAAGAACTCACAAAACAATATGGAACCTTATTTCACTTGTGATAATGGGTTAATTGATCAGTTTCTTTAAGTTTGGATTGAAAGCAAAGTTTCTTGCCTCTAGTTAAGGAGTTTTTGAAGGAGCGATCCACTTTCATCCTTGGTCATTGCATTGTAAATGATGTTTTTCTTGCCTAAGAACTTTGCCATGGTTATTACTTAAGCAAGGTTGCCCCTAGATATGCTATGAAAGTCAGTATACAAAAACCTATGGTTCTTTTGCTTGGAGTTTCATAGAGCCGATTCTCTTCATCGTGTGTTTCTCTGCACACTTTTCTCCTCTCAGTCTTCAATGTCTCTTCCTCCTAGGTTCTTTAATATTATTAATTCCCGTAGGCTTCTTCCTCTAGTTATAGGGTTCTGCATCAAGGAGACCCAATTTTTCTCTATCTTTTGGCCTGGGGAATTGATGTCCTGCTTGGCATCCTTTGGAAATGGCATCTTCGATCCTATTTTACAACTGGTGCTGTAAGGAGGAACAGGTCATGCTTTTGTGATTCACTGACAAACTTCTTATCTCTTGTGAGGTAAAGCTGCCATTCGTTCCTTTAGTCAAGCAAGCTCTTTTGTCAATTCAATCATTGTGAGGTTTAAGAGCCAATGTGGGTGAGAGCTTAGTCTTCTTTTCAAAACTTCCCCTGCACGTACAATTTTGATCCATGCTACTCTTGACTTCATGGAGGGGAAGCTTCCAATCCATTGTCTTGGGTTACTCCTAATTTTTCTTAAACTTCACAAAGAGGATCGTGGTGCTTTAATCACAAGAATCTTGGCTCAACCTAACTCATGGATTTCAAAGTTTCTTCCTTCGGCAAGTCAAATGTAGTTATTTTTTTATTATTTAATTTTATTTTTTTTGGGTGCCCCCAGATTTAGTTGATTAAAGCAGAGATCTTTTTAATGCAAGTTTATCGGGCTTCAATTTTTATTTTTCCCATGAAAGTCAACTACAAGGTAGAGAGTTTCATGAGGAATTTTCTTTGGATTGGTCGTCCAAATCTCTCTCACAAAAGTAAGGTTTGTTGGGATCTTGTTTGTTTGCCACTTGATGAAGTTGGCCTTGGCATAATGAAGCTTCAACTTTGGAATAAGGCAACGCAAATCAAATGCACATGGCATCTAGTTCAAGTGGGCTTTGAAGGTGCGCTGGATTCATACGTAACTGCTCAAGGGTGGCAGTTTTTGGACCTCCAAAGCTCCCCTGATTTGCTCTAGGATTTGGAGAAATTTGCTCAATATCTGCCCTTGTGCTCATCCTTTCTTTTGCTGGCAATTGGGCGATGTTTATTCCATTGCACTTGGCTAGACATTTGGCTCCCCACAGGGCCTTTGGATAGCTCCTTTAGCGTATGAGACATTGCCTGTGTGGTATCACCGTAGATGCATGACTTTGCTTGATCCTGGTGGGTCGAGCCGTTCTCTCCCCTGAAACCTGATTGGGAGAACCTCTCAATCCTTCTCAGTATTTTACCAAACCCCTCTATTGCTAACAAAATGACGTGGAATCCTCTAAGGTCAGGTAAATTTCCTCAAGATTGATTGTTGAGCTTTTTAGGCCCCCTTGGTAGTGAAATTCAATGGCATAGAGTGATTTGGTGTAAACATTCCATCCCAAGACATGCCTTTAGTTTATGGCTGGCTTGGTTAGGAAAGCTTCATACCCTTGACAAGCTCAACAGTTGGAGTATTGCTATTTCTACATCCTTCTGTCCTTGTCACAAGGGAAGTGAAGACATGCCATTCACTTCTCAAACCTGAAAGATTATGGTTGACTCAATGGAGCGTCCTCCCTCTTTTTGCTTCTTTGGCAAAAAGTAGTTCCAGGCCTCACTGCTACAGCTTCATCTAAGGATGCGAAGGTCTTGACTTGGCATTCAGCATTGGCTGCTTCAGTGTAATGAATATGGTGTGTGCCAGTAAGTCAATTTGTCTTGGGCTCCCATTCCTTCCCTTTCATTTCTAGCAAGACAAATTTTGGCTTATACAAAACTTAATGTTTCACTGTGAGTTTGGCTTACTTTTCTTTGTTGTTTTTCTAACTCTTGTATAACATAGATTTTTTGCTTTTTGGCCTTAGTTCTATCCCATGCTATTGTGGTGTGTACATAGCTTCCTATTTTAATGAAATTACTTATTTATCAAAAAAAAAAAAAAGGGGTCAATTAATTAATATGTTCTCTCTGTGGTCAGAAGGCTTCTTTTCATTTTCATGAATGTGCAGGTTTTTAGATATTGATAAATCAGCATGGCTTGGATTAGAGGAAACAGCTGGTACTTCACCAGCAAAACATCATGTTGGAGCAGTAAGTTCGATTATCTTTTGTATTGTTTTTCTTTTTAAGGATTGAATGACTTCTTTAGAGTTCAATAAGATGATTTGGACTGTAATTGTTATCTTACCTCTACTCAAAGGTAGAACATGAAATATAATCATCATTCCTTTCCTAGTTATATATTCAATGTTTTGGGCATACATCAAGATTCATAACAGATCTATAGGTTTCAAGCTAATGGGTTTTGTAGGTGTCTTAAGTGCTGATGTTATTTATTTATTTTTACAAAACAACCCCTTTATTGCTATAAATTTATTTTGCATTCCACTAATTCATGAGTCCTATTTTTTCTTAAGGGACCTTTTAACTTTCACACTAATATAGTCATATCAAAGGGATTTAGAATTTAAGGGTCTTTTTGGATGGTCTGTTTTTCATCTGTATCTGTATCTTTTTCAAAATGATATGTGTAAATATGTCCAATTTGCATTTATATTTTATTTATATTTGATCTATTTGATTTTTTAATGAGAACTGTCAACTTTTTTTTATCCGTATCTAATTTATTATAAATATTTTGTTACAAAATAGTATGAAACAAGTGTTTATATCTGTAACCTGCCAACAAACAAACAACCCCAATGATATGTGTTATATATATATATATATCTATTTATATCATTTTAAAGTAAAACAAATTTATCATTTTAAATACATGCATTGTGGGTGCATCTTCTGTGAGTATTACATAAACCTAAGGCATCCAAACAACATTGTTCATTTGAAATCATTGTTTCAAGTGGAACAAATTGTTTTGTATCTTTTTGTAAGTTAGTCACCCTTGTTTATGGCTTGTTTAGATTTTTTTGAAGTTGCACCTATCAGAAATTTTGTTTTTAGATAAATGGGAATAATAAGGGTAGATTGTTCTTTTGTCTTTGCATTTAGCCATCGATCCATACCAAAAATTCATTAAATAAGATTTCGAAACTTTATGTTGTTGAAACAGAGGTGTGGCTCTTGTTGTTTTGTTTGTTTTTCTTGTTAAGTTCTTTCCCCACTTAACTTTGGATTCAGTTGCCAACTTTAAAGTGCAGTACCATCCTATGCTTGTTTGCTCTACAGTTTTTAAGGTTATTAGCAGAAGATGCTGGTGATGACCCTTTTGAAAGGTCAGACCAAGAGCTTGCACTGTCAAAAGCTATTGATAGCATGACACTGAGCATGGAAACAAATCCAGTGTCATCCAAATCTAAAAAGGAGAAACGTCGTGAATACGAACATGAATGTCGGGAAAAGCTATCGACAAATGAGGCCCAGTTAAATTCTGAAGGAGCTAACCCGTGTGCTGAAACTTCAAGAGGGTTAGAAGAACTGCAGGATGAAAACTCATCTCGTGAAAGTCGATGTGAATTGGAAGAGGAAACTTTGGAAAAAGTTCGAATGCTTAGGTATGAGAGGAAAGTCACAGTTCTTTATGAGCTTCTTTCAGCTTGTCTTGCTGACCTCCAGGATGATCAGCAAAAGCAGGCTCGGCGAAGGAAGGGCTATGATGCTCGGCATCGGGCAGCATTGAGGTTGTTGTCTACCTGGCTTGATATTGAGTGGATGAAAATGGTTGGTTCAGTGAAACCTCTTTTACTACCATAAATCCTTTTTATATCGTGAAATTGCAATATTCCTTTTTCACACCTTTTGTGATGAGTTCTGTTCATCCTTATTTATTGTTACTCTTTTTTATGAACCGGCTGGCCTGCAAGATTTTGGTTATTACTATCTACTATTGTTATGTATTACTTTCTGGGCTATCATCTCTTGATGAGTCTTATGTCAATGTGGGATTTTTTGGTTTTGGGGCAAGGGGTATTGCATGCAAAACTTCAGGTTTGTTGTTGTTATTATTATTATCATTATTAACTCATTTCATACTTGCATTATTGCCACAGCCTGCACTTATATTCATGTTGTTATTTATTTGAATCCATTCACATGATTTATTTGAAGATTGCACACCCATATTATGAAATTTCTGGACTTAAATTAAAGGTTTGATAATCTAGCTGCCAACTATATTGTGTCATTGTACAAGCTTCATGACATGGTAAGCATGATTAATGAATGGTGAGTTAACTGAACAATTCTTGAGTTTTTGATTTATAATTTTTTTTTCTTCCCCTTGAATTAGAGTAGAAAAATGTTGAACTAGTAATTGTCGTACTAGATCAGTATAGTAGAAATGATGCTTCAGGATCTGCACATTGTTGCATGTATTTCTGTACTGCTAAATAACAGTTGCAATTCATTTCCATCTATCCCCCTACATATAGGATTTTTTTTTCCCCCTCTTCTAGATACTGTCGTTTGTCCTTATGTTACCAATCTTCTTGTAACTCTATCGTATGCCATGTATAAAATGGTCTCAAGATAACTCTATGTTGGAAATGACTCTACTCAGTTTTAATAAATTGTAATTGGTTTACTGAGTGTTATTAGCTGATAACTCATGTAAGTGACATATACCGCTGCATATTTCTTAATCATAGACAATGTAGTGACCGCTATATATGGACTGCAGGAAGCAATTGAAATGATAGTTGCTTGCTCTGCGATGGCTGTATTAAGAGAAAGAGAAGCTAAAGAAGAAGAGAATCAATCGCCGAAAAGCTCATGGTCTAAATGGAAGCGTGGTGGTATTATTGGTGCAGCTGCATTGACTGGAGGAGCCTTGATGGCTATTACTGGGGGTATTAGTCTTTTTTTCGCTTCTTTCCAAATCTAGGAGAAAGAAGAAAGCTTTACTATAGGGCAACTTTTTTCTGGCTTTGCCTCTCAGGATTGGCTGCTCCTGCAATTGCTGCTGGTCTCAGTGCACTAGCTCCAACTCTTGGCACGATAATCCCAGTGATTGGAGCAAGTGGATTTGCTGCAGTTGCTAGTGCTGCAGGAACTGTTGCTGGATCTGTTGCCGTTGCTGCATCATTTGGAGGTAGATAGGCTGTTATGTTTCTCATGTTTTATTGATTCGTTTAGTCAAATCCATCTTACCAAAACTATATGTTTCCTTTTGAAACATGCTATGGAGAATTTAGCTCTATTCTCCAGTACACTGATGCTTCAAGGAGTGATTACACGCTTTTACTTATTTTTTCATGCTTAAAGAAACACCGACATTTGATTGATTGGACTGTACATTTTGAAGTTTCATGTTGAAAGTGTCATGGAAGCCTATGTTTAATCTTATGCGAGTCTTGTTATTGTAGCTAATTGTATATTGACCTTTTAGGTCTTCCTAGCATGATTTTTCCAGAGGTGATTTTCTGTGATTCCACTGCGACTGCATGTTGATTGATGGTAACCATTTTGTCTTTTTTTCATGGATGAAGCTGCTGGAGCAGGACTTACTGGAAGTAAAGTGGCAAGGAGGACTGGGAGTGTGGATGAATTTGAGTTCAAAGCTATGGGGGATAGCCAAAACCAAGGAGTGAGTTAATTCAGTTTAGTAGTTTAGCAGAAGTGGAACTTGAAAAACTGTTGTGGTTATGATTGTTTTTCTGAGTGCTGGCTGTGATCCTTAAATAAGGAACAAGTCTATGGAGAGTAAATATAATTAATTTGTTATATATGTAGCTTTTTTCCAGAAAATTTAATTTATTTTTTCTCATTAGGCTTGTTTTATCAGAGATTAGCGGTTGGGATATTGGTTGCTGGATTTGCTTTCAATGAGGACGATTTTATAAGGCCCTGGGAGGGACAAAGTGACAACTTGGAAAGGTAACTGTGAAATTGCAGTCAGAAGGTCATGTTGGAAATTTGTGAATCTTATATTGATGCATATATCCAAGTTGTTAGGTATGCACTTCAATGGGAGTCCAAGAATATAATTGCTGTGAGCACTGCAATTCAGGATTGGCTAACTTCAAGTAATTGGCTTTAGTCATGCAACCATTATGATGAAATTCAGCTGGATATATTACTGTGTTGACTTCACAAATTGCTATTCTACTTGTTTTAGGAATTGCAATGGAGTTGATGAAGCAAGGGGCAATGATGACTGTCTTAAGCACACTTTTGACTGCATTGGCTTGGCCAGCCGCTCTCCTTGCAGCTACTGATTTTATAGATAGCAAGTGGACAATTGCTCTCAACAGGTGGGTTTTCCACTCAATTGTTTGAAGAACAAAATACAAAGAAGGGCTGTGTAACAAGAGAATGGTTGGTTTACCACTTTTACAAAATAATAATTTTCAAAATAGGCTCGCTGTAAAATTAATTACTAAAAGATGCGATTTATGTTTATGAAGAATTTGCATGTTTAACATGCAAAAACTTGTCTAAACAATTTCCTTAGAACTCACATTTGGAACAGTGATTTCATGGAAATTGCAGCTTTGACATGAACATGCAAGTTTATTTTAAACATAACTTGTATATTCAACATATGATTTTTGAGTACTATATTGTAATTATTTTTATTAAAAGCTTATTATGGTAAAAATTTTGAATAAAGGCACCAAATTGACAAAAAAATTTTCTACGTAACTCCATTTTTGGGTGTTTTGAGGTGTTTGATTCTGAATAATTGCTTCATTATAGATTTTCAACCACAGAGCATGTGTGGTAGTATTAGGTGTATGCCTTAGGAATTGGAATAAAAAACATGGTCTAACTAAAAAAAGAACTGTTACCTGGAATTGGAATTTGTTTTCCAATAATCTGTATGGCCATTTGCTAATGCATTCTATTTGCTGGTAATATTTCCTTTCATTTTTGGGTCTTCTTTGAGTTATTGTATTCTTTGCTCAACATCTAAAAGGGTGCAAGCATCTTAGGCTCTTAGTATCACCTTCTACTCTGATCAACCAGCAAAAAGTTCTACTTATGATTGTACTTTGATTGTTATTTTAAATCTTTTTATTGACAGGATCTGTGAGAGTGTAATTTTAGCTACATTTCCAATGAGTAGAATTTACTAATTTTTGCACTTCGCCAGATCTGACAAGGCAGGAAAGCTACTTGCAGAGGTGTTACGAAAAGGACTGCAGGGGAACAGGTCACATTCTTACAAGCAGTCCTTCCTTGAAAACATGACACTTGGATTGGCTACTCATCCATTTACTTTTGGGTGTTAAATATCATTTCAGGCCGGTTACACTTATAGGTTTTTCTCTGGGGGCACGGGTGATTTTCAAATGTCTCCAGGTTTTGGCAGAAACAGAAAAGAATGGTATGCTGAGATATACTCTGCAATGCTCCATTGCTTTGGTTCCCCCACCACCCCAACCACCCCCCCACCCACCCAAACACCCCCCACCAAAATTTTTTCCTTGAATCCATGATAGGCCTTAGGTGTATAACTTCTCTTGTTCCACATGCTGAAGTGCTTATATAATTGGATCTTTTCAGCTGAACTTGTTGAAAGGGTTGTTCTACTTGGAGCACCAATCCCAATTAAAGATGAGAACTGGAAAGCTGCAAGAAAGGTGATTGGTTTTTCACTGCATCGATCACCAATAAGCATCTTGTAATGCATAAATCAGTCCTGATTGCATATCAGCATGATCAACTGATGATTATTATTGTCTTGATTCTCACTACTCTGCAGATGGTAGCTGGAAGATTTGTCAATGCATTTTCCACAAATGATTGGACACTCGGACTTGCTTTCCGTGCTAGGTATGCCTAATGTACAATGGTGTAAAACTAAGTTGATTTACAGATTAATGTTAGATACCTTAATAAGTTTAAGTATACGAACACCCCCAATTCAGTTCCATGATTGCACAGCCAGCGTGTAACTTCTGTAAAGGTGAGCTTAATGCATAATGGAAGGGTGTTAAGTGTACAATTGTTATTGGGGGTGTCAGTGTAATTTCAAAGCTTATGGCAGTGGTTGGCTAAATTTACCCTTAGATCAATCGAGTTCGGCATATGGATCATATCCTAATTGGGGCAAACTTAGGTTATATATAGTTCTATCCATTTATTATCTTTGCAAAAAAACCTCTGCATGTTTTCTTCTATCATCACATGGATAATGCATGCTGCTCACTACATGG
Organism: Combretum micranthum; assembly: GCA_024138025.1. Lineage (NCBI taxonomy): Eukaryota > Viridiplantae > Streptophyta > Magnoliopsida > Myrtales > Combretaceae > Combretum > Combretum micranthum. The sequence continues at coordinate 474,857 of JAMXBD010000801.1, read as the reverse complement.
GTTACATAATGATCTTGATCTCAGGTGTCAGAGTGCACAGTTCACACTTCTGCTTTCATAGACATGAATATTGTTCGCTCTTTAGGCCAGCCCATTGTGGAACCAATGGTAGAAGATCCACTGAATAGTTGCGTTGATAATTTTCTCTTCTTTTGGCCATAGGTCCTACTAAGGGTTAAATCTCCATGTTTATCTGGATTTGTTTGTGTTGAGAATTAAAGCATAATAATGAACAGCCTTTTATTAGAGTCTCAAACTGCCGGAGCCTGTGATATTGTCGATTGAAATTTAGACATGTTTTTAGTACCTTATTTTTTATCACTTTTTATTTATTTATTCATTATTATTTATCAACTGCTCAAAGATTAGTTAATTTATTGGCCTTTTAATCTCTCATTCAGCATGTAAACATGCTAAAACATATCGTGTATTGTGATAATTTGATTAGATGGGAGACCTAAATTATGCTAAGTCCTAGGTTAAAGTACTTTTAAGTGTTTTTTTCCTTTCCCTCTTTTCTTGGGCCATAAATACTTATAGTTAAAAGAGTCATAATTCATGGAGGAGCAAGAATGACTGCAAACAGGATAAAACCTTTTAAGAAGTGGTGTGGCACTATGTTTTATTGATATGGTATATGGATATGTATGAACCGGAAAATCTTTCTCTAGATTGCTGGGAAGAAAATATTTTTAAGTTTGATAACATGTTTTCTTGTTCAGTATGTTCACTCAGGGACTTGCAGGAATCCAAGCTGTTGATACTCCCGGAATAGAGAATGTGAGGCTTCATAATTTATATGTAATTAAGAATTGATCCTATATGTATTAAGCTCATCCTCTTCATCTTTGTTGAAACTGCAGGTCGATGTCACAGAGATTATTGAAGGCCACAGTTCGTATCTATGGGCTACACAGGACATTTTGGAAAGGCTTGAATTGGATACCTATTATCCCACTTTCCGCATCCTTCCTGTCAAAGATAAGGAAAATGCCTCCTAACTGTGGGTCATATCTTCCCATTGTTATTGCAATAGTTTACCCTCTTATCTGGTTTGAGCCTTGGAGGCACGCGGATGTTGTCTACACAGCATACTTTTGTACATATTCCATTTGTTTTTTTCAAAGGTGACTCTTGATTGAGTGATTTTTATTCTTGCCACAGTTTTTCCATTTTGTTCTTTTCCCTTCTACACGAGGTAGTTTTTGGCTCATAGCATAATCTTTATCTTTTGACATTAATTTTTGCTGTCCCTGCCTTGACATTGACATCGACATCGACAACATATTATTTTATTGCTACTCTTTGTTTTTCCCACGTAGCATTCCATGTGATGCTAATGAATTGTGAGAAGACCCCTGTGTCGTTGCATCTGCACCATATTTCTCTATCTTAGATCTCACTTGATACTCTCATAATGATTAAGGGCGACAAGTTTCATCTAACTTGTCAGGTCGTCCTTAAATCTCAACATGTCTTTACACATTCACTCTTAAAAGTCAAATTTCATATGTCAAGGTGAAATTTGGGTTTCAGCAGCCAGCAGCTGAGACCATAACCATGTTCTTAACACCATTACCAAGTTCTGTTCCTCAGCTTTAAAGCGAATCCTATAGTAACATTGAAATAATGGAACTATCCATGCATGGATTATGGATTATAGAACTTAAAAGGAGGCAGACAATAATTATGGTATGGCCTACTACCATATCTAGTAGCTATAGGTAGATGGCAAGCGTTGTTTTTGTACGATTTGCATTTATTTACGTGATCTCTTGTGATCTTCTCATATGTCTCCGGCCTGTGGTGATGCAAACCTTTTGAAGACCACATGTAGTTTTAGACTTTTCTAGAGACTTATTTTTGTGGATCAGTTTTATCAGTACTTGGCCACAAATAGTTAAATTCGTGTCGACATATTTAATACCAACGATCAGTACTTTGTCACGTATGGATAGCATGCCATCTTGTCAAATCATCGTTTGGCCTCACACTGCTGATCGATCGTACATATAATCTACCGTGACAGTTGTTCTGATTTGGTGGATGGGGAGGTTTATAAAGCTTACAACTGGCCTGGTGTCTTTGAGATTTTCTTTCTCTCCTTTCCTTTTCCTCCCCTGTTAATGTCTTTTCCTTTGCTTGTTTTTTTTTCCCCAAATGGTACGTAATTTTTTTGCATATATTTAATGAAAATATAAATGTAAACGGGCCCCTTTTTGGAATTTACAAACTTCTTTTTTTAGAAAGTATTAAACTAATCTTGCAAAGGAAAAAAATTTTCGCTTTACTAATTTGTCAGAAAATTATTTAAATAAATACTAATTATATAAAAATAATTATCAAAATATCAATACAAAATCATATGTATAAGATACAATTTTATCTGTTTTATGCATGTTTCTATCTTACATGTGATTTTTGTAAAAAAAAAAAAAATTCCATTTATAGTAATTCCCATGTTAAAGATGTGAGTAAATCGAATTTTCAAAATGTGATTTTGCAATGTACTAAAATTTTAAAATCACAAGTTAAATGTGCGATTTTTTTGTTAGAAACAAAATTACATGTTTTAGATGTAATTATGTGGTGGTATTTCCATAATTAATATTACATAATTTGTATTTTAGATAATTTTCTTTTATAGAGTTAGCAAACATGGCTTACGTTTTTGCAAAATGCTATTGATTTTCTTTTTTAAGTTTTTGGCATGTATGTTGAGAGAATTCATTAAAGGAATTCTTTATTTAGTGCATGGTGAATTGGATGTTGCGGATAGTGAGACCTAATGCCAACAAAAGAACTTATATATTTCACTGATTTATTCATAGAAACGATCCCACAGGCTTTTGCATCATTGTAAATGCGGTATTTTGTTGGTGGTCCTTTTGAGGCCTTGACTTGTCGCATGAGTTTTAATTTTATATTTCCATATGTGAAAAGAAAGATAAATATTTTCGAATGTGAACTAGACAAAAATGTTAATAGATAACAACACTAAGAACATTGGAAAATAAAAATGAAACAAATTAAATAAAAAAAAATGACCTTTTTATTCTTTTACATATGGCTACGGTTTGGATAACTGTTTAATCAATTATCTTATCATTAAGATCGATTATAAAAGTTAATACAACAAGAATCTTAATGGTCAAATTTCGGATTAGTTGGTCAACAGACTGGACTATTGGAAAACCATACACGGTAATTTTGGTCCGGGAGACTGAAGCCATTTGCCAGCAGTTGTTCGGTTTCTGATTTTAAAGGAATAATGTATTTAATGGCAAAAGAGGAAAATAGTTGGGAACTCAGAAAAGCAAGATGGGAAAATATATAGAAAGATGTGATCTTGCTGTCCCATGTTAGTACGATATTCAATGCAAAGCTTTTTCTGGTTCCTGTTCTGCAGGCATTATTACACAATAATAACCAACGGCCAAGGTGGAATACTTTTATCATTTATCTTTCTAAAACAGTTAAAAAGGTCTCCTTGTCATGTTGGTGATAATTAGTTAAATTACCCCAAGACTGGATACTTTATCAACAGAGCCAAAAAAAATAAAATAAAACTTGTGAATTTATTAGTTTTAAGTCACAAAGAGGAATTAAATTATCACAAACCTGAAATCCAATTGATTTCTAATCTAAATCCTAAGGGTATTAACTTATCCCTGGGACATGTGAAAACAATAACTAGATTTTGCTTTATAACTGTAGTAAAACTTCCTTAAAAAAAGGTCAACTAATTACAATATCTTGGGTATCATTTATCAACAATAATGTCTGGATGGCTTTTTTTTTAAAAAAAGAAAAATCAATGGCTATGGTGGTTTTAATGAAATAAGATCTTTTAGATAATTGAAAGACTCAAATCAATTCCAACCATAATTAGATTTAATATTAAGACTATAGGCGGTCAACCGTCAAGCAAGAAGCCATGGAAGCAGATCATGAAATAAAGCAACAAGAAAGCGAAATTAGTGATACCACTAATAATACTTCGGCTAAGATTAACCTACTCATAAGGTCATGCAAAGCTATTTTGTACTACAAATTTGATATCAATTAGGAATGCGATAGCAATCCTCGTTGCTATGGCATCTTTCTTCTTCTTCAAAATGGTATGCTTTTACATTTATTTTGTACTAATTAATCTTATTTTTTTTTTTTAAATCTAGATCGATATAGATAAATTAAGTACACCTTACCTTTTCTTTTGCTTGTATCTCTGTGTAATCTTTTATTTTTGTTTTCCTTATGGTTTTGGAGCCTTAATAATAATATACTCTTGTGTTTTGATAATAATGTATACGAAATCTTGATTAATTTAGGCAACTTGATCTGTGTTTCTTTTCCCCTACCCTTAATTGTTCTTTCACTTTAATTATTTGTTGTATTAAAGTCAAGTGAATCAAGAAAAAATGGGATAAGTCACACCATGTGGGTGTTGTATTGATAATTTATTGAAAATAAGACCATGGTGTAAAATTATATTGATATAAAATTTCTTGAGAAGTTATGCAAGTTAAATCAAAGATGTGTTCGTTCATGAAAGATCTATATAGATTTAGAGAATAAGATTGCGTTAATCAATAAAACCACATTCTTTATCTAGAAGAAAAGCATTTTATCATGTGTAAGTCGAATCATTATATTCTTTTATGAAAAAACTAGAAATGTTTTTCCCTACATTCTTTCAAGATGCTTGCCTTCTTATTGCCACCGTGGTAAATCCAAACTATAATTGCTCATTTGTTGCTATCGATTATGCTTCAGTTTGGATAGTCCGTTTTTTATCTGTATCCATATCTGTATCTGTTTGTCATTTATTTGTTATTTGTATCTGATCTGTTTGATTTTTTTATAAGTAAAATTATTTGTTTGTCATTCATTAGTCATGTGTATTTAATCAGTATCGGGTCTGTTTTTGACCAAACAAACAAAAAATTAGTTCAAATAGACAGACGTGCCCAATATATATAGGATTCGGATATGATGTGACTGTTATTTACATTCTTTTTTTTTTTAAACTTTTTTGCTATTTCATTATCATATGTATGTTACGATAATTTTGACATTGTTTAATGATGAATAGCTCCAAAGGGCACTAAATACAATGCGATTAGAGCTATGGACGAGGATTATTTTGTTAGGAGTTTTCAATGTGCTTGTGCTGGTCAGTCCATCTACTATTCTACCCCTACTGGATCTCCAATCTTTCTAGGAGGAGACGTCTATTGCCTGCATGTGGTGGCATTGAGGTTATTTTTTCGTTTTTTATTTAATTTAATTTTATTTCTTGTTAATAAATATTCTCCAACCAGTTGTTTAGCATTTAAAAAAAAAAAAAGAAATTTCATGTTTTTTCACATTGATTATACTTGTTAATCTAATTTTAAATTCATTTAGTATAAATTCTCCCACTCTTTATTTAAAAATCTTGTAGAATATTTATAAATTGAATAAGAACGATAAGGGAATTCCATGATCCTATTGTTTATTTTACGGGATTGGTCTCTCATATTATTAGATAGCTCAGATTTTCATATCCAATCATGATTGAAGCATTGTAATATTTGTTGAATATCAATTCCTATATTAATTTTAATTATTGAACCATAAAACCTCCCTAGAATGACATATGGATGAAATTGCAAACAAATACATGTATTTGTTCATTTATAAAGACTAATCATACAATAAGAAGTTTTTTTTTTTGGCCATCTCGGTAATGTATAAATATATGATTTTGATAAGAATTATTATCAGTTTCCTTAACTTTTAATAGATTTTGGTATAGATTAATATTTTATTACTCTAATATTTCTCTTGCTGGATGAGAAGCTTATTAAGACCAGTTATGGACTGGCAGTTTGAAATTTAATTTGAAGTTTAAATAAACTAGAACACATGTGGAATCGTCTATCTAAAATTAATCTTCTAGATGAAGGTATGCTTATTAGCATAAATGGAAATTATTAAACTAAATTAAGCATGTTAACATTCGTACTAATAACATTTTAGCAGTTGATGCTCTATAGGTTTGTAAAGTGTTAAATTATAAGTTTTTTAATTCGTATGCGCCAGTATGATAATGATTTTAACCTGATTTTGATCCAGTACCCAAGCCAAGAAAAAGAGCTCCTCCCCAATGATGTCCGTACAGACCTTGATCTCCATCTCGAGGACGATTATGACATGATAGGTATAATATATGTAATTTAATTACTGCTTTCGAAGAGATACATGTAAAATCTTTTATTTATTTATTTATATGAGAGTTTCTACAGTCCCATCGATGGGATCATTTAGTTAAATATTTAATTGTTAAAATAAATATAGTAATTTATATATTAATTATTTGATAGTTTGATCACGATTACATATGATGTGAGCTATTAGATTATAGATGGACCATAGAATCTTTCAAATATTATATTGAAATTTGAGTTATTTTCTTGTGATATTTTAGCTAGGCTTCTTTAGTTACCTTATGTGCATCCCTTTTTTTTTTATTATTGAGAATATGACTATAGTTGTAACAATTAAGGCAGAACAAATATATGATAAATACATTAATTATAAGTGTTTATATTTTTAATTTTTGGAGAATTAATATTTAATTATTATTTTAATGCAATTTCAATGGTTGTATTTACTATTTTCAATATAATTTTCTCTAAATTGTAATAAAACGAAAAGTAAATACATTGTATAAAAAAAATTAAATTAAAAACATGAAGACTTATTATCATTTATTCCAAAACTATACATAAATATAACAAAAATTCTGTTGTTGTGGATTGACTAGTTCACTAAATCCTTTTCAAATTTTAGGTTTGGAATTTGAGAATGAAATAGCAAAATTAATCAAATGATGCTAAATAGTAACCCCAAGCGAAATATTTACTTTTTCTTATTCTTGAATTTCAGATTTATTAGGAATTCGCGACTTGTCACTTCAAAGGTTGTCGAAAACTTGTACTGGGTTGGTAAATACGCAAAAGAGGCAGTGAAAGACATAACAGGGCAAAACAAGAAGTGACACAAAGCCAGACAGGAGGGATATGGATCCATGAGGAAATTAGGAAACATTAACATAGTAATGATTTGTATGTTTCTCCCTATCACATTATGATGCTTATCCAAATGCTGTTTCTCTCTTTGATATATAGTAGTTTTCAAGATGGGAACATAACACTCCTAAAAGTTATGTAATTTTCAAGGGCATCACTTTAATATACCCTAAATATCAATATGTGTGGTATTTTGATGGCTGTCTTGACATCCGTTAACATTGCATGTTTTATATTTTTTAGACAATTTACAAGTTGATTGATTGTGTATTCCGGCTATTTCATGTGTAAAAATATATCACCGTTAAAAATATATTTAAGTAAATGGGTTAGATTTTACAAATTGAGCTTTTGTTTATGATTAATATCTTACTTTTTTTAAAAAAAATATAATATTAGCTGAATATTAGTGTAGGCCACATTTTCTAAACAAGTTATGAGTTGATAGGCCGCATATGAGGCAATTTGGTGCCTGAAAAATGTATCACCATTAAACATGAGATGACCTATTGTAGTGTTATTAATAGAATGAGAGAACACCTCAAAATTTTGAATATTTTTGTTTCAATGGATTAGATTTTACACATGGGGACTTTGATAATGATTAGTATCTTACTATTAATTTTGATATACCCTAAATATTAATGTGGGTTATTTTGATTGCTACCTCATGATAGGCATCAACATTGCATATTTTACATTTTTTCTAGACAATTTACAAGTTGGTTGGTCGTGTTTTTGACAATTTGATGTATGAAAAATGTATCAGTATTAAACATGAAATGATCTTTAAAAAATGTTATCAATTGAAGGAGAGGATATCTAAAATTTTGAATTTATTTTAATAAATGGGTTGGACTTTATAAAATGGAGTTTAATTATGATTAATGGATAAATTACATCGGAAAGTTTTAACATTTGGGGATTGGTTCAAAAGAGGTCTCAACGTTTGGAGAAGTGAGCCAATTGAGGTATGCTATGACACGTGTCAACAAGAGAAATATTTAATTAAAATTCAGAAGACTCGTCACGTTGTGATACGTGTTAATGGAGATCTTAACAACTCATCTTTCCAAACGTTGGGATGTCTTTTGAACCACTCGAAAAACTTTTCTAAACGTTGGGACCTCTTTTGAATCACTTGAAACGTTGGATCTCAAATGAATTTACCCTAAGTGTCGAGATCCTTCGGTGTAATTTACCCTATTATTAATATCCTACCATTTTTTTCTAGATGGACCCTAAGTACCGGTGTAGGTTATTTTGATGACTACCTTAGACCATGGACATCCATCAACATCGTATGTCGGCCGCGTATGCAACAATTTGATGTGTGAAATATGTATCACCATTTAAGATGAGACGATATTTAAAGAGCGCTATCAATTAAAGGAGATATAAATAAGTAAATGGGTCCGATTTTACAAATTGGAACTTTGATTATAATTAGTAATTTAGTATCCTACTATCTTTTAGCCATCTACTTCATTTGAAAAGGATTCTAAGTAATTTCTTATATTTCTAGCTACTATGCTTTTCACATTTTGCTCCTTTTCATTCATAGCAACACAATATATACGTGGAAGCCAACTAATATCAAAGGTGCATTGGATATAAATCATATTTCTTTAATGTAATGATATTATTGATTGTGAATTAAAACCTATTAGTGCCATCACCATCATTATCACCACTTGCAATTATATTAGTGATCAACGATTTGATAACAATACTAGTGCACTGTGGAAAAAGTAATCAATACATGGAAAAATTATATTTTAAGTAAGTATCTATTGATTTTAATGTTCAACTGAAATGATAATACGAGTCTTGAAGCATTGATTACATGTCAAATAAAGAAAATTTTTATTTTTCCTCTTCACTTTTCATAATGTCAAATAAAGAAAATTTTCTAGACCAATGTCCCAAACTTATTATTCCAAATATGCTTTTATGGGCTGTTTGTTTTATCATATTCTGATCATTTTGTCATCATATTTTTATCATGTTCAAACAAATATTTATCAAAAAACAGATACTGATGGAAAAATTAACAGTTTTACTCAAGAAGATACTAAACAGATGCAATAATGATATAATACATATATGATACTGATAAATTACAGATATAGATACGATATAAATATAAATAAAAATAATACTATTGTAAAGCCTATGACTTTATGTGGTATATGTTTTATAAGATTTATTATTTTTGAGCGTGAGTTTATTAATACTATAATCCATGTTCCACCAACATCGTTAAATAAATTTCCACAATAAAGCCTTCGATTTGTAGGTCATGCATTATTCAGCTTATTTCTTTGGAGCACATGTTTAGGGGAATATATATTTTCTTTTTAAAGAAATACATATAAACATCTATGGATCTCTTATCTCTGTCATACTTCTATTGAACAACCAGTTTTAATGTGCCACTTTAAAATATTGATCATTGTCCATATGGGCTGAGAAGGAAAAAGAAACACTTACCCAACCTAACAAACATAGGTTTATAGTTTACACTTAGAATAATCTCTGGAAAAGGATCATGCTTAAACCCTTTGTGATTGTTCTTGAAATATCAGTATCAAATTTACGAAAACCTATTTTTGAAGTTGAAAATCAAGCAGCAACAATACAAATATGGCTATCTGGGTAATAATACATTAATAATAGTAATCTTGAAAATATATATTAGGGTTAATGTCGCGAATGGTATCTGAATTTTGACAAAATATGCAATTAGATACATGAACTTTAGCATTAAAATATACTTTTCTTTTTTTGATAGTCGAAACATATAAATTCTATAATATCTACTGCAAATACTTCATAAATCAATACCATTCTAGTGTTTTTTTTCCTTCTTGTACAATAGAAAAAATTACACACTCACTTTCTTAGTACAAACCATTCAAGCTAAAATTGACTATTGTTCTTATCAAACTTTATATACACTTAACTCTTTATCTTTGTAATCAGTCATTTAGATCCCACGATCTTCAAAATGGTGTATTAAATCCCTAGGTGATCATTGCCTTATTAATGACAAATTAAAATCGAGAAAATATTAAGTATTAAGAATTTTCAAAAACTAGCAACGAATCAAAAGGATTTCTCTCTTTTCAATGATTTTATGTTAATGTTATAAAATTAAAAATTGTCAACTAAATTATTCAAGAATAAAATAGTATAATATAGTTTGAAAGCACATTTATAAAGATTGGGGAAAATTGCATGTGCATCTCCTTATCTCTATTTTACGTGCACTTAACTCCATTATATTTATAAACCTCTACACGATAATTTAATTCTAATAATATCAAATTAGAAGAAAAAGAATAGTATTAAGAATAAAAAGATTTAAAAACTAACACAAACGGAAAGGAGTGCTCTCTTTTTCATGATTTTATGCAATTGTCATAAAGTTTAATATTTTTAAGTAATCTATTCAAGTAATTAATAGTATATATGTCAAAAAGCACACTATATTAAGATCCGAAATCCTAAATACTCAATCTCAAAGATGCAGGAAGTCAGCACATATATGGAGCAAATATAAGGAGATATTTACATTTTTTTTAACACCTGACATGTATAGAAGAAATTCTAATATATATGTATGAGATAATGGCATACAACTACCTTTGTCCTTTTTTTTTTTTGGGCAATTTAGCACCCAAAGTTTCACTTTTTACAATTTAATGACTTGACTTTGAAATAAAGTTTAGTTTATAATCTCTTAGAGACACCGAATCAAACTTTGTTTCAAAATAAGAGTACTATATTGCAAAGGATAGGGACACTAATTTGAATATTGTTTTAAAGTAGGAATAAACTGTAAAAGATGAAATTTTAAAACACTAAATTATCAAAATTAAAAAGTAGAGTAGATATATTTCCTTTAATTTATATATGTATGCGCCAATAAACTTTGAACTATTATAATGTGAACTTCTATAGTTTCTTCAAAAGGATTGTATTTAACAATTCAATCAATTATCTAATTGTTAAAGTACGGATGAATCCGTTAAATAATCAACGAGACCGAACCTATTGGAATTAATGATTAGTATAGAATTTTTCAAATACTGTTAACCTAACTAAGAAAGTTTATCTTTACGTACTCTCATTTTAATTATTATAGGTTTGACTGATAATTTGAGTAAAAGGTACCTATATTAACAACGGTGCCCATTAAGAAAATTACACATGGAAAAATGTTATACATTGAAACTCATACGTGGAACTACTCTCCCATATGATATATAATTAATTGACAAATTAAGTGATAGCACTCCGAAATATGCATGTAGCTTTTTTCCCTTCTTAATTTTTTTTTCTTAAATTTAAAATTTAAAAATTTTAATCTCAGCAGTCAAACCCATGCCATCTGAGGCAGCTGAAGTCTTTGAGTTTGAATAAAGAGTCTACAGACAAATCTTAGTTTTTTAATTTCAAGAGACCCACAAGATGGTGACAACCTTTGTTTCCAATAATATATGCTACTAAATTATTGATAAAAGTTGAAAAATCATAATTTGTAGCATAGAATGTTCAAAAGTCATACTTACAAATTTAGCACTTCATTAAAATTCAAAAAGTGAGACTTTAAAGCGATTGATCGAATATTATATGCTTCAGAGGAGTAGATTTATTATAAACACTCTCTCTTTTATATTTGTTTAATATATACATATTTATGGTTCTTTTAATCATATACTTAAGACTTCAAAATCTTTAAACACTGTGTTTATTATTAGAGGCTTATTTACTATTTAATTAATAATATTTATTTATATATTTTGGCAATAATTAATGGTTTTATAAATTAAATTTACTTTTCTTTTTATAAAACTACGAGTTATATTCATAGTAAGATTTACCAAGGATAACGGATACATTTAATGCTACCTTGTACTTCAATAATCTTATAATCTTATTTTTTCCTACATATTTCTTGTCTTAGTGAATATTCAATAGAAAATCAGGATGATACAATAAAAATACATATATCATTTAAGGATTGTCCAATCAAAATAAAGACCAATGAAAATGAATATTTCATTTCCATATTATAGTATAGATATATATAAATATATTTATATTGTGCTTTCAATCCTAATTGAATGAATTGAAGGTATATTTATGAGGTTTGTCATTATAATGTTACCCATGAAGGAGGATTGCATAATTTTAAAATGTTTAAATGTTTTTATGCCTTCTAATTTCATTTATGGAGTACTTTTATAATTTTCTCAAAAAAATCTACATTTAATGCCAAACTAATTTTACATTACATACAGAATTAACATTGGTTTTGTAATAAATAATATTGATTAAATAAGGGAGTAAAATGAACATGAAGCTGTAGGCTTGTAGCATAATATGCTTGCACCTTGGGCTAATGATTTTTTATCTATTCCTTGAAATCATTAATTTCACTTTTAAAGAGGATTTAATGTCATCTTCTAAAGATAAAATTATCATTGCATTCTATGCTTTGTAATATATAAATGTTTCAACAATTTTGAGAAAACACTATAGATGTATTTGATTTCAGGAAAATTATAATCTCATCTATTTTTTTATATATTTAACGGGACTAGTCTATACTTCTTATATTAATTATTATGCTTATTTTAATGGTTCATAGTTGACTGTAAGGTTCCGTCTACAGGACTGTAGAAGTCCCTTTTGATTCTATTCTACTTTACGAATGTTTACAAATATAAGAATTGATTTATTGTTTCGATTAAACATTCAATTCATTTCTATCAATTTCAAATATAAGATTCTTGTGTAGTAGGTAACACAGTTTAGACTATGGGTCCATAAATCAAACTGTTCGCTCTTGTCAAACCCTTATGTACCAACATGATTAAATGGATGTAGGCAACTATTCTACAAATATTCAAGAGCTTCTCCTAATTAAGACTTAAGATATCTGAAAAATGCCGGCATCTTATCAAACTTATTCTAGCTTATAAGATCAACAAAGACTTGAAATAGATGGTGCTACTTATTTACAAGAACAATATTGGCATCTCAATATTCACAAGATAATATAAAATGATTTTAATTTTATTATATTGAAACTATAGCTTAACCTAACGTATGGAATATAATAATCTTGTGACTATGGCGGTGATAGAAACCTGGGTCAAACTTGGTTTCACATTAATTAGTTTAAAATGGGTTGTTGAAACAGGCAACGGACACAAACAAACGTAGAATGGGTGCAATGGATCTGGAGAAAGTTAAAGTTTGACTAATCGCCATGGAGAGCAGTTGTATTTATTTTGATTAGAATAACGTTAGCGTGATGTATTCATGTATTGACTATTTTGTGTTTTCATTTTATTTGCCGTTTAGGTTTTCTGTTCGACTTCTTCTATATCTCTATGTTTCAATGTTTCGTGTGGATCTTTCAAAAGAAGACTGTTTATGAGCCCTTTTGTTAGAAGTTTATTAAAAATCAACCAGACAATTTTTTATTTGTTCTTGTTATTTGTGTCGTTAATAGTAACAAGATATTTAATGTTGTGAATACTAATAATTTTTTATTATCATATAAAAAATAGTTTAACTATTTTTGTCTATTTATATCTATTTTTACCACTTTTCCTTTTTCTTTTCCTCTTTCTCTTATTTTGTTTTTCTTTTTTCTTTTTTCCTATGAAATGATCCGGTCAACCATGTAGGTTGCACAAGCTGAAGGCTCAAATTGATTAAGACCTAAAAATTTACTGAGTCGCATGGATTAGAGGCCTAAACCGTTCAAAACTTGATAATTCGTTAAATCAATTGATGAATCATGACTTGTATAGCCGATGTCGAGGTCTAGTTTTATTTTATTTTTTACTTGTGACTCACAATGTGCCATGTGGAAGAAGTTATCTGATAAAATCTTTTAAATATGAAACTGGTTTATTTTTTATTATTTTTTTTCAAGGCCTTTTAAGATGTCCACTTTATGTAGGGTCACTCGTGTGAATGCCTACACACCTTCCTGCTATGAGACCCTTTTTCTTATTGGATGCATTAATTAATCCATAACTTCAAACTTGTTCCGGTGCTTTTGTTGAATGTTTCTTTAAAATAATTGTCATAACCTACTTTACCCTAAAAACCTCTTTCCTGCTTGGGATTTTAAGAAAAACATGAAAATAAATACTTCGATGTAACATGTATTAGTAGCATCATATAAAGAAATACTAATAGTAATTACAATAGATTTTATAACGTATAGAAATTACAATAACCTCGCCAAGAGCCAAAAATTTATAAATTATTAACATTAGAAAATGGTAATTACTTCTAAATTATACAGACATTGTTGATTTCCATTTTTATTATTTCATTTAAAGTTACCAATACTTCCTAACTTATTTTCGAAGTTATTACTTCCGTATAAAAGAAGAGTAGTATTTCTATGTATATGTCTTTCTCCAAATAGATTAAAAAATAATTTGTTTATTAACCCATTGTTATTAGAGAATATTATTCTTGTAGAGTAGGCTATTCACGGCTGGATTGAGCTTTCGAAGGTATAAACTCGATTTATTTAATAAATTAATGGTTTTGAGTTGGAGTTTCGATTTGTTTATATATAATATATATACTATAAATAATATTATAAAAAAAACTGTTCACGAGTCTGGTTTACTAGCTTTTAACGAGCCAGTTTATAATCTTACGTATAAACTTGATGAAAAGCTTAAAATCGATTCGTTTAATTAAATGAGTTTTATTTTAAGTTTTTATTACTCATTTTTTAAATGGCCTCGAGCCTAAGTCGTTTTGTAACGAGTCTAGGTTTAAACAGGTTGCGAGTAAAATGCTTGGTTTTGTACTCTGATGGAAGAGTAGTCACATGTGATGTCATGATTGAGTAATTTTTTTTTTTTTTTTTTACCAAAATTTATGAGCAAACTAAATTAATTGTTTACGTGACGTCTGACTATTATTAGAAAAGTTGGCGACGAGAATAAGCATGACTTCAACTGTGAGAAACTGCGAGAATCCGGCGTTATTACAAGCCTCACGATACGGGAATTGACAGTGCGATCGTGGATGGCCATCCTTACTTCAATGATTTCCCACAGGCCACAACCGCAAATTTTGAGACAGGTCATTTAATTGATTAATCACTTCCACTAAATACTTGAAATATATAAATTATAAGTGATAATTAATAATTTTTTTTATTTTGTCACAGTATGTATTAAAATTTTATTAATACTTATTTATGGCGTCTAGTATGCCATAAATTTTTCTCTAACATTTTTTCTCTCCTCAACGACTCATTGGTCAAAATAAATATTGGCCTGAGAACATTTGAAAAAGTAATATTGAGTATTGATAATTGACAAATATTTAGTTTCCACTGTGCATCCTGCCAGCTTCATGTATGATGAGTATTTGTTTCGTCATGTCTGAGTCATTTTAATATTGTAGACAATATATCTCTCACCTAATGATTGTTAATAAAAATTATCATAATATCTGGGGAGATTGCAAAAATCAATACCCAAGTTTTATTTTATTTTTTTTATCAAATTATATATATATATATATATATTATTTGAAGTTACTAAATATTATATACAATCAAATGTTACATGTTAATTAAGTTTACTAATTTACCTACGCCTATTCTTTTGAATTGCTGATTATTCATTACATTATTTTTTAGATATGATAAAAGCAGTAAGGTTGGCAATAAAAAGTTTATATTAATTGAGTATGACCTCCACTATTTTCATATTTAAGATGCAATAAAATTTTGAATCAATTTATTATTTTAGTGATTTTAAACTTTTGGTAGTATTGTTAGGCTTATATTGACTTGTTCAGCTTAATTAGATTCAAACCGACCAATCTTATGAATAGCTTGGTTAAATCGTTATTTAACGCTAATTCAATCCGATTTTTCCTGTTAGATTTATTGGCTTTAACGTTCTAGCATGAGTGCATGATCGTGTCAAACTATCGGGCTAGATTTTACAACATTTTATATAAATTAAAGAAAGGGGTACATAGAGCGCAGACAATGATTTTGACGTCCCTTTTTCACCACCCACTCGAGATAGTTCCTCCGGACTTGTGGATGCTACATACGGCTACGGCCATTCGATGTCGACCTTATCATAGCCTTTAAAAATAGTGAAGTGCTGCATATAATATCTTAGGTTTCAATGCATTAGTTGGACATTGACTGCCACCTAAATATAGTTGATAGAGCCAATTTGTCGCTTTGGATAAGTGTCCTCATGGGATGTAGATAGTTTTCCTTTCTTTGCTTGATAATGCAGGAATTAGGAAAATATCTCATTGGCACCCCCAGAAGTAATATGAAAATATCTGAAACTTGAAACAATCCAGAAATCTCTTTAAGCTAGTTTTTAATTATTTACTTACTTATTTATAATGTTTCATTATTTTTATGTTAATACTATATTTTCAATTTTCATTGAAAAACCAAAATCCTATAGACTGCACTTTTTCTTTCTTTCTTTCTTTTTTTTTTTTTTTTTTGTATAACTTTGATATCATTATTCAAAAGTAAAAATATATTCGACGAATTAATTTTCAACATATCTTAAATAATCTTTCCCTATCATTTATCATTGTAGGTTTGAATTATAAGCCTAAATGCTATATATGAAGCCTGCAAAAGTAGAGTAAAAAATGGAAATCAACCATTTTAATGAATCCGGCTACAAGTGGAAGAAATGTCAGCATTACGATACGCTTATGATAGACCTTATAGCCAAATTAACTAAAATTTTGGGCGATCGAACAATACCACTTTCACTTCATACAAGGGATATATACATCACACCATTTACAAATTAGCAAACCTTAGGTATCTATATATATATGGCTGTTTTCTCTATTTATACATAGTTTGTGATTCTTTTGTGCGTAGTCAAAGGAAAAACATCCATATTGAACTAACATGCCACCAGTTAGATTAAAGTTCTGTTTAGATTATTTGTTTTTATTTGTATCCACATTTGATCCATATATATATATATACATATCTTATTTGTATATGGTTTATTTGATCTATTTATAGATAAAAATATTTATTTTTCATCTATATATGTTTTTTAACGAATAGTCTAACACCGAAATGACTCTGTGCTATCAATATGCCAATGGACCAAATAAAACCTAAACAGTAAATAAGTATTTAGCCATATTTTTGATAAGCAGTAATAATAATGATTAGATTTTATAAAACTATTCATATGCTAAATTTTTATTAATAACACCACTAATAATATTATGTAGGGTGTTTATTAATATTTTTTTTTACAGTAAAATGACTTTATCGGTCGATCAAATATAGCCAAAGGTCGCCCCTCTATTTATATGATGATATTAGTAGTTGGCTCCCAGCTGTTTTGGTCCGAGTTATCAGCTCAAAATCTCTTTTGTCTTGTTTTCCCTTTTATGTTCTTTTTAGTATTGCTATGTTACACCATCTACGCAACATTACAATAACTTTGATACATTATCTTATTAGGTAGGGTTAATTGGTCCAAAATTATCATTTTCTTGGACTCATACTGTCTTCAGTTCTAACTTTTAGAAAAATTTTATGATTTCGCTATTAATTTTAACGATTAAATTGTTAATGGGATAGTCCCATCGATAACACCTTAAAACCTCCCTAACTTTTTTTTACGTATAGATTAAGTGTTTATTATGGTGTAATTGAGTAAATAGCACTTATGAGTATTAATCGACATTATGAGGGTTCATTATGAAGGCATTGCGGCAACTGCTCCCATTGATTTATAATTTTTCTTAAATATATATTATGCATGTAAACAATTATTTTTACTAATTACATTTTAATTTAATATATATTTTTAATTTAACATTATTTACTTATTAAACTTTGCTCCTACTGAATAATTATTCTAAATTCGCAACTGGTGTTTTTTCGAACACATAGTTAAAAGATATATCAATGGCAAACTATACTCTCTATATTATTGAAATAAAAATGTCAATTTCATTGGACTTTTATTTCCACAATTTGCTTACAAAATCAAAATACAATGATACATAGTAGGGAATTATAAACATATCTTATATCGACATTAAAAAAAGAGAAGAAAATAATTCAATTTCTTCTCTTCACATTTATCCCTTTCATTTTCCTAATTTAGAAAAGAAATAAAAAACGGAAAATCCAGCAAAAAAAAAGTAATAACCATTATTTCCATATTTTCTTTTTCACTCACTTTTCACATTTATGTTTTTTTTTTTTCACTTAATAAAGTGATGCACCGATTAATCTCGGGGTAGGAACAGCAACGAGTCGACTCGCCCTTGGCGCAGTGAGTCCAAACACATCCCCCATATCCATCTCACTCGGTTTCATGCCATCTGGCAATTCCCACGTGAAGCAATGGAGAAGGTGCGCCACCGCCAAGTCAAGCGCGTAGAGACCCAGCTGCATCCCCGGGCACGACCTTCGACCCGACCCGAACGGAATGAACTCGAAATTGGCCCCCTTGTAGTCGGGCACTCCAGGTGTCAAAAACCTAGACGGTTTGAAGCTCTCGGGATCCTCCCATGCGGTGGGGTCTCGTCCGATTGCCCACGCGTTGATCATGACGCGTGACCTCGCCGGGACGAAGTAGCCAGAGACGACGGAGTCCTCGGATGTCTCGTGAAGGAGGAGAGGGATGGGTGGGTGGAGGCGGAGCGTCTCCTTCAATGCGCAGCGGAGGTATGTGAGCTTTTCGAAGTCGAATTCCTCCACGCGCCTGTCGAGGCCGACCACGTCAGCGAGCTCTTGTTGGACCTTTTTAATTTCTTCTGGGTATCTCATTAGCTCTGCCATGGCCCACTCTATGGCGGATGCCACCGTCTCCGTGCCGCCGAACATCACATCCTACAGAATTTGATATAATAGAAGACCATTCAATACTTACGAATCTTAAAAATATGACAAACAATTTTAATAAGGGAACTTTTTTTTTTTTTTTAGCACAAGTGATGTTTTAATTAATAAAATAATTATGACCAATGGACTTATAACGTGATATTCAATGACTCTAATGACCGTGTAATTATAATCATCTGAAAAAATAATTATGATAAAATTATTAATATATATCTTTATATTTATTTTAGTAAAATTTTTATTCTATTAAACAAATATAATAATTCATATATTAAATATTTCAACAATTCGATTATAGTTGAATATGAAATTTAAATTATTAAACTACAGAATCGGTCTCTTTAAGAGAAACCACGAGACCTCTATTATCTTTGTACCCTTAAATCCTCTAAGTTTTTGTAAAATATGCTTTTGAATCCAACTTTACTATTTTTCGTTTTTGATAAAATGATTAATAAAAATACTAAACGCACGTTTTCAAGTATTTATTAACAAACAAACAGATCACATGAGTTCAAAAACAACTTTTTCTTTCCTAAGGGAAAAAATGAAAGATCTAAATGTACAGCTTCATAAATAAAATACCTAAGTAGCTAACTAGCAATTTGAGACTGTATCTGTAATTTATCTTAAATTAAAAGAACAAGGAAACAGAGATCACTATGTTCAAGAAACTAGCATAAATGTGTATTTTGATTCCCCTTTCACAGATTGCAAAGCATAACTAATTTCCTAGAATAGCTCATTTAAGGATATAAAGTCCTAACAACTTAACTTTTCTGGGAATTTTATATTTTTATAATTTTAAAAAGGAAACTGGCGACCGTGATGCATAGTATAGGTTTACAAAAACCGACGTTGGCAGTTGTCCTCCAATTAGGTGAGACCTGAACTACAACTGTTTTTGATGAAAAGTCAAAACTAAAAATTAGGTCTTGGACCCATGCAATAATTCCATGTTTATTTGGATCTGAAGAAAATCTGCCAAACCAATAACTGAGCCGGAGACCGGAAAAACCTACTACATCCCACATACATGAAAATCCGTCCATAAATTACATTATAGAGGACATATTATCTAAATTACCGGATCAACATCTGATCATACTAACAAAATACTGAATATATTAATTATTATATTTATATTTAATGATTAGCAGATCCGCAATATGTGTGAAAATTAAGTAATATCATATATGTAGAACATTAATTGAGAAAATTTAATAATACTAAAATAATATCCATTAATTGTGTGTGACGTAAAAATTGAGTGCATGAAATAAAAAAAAGGTTTTAGTAAATTAGTTGTTGAAAACTAAATAATTGTCTGTCTTGTTCCATTATTTTGAAAATTAAGTAACTATCTGTTATAGCATGAGAGAGAAAAGTGAAGAAAAGAGGAAAAAATGGATTTAATAATACTAAAATCAGTCACTTAATATAGGGGAAGTGGTAAAAAAAAGAAAACTATATGTTAGATTTTTGAAGTCCAATTAATCCATATTGCCTTAATCTATAAATCTAGATTTATAGATTTATACAGAAAAGACATAATACGTGACATGTTATATGATACTAATGGCCTATATCTTACTATTTGCTAAAATTGGGCTTGGATTCTTTAAATTTTTTCCCCTTTAATTTAACTCAATTTATATATTATGTCAATTACCTATATTAATTAAATATCTTATGCTAATATTATAACACCATTGTTTTTCTTTCACACACACACATATATAGTTTAGATATCAATTTCATATGTATATATATAATAGTATAATGGTATTACTAGCAAAAAAAAAAAAAAAATAAATAAATAAACCCAAAAAGTGGAAATAACAAGCGTCTTTGTAAGGAAAAAATATTTAACCAATAATATATGCCATGTAGTGGCGTGTAACTATTAATCATACGTTTCGTATGAAATTATGAATGAGATAAAAGTCAATTTTTAAAGTAATCATTCCATATAATATCGGCCAAATACGTTGTGGTCACCCAACCCCATTGCACGTGTATGGAAAATCAAAGCATATCCACATACCATGATAATGGCCTTGATGTTGTCTCTTGTCAACTTGATTGCGTTTTGCAGATCCTCCGATTCATTCACTTTCGCTTCCTCACTGTAAAACGCCAACAGATCATCCACCATATCCGTATCACCATCATCTCCAACTCCGTTGTTGCTCTCCCTCTTCGTCATGTGATCATCAATGATAGTATCAATAAATCCATCTAACGACTTGCGTGCCTTAAAAAGCCTATCGTTGAGACCTTGTGGATCCACCCATGTCAAAGAAGGTATAAAATCGGCAATATTGAAAGCACCAAAGAGTTTGGAGAATTCTTGCAATATGCCAATGAATTCATCCTGCCCATCGTGCGAACTCGACCCGAACGCGGCCCGGTAAATAATATCCCGTGTTAGGTTGAACACCAATTCACCGATGTTTACTGGGGTTCCGGTGGAAGCAGCCACGGTCCGGACGGTATGATCCACCTCATCACGGACCGATTGCCAAGACTCAGCCCGTTTTCGACTAAACAGTTTCATAACGCACAGTTTCCTCATTTGGCGCCAGAACGGGCCGTAATGAGCGAAAGCCATGTCGGCCCGGTCATAGGTTAGGTAGCTTATAGCAATGGTTGCGGGCCGGTTTGAAAAAATGTTGTCATGGACTTGAAGGACTTGGCGGGCGATGTCAGGAGACGACACTGCCACCATGTGGAGGTACCCCATCTTAAGGTGGAAAATTCCACCGTATTTCTTGGCAAGGTTGGCAAGCCCGCGATGAGTCAGTTGATCCATCATCAGCATATTGCCAATAATAGGCAGGCCTTTTGGGCCGGGTGGATATGGCGGCTTCCGGCGAATCAAAACGCCTAATAAGACAAGAAATGGGATTATTAAGATGATGGCCATAGTATATGGTTGATCAAGTGGAACAGATTGCAATATGGAGTTATAATCCATGGTTTAATTTTTTTTTTTTTTTTTCCAAGGAAATGTTTGGTTCCTGGTATTGAGCTGAACTTGCTGTGTGTTTAAAGCATAGGATAGATATCTTGTGGTGCAACTTGGAATGTTGCTAGTTTGGAGAAAGATATGGTGATGTCTTATATACAAGTTTTTAGATGTCATTTGTCAATATGCCCGACAAGGGACAATAAAATAATTATTTTATTTACGACTTGCGTAATTGTTTTTCCAAATGTAGTTGTATTTCATCTCCCATGAAGTATTATATACTCTTTTCTTCAACAAATGAGTAAAAACAGTGGGACCACATCCTCTTGACATTATTTCTGGTTTTCACACTCTGATATATAATCTTATGTATATATAAATACGATATAATAAAAAATATCCCTCTTTATAATTACTTACTTATAGAAAATAACATATGTAAAAGCATATAATTCTTGTTTAATGACATTTTAATTACTCTCTACTATCTACTTTTACCATACTTCAGTTACATCCATACCTTCCTGTATCACCTACCTCTCTCTCACTTCAATATTTTACACGTTTTTATGGCAAGCTGTGAATGTACCAAAGGACTATTTTCAAGTAATTCATATTTTCTTTTATGCATATCACAATACATGCCGTACCAATAAAGGCCTTGTTTGGTTTTCTGGTTTTTGGTCGTTTTAGTTTTTTTTTTTTTTTTTTTTTTCAAATAAACTATTTATTAAGATGTAGTATCCGATGAAAAATAGACCTTTTTACTCATTAATAAATTAAACAGATAAGATATATGTAAGATACATATACAGATGAAAATCAGACAATCTAAACAAACCCTAATAACATGATTCATAAAAAAAGCTTTATTTGCTCGTTTAAAATAGAGCAAGAGTTCAAAAATGATAAACATATCTTATTCATGCAATATATAAGGGGGGTTTGTTTTAATAGTTAGGTCATTTTAGTCTAATAGTACTTATACTTAAATCTTATAGAAAGCGAGAAAAAAAATTTTAAATCTTATTAAAAATCCATTATTCTTTTAACTCTTAATGAGCACTTATTTACCTCTCTCTCTTTCTCTTTTAAGAGAAATAGAGGATCATGATTATGTGTTTATATTTTATGTTGTAAAATAGATTTTAATATAAAAAATTTGATTTTTAGGGATAAAAATTTTATAATGGAAAATTGATTTTTATGGTAGGATTTTAAAACTCAATTTCCCAGTAGCATTTGAACCCTTGTACCTTTTTTAAAAGTGAATTGCCTTTCCATGATGGTGTTAAATGCTTGAAAATATATAGGATGGAGAGGTGGCTGTTTAAGCCCCTTGCAGGTATAAAGAGTTAATCCATAATTTTGTCTTCCTCTTTACTAGCCGACAATCTTTTCTAGAAGGTCGAGTAATTGACTCAGGTTTCCTAAGCCGCCCATACTTTTACTAGTTGTGTCCTGGCAACTAGTTACAAATTGCGAAAAGTACATTAACCGTTCCGTCAAATATTCATTATCCAGTAATTTTTTCATTCGTAATATATAAAGGATAATTATTAAGACCATTTTATAGTTTTTTTTTCTCATTATTTTTTTTTATATATCCCTCTCCAATAGAATTAAAAGGTTAAACAACAACATTATTTTAGCCTCAACAACTAACTTTTTATTCACTCAAAATAACAGATAAAGGTATTTCTAATTTTCCTCCCACTTTAATATTATAATTAATAAATTGAAGTAAATACTAAAACATATATTCCTAGCAATGAAATTTTAGATGAAATAAATGCTGGACTACATTGATCTTAATCTATTACTAAGTTATAACTTTCTAATTCTTACCTATTCCCTATGATGAAATAAATAGGCCATAGGAGACCCATAACTAGAATCCACAATAATAATATGGGCATAACATTTGTTTGTCATTCTTATAAAAAAAATTACCATAATATAGTTTCCACAAACTCAATTACCATTTTACCATAGCAAAATTGTAATTAGAAGATAAGATTTTTGAAAATGCAAATAACTCGCGTATCTTAAATGAGATAGACAAAAGTTGTACATCCAAATTCACATCTCAAAATTGCGATTTTTAGTACTTTAAACAACTTAGACGTAGCAAAGATGTTCGAATTATTAATCGGCCTTGTGTTGAGTGCATCAATGATGGAGACATAGGCAATAGCAAAGACGTCGGGGACTTTGTTCTCAAACACAAAGATGCTGTATCTAGTGTTGTAAGAGACTAGGCCATAGAGGTTAGAGGAGAAAGAAGCCATGGAAAAGACATGGTAGCTGACCTCAATAGAGATGAAATAGTTTAGACTTGTTTCGAGGTCTTGGACTTCAGTTAAGAGGAAGTGGACGTAAGAGACTAGGGCATTTTTGTGTGGCATGTCAATTTGTCTATAGAACGATGCAAATCACATGTCCAACTTGAGATTTGTCCATTGTATAATGTAAATTTCACGCACATGCGATTTTTATGTAAGCCACATGGGACTTTGTTACTAAACGTTTGCTAATCAATTTTCTATAAATCTTATTAGCATTACCAATTAGGTTGATGTTGCATTTGGTACCTAAACTTTTTCCAAAATGTACAATTAGTTACTTGAACTTTAAAATGGTCAATTTAATACATAGTCAAAATTTTAGCGTTCATCAGTATTATTTTAGCTAACAATGTAAACTCCATTTGCTAAGCTCACACTCATACCGCTTGTTCACTTCACCATAAGGAATACGGGGGGAAGATTTCCTATTTAAAGGGAATATAATAGGATTGTAATGACTATTACCGTGTTCATTTGCTATAAAAGTTAAAACAAATAATTATTAGATTTAAAGGAAAAATATCTATAATACCCTCTATATTTATTACAGAGAGATGATAATTATATATGTGATATTTTTAAAATAGGGATATTTATGACAAAGTTGAAAAATAGATCATTGCATAATAATTCATGGGATAGAGACATGGATTCCTATTCATCATTTTATATAATAATAATTCATTATAAATTATCATTCTTCTTAAATGAGCATTGTATTAGCAGCTTTACATCGAGCGAAGAGGGAATGAATAACTATTCATGTCGAGTGAACAGACTGATAGTAAATGGGAAAGTGACACACTTTACGAATGCATTAAAAAGACTAGAAAATTAGACAATTAAGCAAGTGGATTAACACATATACTAAGGTTGGTAGAAATTAAATTGCCTATTTAATTGTCTAATTAGACAATATATAAGTAAATTTGTTTGCTTGATCATCGAATCGTTTAATTTTTAATAGGTTACTTGACACATGTCACATTGCCATTAGATGAGAGTGCCGATTCCACAAATAGAGTTAACTTTGTTAATTGAGGTAGTATTAATGAACTTGAAAATTTTTGTTAGGTATCAAATTAATTATTTCAAAGTTCAAGTAGTTAATTGTATATTAATGAAAGTTCAGATATAAAATGTGATATTAATCTATTTAATCTATCCAGGTGCTGCAAATTGAGGAAAAATTCATAATAATGTTATATAATTATCTACAAAGTCACAAAATAGTCATTTGTCTACAATTTCGGAGTTCTTAATAAATCATAATAAATGGACATATGATAAGTATAGAAAATTCTGTAGTTAATTAAATTAAAATTCATAATTCTTATTACTTTATTCTAAAGCTTGTTCCCACATTAGAACTCATAGTTAATCGTAGAGATCATCTTCCTCTATCTCATCAACACTTGAAATTACATATCCCAAGCATGGGTGTAAGGTGAAGCTCGATATCATGCAAAATACATAGACATGATATATTGTATACACACCAAAATAGATATACTAACATACAAATAGTAATAAATAACACACACAGGTTCAATTGGTTGTCATGTTTAGATGTGGACAGTTTGTATAAACAAATCTTGTATTCTAAAGTTGGATGCATGGGTACCTAGAGTCCATGAGTCATGTGGATTCTCAAATCCCTATAGCCCAAAAGTCAAATAATCCAAAATATCCTAAAAATATTTTAAAATTAATAACTTAATCAAAGTGTCAGTTTAGTAAATAGTTAGACTTTAAACAAGGGCAATATAGTAATTTTTGTATCTTTTAAAGAATATATTTTTTGGTAGAAACTTTTAAGTAGATTTAAGGGTCTGTAATTGCCATTATGTCATTTCATTGTTCAAGAAAAAGACAATATCCATCATCCTCTCATATCTTTCTTCTAATATCGAAGGGATTCAACAAAATTGTTATAGGACTAGGGAAGAACTCCAATGACAAAGTGATTGTTGTGAAGTGGACGTTAGGAATTCACAAGAAATTCAGAAGGAATCCAATAGGTAACATAGTTTTTATGCCTTTTTGTTTCGATCTTGAATGTTAAATGAAGTATAGGAAAGTGGCGTGTTTTAATATGGTTTTAAGGGGTTAAAAACATGGATAGGAATGTGTTAAAGTGATGGAAATAATCTTAAAAGAGTTCAAACGAATGTCAATATAGAATTAAGGCAAAAAATTTAAAATAGGGCGTTTTCCTGAAGCGCACGGCATATACACTACCCATGTTTCAAGCCATGTACCTCTCTGTGAGTTAAATCACGTTTTTCCCAGAATAGAACAGCACAGCCAGTGCACGGCTACATGTATCTAGCCGTATTTCTTTTTGTGTTTCAACAAAGAAAAGAATGCTCAAAGAACACGACATGATGTTCCCAGTTGTGTTCCCCTTGGTGCTTAAACTTTTATGTTTGGAAAAGAACACGAGAAGATATGTCAAGTCGTGTTCCCCCAACCCTCCTCCCCGTCGTGCACCACTCGTATACCTTTTTGTGACCTATTTTCTTTGCCTAAGTGATACCTAACCCCATGCTCCTTTGTACATTAGTTTATACATGTTATAACACCTTGAAAATCATTCTTTTCGAGCCAAAATATGATTATTTTCACTAAACCTTCTTCTTCACAAATTAAGAATACTTAAAGGTTTTAGGATCCAAGTTATGATAGTAGAGAATTGGGAATGAAGAGAGAGTATAATGAGTGTTAAGCAAGACAAATAGAGGAACTAAACATGTATAATCCAGGTAGTAGATAATGGATAGAAACAGAACTATTATTAGGTACATGTACTACTTTCTTTGTTGCTTGTGCTTGTTAAGTTAGAACTCAAATTAACTAATTGAATATCTGGTCATTAAGTTTAAGTGTTGCATACGCTTGGCTGTGGTTAGTGGATTGGGAGTACTAATGATATTAACGTAACACCTTGGTGATCTTTGTGTGACGTTGTCCTTAGTGGAGTTGTACTTACAGATGATTATAGGTAGATTTAGGATTTGACTCATGGACTCTTGGGTTTATGTATTATATATAAAGTGTGTTGTCGAGATACTGAGTTATCCCTATGTTGATTGTTGGACTTAAATTAAAGATAATAATTGGTTGTTTGTTGCATTAGAATTAGGACTGTATGTGATTTATTTGTGCAGGCTCATGCGGTTGTAATTGTAGTAGTATTGTAGTAGGCTCTAGCTCACTTTGTCACTTTTTCTAGTACAGGTAATGATTATGTAAGATGTTGTAACATTAGTTACTATTGGTTAGTGGATTAGGAATACTACTAGTACTGAAGTCCCTCCAAACAATGCTTAGAAAACATATGAGGATTTATGAAAAGGAGAGACCTTAATCATATAAAGTTGTTCCAAAGATATTAGGAGTTTAGTGTTTACTAGAGTAACTTTTAGTGGTAATTTTAGTCTCTTTAGAGTTGGAATATAATGGATGTTATTTTAACTCTTAAAGATCATTAGTAGAGAGTTATGTTGTTGATTATTGTTACAAATGTGAAATCGAATAATATTTAGAGTCATTGATACATGAGTAACTTTGGAGTATTTATGATGTTTATTGTAGTTATAGTAGGTTCTGAGTCTTTGCATATCCATATATGATATGAACACATGGCGAGTTATAATTGATCCTACATTTAGGGTGTTACATCATCTCATATAAATTTCACTATTCATATGAGTCATCAACCGTAGCTATCTACACGAGCATTACATATAACTAGTATGATTTGGCTAAATCTTTACTATAAAAGGCCTGAGCTATAGTAGAGTCGTTTGCTGGATCAAAGATCCTTTCACCTACATAGTAACTAGTCTGATTTGGCTAAGTCTTTATTAGCTACTTCATTTCAAAAACCATCTCGTAATAAGTAATGAGCAACAAGTGATGATCTATTTGTTCAACTAATTATGATTATGGAACATGCATAAATAGCAAACATTGGTTAACAATTTGTTAGTTATCATATTTAAAGTGCAATCTTGTACACACAAATAATAAACGACAATAACTTATGTATTAGATTCAACCCACCGGCTTATCAATAATTTGACTGTTGATGGAAATCCATAACCATGCATAAATTAATCAAATTAATAGCTAAAAATAGCCTAATTTGGTACTTTATAAACACAATTAAGTTGATATAGCCCCTTTTACCTAACAAGGTCACTAATCGCTTCTATAGTTTTGTAGGCAATGTGATATGAAACGAGAACCCTAAGTATACGAAACCTAAGACCCAATGCTCGACGATGGATTAGAACCCTAGGATCGCCTTGGAGCAAGCGATAGGAGCATGACCTTAACCAAACCTGTCGATTAGAACCAATACTATCAAAAAGCAGAACAAGGCCCCAATCAAAACTATTAATTGGAACCTAGGTCATCAAATTAGATTTCCCAAAGATTTGATGAATAAACATGAAAGAGTTCTTTTTCAAGAACTTAGAGAAAATCCTCACAACGGAAGAAAATACTCTCAAATTTGTCATTCAACTGATGTTCTATCAAGCATCCATACAAGGATAAATATAGGCTTCAAAATAGCCTTGGAAAATGAAAGGACAAAGAAAAAAAAGAGAAATTTGAAAAGTCATGCGGAACATCAAAGGCCGGTGGATACGCCGGTAGTTTACTAAGAAAGGCTAGCGGCGTAAAAGATATACACTGGCAGTGTAGGCAACGACCTTAAAAAATTTGATTCTGGTTGTTTTTGGTTACAACATAAGCCGGTTATACGCCGATGGCCTAAGCCCTTACGTTAGCAGCGTAGACTTCTACACCGGTGGTGTTGTAGGCAGTGCATAGCTAAGAAAAGAATACTGACAATCCTGCAATATAAGCTAGTGGCTTTCATGTTCTAATCTTGATTCCAGCAAAGTAATAAGCTTTGAATCAGTATTGGGGTCTTGTTAGATGGATTCCTCTCTTGTATCTCTATGATTAATCCATATAGAGCTTCATTCATCCGTTTTGCTTTTGCTCTAGTCATCGGTCGTCCAATATCTTGCAATGGATCTTTGGACTTAGTTGTTTCCTTTGGAGTTGATGCTACTTGATCCTCATCATTCCCTCTTTCCTCGAGAGGACTCATCTTCGAATCTCTTGCATCATATAAAGAAAGATCAACAAAATTAAAATTAGCATTAACATTATCGTATTGACTGGTAGATCTAATCTGTAGGTGTTGTCATTGATGAGCTCCAACACTTGGAAGGGTCCATCTTCTCTTGGTTATAGCTTGGAATTTCTTTGAGTAGGAAATCTTTCCTTTCTCAAATGAACCCAAACCCAATCTCCGAGTTTAAAAGTGACTTTGACTTGACCATTGTTGGCTTACTTGGCATAATGCTCTTTTTTTTTTTTTTTTTTGCTTAATGTTAGCTTTAACTTTTGCATGCAAATCATCGACAAATTCATTAGTAGGCAAAGGAAGAATATCGAAGGGAGTCAAAAGATTAAACCCATAGATAATCTCAAATGGAGATTAAGATGTAGTGAAATGCATAGATCTATTATATGCAACCTTAACATTTGGCAAGCATTGCTCCTATTGTTTCAAATTTATTTGAATTACAACATGCAACAGTGTAGTAAAAGTCTTATTGACTACTTCAGTTTGCCCATCAGTTTGTGGATTTGCAACAGTAGAAAACAACAATTTTGTTCCTCATGTACTCCACGAAGTTTACCAAAAGTGACTTAAAAATTTAACATCCCTATCACTTACAATTGTTCTTGGCATTCCATGCAAACACACTACTTCTTTGAAAGACAGATCGGCAATATGAGTTGCATCATTAGTTTTAGAATATACAATGAAATGAGCCATCTTGCTAAATCTATCCACAACAACAAATATGCTATCTTTTCCACTTTGAGATCTAGGTAACCCCAAAATAAAATCCATGGCAATATCAGTCCAGGTTTGATTACACACAGATAAACGAGTGTATTGCCCATGTGGCATTACTTTGGATTTAGCCTGTTTACATGTAATACATTTTTTACAAAGAGCTTGCACATCATGTTTCATGTTAGGCCAATAAAAATGTTCTTATAACATATCTGAAGTCTTTTTAACACCAAAATGACCCATCAATCCACCTCCATGCGTTTTTGTAAACAAATATCCCTCATGCCTATAAAAATCAGCAAAGGCATGCTTAGAACAAGCATCCGGATTTAGCTAAAATCAACATCATTCTCATACAAATCCTTTACAAGCCTAAATCCAAGCAATTTAGCATGTAAATAAATTAAAAGTGCATACCTTCTTGATAATGCATCAGCCACTGCATTCTCTTTGCCTTGCTTGTACTTAATCACATAAGGAAAAGTCTCAATGAACTCCAATCACTTTGCATGTCTTTTGTTTAGCTTACCTTGAGACTTCAAGTACTTCAAGCTCTCATGGTCTGAATGAATGATGAACTCTTTAGGCCATAAATAGTGCTGCCATGTTTGCAATGTCCTCATTAATGAA
Source organism: Combretum micranthum (assembly GCA_024138025.1). Classification (NCBI taxonomy): domain Eukaryota; kingdom Viridiplantae; phylum Streptophyta; class Magnoliopsida; order Myrtales; family Combretaceae; genus Combretum; species Combretum micranthum. The sequence continues at coordinate 444,001 of JAMXBD010000801.1, read as the reverse complement.
TATAATTCTTTATTATACGTCAGATAGTTCAATGCTGCACCATTGAGTTTCTTGCTAAAGTAAGCAATTGCTTAGAGTCTTGCATCAAAACATCACCAACACCTTTTCCCGATGCATCAGACTCAATTTCAAAAACCTTATCAAAATTAGGCAAATTAAGCAATGGAGTATTGACAATTTATCTTTCAAAATATTGAAAGACTTTTCATGCTTTTTGGTCCATTTAAATTCCACATTCTTCTTAACAAGATCATTTAAAGGAGTTGCTATGGAACTAAAATCCCTTACAAACCTCCTATAAAAGATTGCTAAACCATGAAAACTTCTAACCTCATTTGCATTTCCAGGTGTTGGCTACTCCCTAATCGCCCTCACCTTCTCTTCATCAACAGAAATTCCACTTGCACTCACAATAAATCCAAGGCAAATAATAGATTCCATGCAAAAAGTACATTTCTTTAAATTAGCATACAATCTATTTTCTCTTAAGACACTAAAAACCTCAAATGAGTGTTGAACATGTGTATCCAAATTTTTGCTGTAGACTAATATATCATCAAAGTATACAACAACAAATTTTCCAATGAAAACACATAGAACATGATTCATCAAGCTCATAAAAGTACTGGGTGCATTTGATAACCCAAATGGCATTACCATCCACTCATAAAGACTGTATTTAGTTTTAAAAGCAGTTTTCCATTCATCTTCCTCTTTTATGCTAATTTAATAATATCCATTTTTCAAATCAATCTTAGAAAACAAGCATGCACCATACAATTCATTAAGCATATCATCAATTCTAGGTATAGGACGTTTATACTTTACTGTAATCTTGTCGGTTGCTCGACAATCTACACACATGCACCATGTTCTATCTTTCTTGGGCATTAGAATTACAGGAACCAAACATGGACTAAGGCTCTCTCTTATGAACCATTTTTCCATGAATTCATCAACTTGCCTTTTTACCTCTTTTGTTTTCTCTGGATTTGCTCGATACGCTGGGTTATTGGGAGTTGAATCTCTAGGAAGGAAGTCTATTTGATGCTCAATGCCTTTCCAAAGGGGGCAATCCACTTGGTATCTCTTCAGGAAATAAGTCTTCAAATTCCTGCAACAAAGACACAACCACACTAGGAACAAATTGGTTAAGTTCATCAGTAGAAAAGTAAACATCCTTGTAAATAAGTACAAGTAGTTGCTGTCTCGAATTGATAACTCTTAACTTCACTTATTTTAGCAATACCACTCACTCGTGTTTCACACTCATTACTCTTTAGTGTGTGTTTGTCATTCTTTTTCTTACTTTTCTCTTGATTACTCAAGTGCTTATCTCACACTTTAAATTCCTTTGTAATTCTCAATTGATCTTCACAAGATTCCCATGGCTTTAAAGGTATTAGAATCACAAGCTTCTGGTTTAACATGAAAGAATAATGATTCTTATGGCCATCATGCCTAACCTTCTTATCAAATTGCCACTGTTGCTCTAATAAAATATGATAAGCTTGCATCGGCATCATGTCACATTTAACCTCATCATGGTACTTTCCAATTGAAAATATAATTAGAATTTGCCTGGTCACTTCGACTTCCCCACAATCACCTAACCATTGCAATTTATAGGGTATTTCATGCCTTGAAGTTTTCAAATTCATCTTATTTACTAACAAGGTACTTGCCACATTCGTACAACTTCCACTATCAATTATCAAACTACATAACTTGTTATTGACATGACATATGGTGTGAAAGATATGCTCTCGTTGTACCTCATCACCATCATCCTTAGGTTGAATATTGAGAGTTCACCTAGTAACAAAAAACTCACCCTTTACTGGTCCTTCATACTCAATATCATTATAGTCTTCTAATGGTGGTATATCATTGTCACTGAAACTGACACTTTCCACACACCATTTTCCAGAATCACCATAGCCTTTTGATTGGACATTGGGAAGCAATATGTCCATATCCTTGGCACCTGAAACATCTAATATCTCGTGATTTAGAAGATGATTTCGTTTCAGATTTACTTTTGAAGATGAAACTAATTCTTTATCCTTCTTCTTATCTTCTTTAGAAATTGAAATTGCTTTGTAATCATTCCACTTTGATTTCTAAGAAGACTTAGAAGATGAGCGATAACTTGATTTATCCTTAGACTTCATCTGCTTCTCAACTTTAATAGCTTTATGTAATAATTCTTCCATGTCCACATAGTGCTGTAAGTCTACAATATCAACAATATCTTTGTTCATTCCACTAATAAATCTAGCCATTGTATCTTCTGGATCTTCCTCCACTTTAGCCCTAATCATGGCCACTTCCATTTCTTTGTAATAATCATCCACACTCATAGAACCTTGAGTTAGATTTTGCAACTTTCTACACAAGTGTCTGTGATAGTAACTGGGAATGTATCTGTTTCTCATTATAACTTTCATTTCCTCCCATGTTCTAACAGGCTATTCACCATACCTACTTCGATTAATCACCAATTGATCCCACCAAATACTGGCATAGTCTGTGAACTTCACTGCAGCTAACTTAACTTTCTTCTATTTAGAGTAATTGTGGCAATCAAATATGTGCTCCACTTTTCTTTCCCATTCCAGGTATAATTTTGGATCATTCTTTCCCTGGAAAAAAGGAATTTTCATCTTTATGCTGCTCAAGCTGCTATTGCGCTTTGGTGCTTTTCCTTTTCTCTTCATGGAACTACTATTTTCAGAATTGGAATGTTCTCTTTCCTCTTCAACAAAGACTTCTTTTTAAAAGATCTATTTTTCCTAGGAGATTCTAAATCATCCAGTCTCATATTCATCCTCCTTAATTCATCTCGCATAGACTTTATGAATAATTTCATATCCACATCCGAATTTTTACCACCACTACTCATGATTATAGCCTGCAAAGAGAAAAGAATCTAAACAAAAATGTTAGTCCTCACACACTCCCTCACGTGTGTGCTCCAAGATATGAAATTTCTCGTATTTCTCTTTAATTGACCTTTCTCGATATTAATCTCACACACTCTTGCCTTTTACCACTCGATTTTCTTTTGTAAATCCTTGATCAAAATTTGATCAAAGATTTCAATACATAAAAGTCAAAGGCAGATCAGATTTTGATAACTCAAATTCCAAAAGCAATAAATAAGGTCACGAATCAAGAATCAAGGGAAACGAAACAATGAACCAAACAAAAGAATTTAATATTTCTATTGAAATGGTTTTCTAGAGAACACCAAGAATCTCAACTAAATAAAAGTATCTACAATCAGATTTTTTTTTATACAAATTTCTTCCTCTTTTTTTTCACGACTTTCTTCTTTTTTTTTTTAATCCAAAATTTCCTCTTTTTTTTATCACAAATTTCTTTGTTTTTTCCTTTTTTCTTGTCTGATTAAGATCAAACAAATAAAAAAACTCAAGAAGATGGGATTTTGGGAAGAGAAGAATAGATAGAACAAAACAAAGAAAAATTAGACAAAGAAATCTACAAGGATAGAATTACCCGTTCAAGGAACCTGTGCTATGATATCAAATGATATGAAACGAGAAATCTAGGTAAATGAAACCTAGGACGCAATGCTTGGCGATGGATTAGAACCCTAGGATCACCTTGGAACAATTAATAGGAGTGTGACCCTAACCAAACCTGTCGATTAGAACCAACACTATCAAGAAGCGAAACCAACCTCAATCAAACCTGTCAATTGGAATCTAGGTTATCAAATTAGATTTCCCTAAGTTTTGATGAAGAAACCTGCAAGAGTTCTTTTTCAAGAACTAAGAGAAAATCCTCATAATGGAAGAAAATACTCTCAAATTTGTCATTCAACAAATGTTCTATCAAGCATTCATACAAGAATAAATATAGGCTTCAAAATAGCCTTGGAAAACCAAAAGACAAAGGAAAAAAAAGGAGAAATTCGAAAAGTCACGCGGAACATCGAAGGCCAATGGATGCACCAGCGGTGTACTAAGAAAGGCCTGCGGCATAAAAGATGACAATGGCAGTATAGGCAACGGCCTTAAAAAATTTGATTCTGGTCGTTTTTGGTTACAATGTAAGCCGACTGTATGTTGGAAACCTGACCCCTATGTCGATGGCGTAGACTTCTGCACTGGCGGTGTTGTAGGCGGGGCACAATTTAGAAAAGAAGGCAGACAATCCTGCAATGCACGTTGGCAGCTTTCATGTTCTAATCTTGATTCCAGCAAAGTTATAAGCTTTGAACCAGTGTTGGAGTCTTGTTGGATAGCTTCCCTCTCTTGTATCTCTATGATTAAACTATATAGAGCTTCATTCATCTGTTTTGCTCTTACCCTAGTCATTGGTCCTCCGATATCTTGCAATGGATCTTTGAACTCAGTTGTTTCTTTTGAAGTTGATGCTACTTGATCCTCATCACAATGTTTCCAATTGCTCATTTTAGTCAACCAAAGTACTAATGTGGTAAGTCAAGCTTATTTCGTGGTTAATTACTTTTACCCAATGCACCTTTGTATTGATTGAATAACTCTAAGTGTTTAATAAGTGGAACTGGTAAACCGTGTGAGCATCCTCTTCTAGGGATGAATGCGCCCGAACCCCCTGCCCAAACTATAAACCTTACGATCTTACTAAGAACTTGTCAAATTTACTCTATTAAATCCATTTTGTGAGAAAACTGTTGCCCACTTGCTTACCTTATATTATTGGTTTCACACGAGTCATTACCATAAAACTCTTCTTTCCATATAAAGGAGCTAACCATGAGAATTTCCTAGTGGAGCCATTAGCTTTGATATTACTTGTTAGGGAGATTAGGAAACCGATGATAAATTGTACAAATGGGCTTATGAAGGAATATATTAATAAGCTAGACACCATATATAACAAAAAACCTTAAGATAATAAATTAATGTGTCTTCCCTCTTAAAATCCTTTTACATATTTTTTTATGCGAGACTTTTTCTAACCTCACATTTGTTGTATTTTAACACCCCAAAATCTATTCTCCAAGTCTTATCAACCATCAATCATCACAATAATTTTAAATTGTAAAATTTTTTTACGATTTTTTCAATTATGTTATCAGATTCTAGGATCCATCCTGTTGTAGGTATTGCCTCTACCGGCAGAGATGGGGTACTTGTAAGCATAGAACATGGTTAATGGAGCATCGAGGATTATCCGGCAAGGCCACTCTAATACTTAACTTAGTCCGTGGGTCTCCCATAATGTCCTTAAGAGTACGATGATTAGATAAAAACCAACTCTCTCTTTCCTTGTGAGGGGAAGGGCTCTTTATAATGTATGATCATACTAGAATGGGTCCTACCAAATCTTTTTCATTAGAGTGAATTTTTAGCTGGTAGTTGACCTAGCACCCAAGGTGTGGAGGGCCTATTAGGAACCCGTGGTGGAAGAATTACTACTGCGTAGAGTGCAGCCATACTGATCATGTACCCCCGGTCCTGTGTTGGGATGCAGGTATTTCATGGTGGGCGCTCATAGAGATAGCTTACAAGTAAGCTCATGGACATATCGGCCGTAGGTTCTCTTGACATTGGGATGAGCAACACATTGAGTCCCTCCATCAAATTAGGGCCTAGGATGCCGCCCAGCATGGGCCCTTCTTGGGTTGATACAATCAATGATGTTCTAGGCTTCCAGATCCATGTGGAAGGGTAATGGGCTGAGTGAGCTGTGGCCTTCATTCTACCGTTAACACATCCTAAGTTTATAAATTCTCCAAAAAATTCTACATTAAAATTATGAAATCAACGATGTAATGATTTAAGTTCTGAATTCATAATTCTATCTTTTTTTTTTTTTATTAAAAGTCTAAGGAGCATTTTCCATCTCAATTTTCTAATAAGGGAATCTCAATTGAGTTTAGTCCATGATTCTTACATCACCTCATCAGGTATCAGATTGCTAAAAGTTGCCAACCATGAATTTCGTCTTGTTTACCGTACCCTTATGGTCACGTTGTCAACTTTGATTTTATTAGAAAGTTAAAGAGCTATAAGATTAGGATCCTTATATCACGAATAACCTATTAGGAATTTAATACTGGCAAAATGTTATTATCTACTTGTACCTTTGATTACTTCAGCTGTCTAGACTTCCTAAGTGATGACAAAGAGCATGAATATGCCATAAATAACATGATTATAAATGATTATTAAATATTAGATGTCTGATATTATTAACTGTTACGTAATAAGTTAGAAATATAATACATTTACGTCCATTTCACCATGCAAAGCCTAATTAATTTGGATTGATTTCCACGTTTTCTTTAGAACTAATTTTTCATCATTGGCTGCTAATGACCAAGAAATATGGCAATTTTATGGAGCCATTTCGTTTTCTGAAGCAAATTAAACTTCTTTTCGCTTAGAAAATAAGAAATGAAGAACATGAGATTCTTGTCTGTCAAATTAAGAATTCAAAATTAAATTGAACGTCAAGGGAATAAGTAATGAAAGAAAGCTTTCGATCTCGTCACCTTTTCATTTTCAGGCCGGTAGCTATCGGGCGAGTTAAAAACGGCTACACGTCAAAATAATAATAATTTTTATCTCACTTTCTATAATTTTGTAGAGTTTGGATCACTGCTCGAACTGTTTTTCATTCTTAAAATAAAAACATATTCTATTAAAAGATGTCAATTACATACTATTTTTTCACTAATGAAAATACAAATTATAATACTTAAAATTAATTATTTAACTAAATAATTAATATGCAAAATTTACAGTGAAGCAAAATTTTATCTATTATAGAATTATAGTCGTTTGCTAGTCTTATTTTCTCAAATTATCATAAATTATAATAATACACCGGACTTAATAAAACTAAAACTAAAATATGTTTGAATTCTTTTAATACGATAATTTGAAAAAACACATGTTTGGATTTTTTATTTATATGTAAAATGATCCGTTCACTTCATTTGATTCGAACCATATAGTTCGGTTTAGAGTTGAGATCTGTTTACTCATTCTTGAACTGAAATGCAAACCAAACTATTTCGAAAACAAAAAATGCCAAAATTCAGTTTCGGTTTGATTCATTCTAATTCAGCTCGTCGTTGTAACCCCTACTTATAACTAGCCACTTCCAACCGTTAAAAGCACTTGGAAGGCACATTCATACCTAGACACGTTGAATAAGACAACGTCGAAGCATTTCGCTGCTGGCGGGTTCGGGTCAAACAGTCAATCAAGTAGGCGACGCAACCGCTAAGCTTTTGCTCGAGATTTTACATGTGTCCACTATCCTTTATTCTTAACGCGAAGACGCTACTAATCAATTGAGAAAGACATGTTATACATTCTTTTATATTTTCTTTTATGCAGGATCTTTATGTAAATTCAATTTCCAATATCGAATCTTTCAATATGATAGCAACAATCAATTAATAGTTTTGATACATACCTTTGTCTATAGCCTTTTGAGTTCAAACCAAGAAGAAAATCTCTCTCGATTTCGTCTTGATTTTATCTTGATAATTTTCTCTTACTCTCCTCTTTCACTTTTTTGTTTTTTTTATGATAGAGAAAATGAAATGACACTTATGAAAAGATATTATCATTTTCCTTTTTAACTGTCATATTTATATAGGAAGAGTGGAGAGATTTTAAAACCCTATGACTCAAAATTACCATCATGTCTAACTGACCATCATATTTGACCTTTTATATTAAAGTCATATTATAAGTCACTTGGACCACCAATGTTAAATAATTTAATAATCTCCTACTTGGTCCATGTTACAACTTGATGATTCAATAACAATTAAGTGTGCACCATATTTAGAATACGTCAAGTCATAATTCTCCATTGAATTAAAATGACTGAATCATGGCGATCACACACCATTTAACGATGTGATTCCTTCCATGTATTACATGATCATCATAATTTATGATAACTTAACCAAGAAACATTAAAACCTTTAAATTATTATTTCCAAATATGCTACTAGTTATCTCACAAACAATAACTGTATACAACTTGATGTAGATAACAAAAGAGCAAGCAAAACCATAACTTTAACTGAATTCACAAGTGCCATAACAATACGAGCAATACAACCATATGTATGTATACATATACATTAAATATCAAATCAATGAGGACCTGTCTATAATGCTCATCCATTCAACATGTCCAGTAAATGTTTTCGGTGGCAAACCCTTAGTTAACGGATCCGCTATCATCAGGTCAGTACCGATATACTCAATTAACACTCTTTGGTTTTGTACTTCTTCTTTAACAGACAAGTATTTCAAATCCATGTGTCTCACACCCTTGGAATACCTATCATTCTTAGAGAAGAAAATAAATGCAGAATTATCACAATAGATTCTTAATGGCTTAGCTATACTGTCGACTAAACCAAGCCTTAAGATAAAGTTCTGCAATCACATTGCATGAATAGTGGTCTCAAAGCATGCCACAAATTCAGCCTCCATAGTGGAAGTAGCAATAACAGATGGCTTCCCACTCTTCCATGAAACTACTCTTCCAGCAAACAGAAACATGTAACCAAATGTAGATTTTCTCGAGTCTACACATCCAGCATAATCTGAATCTGAGTAGCCTACTACTTCAAGATGACTTGACCTTTTATAAGTAAGCATATAATCCTTGGTACCTTGTAAGTACCTAAGTACTTTCTTTGCAGCTTTCCAATGATCTATTCCAAGATTACTCTGATATTGGCCTAACATTCTTACAGCGAAACTAATATCCGGCTGAGTGCATGTCTGAGCATACATGAAGCTTCCAGCTAGTGATGCACAGGGAATGGATTCCATTGATTTTCGTTCCAAATCATTCTTTGGACGTTGCAATTCACTGAACTTGTCCCCCTTTTTGAATTGGAACTATTCCTGTATAGCAATTTTCCATTCTAAATCTCTCTAATACTTTATTGATATAGCCTTTCTGAGACAATGCTAACAATCCTTGTGATCTATTGTGAAATATCTCTATTCCTATCACATAGGATGCCTCACCCATATCTTTCATTTCAAAAATTTTAGAGAGAAATTTCTTTACATCATGTAACAAACCTATATCATTAGCAGCCAAAAGAATATCATCGACATATAAGACTAATATAATAAACTTGCTCCCACTGACCTTCATGTAGATACACCGATCAACGGTGTTCTCTACAAAACCGTATGACGTAATGGTATTATTAAACTTAATATACCATTGTCGGGAAGCTTGTTTTAATCCATATATCGATTTCTTTAACTTACACACCAAATTTTCATGTCCTTTGGTTATAAATCCTTCAGGTTGGTCCATATACACTTCCTCTTCTAAGTCACCATTTAAAAAGGCGATCTTTACATCCATTTGGTGAAGCTCTAGGTCATAATGAGCCACCAAAGCCATAATAATTCTTAAGGATTCCTTCTTGGAAACTGGAGAGAAGGTCTCTTTATAGTTAATACTATCTTTTTGAGTGTAACCTTTAGCAAAAAGCCTGGCTTTGTATCTTTTGATGTTGCCTTTAGAGTCTCACTTGGTCTTAAGGACCCATTTACAGCCAAACTCGTTTTGATCCTTTAGGCAACTCTACTAGCTCCCAGACTTTATTTACATCCATTGATTTCATCTCTTCCTTTATGGCATTGAACCAATTTTCAGAATCACTACATTCCATGGCTTGTCTAAATGAGACTGGATCTTTATCAATGCTTAAGTCAGATTCATATTTAAGTGAGTAAACCACATAGTCATTCGATATAGCTGCTCTTTTCTGTTTAGTAGACCTTCGTAATGCCATTTCTTGTGGTATCACTTGCTCATTTGTGACTTGCACATTGTTGCTTGGCTCACCTCTAATATGTTCACTTTGTGTGTTTTGAACATTAACTTGTTGTTTCAGTTTATTGCTTGACTGTGATGCAACGAAAGGAACAACAACATGAGTACAAACACTGGGTGTAGGGGTCTTTTTTTGAAATTCTCTAATATCCACTTTTCGTGATTCCTCACTCCTACTAAATTAACCATTTTCAATGAATTGAGCATTACCAGACTCAACTATTCTTGTACTATGGTTAGGACAATAAAATCTGTACCCTTTTGATTTTTCGGGATAGCTAATGAAGTAACCACTAATGGTTTTTGTATCAAGCTTTCTTTCATGTGGATTATACATCCTTATTTTTGCTAGACAATCCCAAACATTAAGGTGCCTTAAGCTGGGTTTCCTACCTGTCCATAATTCATAAGGAATCTTAGGGATTGCCTTACTAGGAACCCTATTCAGCAAATATGCAGCAGTTTTTAATGCATGCATCCATAAGGATAAAGGTACAGTGTTGTAACTTAACATACTCTTAATCATATCCACAAGTGTAAGATTCCGCCTTTCAACCACACCGTTTTGTTGTGGTGTATTAGGCATTGTATACTGTGCACATATGCCTCGACTTTCAAGGAATTTTGCAAATGGACCAAGACATTGTCCACTTTCATTGAATTTACCATAATATTCACCACCCCTGTCTGACCTTACTACTTTCGCCTTTCTATCTAACTGCCTTCCACTTCATTAACAAACACCTCTAGGATGTCAACTGATTGTGACTTTTCATACTCAGATATAAGTAACAATATCGTGAGTAATCATCAATAAATGTGATGAAATATTTTTCACCACCCCATGTTGGAATGTCAAAAGGACCACAAATATCAGTGTGTATCAATTCAAGAAGTTCATTACTTCTTGTGGCTGGGTTCTTTGATGTGTGTCTAATTTTTTTTTCCTTTTATACAATCAACACATACTTCCTAGTCAGTAAAATCCAATTGAGGCAAGATATCACCTTTCACCAACCTCAATACCCTTTCTTTGGATATATGACCTAATCTTTGATGCCATAAGAAAGCATAACCATCATTATGTGCATTACGTAACATACATAACATCAAGATTAAAACGGTACAAATTATCAATTAAAGTACCAGATCCATAATAGTAGAATGTCTATACAATGAAAATACACCGTTTCCAATCTTAAAGTTAAATCCTACTTCATCCAACTTTGCAACATAAACTAAATTCCTAGCACATTCAGGAACATAGAGACACTTTTCTAGATCCAGGCGACACCCAGTATCTAAAATCAATCCATACGTCTCGATTCCTTCTATTCGTGCCTTCATTCTGTTCCCCATATAAAGGAACTTTTCAGTTCCTCTTATTGGCTGGATTGAAAGGAATCCCTGCATAATATGTGACATATGAATAGTAGCCCCAGAGTCTAACTACCAAGTGTTATTAGGCACTTCAATAACATTTGATTCAAAACATACTGATATACAGTACATACCTTTCTTTTGAACTAAGCCTTTCTTTTTGGACAGTCTTTCTTGAAGTAACCAGTCTTCTTGCAGAAAAAGCACTTCTGATCCTTATGGATCTGACCTCCAATGACTTTCACAGAGGCTTTGTCCTTCATCTTATTCTTCTTATATGGTTTAGACTTGCTGCTACCAACATCATTATGAACAGTGAGATGAACAAAGTGATCCTTCATCTTCTTTAATCTCCCTTCTTCCTGAACCAACATGTCCTTTATTTCCTGAAGGTTCCATTTTTCTTTTATGGTGTTGTAATTCACCTGAAACTGATCAAACTCAGGAGGAAACGAGTTGATGATGAATTGAACCAAAAAGGATTCACTTACATCCATACCCATTGACTTCAGTTTTGTTACTAGATTATCCATACTTGTCACATGATCATGAATAGGCTGTAACCAATCAAATTTCTTGGTTGTCAGCTCACTCATTAGGCTTCCTACAATAAATTTGTCAGCTAGATCTGATTGAGAGTATTCCTTAATTCTCATCATAAATTCTCTTACATTTTCCATCTTAGGCATCGATGGCTTAACATTTTCAGCCATCATCATTCGCATCAAGTTCAAACTCAACCTATTAGACCGTTCCCAAGCCTCATAAAGAGACTTGTCTGACTCAATACTAGTCTCAGTAAAGGCTGCAGGCTTTTCATTAGAAATAATTGCTAGGTCTAAATCCAAAACACCTAGTTGAAATTGGATCTGTTCAGACTATTCTGCATAGTTTAGTCCGTTGAACTTGATCATTTCGTTGCCCAAAGCGAATAAATTGCTAGAAGTTGCCAAATGTAATCCAAATATACATATTAATGCTTTGAGTAAACTTAAATAGATTCAAATAAATGATAAACTTTAACTATGTATTTAAGATCACCTTTGGGTGATACTTTAATGCATAACTTTAATCAATAATGATGCTTAGATAAATATACTTTGATAGATCAATCAATCATACTTAAGTCAATATGTATGTTATCTTTGGATATACAATCATATTCACCCAGTATATCAATGAATCTCTTTTAGTATCATTAATTATAGGCAATGATCCATCTTTGGATGATCTCCTAGCATTATGATTAATGATCACAATTATTCACTTCAAACTTTTATGTCATTTATTAGCATCACATGAACATGAAAAATTGAAGATACACAATTTAAATGTTTAAATCTTTTCAAGTTAGGCCACTTTGGTGACTAACAAGCTTTCTATATAATAAACATTTAATTGAAAATATTATTCTCAATATAATTTCATACATATATAGTAGTACTTTAAAATGTAGGAAAATTATGAGTCATAATTTACATACATAATGCCATTGAGAAATGTAGAAAAATCGTGTTTATAATTTATAATAAACAAATCTATCCCTGCCTTATATATCTCTGTGGTCATATTTCTCAATCTTGCGGATCAATCATTATCCAGATATGCATTACACGACAGAAACCACTTTAATGTTAATTGACTAGGAAATCATAAATGGATATATAATAATATTTATTAATCCATGAATTCATGAATTTATAGTCTGGAATAGCAAGTGAAATGGAAAACAACAATTGAAAAACATTCTATGAAAGTATATTCCTGACATGTCTTATAAATCGGCAGATTCCTCATCATCATTCTATTGCGGAAAATAGGAACGCTTTATATTAGGTTTTTCCATTTCGGAAAACAACAACATTTATATTACACGAACAAAAACAATTGTAATTTTGACAACAAATCAAGGTATTTACATCCCTGCTCTAATACCAATTATTATACATTCTTTGATTTTCTTTTATGCAGGATCTTTATGTAAATCCAATTTCCAATACCGAATCTTTCAATATGATAGCAACAATCAATTAATGGTTTTGAAACATACCGTTGTCCATAGCCTTTTGAGTTCAAACCAAGAGAAGAAATCTGTCTCGATTTTGTCTTGATTTTATCTTGATGATTTTCTTTTACTCTTCCCTTTCACTTTTCTGTTTTCTTTGATGGTAGAGAAAATGAAATGAAACTTATGAAAAGATACTATCCTTTTCTTCTTTAACTGTCATATTTATATAGGGAGAGTGGAGGGATTTTAAAACCCTATGACTCAAAATTACCATTACGCCCAAATGACCATCATATTTGACCTTTTATATTAAAGTCATACTATAAGTCACATGGACCACTAATGTTAATAATTTAACAAGACACGTTTGATGGCTAATGAAAATGCACGAGGCGAAATTAGGTTTTTCAGGATTTAGGCTAAGTCAAACACCGACCTAGTATTGACACACACACACACACACATACGCACATATGTTGATAGTGATAAGGTTTAAAGATTTGGGTCCACACTTTGATTAGCTTAATGAGATTTAACTTAGGTTGATTTAAAATAAGTATTGTTCAACTAATAATGTGTCTGCTCTCGAATTCTTTCAAGAAGTTTCATGTACTAAAAGAAAGATGGCTACAAGCCTTAAGCTCAGGACATCATTATATCCAAAAGTCCATAAAAACTTAAAGTCTATAAAAATTTAACAATACCTCCTCATTTAATGCTTCTACAAGAGAGTAGAGCAATATTTTGCTTTAGGAGTTCTGCTCTCAAAGATCAAATGATTGTTCAAAGAAAGAATAAGCTCAATTGTTCAATAACATATAAGATCATGGCCATATATGGTTTCTTGGTTGTCACTTATACATTCAAGCTATTGAAACTGTTTGTTTCCCTTATCATTTTCTTCAAATCGTTCATTCATGTGTCATTCCTAAATTTTGGAAGTGTAAGATGTCACGCTTCGAAGGATACCCTAAATGTAGTAGTCTGGCACATACAATATTAAGACTTAAGAATGACTACCTTAATTACACGAAAGTCTTGATAGCATACGTAAGGCGTATAACATGGCTATAGGAGACATTAGCGGGAAGTGTAGTTTGAGAAAGAAATATAAAGCAAGCAAGAATCAAGCTAAATATTTACCCACAAAATATAAGGATATAATCTCTTTACATCATCTTAGGGGCATTCCCCTACTGAAAATTCTCCAAGGATCGAAATAAAATTAAGTGTTACATAAAATTAAATACTATCACCAAAAGATTTTAAGGAAGTCTGATCTAGAGTCCATGATTGGATTTCCCCCAAAAACTCCCTAAAAGAAATCCTACTTGGATACATGGTGATATCGGGTATAGAAGTAAGTGGTCTTGCGACAACAAAAAGTTGTAAGGGTGTAAACTTTGCTAGGTTAGTGAGCATATCCCTAGGTTATCATACTTGAAACAATTATCAAATAAGTTATAATTAAACAAGCATGTGATATGCATCAAACACGTGAGCAAACAAGACATATGATTTTCTGAGAACCATATGTTGAATGAATTTATACCCTTAATTTGGGGTTAGGTATACTAGTCAATTACGACAAAAACTTTTGCAAATAAATTTTATAGATCTTATCGGCAATTATTCGCCATAAAAGACATATAGGTCATACCGGCTACTACTCGCCACTTTGTAGATCATTCCGGCTACTACTTGCCACATGCGGATACTACCGGTTATGCCAACCACCACTATTATGCACTTGTCCCATCAAATGTATAATATCGAATGCAATGAGACTTACTATGTGACATACATGAATCAATTTATTAACTCTTGGCATGTAATTTAAAATATCTTAGAGGTGACCATACAATTTGCTGACATTTAAATCATACATTTGATTATCAACAATTCAAGACTCGATATGCTTAGTATAAATTTCACCAAACATTATAAATCGCATGCACTTCCAATTCTTTATCTTTTTGTATTTCTAGTGCTACTAAACTACAAGCATAATCATGAGTATGAAAATTAGAGAAAGTAAACTCACTCGGTAATGTCTCGGTTATAGCTCTCCTAATTAAAATAATCTTCTGGATAGAAAGTATCATCCTCCTCGTTTCCTCAACAAGAAAAATACCCAAAATGAGTATCCCAAAGAATTTCTACTTAAATTTGCTAATTATATCTGCTAGTTGCGGTAAAATCGGATTTGTGGAAATTTTAACTTAGAATGGCTATAACTTGCTCATTTTAAATCGAAATTTTGCATATAAGTAGTTATTTTCTACTTACTCAAAAAGATATATCTATTTTTAAGGTTATTTTTGGCATTTAAAGTCATTTGGGTTTGAAAACAGGTCGGTACAGTTTTGACAAAAAAATTTCAGCCTTCAAATTGTAATTTTCTAAATTGTATTTCGTCTAAAAATTTCATAGCAACACATAGATATTTATATAGTTGAAAAGTCCTTTGAATATATATATATATATATATATATATATATTCTCATATTATATATATGATTCTGGTGGTGTTATCCCAACAATAATTTTTCACAAAACAATTTATTCTAGAAGTTGAAAAAATGAAGTTTACAAAATTTTTCTCTAAGTTGTTAAAAGGAACTAATATTTTGAGTTGTTTCAAATGAGTATCTTCTTATTATAACTACGTTTTCCTAACTTCATAAAATAAGTTTACAATTTAAAAACTTGATTCCTTAGGTTATTGACAAATTTTTATTTTCTAAGTAAGTTTTTTTTTTTTAAACTAGTGAGTTGGTTTTAACTTGACCTAAAAAATTTGTTTTATTCTTAGTGTTTATTAAATATTAGCATAACCATCTAAATAAGTTTTTAAGAAAAAAATTCATAGCAAAGAATTATCAACATTAAACTTAACAATAAATTATTTTAGTATTTTGAAAAGAGTATAATTGAACCATCATTATAAATCTTATAGAAATTTTGCATAATAACGAATTATCAAAATTTATAATGAACCTATTTAAATTTTGAAAAGGACGTTGTTGAATCATAATCCTAAGCTTTAATGGAAATTTTTCCCTAAGTGTTAAAAAATATTTTTATAGAGAATTTAGTCTATTTTTATAAAAGAAAAGAATTCCTTTTTATTTCTTTGAAAAAAATTTATTAAGATAACATCATTAAGATCATACATGAATATGCTATTGTAACTATGTTAAGAGATAAGAGTAACTCATATAGAGAAAATAAAAGATATAAAGAATCAAATAAGAATATATATTTCAGAGCAAAAAAATGGAAGTGTTAGTTTGTATTAAGGCTCATCGGAACTTGGAATAGACAATTTTTGTAAAGAGAAAAGAAAAGCATAAGAGAGCTTAAAGAAAAGAAGAAAATCATGGAAATCTTATATCTTGATTCAAGTCTTCCTGGGACTTAGACATGGGCCAGTCTCTTAAGAAAAAAAAAATCATGGGAGTCTTAAATTTGTGTCAAGGCTTCTCGGACTTAGATCATGGAAAAGTTCTTAAAGAAAAGAAAGAAAAATCTTGACTTGATGAGGACAAGCCTAAGTCTAGAGTGTCTAGTATCAATTATTATGAGCAATATGTAAGAAAAGCACATAATAGCAAGAGTGTAATAAGATGTTAAGTTAGTGAACTTTAAGCTCTAAAGATATGGATATACATATACTTTATATAATATATATAGGAAGTTAGATTAGTAGCATAAACAAAATAATAACATCACAAGAATCATAAATGAATGTAGTGTTGAACAAAACATGAACAAATTGTTATTTCCATGATTTCCTCCCTAGCATAATGCTCATGGGGTTTTTAGAAATCAAAACACATAATAAGTTCATGTTATGTTAACATGAAGAAAAGAGAGAGCTTATGATTTTTACTTAAGGTTAATGGATGGAAAAACAAATGGATGCTGTGTTGGTGAATTTCTTTCCTAAAGAGAGAAGAAGCGAGTTTTGACAGAAAAATTATTGAGGAGAAAGTTGTGGAGAGATTTTGGTAGAGTTTTGTTTTGTAAATGAGATGTGTGAAAGAAATGGAAGGAGATATGGTATTTATAGAGAAATATGGAGGAATATTAGATGTAATAAAATTAATTGAAAAAGAAAAATAAATAGATGTAGAGAGAGGAGTGGCAAAAGTTTGGTGGGAGGAAGAGAGAGATCATTGATTAATTTTATATTTTTGTAATGAAAAGTAAATAAAGTGATAAGAGAAATTAAGTGTAAAGTTTTATGGGGAAAAAAAATGTGAGAGATAGGTGTGTAGGTTGTAAGAAATATGTTGTAAGAAAAAATAGAGATAAATGAATAGTAATGAATAGTGTAGTGAATAATAAATGAATAGTAGACTAGACAATCAAAATACCGATAGTAAGGAAAATACACGTAAAAGCGCTATATCTGATAATTTTCGAAGCCGAAAAATTATAAAACTAATATTTTACGATTCCTCATCTAATTATAATCCTAGGTATATTGTTAGAATATTTTCGCCATTTCACGTGTCGAGACTTTGTTTTGGAAAATTGATCCCGTTCGAGTACGAAACGAGTGAGTTTTAGACGAATATGATCTTTTTAGGTTATAAGACATTATTTCAAACCTTAAACTATGATTAACTCATTTTTATTGTTTTAAGGTTTTATGTGCGGGATTGCCAGATCTAAACACTTTAGTTCTTTACCGTAAACCTAGATTGACTTTAGGGTTTTCTATTTAACTTTTGGTTCTAGGGTTTACTTTTAATTATCGAAAATTTTAGGGGTTTACATAAGATGCATACGACATACATGTGATTATGTCAACTTATCCCCATAACTACATACTCGATAGGAATTTAAAAAGAAAATTAAAGAGATTCTATTTTTTAGGAAGTAATGTTATGCTTATGAAGAAATCCAATAGGTTATTTTTATCTTAATTGGCGTTTGGACAATAAGATATATGATGGATATGTTGGATTTTAGGGTTTGATAAAATAGGTTTGTAGCAGAAATTTTGAAATTGAAACCCTAAATGGTCTAATATCCATGTGTTTAACGAATAAATTGAGCACAAGTGGAATTTCAAAAACTTACCTCTCTTATAGAGTTTCAAATATGATGATGGAGCGGAACAAAAGATGCTGCAGGTAGTGAGCACCCTCTGTAGTATCCACACCCGAATAAGCACCTAAAAAGACTGAGATGTGTGCTAGGACTCAATCACGAATCTAATTCGTGTAGGAATTCTCTCGCAAAGAAATACGAATTTTCTTTCACTCTATTTTAGGTATGTAGAATTTCTTTGCGGGTCTAATTTGATGTAATGATGTCATATCACCAATGTTAGGGGAAGCTGTCCACATCTATATATAGACGAGTGAGAAACCTTAATGAGAGATTTATTGGAAAACAATAATATTTAATAAAATACACTATTTCATTAATTATTATTTTCTCCAATAATTGTTTATTATTCTTAAACCATTTAAGAATAATAAATATATTAATAATTCGTACTAGGTTTAAATATAAACTCGTAACCTATTTTGTTCATTCTTTTGTGTCCAACCCTGTAGGTTCATCTAATATTGGCAGTAGGCTATAAGCACATTTTAGACTTGCAAGATATAATTGGTCTCTAGCAAGGCATTATGCTTATCCAAATTAACTAAAGGTCGATGATCTAACTATACCTATTACCTATTAAACAATCACTTATTTAGTTGCTTTGTCACACGATATCTTACGATTAAATATAAGTGTGGATCAATACACTTTTATCTTGTTTAATCACCTATTTCTTGAATCTAGAATTTGACTGACTTAAACAAATGATATTGATAACTCCTTATCAGTTCATTTGAGTAAAACCATGCATTTCTTAGTCTTACTCATCAAGGGACCCAAGAGACATCTCTTAAATTAATGACAAGGATAAATTTCTTCATGAACACTCACGTTTCTCTACATAACTTATTCTATATCCAAGCATAATCTTATACTCACCTGATTAAAGATGATAAAGAGCTGAATCAAAACATGAAACTTGCTATGTGAGAATCTATGGTGTCATCGCATCAAAGGACTAAAACAACTCTGTAATGAGAAATACTTATCATATTGATCTATATAATACTCTCATAGTTGGTTATTCCAATATAGTATACTCTTACATGTATCTATGTGCTAAATTGATTTCTTATATCCATGATTAATAAAATGTTATCATCGTTAAGCTAACATACTAGTCTTAATTCATTATTCTTCCCCATAAGGAACGACTAGGGATAAATTAGAACAAAGTTATTTCTTGCCTTATGGTTTTACTATTAAAGTCACATACTTTAATGACATAAGAAATAACAAATTTATTCATGGAATCATTTTATTAAAGTAAAAAGGCTAATAATAACTTTGATAAATGAAATGGCTCCCATTATGAAGATAATAACTATTCAAATAACATAAAATCTATATAGCCTAGGGCACATCACTAGTAGGATAAGATAAAGTGCTTTACCTATTGTACAAATTCCCTAAATTGAAGCCAAAAGATTTTATTTGTCTTAAGAGTCATAATGGAACCTTACGTGGACAAGTATATTTTATTCTATATGGCTAATTAGTCTTTAAATGGGTATTGAATATCATAGGGTAAGTTCAAATATTAATTTTGCAAAATCTACTTCCACAAGGTGGAATATAAGATATAACAATCTTTTACTCTTTATTACTAATCCAAGATCTTGTATTTTAAGGTGTATGGCGAATAGGTTTTGTGATACCTTATATTCACAATTTAAAACTTCTCCATAAATAATATTAAATATAACAAAATATAACATGTTTAACTCAAAACACACTTAAACCCCGAACCCATTTGCCCAATATAAAAAGTAAAAACCTTAAATCATATTATATCCTTCATTTATTTAAGGGTTAATATCATGAATGGAACCTAAATTTTAACAAAATGTGTAATTAGGTGCTTGAACTTTGAAATCGTTTAGTTTAGTACCAAAACATGAAATTGATCAATTTAGTACTTGAAAAAAACTTTTCATGCAAGCTAATAATACCTCCGTCAAGTACTTTTAGGTATTAAGTTGATCAATTTCAAAATTGTTCAAGTATTAAATTGATCAATTTCAAAATTCGGGTACTAAATTGATCACTATTAAAGTTCGGGTATCTAATTGCACATTTTTATTAAAATTCAGGTATCATTCATGAAATTATACCTTTATTTAATGGTCTAGAGCACAAATCATTGATAAAGAAATCAAATTCTTGTTAAAGTTGAAAGAAAGTCAAACAAGACAACTAAAGCCTAATTTTTTTGTAAAATCACAATTTATGCCCTTCACTAGGAACCCAAATTTGTCAAATTTCACAAACATTTAAGAAAAAGTTTAAATAGGATGGATTAAAGTCTAAAAGTGTCTTTGGATTATCAATTTACAAGAAAATCATTAAAATGTCAAAACTAGTCAAATGGACACATATATAAAAATGACTTTTTGCGATTACACCACTTGGCACAATCTTGTAAATAGGAAAACCCTTGACATATGGGGCACCCCTAACACGGCCCAAACCTTCCTCTTTTCCTCATTTTTGTTTGCTTTTTTTTTTTTCCTCTCTTCTTCTTCTAGAAAACTGTGTCAAAGTTCTTTTGTAAGTATACCATAACCCTTAAAACCAAGTGACTTTTTTCTGGTGCTAATTAAGTGGGAGTAACTTACAATATAGAAGAGTAAAAAGCTACTTAAGAATCACAAAATTCATAATAAGGTGAGGTGTTATTTTAAATTGAGATATTTTGAGTTTTATAGCATTTTAAGTATTGAAATTGATGTGAGTGTACATATCTATGATTTTAGTAGCCAAATTTTAAGTATTTTGGTGTTTTAAGAGTCTCCATTTAGTATAGAAGCTGAAACAAGTGAAGATAGTGCTCATACAAGTGAAGTAAGTTAGTAAACTAGCTCATAATGTGGAATTCGATGATTATTGAAGTGTATTTGCTAAGTATTGTAATAAATAATGTCTAGATTTGGTTTTTGAAGATATGGGTTGCTGAAAATTTCAATTTTTATGATGAATATGATCTTTAGATTGAAATATGTATGAATTCTTGGAGTATACATTGATATGAGATTGAATATTGAATTGAGTGATGATTTGAAATTGCAATTTGGTGAGAAATTGTGTGAGTATATGTACATGTATGTGAAGTAAAGTTTGAGGCAGTGTAAATTGATGTTTAAATCTTGAGATAATAGCAATTGAAGTTTTTATGGGATGGATTGTACAGATATTAATTAATAGAGTTAGTGTATGAGCAATTAGATAAGTTGAGATAAATTTCTTGGCTAAATTATGTTAAATTGGGGGTTTTAAGTAAATAATTTGATTTGAATGGAGTTTAGTAGCATGATTAGGTGTTACACTATTGCTAAGAGGGGTTTTGTGATGTATATATGGAATGAATGAGTATTATATGAATATTAAATTTTCAATTGATGATTCTTGTAATAAATGTTGATAATATTGACATATGCTGATGATTAATCAAGTTTGGAATAAGCTTAAATAAGTTGAGATGTTGGATTAAGGAATGTATAGCATGTTATGGATCTAGATATTGATATGGGTATGATTTATGTTGATTTTGTGGTTCATGTGATGATTAATTAATGTTTTGGAAGTTGGAAGCAACTAACAAGAGATATGGGTTTAGTTTTGATATATATAAAAATGTATATAAGTATATGTTTGTGTGAGATGCATTGAGTTGAATTTTTGTTGATTATGGCGATTTAAATACTATTTAATGCGTTTTGTGCTCTATTATGTATTTCATGAAGTGATCCAAAGTTAATTTTGATTAATCATCGACACATTTGGTAGAGTTTTGGTTTAATTGATTACAAAGTTGATGGAGTGGCTTTTCATAATTAATTGAAGCCATTGATCATGCCTGATGATTTGAGAATATGTGTAGGTGTTCAATTTAATTGGTATTTTTATTCTTGCTAATTCTAAATTGATATTTTAGGTGTAGCATATTTTATGTTTAAGTGTTAATATTATTATTATTTTGTTACCAACATAGATGAATTTCATTCACCAAGAAAATTAAATATCAATTTTAATTAATAGATATAGTAAGATTCATAAACAAAAGATTAGGTGTACAAAACCTAATATAAGTGTTAATATTGACATTGATTGTGTTTTTTTTTTTTTTTTATCCCCTGTAAGTTAAGGTTTTCCAAATGAATTTCAAGAAATGTGCTTTCAAAGTGTAATTGGTGATTTAGATATGCTCATGATTCTTGAAGTTCAATGATGCTGATGTTCATTTTATGATTTAAATGGGTTTAAATCAAACCAAAGAAATATCTTTTTAATGAGTTTTGAAAATTTAAATTATTTAATTCCATTTATTCTCCTATATTTGTTCATGATTAACTTATTCCCATTATTATGAACGCAAAATCAACTAAGATGAATTAAAGCTTTGGACCAATGGTTGTCAATAACAAACTTGATTTTCATGAAGGGTGACAAGTTGTAGGAAAATGTTTGCAACAACAACAAACAAACTTTTAATCAATTGAAAATAACCTACTACTTTTCTAATTGCATACAGATTGATTTCATAGGTTTTGGATGGATTAATCAATTTTGGTTCATTTTTGCAATGATGAATACGTATATGGTAATTCTATGTGATGCATTTGCAATTTTGCATAAAGAGAACAATAAACTAAGTAATACATAAACATAGCTGATATAAACGTTTGTTATATGTAAGAGTGGGCATGGATTGATTTGATTCATTTTTCCTAAACCATAATTTAAAATTTGATTTTTAATTTTTTTTTAATCTCAAACTAAACCACTAATTAATGGTTTGGTTCGGATTGCAAAATTCTCATACAATTAAATAGCAGTTTATTTCAGTTTAGATTATAGATCGAATCATATTTGTAATTTAGGAATATTATATATATTAAACATGCAGTCTCATATGTAAAGTACTTAATTTGTTTAATAATAAGTATTAAAACATGTAAAGTGTAATAAACCAAGTCAACAAAATTCCAAATATTCATCATCAACTAAATATAATAAAAGTTAGTAAGTAACACGCATTTTGAGTAAATCTCTTTATATAATTTATATATTATGATATGAAGTTAAATAATCATATAATTCAATAAATGTCAAATAAAAAATCTTTTGAGTGTTATTTATAATATAAAAATTTCTATAGTTGTGAGTAAATTATTATCATATTTTGGGATAATGTTACTAATGATACCTAAACTTAGACAAAATAAGCAATTAGATATCTGAAATTTAAAATCAATCAATTTAGTACCTGAAAAACTTTAAAATTAATTAATTTAGTACCTAAAAGAAGTTGATGGATGTACTATTTATTGAATTGATCAATTTCATACTTCAGGTATGTAATTGCCTATATTTTAGGTATCATTCGTGATGTTAACTCTTATATTTTTCTAAAACAGACTAGTTTGGTTTTACAAATTGGTTCAGTTTTTTTTGCTTTAAACCAATTATAACTTTACGGTTTTAATTACTTTGAAAATTTTCAAAACTATATTGCTACCAATATCATATTTTTGGTTTGGTTTGATTTAATTTACGAATTGAATTGGTTTGGTTGATTTTTTTTGCTCAATTTCTATTTGGTTGCCGTAATTTAATAGATAAGGCCTTCAAGTTTATCTTTTGGCATAATTATTGGGTGATGCAATAGTAAGGTGCTTAAGCAACCATCAGTAGCTAAAGGAGGATTAATAGGGGTGAGTCACATTAAATATCAATCATTAAAAGTGAAGTGAAGGCATAATAAACATTGTTTGGAGCTATGGGACTAAATGGATGATATATTATATTAAGATAGCAACCATGTTGATTAGATAACAATAGTATCCCTCTACATGAGACAATTTTTATTTCCTTTTAGGCTTAAAGTTTAGTACCTACTATTAACCTTTGATAGCTTGCTATAGCAGATAGAATCGTTATGACTATTCATTAAACCAAATTAAACAAAATTGAACCAAACCTGGAAAATGTGGTTCTTTATATTTTAGTTCGGTTTGCGATTTGAGAAGACTCTAAATGGTTAAGGATTGGTTTAAGGGGTGGAATCGAATCGAACCAAATCGTTTGAACCTAAATGGAACTGCTTCACATTAAAAAAAATAAAAAATAAGTGTTATTTTATTTATAACTCTTAAACAGTAGATATTAGGGCCACATGTAATATTTCACTTTAATATCATATATGTATGTTAGTATAAACTTGAAATATAATAGCAATTCTAAATTATAATACCAATTTTGTATTTAGATGTATATTTGAAAAGAAATTGAGTAAGATATCAACTTATACATTTATTAGGAAAAATTGTGATCTATTCCTCAATCTAAACATCTTTTTTTTTTTTTTTTTTTTTTACTTAGAAACTCAAATGACTATTAATATTACTTATTAGAACTAAATGCTTTTAAAGACGGTTCGAATCAAACCGAATCGCATTTGAAAATGATTCAATTCATTGAAGGTTTGAATTGAACTATTGCCAATGCAATTCACTTTGGTTTGGCCTCTGAATCTAACCAAATCAAACCATGAATGCTCCTAAAGATTGTGATGTTACCCATCATGTTATCCCTGGTTGTGCGTACTCCTGTGATGATTGTTGATAATTTGATAATATTTTAGTGACTAATCTAGTTACATGCCTTTGATGAGAGGTATCATGGAAGAATGCATATGACATGTGCAACATGTATGACTCTTGGATCGATCCATAATTATAGTAGTCTAGATTCGATGGAGTGGCCCATTTATTGTTTATGCATCTAGATTGGGCTCTAATTATTGCTCCAGAGGAGAGATGGAGACTGAGGACCCATACATTTCACATGACACATGGGATGGTTAGGTTGACACTATAGGAAGTAGTCATATAGTTTGGCTTACCCATCGATGGACAAACAATGATTAGGCATATAATGCATGGCTAGTTTGAGTTATGTGAGCGTCTGTTGGAGCTAGGCTAAGTGATGAGTACATAGGACATACAGTCAAAATGTCTTGGCTAAAGAACCTCCTATTGGTGCCTCTAGTAGAAGATGTAGATGGCTTCGTCATCTAGCATCACATAGGAGCTTATATATTGCTATTGATGGGTAGCCTTCTCTGTGCCAACGCGTCCTTTATCCTTTTTCACTTAATGATCTTACCAATGCTAGAGGACTTCGAAACTGCATGGAGCTCTGGTTAAGGATCATCATGCTTAAGATGGTGGTATAGATATCCATGCTGAGTTGCATAAGTAATGACATCTAAGATGGGACGGGTAGTTGTCCTTATACAGATTTAGGCATGAGATAGATTCCCCTATTATCACATCTCGTAAGACCCATACATGTGTTGCACCTCAGAGCCCATCAATGTACTAATGGGATGATACTTTCAATCTTAAAGAGACTTCCACACATGTCTCACACTATTTTCGAGAGAATCTAGACTGCTAGAAACTCACATAGGTACGTTGCACTTGTCAAATATCTTATCTGATGGTTGATGTATCTATCACTTATTTACATACATTTATCTTTTGTAGATTTTTAAATACCTTATGTTCTAAAAATGACTGACTTACTACCAGATCTAGGTTAGGAGGCAAGAGGTCTTTAGGTTGCCCCACATGGCTCTGATATGCTTCCATAATGTAGAGTTGCACATTTTAAATAGAGTCATGTGACAATTTGATGAGGTTTAACTAATCCTAAAGAATTATATTATAGATCCAAAGCCATTTACAAGAAGGATCTTAAGTAGAAGCAGTCAAGGATAGAGCTGGAAAGAAAGCTATATTCATTGAGATGATTGGTGGTAGCGAATTGTTGAGGTTGATCACGATCACATTGCCAAGCATTGTCTTTGTTGACTACTTTGACTAGTACTACAAGGTCACATGATAATACATTAGTTGCTCAGGAGCATTTCTAGTTGGATTGGTAAGTCTTCTACCTTGAATCACAAAAGACATGTTGATATGCACATTATACTTAAAATAATTTACTTTACTTGCATATAATTGTGCAGTTAGCTACATTTGCACACATGCAAGTGACTAGGAATGCAAACCAAATACATGCTTTAGTTGTTGTAGGAATCCACATGTTAGAGGGATAAAAGGTATTAGATTAGTTGATCTAGATCAACAGAAGCAGTACCCCTAAGAAGCTTCCAACATAAGGAAGAGGATGAGGTAAGGGTTGACAATAAAGATGGGGTTAAGGTTGGGGTCAAGCTCTTGATAAGTAGCCATGGTTAGATCGATCTCCTATTCTTGCTAGAATTGATATTACAAATCCTCTTGAAGATGTTACTATAGATAATCCTATTGTAGTTTCAATTGTAGATCCTCCCAGGGTAATTTACACTAAATTGTATCAATGTTTCTAGTATTTAAATAGAGAAATCGATGTTCCATCAAGTGAATCAAATGATGTATTAATGTTTTGCAAAGTTTATTAATGTTGTGTTTAGTTGACTAGAATGGAATTAATATTCAGACTTTATTACCATGAAATAGCTATTTCTTTATTTGGTTTACAAGAAATCTTACCTTAAAGAGTGTCTATTCCATATAACGTAGAATAGATTGGGAAGTTATATTCCTTCTCTTCATCAGAGGAATTGCTATTCTTTATGAAAAACATTTTTTCCCAAAAAAATATCCCTAATCATAAAATAAATGAATTACTAATTTTTTTCCAGCATTATTCTATTTCGATAAACCAAACGTAATGTTAAGGTATTAATGTTTGGATTTGCCTTAATTAAGTTTTCTTAATTTTTGTTAATGGTCAATTATTAATACCTTATTTGAGTTACTTTGCAAAACGTTGACGCCTTTTTTTAACTACTTGAAATATTGATATCTTAAATAAATTTATCTCCAAACATTAATTCTTTTTTTTTAACCACTTAAAATGTTGATATCTTAAATGAACTTACCCTCAAATGTTGATACCTTTTAATATCATTTCCCTAATCCTCCCATGAATCTACCTATAGTAGATTCTTCAATAGTAGATTTAACCATGGATACACCAGTATCCTCCCATAGATTGTACTACATATATGTTCATAACCAGCATAGATGCTCTATCATTTGATTTGACGATTTATTCCACATCACATGTAGTTTCATTCCCATATGCCATTATTATTCTAGTTGACCTCATGAGATTGAGTCGTGTAGCACTATTAGAAATGGAATAGAGAGTCCCACAAGTATTTCTTGAATAATATGATATATATTTGCTTTTATAGTTATACACAATTTCTATAATCTATGCAATCCTAATATGATTCAATAATCTACTACAAGTGTAACCCGGACACATTGCATTGGATGTACAATGTTTGAGCAATACATCACAAGTTAAAGATTCCAGAGGTACAAAACATATAAATGGAAGCATAAATAGGCTAAGAGTTGTATAGATCATTCATAGATGATTGAAGAGCTAGTTCCACTTGTATATGATGAAAAAACTAATGATTTACATATCATATATTTGCTACTTAGTACTAATGGTATCTACATAATTTTCTTCATTCATCTTCTTTATTTGCTACTCATGAATGTTGTTGTAATTCATTAATGAAATTCCTTGTCTAAATTTGAAAATTAATCTTATAGTGTTTCATGATCGTATGTGGTATTTTGTTATGGATAACAACGTAATTGTATTTTCGGATGAATAATATAAAATAATTTCAATGTTGCAAGTGTAAGTGTAAACCTCTAGATTTTTTGGTAAATATAGTAAACCCTAAGAACCGGAAGTTAAACCAGAACCCTAAAGTTAACTTAGTTCTATTTTTAATCTAGTGAATCTAGATCCGACAATTCCGTGTTCTTAAACCCTAAACAACGAAATTAAGATAATTGTGGATAATGGTTCGTAATAACATAGGAAAGTTTAAAAATATCATATTTGTTTATTTCTAGTGTTTTTCGGATCCGAACGGGATCAGTTTTTGAAAATTGTGCCTTGGTACAATGGATAGTGAAAATATTCCGACAATACCATTATATTCGTAAAAATATAAGATTTTCAAAAAATCAGTTTTAGAATTTTTCAATAACTAAAAATATCAGAAATAGGCCGTTTACGCGTATTTTCTTTACTGCCGGTATTTTAATTGTCTAGTCTACTATTTATAGTACTTTTCTACTATTCATCTATCTCTACTTTTTCTACTACCTATTCTTACAACCTATATACCTATTTCTTACAATTTTCTTTTCCGATAAAAATTTTACATTACATATTACTAAACTTCTCTTACACATTTCTTCTAAAATTAATTTTTAATCACTCCTCTCTCTCTCTTCCCTATGCTTGCTGTCCACCATCTCTCTCTTATCACTCTCATTTATTTTCTTTTTCATTTTATTTAATTACATCTAATTTTCACTCTAAAATTCTATAAATACCCCATTACTCCTTCATTCTTTCACACAACTCATTTTCATATCAAAACTCTACCAAAATCACTCCACAAACTCTCCCTCTCAAAATTCTCTTCCAAATTTTCTCTTCTCTCCACAAACCATTTCCCACATATTACTACAACCACCTCTTTTCCTCTTCAATATACATATAACCTTAGGTAAAACTCCTTACCTATACTAATCATGTTCATATAACTTAAAATGAGCTTAGTGTATGGTTCTTAGACTCATGAGAGTTAAAGAAGCAACAATATGTTCATGTTTTGTTTTTGTTCATGTTAATATTTTCCATTATGTTATTATTGTCATATTATTGTTGTTATTATGCTAACTTCTTATTTATATCTAACTAAATATATTTACGTATCTATATATATTCTTTAGAGCATATAAACTCACTTGTTGTTTATTTATTTTCATACTTTGCAATTTATTTATTTACATTGCAATTTATTTACGTTCTTGTTTTAAGATTAGTCTTTCTAGTCTTAGACTTGTCCTCATCAAGTTAAAATAATTTTCTTTTTCTTTTTGTGACTAGTTTATTCTTAGTTCCGGGAAGTCTTGATAAAGCTAAGGCTTCCAATACTTGACCTTAATATTATGCTTTTATTTATTCTTATATATATATATATCTTATATTATTATTTAATATTGTTATATTTCTCATGTCTACATATTCATGCATGAACATGTTGATATTATCTCAACAAAAATAAGAGGAGTTTTCTTCAATAAAGAAAGATAGAAACTCTCTTAAAAAATAAATCTTTGTGATCTAGGAAATGAGATTTTCCATAAGAACTTAAAATTTCATCTTAACAAACATTATTTTCAAAATTTAGATAAGTTCATCACAAGTTTTTAATAAAACTACACGGGATTTCATCAAAGAATACATAAAGTAGAATTTTCACATACTCTATTTTCAAACCAATGAAATAAGAAAGTTTTTTTAAAACTTAATATTACTAATTTTTTGTTTAACAAAGGTTTTCATAAACTCATTTGTAAAGTTTTTATCAACACTCTAAGATACTAAGATTTAGATAAGTTTTTCAAAATCATCAAGGAATAATCTTTTAAAGATGAGTCTTACTTAGGAAATAAAATTAGTAAATAACTTAGAAGAACATTATTATTTTAAAGGGGAACTAACTTTAGGAAAAATCAAGCAAACATAAACATGACTACCTTAAGGAAATTTTAGTCTTACCAATAAGTACTTAGAAAAACTACATTTTTCAACTACTATAATGAAGTTGTAGGAATAAAATTATTTTGGAAAATTTGAATTGTTTTCAAAGGATAGATAAAGTTAAAAAAGAGGAAAATGCTTACTTATAATAATCCAAGAACTTTTCCAACAAAGCTAAAATAAAAAATTTTCAAAGCATTACTTTTCCAACTTTTAGAATACTTTGTTTTATAAAAATCATCATTGGTACAACTTTACTAAATTCATACTTATGATATAAGTCAATATATATATGTACAAAGAATTTTCCAACTATATTAATATCTATATTTTGGTACAAGGATTTTTGGATGAAGAAAAGTTTGAAAACTTAAGTTTTGAAATTTTGAATTTTCGTGATGAATTTGTACTTCACTGTTCCGAGACCCAAAAGGCTTCTTTTGATAAAAATAATTTTAAAAATGGATAGATCTTTTTGAGTAGGTAGAAAATGGTATATAATAAGCGAAATTCTAAGTTAAAATGAGTAAGTTATGACCATTTTGAGTTGGAATTTCCACTAATGCGAATTTTAACGAACCTAATAAGATAGAGTTAGAAAATTTAAGTAGATCTTGGATAAACTACTCATTTCGGATATTTTTCCTCTTTAGGTGGCGCAGACCAGGATCTTCTCTTTCTCGAGGGTTACTTCGATTGATAGAAGATCGCTATAGACGAGTGAGTTTCCTTTACGTTTTATGTATTCGTGCATGTGCTTGTATAATAGAGCACTAGATGTTAGAAAAAGCTAAAATTGATTTGCATATGGGTTATCATGGGAATTATGTATGTGAATTGTTATGTGTGATCAATGAACGATAAATATATCGAAACCCGATTTGTGATTGTTATAATTGTCTCTATGTATATTGCTATGTGTGTAAATATTGATTAATCGCTTTAAATGAATTAATGTTGGATTGGAAATTTTCTTAAACTAAATTGCTCATGCATACCACTTAGAATATCATTTTGCATTTTTTTAGTACTATTCCTCAGTGTGGGACTGGAAAGATAAGCTGCCTAACTACATCTTGAGGAATTAGAACGTTCGGGGAATACTGTCCTAAGTTGTAGCAGAGCTGGATCGATCGCTTTAGGTAAGGAAAGTTCGGGAACTAGTAGTACTGTTCGCTGTAACCCCAAGACGCACGTAAAATTTCAAGGAGGTTGTTTGGGGCCCAGCTCAAATCATTCTCTAACCATCGATGGATGGGTAAATTCATCAAACATACGAAACCGGATAGTCGTATGTATTATTTGATCATATGGTTATTGCATTTCATATGCTTGTTTAATGAACTTGGTTAAATGCTTGTTATTAGTACTTTTACGTAAGGAATATCGCACTGGGCTAGTATGTTTATTCCCTAGTAGAGTTTTGATATTGCAGGTTCTCTGTTTCATACCTAAGGCCATCTTGATTATTCGGGTAGAATCTATGTTTTAGGAAGCTTTTGGAGGAATTCTGTTTTGAAGTATTAGATTAGATTTCTTCTAAAATCTTCTAGCTTTAGTTATTTGCTCTAGTGAGATTTTGTTACTATGGAGACTTACTAGGAGAATGCCCTGTAGAAGTTGTAAGACTTTATATTTCAATGATATATATATTAAGTATTATTTTGTATGTTCTACTGCCATTATCTTAAAATGCATAACTCCACTGGTCTCTCTCTGTTGTGAACGTATGCCTTTTATCAATATGAAAGCTTCCAAGTGACTAAGGTAGTCATTCTCAAGTTTTAATATTGTGTACGACAGACTGTCACGTTTAGGGTACCCATTCGGGCGTGGCAGTAAGCAATACATTGCATGTCTCAAATGTGACATACTTTCAAAAATTGAAATCGTGTATGACACATGAGATTTTGAGTTGGTATTTTAGTAATTATTTTTATGTAACTCTTATTTAAGAAAATAATTTTTTGATGGATCAATAGAAAGACAATTTCTTTGGTTAAGTGTGTTTTTGTAAAATTAGGTATGATTTTTCACTCTTGTAAGAATCAGATTTTTTTTTTTTTTTTTTTGGAATGATCCACTCATCATACACACCTTATGTATGAAAAGGTCAGATGTGTATCTGCGATATGCTCATTCTTCCTTTAATTGTGTTATAGAAGAGGACCATGCTCTAGAATAATCATGCTTAGAGAGATTAACCATGTTATATGGTAATGAAGATAATATTATGTAAAATGATATAAATAAATTATGAATTGATGATGTTACATTTAAATAAAAGATGAAAATTACACATCAAAAGATAAACAAAAAAAATTATTTAATTGTATCATGTCACCAAATTCTAAGATTATTACATTAGAGTTGTAATGTCATTCTATACTTCTATCATTTTATTAAATGTTCATGTAATATTTGAACTATCGAAAAATTCATATGGGCATGTAAAAGTTTTTCTTCATAGTTTAATTGTATTCATCAAATTTCATGGTTTGATTTTGTGATTTTTGCTTAATGAAAGAAGCATTTGAATAATTTTTGCATGAGATATATTAATAAAAATATCAATGAATGAATTCGCCCACTAGGGACTTGATAAAAAAGAATCATATCTTAAATATATATATATATATATATATATGCATGTGAAATATATAAAAGATTATAGAAATATAAAAGTTTCTTTAAACTTTGAACATGATCGAATTATCAATTATGTGTGAAATCTGACAATTGTTGGAATAAGTTATCTATAAAAAACTTTATTTTATATGCAATACTTACATGCAATACACCCAAAAAAAATAATGAGAACTGATTTTTGTTTAAATATGCTACTTTCTTATGTTATAACTTCTTTTATACATGTCAAGATGTTATTTGCCGATAAGTTCCTGGGAAATCTTCATTGCATCCGTGGAAATAAGCTAGAAGGGGAAGTAGACCACCTACTGGCTACTACATCTACATCTGGTGCCTTGAGTCTCGTTTCCTGGATGGTTAGGGTTTTTGCCACGTCAAGGCTGGCACCGTCATTAGAGTTACCAATGAGGTCGACACGAACTTTTATCCTCTCTTTTTCTCACCAGAACTGAAAGATGAAAGATTTGATGTCTGCCCCACGACAAGCACTCCTTTTCAACGCCAGAGTCTAGAGAGACAAAAAAGGGCCGCTCGATCGTCGGGCTCTAATTCAGCGTTCCCATTACCATG
The DNA here is from genome assembly GCA_024138025.1 of Combretum micranthum. NCBI lineage: Eukaryota > Viridiplantae > Streptophyta > Magnoliopsida > Myrtales > Combretaceae > Combretum > Combretum micranthum. The sequence goes on along the minus strand of JAMXBD010000801.1, from coordinate 410,751 downwards.
GTTTAAAATAATTTGGACAAATTTATTCGTGTCTGTTGTCCCTATGCTTTCTACCCTACCGGCCGCATATATTGGGGAAATGCTCGGATTGGTTCCTAAATGTTGGAAAAAAAATAATAATTAGATACTTAAATTTAAAAAGGTATAATTTCATACTTGTTGAACTTTTTTTATCCTTAATTATATATGTTTTTTTAATTATCTGTTGATTGACTTGATGGGTTTTTCTAATTGATAACCTTAATACACCAAATCGTCCCTACTTACAAAACCTCTTTTCTTCCATTGCCATCCTAAATTTGCAAATGCATCACCTAATCTTAATATCCCCCAAATCCCACAACTAGTTATCCGAGATTTGTTGTTCCTTAATCATTCGTATCGTCAACAAATAAATTACCATCTCGTTTTACTTCTATAAATGAATTATTAATAGTATATGAAAAAAGTGGCTTTCTTAATATTTTTTCATTACTTTTTTCTTTTTCCCATATATGAAATTAAGCTACCTCTTTATAGAATCTATTATACTCATTAGTAGGTTTTGTTCAAATAAAAGGAAATTATAGCATTTCCATTATTATATATTGATTCTTAAAAAAAAAAAAAAAGTGTCCCTTTGTTACCTCTGATTCTTCTTCTATTAGATATTTTATATTAATTAGTTCAACTGATGTATTTTATTTTTTTCAATTCAACGAAATCTATTTCTACTATGATTAGAAACCTTCCAACAAAATTTAGAAAGATAAAAAAGAAAAATAAATCATTAATCTACAAATTTGATCAATATGGAGAAATAAGAAAACTCACGAGTGTTGAAAAAAAAAAAAAAATGTTTCTCAAATTCAAATGTCACCTTGAATTTGATAAGATGAAAAGTTTAACTCAAAAGTCAAGAACATCTGTCCTTAATATCTAAGCTAAGATTTAGTTGCGTGTAATAACATCATTATAACGTCATTAGCAGTTCATAAACTTATCAACTTCAAATCGACGTCTTTCTCTCGATCTCAAGTTACAAGATCAGGACAGGAGCATCATACCAAGTGGCAACTGTTATAGATCTTGATTTTATGCTAATCCTCACCAATTTTATGTTGAAGCTTGGGGTAAAAGTATGATGGTGCAATTTAATTTTGTCTCTTTCGATGAAAAATTATCAGATAATGCTGTTTAAATCTGGTACTTGATTGACCTGCTTTTATTATATTTTTTTCGATATCTTGATTTATTAGTTTCAATATTTTAATCTTCGGTCTATTTTCTTACCCCAAATATGAAAAGGAAGTTCTTTGGCCTTTTTAAAATTGATTAGATAGTTTGAAAAGATTAGAAGAAAAAGCCCCATGTTCTTCTTCAATAATAGTAACATGTATTTTTCTTTCTAATTTTATTAAGGACAAGTGTCAGCTTTTAGTTAGCCACTAATACTACTAAATATGTTAATTAATGTGATAGGAAAATTCGAAATGCAAAAAATAAAAAGGAAAAACCAATAAAATGTGTGTAGAGGGTGGTCGGCAACGGCCCTGCAAATATCATACTTTATATATTTATATATACACACATTTAATTTTTTTTTTATTATTTTCATTTCATCATTATTATTTTTTTGTTGATTCCCAACTCTAAAAAAATTGGAAACTAATATGCATGATAAATGACATTAGAGAAAAATTCTATGGTCCTGCAATTAATTTTGACAGGACCGTGATCGAATAACTAAAATAGTTAATATTTCATTTACTATATTTATTTTAACTGTTAGATTAATGACGGAACGGTCTTGTTGATGGAAATATAGAAGCTCCCGACATCAGAATACGTGAAAGTTCAGTAAATTTATTGAAAGTATCTCCTTTTAAGTGGTTAAGAGCTGTAATAATAAAGTATTAATTTTCCTCAATTAGGAACTGTCATCCTATGCAATCGAATAAGAGTGCCCTATAGCTGACATGTTTCTTAAAAGGAGTAAGATGAAACATAGCATTATGGGTGTATAAAATATTCCAAAATATAGTTGACTAGGTAACAAAAGGATGTGATTTTTTTTCCTCAAAACTCTCTCATTGGTATTCCATTTGACTTACTTTTAAATGTTAATACTTGTGATATTATAGCACATCAAAACACAATTTTAATTATCCTATCTTTTTTTTTTTAAATAAAGGCCACAAACTATGAGGCAAGACATGTTATTCACAATAATTAAAATGTTCAAGTTAAATGATTTTGTGAAATTTTTCTGAAAGTGGCATGTAGAGAAAAAATTTTCTGATCTAGAAAATGTAAAAAGAAAAACTCAGATCGAAAAAATTAAAGCATAAAAAGAACTCGATTGGAAATAATATAAGGCGATGAGACTCAAATTGCAAAGTACCCCAAACACAATCCTCCCTCCCCCTCCCCCCTCCTCCCCCACCCCCCCCCCTCCTTGCCGCAAACAAAAAAAAAGAAGTAAAAAAGAAAAAAAAACTAATAGATCTCCTTTCATTACCCAAATGAAAGGGCCATATATATGGTTTACTAATAATAATTAGCCAAGGAGACTTCTTGAGAACCATGTATTTCGAATTTTGTGTATCTATTTGATAAAGATTTGAAAATGCATAGGATCCATTAATTATTGTCTAATTAATATGAGATAATAATCATTGTATTTGAAGAAAAAGGCACAAGAAGTTACAATCATAGCTTCGTTTTATTTTTTTTATTATTATTTTGGCATATCGCGTCTACGATTCTCAAGCTGATATTATTAATCCCTTTTTACGGCTAACTGTTACTCGATCCTGATGGGAAAACAACACCCCTAGCTTCTCACCAAAGTAAGCGGAACCAATCCGGGGTAAATACTTTGGACCTGATGGGACAGATAATTGATAGATGTTCTGTCTAGGATGGTAAAGGATAATTTATTAAGTTTGCCTTTTTTTTTTTTTTAACCATTTTTGTATGAGGAAGGTATACAAAATGAGTCCACAACAACTATCGATTAAAGCTTTTTTACCACATATTGTGTTGAATGTTTTATTCATGATTTGATAAAACAATACGTGGGTACCTCATGAATCACATATTGTATTGACAGACTTAGCTCAGCCCAACCTCACGCTTATACAAGCAGGCTTGCTTGGCTTGAGATCAGTCGGCCTTGCGAGATATCGACCTTTTTTGGATGTTCAAGCCACATCTCGATGGCTTCTCTTTGAAAGAGATTTTGCTTGATCTAGCCTTGTTTTTATTTTGGATAAAGGAGAGTTGAATTTAACACTTCCTTAAAGAGGAGCATAGTTCTAAAACGATTTCTAAATAACTAGATTATACTTACTCAAAATTCACGAGGGCATTTTCCTTTATAGGAGGAGGTAGTTTCCTATTTTGGGTAGAACCACTTTCTTAAAAGGAAAAATGTGCCATCTATATCAGCTTTATCCAGCTAGCTATGGAGCTAAATTTAGTTTCTCCACTCTCACTATATCTTATTGTTGCGCGTCCTTGTCCACTTACTAACTTAGAATGGAGTGGGTCATGGTTCTAAAGAACTCAAAGAATACTAATCTAAATCCACTTGGAATATCTTGTGTAGTCTATGGGAATATGACATATTTTTCCCTTAGACTCAATCATGATCAAACATTGTGCAAACTAGGAGCAAGAGTGTTGTCCTGCATGTTGATATGATTCCATTAGAGCACATAACTTGGGGCACTGGACAAGGGCAATTCTTTGTAGTGAGATCACATTCGATGGAGAAACCATAACAAAGCTAGAAAAATGCTTTACCTTGTTCGAGAATATCTATCAGCAAATGACAAACAATTATCTAGATGATAAGAATCAGCTTCTAACAAGTCATATTACAAGAGCCCGAGCTAAAGGGTCACAAAATTTACCTTTGAGAATTCTATCAAATCAATCCTCTAAGATGAATACAACTTTATAAATGGCTATAAGGTGTATTGCACAAAGGAACATATGTCAATTTATAAGAAGTTAGAAGAACTTGAAGAAATTGAAGGATATAGGTCAATCACGACCGTGACCCTAGCCGTTATTGGAGAGGGAGGAAAAAGAGGATATTATGGGTGACATCACGCCCGTGACAAGGGACGTTATCTCAATAATACCTATATCGATATTTCAAATTATGTCCAGAGTAGATCACGTTCGATGATATTGCCCTGATGGTGCCTATTATCTGAAATATGACCATTTCAAGCATGTTATCAACATTGGAGATTTTTGGTCAGAGGAGATCATGGCCTATGATATGGCCATGATAGGGGGCATGATAGGAGATAACGCCTTTATCTAGGGTGTCATTAGTGTTCTATTTTGTACGAATTTTCTTTATTTAAGTTGTATTATTTACAAGCTTACCATAATGTAAGGATTATATAAATACCCTCTTAACTTAGAAAACGCCTAATCAAGACATAAGTTTCAACTCTCTTTCATTTTGTCTTTCTTATTGACTGCAAAATTTCTAGTTTTTATCAATCTACTTGAGATTGTGGCGAATAACCACTCAATCTTCATTGTGCGTAATATTAAGTGAGAGAGAGTATAGCTTATGTTATTTTTGGTGCGTAATATCCACTAATAATGCTATTCATATCTTTATTTTCATTGCAAACGAATTTTTAGAGCCTACTACGTTATACTACGAGTTGAGAGCTTATCACTATAGGTGCTTTAAAGCAGAAAATAACCATGAAACCAATTCGCGACAATGCAAAATGAAACGAACCCTTTGCTTGTTAAAGGAGATGATGAGGAACAAAGTTCTTTTCCTTTGTTGAACTCCCCAAGAAACAACCTATGGACATCCTTAACCAATTGTTTGGATGTTGGCCCAGTTGTTTAGCATATGAATCTTAACCATAAATTGCCATCCACACTGGTAGGGGCTAGAGGCTAATAGCAAACTAATGTGTGGCTAGACACACCTACCATTAGGAACCCATTTTGAGAGATGACTAATGTGAAATTGGAAGATTATATTGATGAAAAATGGGACAACCGATCCTGCCAACCATGTCGTCCACCTCAAAACTTGCATGGTCTTGTAGGGATTTATTGATATCAATTATGTGTAAGGCCTTTCTTAGGACTTTTTGCAAAGTGAGAGCACCTGCTTTAACCAACTTGCCCTAAATACCATCCATAACTTTAAAGAATTTGCATATATGTTTAAGATCCATTTATCATAATCAAACCAATCAAGAAGGATGCTTCGTTCCTCCATGTAATAAAACAAGAAAGGAACAAACCGCTTTGGGACTATCATTTTCTTCACCAAGGCAATCCTTGAGATTCTTAGCATCAGTGAGGCTATCATCTTACAAGCCGCCACTCAAGCAACCGATTCCACCAACCATTTCTTATGATCTTTGGAGAGAAATAGCATACTACTTCGAACAACTTAGGAAGAAGGTGAAGAAGTGCATTATTGAGGACGATGCCATCAGAGTCTACTAGGAAGTGGAACACCCCAAAAAAGAAACTCAACATACCAATCATAAAAGGCATCACCTCCAGCGAAGGATTGACTTAGGAGCACAAAGTCCTTAGTTTGCTCCCAACCTACACAAAGTTCACCTCTTTAAGCAAAACACTAAGGGAAATATTCCTTGAAGTCCATGTCCACCTTAGAAATATTTTACGTCTACTATCTAAGATGAGGCCTAACCTTGGCCAAAAGAAACCTGGAAGGTACTACGGATACCATTTGGCCTATGGACATAACACCGATGAATTCCACTAGCTTAGAAGCATGCTACAAGATGTGATTGAAGAAAGGTACCATAAAGAGTACATCCTCGACCTAAGCAATGCTAAGTGTCGACTCACCCATAGATTATACAAATAGACTAATCACCCTAAGAGAGATGACAACAACAATAAGGGAAGCAATGATTGGTACCTTTAAAAAGGGGTAAACATAATTGTTCAAAGGCTTAATAGGGGAGGTGATGCATGCTTGAGGGGGTTGAACTTGGATATGAATTTTTAGGGTTTTCAAATTTGAATGGTATGGATAGAATTATTATTTAATAGAATCCATGAACAATAAAATTAAACTGGTTTGTAATTAGATTATAGAATGGTACGCTCCACGATCTATAAAACAATTACAAAGTTAAAAGAATCACAAGATTCAATTAACAGGTTTCAATACAATTCTATATGATGCAATAATTGATAAGAACTCAATAATAAAGAGAATCAAAACTCAATATTCATAATCACCACAAAGGGTTTCACATACAACAAGTGCTCTTAAAGACTCAAAAGATAACATCAACTTCTATGTCTCTATTGAGTGTTTACTAGCTTTTATATATAGGCTTAATACAAGGTAGTTACATAACTGAAAAATATAATTGTGTTAGTTACATAAATGATAACATAACTAATAAAACAAGGAAACTCAAAAGACAAAAGAAACTCAAACGAAATAAAAAAAAACTGTTGGATAAAGAAGCCTGATGGCCTTTAATTATAAGCTGGCGGCCTATATTGACTACACGGGCAGTGTTGAAGGTGGCTCTTAAAATTTGCATTCTGTGAACGTCAAAATTGGCTGAAGGCCAGTGGCTTAAGCCCTCCACACTGGCGGCATAAATCTAAAGGCTGGTGTCTTACTGTGCCGATGTACAAATCTGTAACTCCAAGCTTCAATCCTTTGTATTGACTTTGAATTTCCTTTCCCTTTCAATGATTTTGAGCTTACTGATTCTTATCATTACCCTGGGTTTAAGAAGATTTGTTCTCAAATCTTAATCCTTCAATTTCTGAACTTTTGCTAGATTCGGAGTTATCATTCGACTGGTCCATGCAAACGAATTCCTTAATCTTTTAATCTTCTTAATATGTATCATCTTTACTTGTTGTACCCCTATAGGACTCATAGGTAGTAGCTTGTACGTTTTGTCTCGTTGCCGAATAATATATTCATTCCTATACCCATCATGTTGGGAATTTAACGATAAAAAAATAAGGATGTGCAGCGAAAACGTTTTATTTTATTTTATTTTGCACCTTAATATTCCCAATTTGCGGATCCATGCATTTAACAAATCTATAACATAAAAGACATGTAATTCGAAAAAAAACTAACCTCCTTTTCAAATTTCGTATAACTCTGATGCAGATCTACAGACGCTGCAGTGTCGCAAGCGTCCTCTACGGTATCCACACGCGAACGAATATCACTTTGGATCCTCCTTTGCGTGCTAGCACGATCTAGAACGTTTCTAGATCTGAATGAGAAGGGCCTCTCTAGAAGCTTACGAATTTTCAAGTTTTTTTGTGTTTAAGTGTTGACAACACATGTCATATCACAACCCTAGATGAGACCATCATATTCTATTTATACTTGTCGTGTGGTCATGTGCCCTAATCTCATTAGGGTTTCATTTTATTTATTCCACATAGACATAGACCTTATAAAATGTGATTTTATTTTTAACAATTATTGATCAGTCTCAATCTAATTAATAAATAATTAAATGATTCCCGATACGGTTATTCAAAATAACCCATGATCCGATTAATTCGTTATTTGTGTGTGACCTTGTAGGTTCACTCAATGTTGACAGTAGCCTTTAAATACCTTTTAAGGCCTACAAAATATAATTGGTCTCTAGCAAGACATTATGCCTACCCAAATTAAGTGAAGATTGACGATCCGACTTTACCTATTAACAGTCAGTTATTCAGTCCTTTGCCACATGATATCTTATGATTAATCATAAGGTATGGATCAATACACACTTATATTGATTAATCATTTATTTCTTGAATCCAGAGTTTGACTGATTTAAACAAATGATATCGATAACTCTTAATCAATTCATTTAAGCACGGCCATGCATTTCTCAGTCTTGCTCAACAAGGGGCCCAAAAGATATCTCTCTCAATTAAATGAGAGACAAATTCCTTCACGAACACTCACATTCCTTCACATAGCTTATTCCATATCCAAGAACAGTCTTACAATCACTCGACCAAAGATGACAAAGAACTGAATTAAAACACGGAGCTTGCTATGTAGGAATCCATGGTGTCATCAGGTCAAAGGACTTAAATAACACTACAATGAGAAATACTTATCATATTGATCCACATAGTATTCTCATAATTGGTCATTCCAATACAATGTACTTTTACATATATTTATGTGCTGAAATGATATCTTATATTCATGATCAGTAAAACATGACCATCATCCAGCCTACATACTAATCTTAATTCATTATTATTCCATATAATGAACGATTAGGGATAATTTAGAATGAAGCTATTTTTCCTCTATGGTTTTACTATTAAAGTCACATATTTCAATGACATAAGGAATAGCAAGTTTACTCATGGAATTATTTTATCAAGGTAAAAAGGCCAATAATAAACCTCGATAAAAAGGAATGGCCCATAATGTAAAGATGATAAATATTCATGACACAAAACCATATGGCTTAGGGCACATCACTAGCACATCAAAGATAGCTTTAAGATCATACTGCCATGGTCTTCCAAGGATCAAGAGTGTAGCATCCATAATAGTACATCACGCAAGAATTCATCAGTATAATCACCAATAGAAAGAGGTACATAAACCTGTGTATTCACATGAGCAGCTCCTTGGTGACTAAGCCAATGAAGCATATGGTTTTGGATGCTGCTCTATCTGTAACCCTAGTTTAGAAACCAATCTAGTAGAAATAACATTGGTGCAGCTGCCACTATCAATTTCAACTACCAAACTCTAAACATAAAATAGATTAGCTCGTTGCTATGGACTCACATTCTCTTGTTCAAGTACTACATCATGGAAACCTAAAGTCAAAGGAATATTTACCGTATCAATCTTTCCTTCCTCGCTACTATTCTTTTCTTCTTTCTCGCTCTCAATCTGATTCCCCTTCATAACCATAAATTTCTTATTAGGATACTAAGAAGCAATGTGGCAATATCCTAAATACTTGAAACATTTAATATCCCGATTCCTTTGCTATTATGCTTGATCAGGGACTTTGTCATCCACCATTTTTCCTTTATTTTTCTCTTTCCCATCCTCTTTCTTTTCCTCCTCATCTAACTTACTATAGTGATATGATTTCTAAGACTGTCTCTGCTGATGTCTCTTAACTTTACTAGACAACTTAATTACATTCTCCAGGATTTGATAGTGCTGAAGCTCTACGACATTGGCAATATCCATCTTTAACCCGTTAATGAACCGAGCTATAGATTCAAATGAAGATTCTTTAATGTCACACCTTACCATCAAAGTTTCAAAATCTTTTACATATTCTTTTACACTCTGCTTTCCTTGTTTCAAGAATTGTAACTCCATCAGCATCTCTTGTTTATAATAATCTAGCACAAATCTACGTGTCATCAATCTTTTCATCAAAGCCGATGAACGAACATTTTCTTCATTAGCCCTTCGTTTCTTAACCTATAACTTATCTCACCACAAACTAGCATAATAAAAAAAATGCCAGAGAAGCCATCTTCACTTTCATGTGCTCATCCCACTCATAGTAGTCAAATACTTTCTCCACTCGTAGCACCCAATCTAGAAATTCTTATGTTTTATTGCTATCGGTGAAAGGAAGAATTTTCAGCTTAATATTCTCAATTCCTTCCCACCTATCATCTCTATTTCCTCACCTCCTAATCCTTTCATTATTCCTATCAGGTTCACTACCGGAACGTCTTTTATGACTGGATCCACTATGACTCCTTCTATCCTTAACTTCCAATCTCTTAGAATTCTCCTTACATCTTCTTGCATCCTATTAAACCCTGTTTGAAACTGTGTAAATTCCTGCCTAGTCACAACATCTCCTTCACTACCATTATTGTTGTTATTATTTCTTCTAGCAATAGTGTGAATAGCCCTAGCGCTATTATTATTTACGTTATTGCTATCATCAGACGACATCTTTTCAGCCAGTCAACTGCAACAATACAACAAAATTCAACAACACAATTATAAATAAAAATCAACCCAACAAACCTGAAATAAATTGCGTTGAATAACAAGCTCTGCAAAACCTTTACTCTGATACCAAATCTGACGCATGCTTGAGAGGGTTAAACTAGAATATGGATTTTTAGGGTTTTCAAATTTGAATGATATGGATAGAATTATTGTTCGATAGAATCCACGAACAATAAAATTAAATTGTTTTGTAATTAGATTATAGAACAATATGATCCACGATTTGTAAAATAATTACGAAGTTAGAAGAATCACAATATTCAATTAATAGGGTTCACCACAATTCTATATGACACAAGAATTGATAAGAACTTTAAATAAAGAAAATCAAAACTCAATATTCATAACCACCACAAAGGTTTCACATACAAAAAGTGCTCTCAAATACTCAAAAGATAACATCAACTTTTATATCTCCATTGAGTGTGTACTGGTTTATATATATAGGCTTATTACAAGGTAGTTATGTAACTAAAAATAAATATAATTTTAGCAGTTATATAATTGATAACATAATTGAAAAACATAATTATGGTAGTTATGTAACTGATAAGCTAACTAAAACAAAGAAATTTGAAAGACAAAAGAAACTCAAAAGATATAAAAAGATAAAATTGTTCGATAAAGAAGGCCAACGGCCTTTAATTATAAGTTGACAACCTATATTAATTACATGGTTAGTGTTGAAGGCGGCTCTTAAATTTGTATTCTATGAACATTAAAGTAAGCTGAAGGCCGGTGGCTTAAGCCTTTTATGCTGGTGGTGTAAATCTAAAGGCCGTGGCTTATTGTGCCGGTGTACAAATTTGTAACTCCAAGATCCAACCTTTGTATCGACTTTGAATTTGTTTTCCATTTCAACGACTTTGGGCTTGTTGATTCCAATCAGGAGGACCCACGAACTAACTTACGAGAAAGGAAGAGATCTTAAATCTACACATCAAGAAGCTGAAGATTGCTAACTCATCTTTTTCTCTAAAGAAGAACTCAAAAGGTTTTCAAATACCACATCAAGATGCTCTAATAGTCTCAATATGAATTGCATGTTTCAACATCAAGAAGGTCATGTTTAACACTTGCAGGATCGTGGTTGTCATCTTCAACAACTCTTGTGAAATAATGGTGCCCAAGTTGTGAAAGCACTAAAACCTTACTACTAAAACCTTTACAACTTCAACAACTAACTTATCAAGACTAGAGTTATGATCACGCTTTTTCTATATATGCTTTTAATACTCTTTTTGGTTATATTCAATTTCCTTTAAATGAGTAGATCTTTAACCGATAATGTATCGGGTGTGTGTGCAGTAATAAAATTTCGGTGAATACCGAGTCGAATCCACAGGGAGTGAGGACTAGCTATCAACTATATCAATCCAATTCATAGCTAGGCAAACCAAATTGTTGTTTCTATTTTTAGATTTTCTTTTATAAGACTAACCGATAGAAAAATCTTGGATTTCCAATACCTTTGAATTGATTAAGTTATGAGCCAACAGATCTGAATAATCAATCAATGTATACTACTGATTAGAAATACAATTGCTAATCCAAATTGTCAATGGATTCAGTATTTTAATCAAATAAGCACCAAATAATAATCCCTTCTTCCAAAGTGAACTATTATTCTAGATTTACCAATCGATGTTCCCTATTCCTAGGAAAATGATAAATTGACAAATCTATGTAATTTACTTAACCCTAATAGAATTCAAATTCTATATTCCTATGTGATTTCAAATCTTAATTAGATATTCACAATATCAATTAGAAGAGAATTTCCCAATTACAATCCTAATCATTCATGAATTCCAGATTAAAGCCAAAATTGCATGATTTGTGAAATAACATTGATAATCTGAATATGAACAAGTAATCAATCAACAACATGAATCATCAATCATATAATCTAAATAAAAGACTCAAAATCGATTTAAGAACACAAGAAATCAAGCATCAAACAACATCCAATAAGAGGATATAAGAAAAAGAACAAAATAACCTTGTCAATGGAATCCTGTTCTTGAAATCTAAACATAAATGTTGTTTTCCACTTGAATCCGGTGTTGAATCTGATATCAAATTAAAACGTTAACTACTTTAGTGTTCTAAACCCTAATCTATCAAGCAGTTATGGAGGAAAAAGAGGAAAATCGTGCCTAGGGTTTCTTCTTTTTAAAAGATACAATAAGAGAAGTATATATATGAAAAGTTGCAGAGAAGATACGCTGGCACTCTACACCGGCAGTGTACTTTTGGATCTAGCCAGCCTTTTTTTTTAAAATTTGATTTTCAAGAGCATTTTTGAATGTACACCGACTTCAACACTGGCGGCGTAATTGTTCCAGTTGTCGGCGTACAATGAAAAGTCACAAACCGCTTGATTTTCCCTTATGAATGCTGGTGGCTTTGATTCTCATTGTGCCGACGTATCTTTAAAATTGCAAAAGCTGGCTTAATTTTATCTTCAATACGGGCAGCATTCGATTCGGCTTTAAATATTTGCATTCTGTACACACGCAACACTTGCTCAAAGCCAGCGGCGTTGCTAAGGATTTTGCCGGCGTATGTATAAAAATTTGCAGCGCTAGTAAAGATTTCTTCTAAGCTGGTAGCGTAGCTTTCTTAATGGGTGTACTTCTGTTTTTATCCAAAATTGATAAAAACTTCTCCAATTTGCATTTATTTGATTCATAAGTCCTCAATGACTGAATTAACATAATAAACACACTTAAGCACTATTTCCACTTGATTTCTATAAAATCTATAATAGATAAACATGATTTGATTATTGCAAAGTTGAGAAAAATATGACTTTATCAACTCCTCCATACTTGAACTTTTGCTTGTCCTCAAGCAAAATAATTAAGATCAAGAAGTAGAAATCTGTCATAGAATGTACAACACTTTATCATTCAAAACTCTAGCATCTTTTCTTTTGATAGCTATGACTTGCATTGCTAGTGCCTACTTCTCAAACCAAACTAGGTACATGTAATTAGATTACTACAATCAAAATTTAGTAGCTAATCTGGACAAAACAAACTTTAATCCCAGTATTTAACAAAGGAATCTTCTATCCAAAAGTAGATACATAGTCCACTAAGAAAAAATACTCATTTAGACTTCATTGGACTTTTAGCATGCATATACTTTTAGTAACAAATAGTGAAAGCATATGGTATCAACCTTTCCCTAGATTGTCTCTTTTTTTATTATAAGTCTTATTTCATTTGGTACTTTGCATTCTTTTTCTTTTCTTTTCCATACAAGCATTTATTTTCTTTTTGGGAGGTTTTTGCCTCCATCTTTTTGTTTTTCAAAGTTCATGAATTGAACTTTTGCCTTTCCTCCCTTCTCATTATAGTGAGTTCATTGAGTCGGCACATCCCAGGCTCATCACCTAAGTGACCAGGTTTTAAAGGACCCCTAAGAACTCTTCCTCACTTTAATATTCAAGTTCAGATACTCATAACTCACATACTTGAGTCATTGGAGTAGAGGCTATGCTTGTTTCTTTCTTTCCTTTTTGAATGCAACACAAATTTAAGACTTTTTTTTTTAAAGGATCACCAAGAAAAGAATTTCATCTACCTCTTTCATTAAGTGTTGAAAAGTTATCAAAATAACTCAAAGATTATATACAAGCTACATTTTTCCTAGAAGTAGACCTATTTATTTTTCACTTAAGGACTCGACCTACTCTCAAACTTCTGATTCTAAAGCTAAATACAAGGTAAATTTGTTCCTTTAAGATTTTACTACTTAATTTCAACTAAGTAAACTAATCACAACAGTAGGTGAGTAAGGCACTAAGCAAGTCAATTTACATTCTTTACATAGATGCTTTTTACAATTTTCTGTACAATCTCAAGATTTCATAAAATTTTCAAAATTTTAGCTTCAAATTGCCATATAATACCTAAGGACAAAAACTTCAAAGTGTGGGTACAATCGTTCAATTAGGATGCAGATGTCACATGTAAAAATTCAGCAATTTAACAAAGTTCAGACATCAATAGCAGTCTTATTCAACTCCATTCTCCAATTCTCCATTCATTATCCCTTCCCCCACACTTAAAATATACAGTGACCTCACTGTTTCTAATCAGCTCAATAACAGGGAAGAAATAAAAAAAATAAGAGAAAAGGAATAGGTACTTCCCAGGTTTTTTAAATAGATGCATGTGTGAGTTCCAACCCGTACAACTAAAGAGAAGTTCTCCAATTAAGTCCATCTTGTATGTTCATCTCTTGTTGTCTACAATTCATGTGCATTAGCTCCTGTTTTTCATATTATCTGCATAATAAGGCACACTATCAAAGCAAAGAAAAACAAAAAGATATTAATTGATAGATAATAGTGGGTTGCCTCCCACTTAGCGCTTGTTTTATAGTTTCAGCCTGACTTTCAAACTTTCTTCTTCAAGGAGGATCAAAATCACTAGTCTTCTTCTTGTCATTCATCCTTTTCTTCTCGTGTTCTACTCTTGCATTCTCAGTTGTGTTAGCTCTGGTGGAACTAGGGTTCTTTTTCTATCTCTTCATGATATTGACATTCAACTCTTTATTTCCAACCTTCAACACCATCTTACTATTCTTCACATCTATGATAGCTCTAGCAGTGGCCATGAATGGGCAGCCAAGGATGAAGGGAATCCCTAGATCTTCTTCCATATCTTGTACCACAAAGTCCACTGGAAAAATGAACTTATCAACTTTCAAAAGCACATCTTCAATTACCCCTCTTGGTCTTTTAATGGAGCGATCATCCAACTGAATTGTCATCTCAGTCTTCTTGATTGCATCCCCCAATCCTAATTTCTTAGCCACATAGAAAGGAATTAAATTTATGCTTGCACCAAGATCACAAAAAGCATTCCTAAATTGAGTATCTCCAATAGTGCAATCCACTGTGAATTTCCCTGGATCATTTAACTTGAGGGGCAATGCATCATTCTAAGCTTCAGTACAAGCTTGAAATCACATGACTCTCTCTCTCCCATTCATCTTCCTTTTCTTGCTCATGACTTCTTTTAAAAACCGTCTATACTAAGGTGATTCTTCAAAAATTTTAGTTACGGGAATATTGACTTCAAGCTTCTTAAAAACCTCCAAGAATGTCTCAAAATGTACATAATCTTTTCTCTTTCTTGATCTTCTTGGAAAAGGAGTTGATGGTACGTATGATCTGACGGCAAGTTCAATGGCTATAGGAGTGTACTCCTGTTGTACCACATCTTCCTTTTGAGTTGATGTAGAAGCTAAAGTCTCATCAATCTCTGTCTGCTTACTTGTATCTGCTTTGATCTCATCTACATCCTCCATCGGGTTAGAGGGCTTCTCAAGATTTGCAATATGCTGTCCTAATTTCTCAAACCCCTCTATGGTCAGATTAGCAAGTTTCTCAATTGCTAATTCCCAAGCTGGCTTGTTTTCTTTTGTTTCAACCTCAATTGCCACTGGAAAATTGCTGTCCAAATTTTTTGCACTTGACACAATTCTTTCTCTTTCCCTTTTTCTTGCCTTTGATTGTCAACTGGGGTGTCGATTTCCTTTTCATCACCAGAAAGCTCCCAATCTACACTTGATTTAGCAAGTTTAAACATAGATGAAACAAATTCAGTTATACTTACTACCTGAGACTCCAATTTCTCAATAACCTCTTGTTGCTTCTCAAACTTTTCTTCCCATTTCTTCTCTAAACTCCTCACAAGTTCTTCAAAAGTTTTCTCTTTATTGGATCTGGAACTATGGAGATAGAAGAAGAATTAACAACGATTTCTTGCCTTGGAGTCTCACAAGTGTGGTGATAATCTTGATTTGTCATGCTAGAATCAAATTCTTGCATATCACCCTGATATTGAGGGTCATCATATGAATAGCCATACCATGAACATATCAACTGGATTAGAATTGTATGGACTAGTGTCTTGGCTTCTTAAGAATCCATCAATCTTTACAAATGCCAATTCTAGTGACATAAATGATAAGTTCCTCCAGTAGCTAAATCTATCATCGTCTTACCATAATCATCTATGCCATTAAGGAAACAATTTAGATGAGTCCAAGTAGGTGAATTATGATAAGGGCATTGGCTCATTAAATGGCGGAATCATCCCCAAGCATTTGTCAAAAGCTCTCCATCATACTGCCTAAATGAATATAATTTCTGATCTGATCTCTGAAGTACAACAATATGGGAAAACTGGTGCTCCTTGATTATCCATCTCTTATTCTTCAAGCACCTGAAAAGAGAAAAAGAAAAAGCGAGTAGATTATACAAAAAGGATCAAAGACTAGTACATACAAATAAAGAAGAAAGCAATTTTTTTTTTATATTTTGCAAATTTTTTTTATAGATTTTTTCAATTAAAGCCTAGTCTACAAAAGTCCTGAAAATTGAAAGCAGCACCGATCACTCCCCGGCAACGGTGCCAACAGTGTGATAAGTATTTTGACCAAAAATGCACTTATCGATCCAAATCATCAATGGGTTCAGTTTTTTAAGAATGAAGAACAAGATAACAATTCCTTTTCCCAAAGTGAACCATTACCCTAAAATTACCAATCAATGTTCCCTATCTCTGGGAAAGTGTTAATTGACAATTCTTTTCTAATTCACAAAACCCTAATAGAATTACAACCCATATCCCTATGTGAAATGCAATCCTAATTAGATAATCACAAAATTGATTAGAATAGAATTTCCCAATTACAATCTTAATCCATCATGAATTCCAGATGTAATCTAAAATACATGATTTGTGAAAAATCATCAACAATCCAAATATGAACAAAGATTTAATCAACAACAGAAATCATCAATCATATGAATCAGATAAACAACTCAAAACTGATTTAAGATCAAAGGAATCAAGTATTAAACATCATCCAACATTTGAATATGAGAAAAAGACAAAATCACCTTGTCAAAATAATCTTGTTCTTGAAATCCAAATCGAAATAACGTTTTCTACTTGAATCTCGGGTGGGATCCTTATTCAAATTAAAAAGTTAACTACTTTAGTGTTCTAAACCATAATCTATCAAGGAGGTATGGAAGAAAAAGAGGAAAATCGTGCCTAGGGTTTTTTTCTTCAAAAGATACAACAAGAGAAGTTTATATATGAAAAGTTGCAGGAAAGATACGCTGGCACTCTACACCGGCGGTGTACTTTTGGATCTAGCTGGCCTTTTTTTTAAAATTTGATTTCAGAGAGCATTTTTGAATGTACACTGGCTTCAAAGCTGGCGGCCTTGAATCTCCAGTAGCCGTGTACATTGTAAAATCAGTTTTGAAGCAAGATAGATGACAGCCTTTAAGCAGTATTGATGTACAAAAATTTCATGGCTATTTTTGACCCTAATCCAATGGAAATCTGCCAAAACTCATAAAATGAAAGTTGTATATCTTTCTATTATCTTTCAATAGGATCTTGAATCATATCAAACAGACCTCGGATGAGAGAAATAAATCAAATTTACTAAAACAGTGTCAATCTGCAAATCTTACTGATGTTCTGCACTTGCAGTGACTTCAAGACAATTTTCAATCTTCATTCTTTCATAATTAGCAAAAACGCAAAACATGAAGATTGTATATATATCTCTTATCTTTCCATAGGAGGTCGAATCACGTTAAAAGAAGATCATATGAGAGAGATATCTGCAATTTACCCAACTCTATCATTTTCCAAAACGTGAACACCATCACTATAATAGCAGCAATTTCATGGCATATTTTGACGTTGATGCATTCCGAATTCTTTCAAGCTTAAAAAATGAAAATTGAAGATCTCTCTCTTAGGTTTCAGTAGCATTTAAAATCATCTCAATAAGAGCTCGAATGAGAGAGATATGTTGGATTTACGAAACATCGCCAAAAGTATCATGATACTTGCATGGCCGGCCTTGCTTGATTTCTTTTTCCAAATTTGCATGAAACTTCTCCCAATTGCTTGTATTTGTTGTTTAAGTCCTTAATGACCTGAAATAACAATTTAAGCATACCTAAGTACCATTTCCATTCAATTTCTATAAAACCTGTAATAGATAAACATGATTTGATTATTGCAAAATTGAGTAGAATATGACTTTATCAACTCCCCCACACTTGAACTTTTGCTTGTCCTCAAGAAAAATCATTAAGATCACAAGTTGAACTTTTCCGAGAGCATTTTTGAATGTACACCGGCTTCAACACAGGCAGCGTAACTGTTCCAGTTGTCGGCATACAATGAAAAGTCACAAACCGCTTGATTTTCCCTTATGAACGCTGGTGGCTTCGATTCTCACTATGCCGGTGTATCTTTAAAATTGCAGAAGCTGGCTTAATTTTTTCTTCAACAAGGGCAGCGTTCGATCCGACTTTAAAAATTTGCATTTTGTACACACACAACACCGGCTCAAAGTCGACGGCGTAGCTAAGGATTTTGTCGGCGTATGTATAAAAATTTGTAGCGCTGGTAAAGATTTCTTCTAAGCTGGTAGCGTAGCTTTCTTAATGGCCGATGTACTTCTGTTTTTATCCAAAATTGATCAAAACTTCTCCAATTTGCATGTATTTGATTCATAAGTCCTCAATGACCTGAATTAACATAATAAACACACTTAAGTACTATTTCTACTTGATTTATATAAAATCTATAATAGATAAACATGATTTGATTATTGCAAAGTTGAGTAAAATATGACTTCATCAAGGTATCATCAAACTATTAATGGAACTTGGAAACAAAACTAACATTGCCACACTAGACATGGGGTTTGCTGTAGTCAATTGTTGGTCCCTTCACAACGTAATACTTAGCTAAATTAGCCAATCGATATATGGAATGTTGGCGATGAAGTCAAATTGATGCAATTCAATTAGTATGTATCTAAATTTCTGGACGGGGTAAAAATAATATATTCACATAAATTCCATCATATTATGGTACCATATCCTCTTATTGCATGAAAAGCATTTCTTATATATATATATATATGCACTTATTTATTTTATTTTGAAAAAAAATGTCAAATTTAATACTTAAACTTTGTATAAAAATTCTATTTGGTATCTAAATTTTTAAGTAGTCAATTTAATATGAATCAAAATTTTCACAACTATTTTTTCTATCTCACTAACACTGGTTACTTAATTTCCTAACATAGAAGAAACAATCTATTAGTACTACATGATGTTAGGAAAAATAGTAAAACTTCAATTATACGATACCTCTTCTAAGTAAGTAAATAGAGCATACAATGTTAAGAAGGTAGTAAATGATAACCAAAATTTTGATTAAACATTAAGTTTGTTTGGATTATCTAATTTTCATCTATATCTTATATGTATCTAATGTGCATTTGTATTTTATCTGTGTCTAATCTGTTTGTTCTGTTTATGAGTAAAAATATATATTTTTTATTTGTATTTATTTTTGACAAATAGTATGTTTGAAAATGATAAAAATAAGCTACCAAAATGACATAAATTGTTCAATTTAAATTTTAAGATATCAATTTGAATTTTTATATAAACTTTTAGTATCAAATTTGACATTTACACTTTTATTTTTACTATAATTGGAAGATGTATATTAATGGATTAATAAAATAAATTCATTCTGAAAATATAGATGTAGTTTTCTCTTCTATACCACAAATATTTTTTTCACGCATGGTTTTGCCTTTTTCCATAATTACTCACTCCTTTAAAAAAAAAAAAAAGGCAAAAATAGAAAAAGTTAGTAGCCAAATAGACGCCACTTTTCTTTTATGATACTTTAATATTTGACTAGTACAAGACAAAGCTTATACCCATTCTTAGTTTCATAAATTTTTATGTCCTATTTTGTTAGTTGTCTACGGATGGAGACTGAATTAAGTTCATCAATTGTCACCCCACCTCTTCGCTGTTGCCATAAGGGCTTCTAGGGGACATGGGAAACTTATAAAACCTGCCGTGGCAGTTGGCCATCCTTTTCCTGGTCCAATGTGTTACCTACTGAGTAAGTAATAGATGTGGAGAAAAAGGATTCCGTAGAAATCGTGTTCATCCAACGCTGCTGCCTACTATGAATATCACCAAAGAAAAACAAGTATTTTGGTTTGCAGTCGTTTTCTATCAGTGAGACTTTGTTGGGTTATTACCGGAGAACAACCGAGTTAAGGTAATATAATACAGTTTGATCTGACTTTAGTATATTAGGATAGAGTTCAAACTATTGACTGAAGGTTGATCTCAGCTTAATTGAGCTAACTTAGGCCTTTTTTTTTTCAAATAAAATATCCAAATTTGAGTGGTTTAATGCACAATCTTTATAATAAATGTTAGCAGGTTTGATGATTCAATATATCACATTATTTGATTTGTAGTACCAATGTAGACATCTTTTTGGGTTGAATCTGAACGGAGATCCGACGGAATCGGTGGACCCTCCAAGCGAACCCAATGTGTTTTATGGGTCTTGGACTAGTCGAATCATTGAACTCGTGGGCCTAGATCTATGGATCCGGTAGGCCAAACAGGTCACCTATTAATAAAAAGAAAAAAATAATTAAAAACTTAATGTAATATTAAAATTTTAATACATCTATGTATTAGTAATATATTGATATGTGCACAGTTATAGCTATAGCTTATTAAATTATCATTACTAATTGGTAAAATGATATTGAATTTACCAGCAATTTATCCAAACACATGGTATGATAATAGTAATGGATCCTCTCTCTCTCTCTCTCTCTCTCTCTTTTTCTCCTTTTCTTAATAAGATCACCACAACTAATACGTTTTTATGAGGAAAAATTATCATGGATTATTTTGATTATTGGTTGTCAACATCAACTTTAACATATTTGCAATACCTTGAAATTTACCAACCTCAAATAGGAATATGGAAATTAAATACTATAAAAATGCGGATGATTTCGAATCCTATTTTAAATTTAACTTAGTAAATGAATTTAGATAGTTTAGTTAATTGAATTTTTTAAACTATAAAATATAATTAGATAATTTAACATAATTGAATTATTAGATGGATTTAATTTAAGACAAAGATTCTAATATAACAAATACCCATTTTAACCTATCAAATTACTTCATTTTCCTATCTCCAACATACCAACCTACTCAATACCTTTTAGTTATCGATTTGAAACCAATTTCTCAAGTTCAATTGTATAAATTCCTAATTCACAAAAATTGAATGTTATCAATCTTTTCTTATCCAAGAAGTAAACTGATAACTATTATTTCTTAGAAGAATCTAGTGAAACTACTAAGAAATTGTGACTAAACCATGTCATTTTCTTGATTTCTTCTACAATTTCTATTTCTTTTTTCTTCTTATGTGTCATTTTCAAGATTTTTTATGCAAATTGAATTCCTCCTTTTCATATGTCATTTTCAAGGTTACTTATAAAAGTTGAATTTCCCCTTCTTATAGGTCATTTTCAAAGTTAGTTGTACAAATTGAATTTCTCTTCTCTAATCCCTAAACTATCCCTCATCATTATCTATACCAAATGACTAAATTGCCATCACTTTCACAAAATATCTAATGGCATATTAGTCCATCTAATTTATTTCTACTAATCACACCTCATTACTAAATTATTCTTGGTCTATTCTAAACACTACCTAAAATGTCTAAGGATACATTTGTCATTTACCCCTCAACTCTATGGAATTTTAATGAAATGAAAAGACAAATATATCTCCTGAAACCTAGAAAAATTCTATCAAACTAAAAATTACGAAAGCAATCCTTAACCTAGAAAATTCTTCTACACATAATATAAGTACACTCTGAAGAAAAATCCTACAACATATAATTACAATTCCTAATCTAGATAATTCCTAGAAATTCAAGTCTAGATATTTGATTTTAAATATCAATTCCCAAACTCAATCTAGATATCAATTTCTCACTAATCAGATTCGTAAGCTAAATGTCTATTTCAATTTAACAATCTCTACTTTTAAATTCTCTTACCTATTTTAACAAATTTAGATTGTTCAATACTTTCTAATTATCAAATTATTCAATTTGTCAAGTTATATCACCTAAACCCCTAAATATCTAATTTAGACAATTTAGCTTAAATTCCAATCCTTAAATCCTAGAAATTTAAAACCAAATATTTATTTTCAAATTCCAATTCCTAAGCCCCTAAAATTCTAAATTCAAGTGAGATATTAACTTCTCTTCAATTAGAATTCCTAGATGTAATTCCTAATGCCAATTAGTAAATTCTCCATTCTTTCTTCTTAAAACTAATTCTCAAATACTAGAGCCCATAACCGAAAAGCCTAAACCATGATGTTAAAGTCCAAGCCCATATTCAATAAGCCCACAATTAAAAGTCAAAGCCCATAAGCCCATGAAATCAAGTCCATAAGACCATCATTTAACATGGTCCATCACACGTCATATAATTCCCTAAACTCTAGAGAAATCCAACATGTGAAAGGGCCAAAATAACCTTAACTTATTCTAGAGAATTCTACACATGAGAAAAGACTAAAATGCCCCTAAACTAATAAAATAAAATGACTAAATTGCCCCTAACCCCAGAGATAATTACACTATATGAAATAGTATAAATATTAGCCTTAGAAAACCCTAATTCTTTCCTCCATTTTTAGTAGCACTATCTCTCAAAATTCTCTCTCAAAACACTCTAAAAAATATCTCCAAAAATGCAAAAAATCCATCCATAAACCAAGCATACAAGAGGTAAAGTATTACCTAAGTTTATACTTCTTTATCTCCTTATTTATCCCCAATAATCTAAAATTTATTTCAATTAAAATCCTAGGTGGAATTGAAGATTTAAAACAAGGTTAAAGTTAAAAAAATTAGCTTGAAGAAGCTTTATCAACTCTTGAGTGATAGTAGTAGTAGTAGAGAAGATTATTTGGTTGATTGTGCTAATTCAAGTAAGTAATTATAATTAATTTGTTTAATTATGTTAATGATGTTTAAATTCATGTAAATTACTAAAAATAAATGTAGATTTAAATTTTGATCAATATATGTATATATATGTATAAAAACTGAAACATGTATATGTAAATGTAGACATGTTAGAAATTAGAGTATATGAAATTTATTGTATGTAAATGTGTATGCCAAATATATGTGTTTGCATCATATGTTGAATTGATGTGTTTTTTTGAAATGAAATCATCAAATAAATATAGCATATATTGAACATAAATTATCTTGTATATATATAAGTATGTATGTTTTTGTTAATATGCTGGAATTTTGGAAAAAATTGTGTTAATAATATAGATTTGAGGTATAATTTATAATTTGAGTTGTAAAATATAAATCTAAGTATAAACTAGATAAATAAAATAAAATAAACATGCTTTAGATGATTTAAATATGCTGAGAAATCAATTTATATGCACATATAGGTAATTGGACAATTTGAGTTATCAAATTTGAATAAAATATTAAATGAATTTATTTTTTCGATGAAATTTATAAAAATGGTAGTTTAACATGTCTATATATAAACTTGAAATTTTCATAATTTTTGAAATATATTTACTATTTTTAAAAACTAAATTACAGAATAGCAAAATAGGACAAAACAATGTTTCGGCTATCAATAGTAACATAAATATATAGAGCTGAACTATTGATTTTTTCTTCTCCTTTTTAGGTGAAATTATAAAGGTTTAAAAGCTTAAGAAGTCTATTTTAATATGATGTAAAGAACTGACCAAGAACCGGTTAGCTCAAAGATCAGTTGTGATCAAACCAATTGGTCGTTAGTGTTGTCCCCTATTCCGACCATATTAGATGTAATTGAATTTAAAATACTAATTAAGTAATTAGTTTAGGCTAATTGAACTTATGGACATGTAAAAAAATATATTAGGTAGTTTATATAAAAATTTAAGCTTAAGAACCCGTATTTAAGATAGTGAACCAATTTATTAAAGTTAGAGTGCATATAAATTTTCTATAGGAAATGAAATATTGGAATTTAAGATAAATTAAATCTAATAAAATAAATACGAAATAAATGTAAATAATGTGTTTACATATTAAAATATGAATTTTAAGTTGAATAATTAGCTATTTTGATTTTGGGAATTTGTTTAATAAAATAGTTATAAATATGGCATTATAAGATAATATAAACATAATAGGAAACTTGTTTAGATTCTTTAGCCCATTTAGAGGTAAAAATGGATTATGAATGATATAAATAGAATTAAAATATTTCAAATGAGTTGTTTCACTTAAAAAGAGTATATTAGATTGCTTGTAGGATATGCTATTGAAAATATCATTTAAAGGACTTAATTACCATAAAATGAATTTGGTGGACTAAGTTGAAGATAAAATAAACTTGATTGATTAATTTTATTAAACTTGGCTAAATTAAGTTAATATAGATTTATTAACTAATATTGGCTTGGTAAATTCTTTAGAGACTAACAATTTACACTTAGCTATTAATCTAACTAATGAACTCTTATAAGATCATATTAACTTGTAATTGGTTTAGATATGATATAATTGTAGTACGATAGACCATAAATAATAAGAGGAGTATGTTGTTTTAAATGTATATTTGCTAGAAAAATGAGTATTTAATATGAGTTTGATATAAATCGATAATTGATTTAAATGCTTATATAAATTAATCTTTGAAACAGATATTTGTTAGGAGTCTACCTCCTGTTTTATCTTTTAGTCTATCTTTTTGTTTGTTAAGAGTAGAGATTTTGTATCGGGTACACAGTGACTTATATATTACTTGCTAAGATATGCATTCTAAATGAATTAATACTTAAAGATGTCCTTAATAATTGCTTGTTGCTTGTGTGTAGCCATTTTTGAGACCTGGTTTAAAGGGCGACAACCTTACTAGGTGGTGCCAGCATGGTAATTAAGTACTTAGGCTATCATGGGTAGCTCAGTAGGTAGCTGATGGAGGAAATAGTAGCAGGATGATATCTACCTGGATTAGAGAGAAGTGATATAGTTTGATTCATGTTTATGGGACCGGTTAAGCTATACTATATTATGGACTATGATAAGTAGAGTGTATAATAACAATAACCCTTAGATGAGGCTATTACTTGTAGAACTAGGAGATACAGGTATTCAGACTGCCTATATCAACTTTTTGAGTAATTGCTACTACTCAGGACCCTTAGGTACCTAGCGTGTTGCCAAAGTGTGAGTGCTCCATTGTTGTCTACTACACTTTAATTTAAAATATAAACTGTTGGTTGTTGCAGTGCATTTAGAATAGGGATGTGTGCCCATCTCATGTGTACTTGTGTTGCTATCATATTGGGCTTCGGCTCATTTCTTTCTTTTTTTTTTTTAGTTGATGATCTAGATGCTTGTGATTATCTTGAGTATGGGACGACTCTAAAGGAGCTTATTAACAAATGGAGTGGCTACGAACATTAAATTGTTTATATTGTTAATGGAGGTTATTAATCATCTTTTCAAGCTTGTGTTTCGATGAGGCATATCTATCAGCTCATGGTTGTATTTTGAGATATGAGACATTGTGTATTTTGAGATATCATGTGGTATGATACTTATTTATAAATGTTGGTCTACTCATAGAAATTGCCTTTATGAAAATCTTTTGTAAAAATTTATTTTTCTACTGCAAAATCCAGTTATTTCCAAAATCTGATTCGACGATTTCAAAATCTAAAATTTGTTTAGCAATGATCATGATAAACTATAAATTAGGTTAGCCTTAATGTATAATGCGTAAGTATTATATGTGGCGGCTAATATGCCTTGATCTTTATTTGGGGCATGACAATATTAAACTTTCCCACCATTGCAATCGCCTCCCTTAACTTAAATTTTCTTAAGAATTAATAAACCTTACAAACTTTTATTTTTCTTTAAACAGTTGTTGAGTTTATAGTTTCACTTCATCTAAATCTTAAAATCTATCCCCTACCTTTTGTTGAGTAAAATCATAAATTTATTACTATAAAGGATTCTGGTTACTATTTATATAATCTAATTTAAAGTGATCACTCCCTCGTTTTAAAATTTTGAAATTATAGTTAGGAACATAAAGTTTGACTATACTGCGAATATATCAAATCGCAATAAAGTCCTAGAGATTGCAAATAACCCTTATATAGATACACTCCGTATCACTGCCATTGCCCACCACTAGCTTTTACTTTTACAATGGTGGTTTGTATGGGCACAAAATTTTCCATAGTTTCTACGAAGTCTTTATGATTGTTGATCGAAAATGCGTCATCCATTCTATTGCTTGACGACTTTTATCAAAGTTAATCTAATTGCATATCTCACTTAAAAGCATCCAAAAGTGAGTGGGAGCCAAGCATTATAAGCCTTATCAAGGTGGCCCTTGAGATAAATGTTTTTCTATTTATTTATTTATCTATCTCAAGTCTTTTTTATATTCTCAACTAAAAGGTCATAACTAATGCATGACCAGTACATGGCTAATCCAGACCAGACCCAATTTCCGAATGTTTTATTATATGAAAGTGATATAGGACTTTGACTGTTCTCTATGCAGACCCTTACATTCATTTAAATAATTAATTGATTGCTCCGACTTAAAAATAAATAAATAAATAAATGGTCATGAGTATACTATTTTTTAAATGAAAATGAATACGTTTTTCAAATGGCCATTCACTTTCCATCTTGTATCTCCATTATGCAATAGCTTCATATCCTAAAAAGTTAAACAAGGGTCAAAACTGAAGACTTTTGTGTTCTCTAGTACTAAATATATGCTTAATAAACAAATTCCATATGAAAACATAAAAATTTATCCTTTATCTTTTGATAACTTATTATGAATACTTATTATAATTTTTTAGGTAAATGTCGTAAATAGCACTTGAACTTTAGTAAATTATGTAATTAGATATTGCTAGCATAATCGTCAAACTTATTATACTATTCATTGGAAGGTATAGATTTGGTAAAATCTTATAAAATTATGCAAAATCAGTAAAATCGTAAACTTATAGAATTTTATATCTAAATTCATTATTTTAGCTAAAATCCGTATATAAATGAATCTGCTTCCATTTTAATTAAGAAAAAACATATAAAATGAGAAAAATTCTATGGTATTGTCATTAATTTTGAGGCATTGGTCCTATCATCGTCCAACGGCTCACACTACACTCAACCATGATCGAATTACTAAAATAGTTAATATTTTATTTATTATATTTATTTTAATGGTTAGATTAATGAGGGTGACGGTCTTGTCAATGAAATCATAGAAGCTTGTAGAATCGTATTGTAAACTCGTGATTTTGACAACTATGACTGTTGGTATACATAAAAAGTTTTTTTATTCAGTACTAAATTAATCAATTTCAAAATTTAAGTATTTAATTGCATATTTTAGCAAAATTCAAATTCCATAGCGACATTAACCCCTTTTTTTTTAATGTGTTATAAAAGAAAGAAAGCATAAACATTAACTTGATAGATTCGTTGGGTCTTAGATTTAAAAATCAAGATCTGATAACATTTTATACGGTACAAGCGGCTCAAAACAAGACTAAAATATACTTGGCTAATTTACTTTAACCTATTTTTATTTTTTTTCCTATTTTTAAGTTTTTCATTAAATCCACTGCTTCCAGGATAAGTCCAAGGAATGAGTATACACATGCGTGAAGAACTCAGCAAGATGGGCCGGTGCCGGGCATGAGACCGACCCACTCCCACTGGTGTCCATGTCTTGTTACAAAGCAAAACATAAAGTCTCATCATCCTGCTGCTTTGGGTGCTGTTGGGCTATATCTACCTTTTAAGATTAATTGGCTTTCATCAACCCATATTTTAATTGATTTTCTTGAAGACTTTTAAAGTTTACTTATCGATTCCATATACAAGAAGTTTCTAGTTGCAATCATAAGTTTTGAAAACACTTCATTGCCCAATAACAGCAAAAAGTTAAAAAAATCACAGCCTTAAATAGCCATCAAAGTCATTTCCAATTTACGACACTCCATAAGATGCATCTACCTCATACCGCAGTCAAATAACCGGATTTCCACGACAATATATTTATCATTTTTCATTTTTAAAAATAATATCAAATGAAACCATCTTTGAAGTAATTATTAAATAAAAAAATAAACCGTGTTAATGGTTGATTTTACGACATGGGTTCTTGGTTTAGTCCAACCCATTTAAAACTTATAGTCCGTTCACTTGACATAAATAGCTATTCATTCCTTTCTCGTTCGATATAAAGCTGATATTATGGTGTTCAATTGAAACGAATACCAATTCATAATGAATTGCTATTATAAAATGATGAATAACAATTCATGTCTCTAACCATCAAATTTCCATTTAATGGTCTATTTTTCAATTTTATTATAAATACCCTTATTTGAAGATAACTCATGTATAATTATCCTCTCTCTATGATAAATACAAGAGGTATTATAGATATTTTACCTTTTATTATAATAATTACTTGTTTTACTTTTTACACCAAGTAAACATTGTAATAGCTATTACAACTCTATTATATTCCCTTTGAATTGAAATTCCATTCCCCTCTTCTTCCATTCAGAGAAGTGAATGGACTGGTAGTGCGACTCACTAAAGCACAAGTCCAATCTTAGCTTACTCTCCATATATACACGGGTGATCCCTTGACTTGGCAATCCAACTTTTTGAATTAACCACTTGGTAAGACCATCTTAAGAAACTCACAACAGGCTTCCCCAATCTCCACTATTTTACCTTTGATAAGATAAGGGACATGCCTTCATGACTTAATATTCATGATCATAGAAACTAGTCTCAACTCCCTATAACTTTGAGTTCCCTATGATGCCAATAATTGCAAGAATCCCTTCACGTATAAGTACTTCTGGAGGTAATACATATGTGTCTATATAGCTATTACTATACCAAATAGATAACTCTCTTACTATAATCCTTTTATTCCTCTTCTTAGGCAAACATTAATATGAGCATTGGGGGACAGCTTTTTGGTATCCCATGATTGTGTTTTGTTTTGCAAGTTCTACTCTACAGGCTCATCATTAAGTCAAGTTATTGAAAAGTCCTTTTTGGTTTCGAACTAATCATAGACATATGATGTAAAAATTGTTCGAACATTTTTTTTTCCTTTTTGGATTCTACACTTTTATAATTATATTTTCTAGCAAAATACTTTCTTGTATTATATAACTTATTCTTACCTTAGGCTTTATATAAGAAAGAATGAGAATGATTTTGCAAATTCAGTTGGGAAAAATATTGTTTTATGGTTTTATCAGTATCTAAAAAGTGTCAAAACGCTGTATTATCAGTATTGAAAACAATAACTTATCACTTATATATAATTCACGAGTATATACAACAAAAATTGGTATATTTAAGAAATTGACAGCCCGTTTCCTTTTTGGAGTTTCGGATCATAATAACAGATATAAATTTAATAGCATATAATTTTCTCCGATATCTATAGAGCAGAAACGCCTAAATTGATATCATAGCTTGTACAGATGATAGCCACGAAACATAGCAAATAGCATTATTATTGCAGATAGACATTATTGGCTAGCTATACTATTTTCAATTATAAATATTATTTATATATTAGATAAACTTTTTAAGATTTTTAATACTAAAAACGATGTCAAACATAAAGTAAAAATAATATATTTATTGGAGCATCCAATACTTTTAAACTAAAATTAATTACTGTTAATATTCCATCCTTATCTATATACAGTAACTTTCTAAAAACCACATAGTTTGAAAAAAAAAATTATTACGTTTTCATGCTAAATTCACCGTGTACTGAAGGTAGAAACTGTAAAGCTAATAAGAGAATATAAACAGTTCCTGCAAAGAATTTTAAATACTAAATTATCAAAACTGTATGAATCTTAGTGCTAACTTTATTACTCCATATAATCATGTTGTTATTGACATGGGAGTTCAGGTCTACACTAAAATTAATTATCATGGCATTACAAATCAAGTAATTATATAATACAGTTCTTAATTACTTCATGCAAAGGTCACAAATGACCTCACAATCTAATCTTCAAGTCTTTTCTCTTTTATTTATTTATTTTTTCCGTTGGAAAAAGTGGTATATTATCATAGAGTCTAATCATCAACCTTTTCCACTTGATCAATCTTCCTTTCTATATAATGTAACTTGAGTCAATCCCGAATCATAGTGGGATCTCTATTCTGGGAAGATATATATATATATGTATGTATATATTTATATACATACTGGATCTATCTTGTGAATGTGGTTGTCAATGCTCGTGTGGATAGAACATGTCACATTTCAATGATGACCTAGTTGATTTTCTTCTTTGTCATACACTTTCAGCAGGAAAACAATTCAATCACATGACATGGGAACAGAGGAAAGGTTATTCGTTACACCACTTTAATGGATGGTAGTCACGCATAATCTGTTTGGATTGTTTAATTTTTTATTTATATCTTATCTATATTTATTTGTATTATATTTTAAATGTGTCTTATCTGTATTCGATTTATTTAATCTATTTATGAGTAAAAATATCTGTTTTTCATCTGCATTTGTATTTATTTTTTGATAAATATTTATTTGAAAATGATAAATAAAATGTCAAAACGACTAGAAACAAATGAAACAAACATGCTCTTAAATTGATTAGTGATTAATAAGTTAGAAATGGATATCTCAACTTTTATTTTTCTATTTTTAACTATTTAAAAATTAAAGATTGATATTATTTATAATTTCTAGTTATCTTATGATATCAACATTATATCATCTTGTTCTTTATAATTTTAATCAATGATTAGTACGACTAAGGGGAAAAATAAATGAAAACTAATATTATAGAGAAGGTTTAAATCCAAATAAGTTTTTTTCATATGATCTAATCAATAAAAATTTTAATGTATGATAATATACATCCAACAAATGAGCAGATTCTTTTTTGAAATTTACTTATAACACACCCATAAAAAGTTTGTACCTTCTCCTCTTATTTGAGGCGATATTAATTAGCACAAACCAAAAACATGACCAATTATTCAAGTTTAGCATTACAAGATGGAATAAGACTTGAGAAATAGATAAGGATGGGATCTTACCATGACAGTATTAGTAGGGACTCTTTATATGTAAAAGTTTATGTATCTTAATATGTGATATATAAATAGTAATAAAAATTTTAATATATATAATAAAAAATAATTTTTTAAATAATTACTACTCATAATATATATTATACATATTAAGATTTTATTAATATTTATATACAATATGTGTAATAAATGATATGTAATGCGCTATAGATGCTTATCTCGCAAAGCACGTCATGTGTGTCGAGCGAAATGATGTGAAGAGTTTACTATTATGTTTAAAACCTTATCGCAAAAAGATAATGTAGTTTATAAATATGATTGCGAAATTAGGTGAACTTTTATGTGGGAATGGTTATAAATATGATTGCAGGCACTATATCAATGCAGTTTCAAGGGCTTGTATGACTTTGCCAATTCAATGTGCTTGGCATTGGACCTTCAATGGGTTGCAAACCCAAAGCTTTTTTTTTTTTTTTGGTTAATATTTGAGGCCCATTTGATTCAGTCGATTGGACTGGTTCACATTTGAACTACCTAGCTCGACTAGTTCTAAACGAGTTGATGCAAATTTGATTTTTTTATGTGAGGTTGACATGTCTTTTGGCTGGTTCAGATTGAACCAATTGAATCATTCCTGTTTTAATAATATTGGTTTATATAGATTAAGTTATCCTAATGATATTGTAGTCTAGTGACATCTCTCTGATCTCTCAGATGAGAGGTCTCAGGTTCGAATCATCTCTCCCCCATTGTAATGGAAAAAAAAGAGGAGACTAAGTTTAACCCATATAGAAGCTACTAAAAAATTGAAACATTCTAGAGTAAAAAACATTAATTTATATTTGTACCATATGAATTGTTAGTAGGGTTATAAATGAGTCGAGGCACTCAAGCACGAACTCAAGCTTGTTTAGCTAATCAAGTTGGGCCTAAGCTTATCCTTAAGCTCTTAAGCTAGGCTCATGAGCAGGTTGGTTTAATATATATAATCATATATTAATACAATAATACATATAATTATTTATATTAATTTAGTATTATATATATAGCAAAAATATAATTATATATTTACACAAGCCGAGCTTAGGCTCGTTTAACTAAACAAGCCCGAGCTTCTTAATGGGCTCAGGCTTGAGCTTGTATATTTTGGGCTTGTTAAGAGCTTAGCTTGGCTCGAGCTCATTAAATTTTTAAACAAACCAAGCTTGAGCAGGCAAAAACCCGGCTCACTTGCACCCTTAATTTTCAGTCTGCTAAGAATTATAGGAATGCTTTGCGAGCGATAAATAATAAATTTATAGGAGCGCTTTGAAATTTTTTAGTTATATGGTATACTAAGGAAAAATTATAAATGGAGAAACAATAGAATGAAAAATATCAAAATTCACACAAGTTAGTAATTTATGGCTACCGAAAATAAAGGACTCTTAACAAAATTTAAACAAGAAAAGGACCTGAAAGACTATGTGTGGTGTAGTTGGCATAATTGAAATGTGGAAAATATAAAGTAACATCATACCTAATCTAAGTGAAAATTGGTGAGATAAGAATGGAAAAAAATAAAATATAAACATTATTAACATAAAAAAATATTTGTTGGACGAACTCATGACCTATTTATAAAATCTGTTTAATAATTAGGTATGCTTTAAATATGAAAGACTGTTAGATTTTTGTTTTAATTATAGATTTTTGGGGCATGTGAGCGAGGTGTGTAATCAAGAAAAATTGATGGCTGCATAATAGGACTTTATGATGAGAGCCTTTAGGATGAGAGATTTTGGGGTAAGTATGCTAAAAAGAGGAATGAATGAGTTGTAAAATCTAGTTGGAGATAAGGAGAATTCAAATCTTAATCTTGTGGAAGAGTCTAGTTTAGGAGCTAGTGATGTTAGTAGACAAAGTGGGCATTTGAACGCTACTAAGATATTAGCTACTTCTAGCTCTTCTAATCACAAATTTCTTGATTCTCAATCCTTTAAAGCACAAACACCTGAACCTCTAGCACTTAGTCCAAACACTTTCTCTCCATCTCATATCCATCTAACAATCATCTCAATGGTGCACTTACTCTTGAATGAGTAGTGTTTAAGGTTAGAAGAACTCTGTGTTCCTATTGCTCAATCTATACTGAATGGTTTTAATCCAATTCATTCTTTTGCTCAACCTAATGAGACAAATTTATCTTGTATGTTACCATTAGAGAATATTCTAAATGACTTTCAATCCTTATTGCCATTAAATACCCCTTATCTTGATATGCCAAATTTATCTTAAATGGCTAATTTTATTGGTGCAATGATTGGTGATTCAAATGGAGATTAGGCTAAGGAAAGAGGTTTTGATGGCACTGTGGGGTTTGATAAGGAAGTTATATGTGAGAAAAAGGAGAATGAGTATATTGTGGAATTCCCTCCTCAGGAAGATGGCAGAAGGAAGAGGTAGCTTTTAACAAGTTAAATTTGAAAAGTTTGAGATGTGCAAAGTCAAATAAAGTTGATGATAGAATGTCTAGGAAGGACAATGAGAAGAAGGTTGGAGGTGGTAGGAGGATTGAAATGTGCAAAATCAAATGTAGGCAATGAAGGATCATATTCGAATGATCTATTGAGCTATATGATGTTCCAATTGTATCTTTTAAGGTAGTGGCAGTGGTGGTTGACCCTCAATAGCCCCATGAGGGCCATTATCTACTTCGTATGGAATTGTCAAGGCTTTGGATTGACCTTAACAATTCAACACTTAAAAGACCTAATGGAATATATATATATATATATATATACATGTGTGTGTGTGTGTGTGGAAAGTAGGCTAGATTGTATGAGGAATAAGTTGTGTTATGTTGATAGTTTCTATGTTTCACTGGAAGGGTTAAGCTGTGGATTGTTAATATGGTGAAGAGGTAACGCAAAAATGAAGATTCTTGAGACTCGTAAATGGTTTATGCATATTGTTGTACACTCATGAGATGATTATCTTGCTAATTATTTCACTTGGTGTCATGATCCATGTTATTTTTATGATAAGACAAGGGTGTGCGTTGACTTTGTTAATTTAGCCAACTTATTAGATGGCTCATGGCTACGTATGGGAGATTTCAATGAAATAATTAATGAATCTTAAAAAAAAAAAGAAGTAGAGGATGTCTTAAGGGGAAAAGACAATTTGTAGCTTTCAAAGATATGATTTTAGATGAGAGTCTTCATGATCTCTGTGTTAAGCCAAAATTTACTAGGGCTAATAATAGAGAAAGTAGTGAGTTAGTGCAAGAGAGGTTGGAAAAGGGTTTGTATTCTTTAGAGTAGCTTCAAAATTTTCCAAAAACACAAGTGGTGCACTTATAAATAATTCTAATTTTGCTAAGATTAAGGACAAAAAAAGGTTTAGGTTTGAAAGCCTTTAGTGAGTATCTGATGATTGTAAGGATATTGTGAAGAGAATTTGATGCAACTAGGCTTGAATTAATAATTTGAATTAGTTCAATCATACGTTGGTAGAATATAGATGTGTTTTAATGAAATGGAGCAAAGAAAAAATTTCTAAATAATAGAGCTTTAATTGAAAAGCTCAAAGCTCAATTGTTGGAAATATCAAATTCTCTAATTGAGAACTCGCTTGAAGAAGAATACTTAATCTAAATCCAACTTGATGAGTTATAGATTATGACAAAGGTTTATTGGCATCAATTGTTTTGTGTTAATGGATTCAAATATGGTGATGAAAGCACTTTCTCTTTCTATCAAACAACTCTTAGGAGAAGGCAGGAGAATAAGATTTTTTCATCTTCAAGATTGTAATGCTCAAATGATTTCTGTTGAGGATGAGATTGGGAGGATGTTTATAAATAATTTTAAGACTTTATTTTCAGCAAGACATAATAGGTGATGGACTAATGTATTGGATACTAGGTGGACATGGTAGTTATTGATGATGTAGATAGGGTATTGTGTACGTCTGTTGAGAGCGAGGAAGTTAGAAGGGTAACTTATTAGTTGGGATCTCTAAAGGCCCCATGATCAAATGGTTTTTATGAGATTTTCTATTAAATATACCGAAGTATACTTAGCCTTTCTCTTATTATTGTATTACGGAACTTTTTCTCCATAAGCTTCCTAATTTTACCAACCATACCAACTTAGTTCTAGTTCTTTAGGTACCTAATATTGTTGAAATGTCTCATCCTAATAGTCTTTTGTAATAATTTGTATAAAATTGTGTCGAAAACTCTGGTCAATGAATTTGGGCATTTTCTTAATAAGTTCATTTAAGAAAATTAGAGTGCCTTTGTATTAGGACGGCACATGAACTCTATCATTTCTTTAAAAAAAAGGAAAGGAAATGATGTCTTTTGTGCTATTAAAATAGTTTAGAGCAAAGCCTATGATAGTGTGGAATGGACTTTTATTGATGCCGTTATGGATAAAACGAGGTTTGACAAATTTTGGACTGGTTGAATTATTCAGTGTGTTAAGAGTGTTGAGTTTAATATTTCAGCAAACTGTTGTGAAGTAGGAAAAATTAAACTTAATAGAGGGAATAGGTAAGGAGATCCTTTATCTCCCCATTTTTTTTCATTTTGGTAATGGATTTGTTATTTAAGGA
The DNA here is from genome assembly GCA_024138025.1 of Combretum micranthum. Taxonomy (NCBI): domain Eukaryota; kingdom Viridiplantae; phylum Streptophyta; class Magnoliopsida; order Myrtales; family Combretaceae; genus Combretum; species Combretum micranthum. The sequence goes on along the minus strand of JAMXBD010000801.1, from coordinate 374,988 downwards.
ATTGATTAAGGCTAATATGGATAGTCGAGTGAAAGGTATTGACATTAAATATAGTTATTTGATCCTAACACATTTGTTGTTTGTATATGATTCATTGCATTTTTGTAAAGCAAAGAAGAAGTCGGTGACAAGGTAGGGGATCTTCTCGTAGTATTGTAATAATTTTGGAGCATATGAGTAATTTTAGGAAATCTATGATCTTTTTTAGCCATAACACACCATAATTTTATTGACAATAGATTGGTGGGATTTTAGAGATCTCTCACTTAAAGAATCCTAGAAAATATAGGTTTGCCCATAATTTTAAGAAGGTTGAAGAATAAGGCTTTATCATTTGTTAAAGAAAGGATAGCAAAGAAGTTACAGGGGTAGAAGCAAAACTTATTATTTAAAGCTAGGAGAGAAGTTCTTATTGGTATGGGATTCGATAGCAAACAAAAATCAATAACAAGTTAAAACTCATACCTAAATCTTTGCTGTGACCATATAAAATGAAAGTGGACCTATCAATACTAATAGTATAGATTTAGAGTACAAGTATCATTCCCATGAGGATTAGTGAATCTTAATACTTACTATCCTTCTATTGTCCAACCTACAAACATGAATGAGTGAGTAAGATATAATGTTACTTCTAAACTAAGAGTAATGGAAGTTGAGTAAAAGATAGTCCAAATTGCAAAAGCTGTTTAGATCTTGAATTCCTACTAGGTGATATGTGATTATGCTAAGGATTATTCTAATATTATTGTTGATACTCTTGAATGTTGGAGATTCATAAGGTAATTCAATATCGCTTTTAAGATTATTGAAATCTTATCCTCGATTGATTAATTGAAATTTCTTTCTAATTGAAACCACTAGCATATCATTATAGATCTAAAATCCCCCTACTAGGTTTGATCCTAATCTCAAAGATTTATGTTGTCCTATTTTTAGGATTGCATATAACTTCTTCCAATTGTATAGATCTAGTTATAGAAACAATCTTTCAAATAATTTGCATGAACATCAACTCAAGAATTAATATTTTAAACTATTAACTCAAGATAACAAGCAAGCACAATACAATTGAATTCAAGCAATCAAATAGTATATTAAAATAAATGAAGAACAATTCACATATTCAACTTAAGGTTTATCAAAATCAAAACAAGAAAATTACTCCTCTATGGGAGAAGTGTTAACAGCCTAAAAAGATAGACAATTAAGCACAACCTATAGTTACAATTCGAAATTAACAAAACTCACCCCTATTCACTTACGAAGCAACCGGATTTGCCTCAACAAGAGAAGTTGTATCCCATAGGAAAAGATAGCAGAAAGAGATCATTGCTTTGACTTGACTCTCCCTTGTAAGCCCTTGCCTCTTGCCTGTAGATTGCCACAAAAGACTTGTGAACATTGCCTTTACGCTTATTTGAAAGCAGCTTGTACTCTGGTTCCGATAACACAAGGAATTCCTCCTTTAAAACATGTGTTGCTATACTGAATCCCCCAGTGGCCATCGAGGACCGAGACTTACTATAATAACAACCTTGATAATATGCTTGTAAATTCTACAACTGTGAGGATATCTTGTTGCCTTGGAGTCTTGCCCTTAAATAGATTCCCTTCAAGTTTCAAAAGAGGGATTTTCCTTCACCTAAAATAGGGAAGCTGAGATCTTGAAGAATTGGAAAGTTTTGTATTCTTGTTTGGCAAGTTAGTTTTTTAGATTAGGAAAGTAAGCCTCTAAGAAAAAACATTTGTTGAAGTTCTTAATTGTGGAAAGTGGAGTCTTTGAAATTTTCCAATTTTATTCCTTGATTTCTTTTTCTCTAATTCCAAGGAGGTAACTTCCCAATTTTAAGTCATTTCCAAAAAGATTTTGCTGTTGAAACAACATGATAAGCAACAAGTCAAGTGTCGAGCCGTGTCTTCGAGAAATCCACAAGTTTGGAAGTGACATCGACTTAGACAAGTGGTGTCTCTAAGTCGTGTAGCTTTCTATGCCCAATTTCCAGAATGACACGACTTAAGACAAGTCGTGTATCTTGATATCACATCAAAACTCAAATTTCCTTCTTCTAGCGCACTTTTCTCGACATGACTTGGGGGCATGGCCACATCTATCCCAACTTAACATAAATTGCTTCTAAACTTCATTTTTAGTGCAAAAATGCTTCTTTTTCAAAAAAATCTCTTCCTTGAAGGTCTAGAAACACAATTTATTGATTTTAAGTGTTAAACTCATAATAATTATCAATAAAAGTATATTTTAACAGTTATAAATTAGGAATAAATTAGGTTTATCAAATTCTCCCACACTGAAGCATTTGCTTGCCCTCAAGCACATAAAATTGAATAAAGAATCCAACTGAGAGCAATAAGGTAAGCTCCAAAAAAATGATGCCACTTTAGGAAAATTGGCTAAAATTTACACTTGCAATCTAATTAAGCTCAAAGTCTCCACCTTGCATCCACCTCAAGATTTAGTATTATAGCTTAAGTAACTTGTTTATACTAAAGTAAATAGCCAATTGTATGCAGGATACTTGAAAATACTTGAATTTAAAAGTTAATCTATGTAAACTAATGTTTGATCTGATAATTTAAGCAAGATTCCAAAGTAAAGATCAAGCACAAAACCAACCAACTAGGTGGGACTTAGATGTCCTTTGTACATTAAACCAAAAAGTATACACTTCCTTATCTTTCCTATCTAAACCTCACAATTTAGAATGTATGTATATTTCAACCATCATCCCCTGGATTTTCTCTTATTTTTGAGTTTTTCTTTTTGTGGAAGTGTTTTATATTTATCACTACTTAATGTTGGCAGTGGAGTTGAATTCTTACTCTTTTGACAAACCAAGATGTGCCTATACTAGCTTATCTTTTTTAAATCACTTTTCTCATCTAGACAACAAAGATCAAACCATTACTCTTCTAGGGGACAAAGACCTATCCATATTATTGGAATTTTAATAAGTGTCCTTTTAAAATAGATAGCAGAATCAAACTTTACTCTTTTGAAGGACCAAAGCCTACTTATATCCACTTATTTCAATGATTTCTTTTACAAGTTTGTTGCATTGCAGATCAAACCTTTTCTTCTAAGGGATGAATGCCCATCCTTACCAATTGATTTAATTTATCTCAATTTAATACTCCTAATTATTTGTACTCTATTTTTGAAATTTCACCAAGAGATAATTTCATTTGAACATCCATTGAAAAGTATAATGCTCCTAAGAAATTCAAGGAATGAGTATACATAGAAGTCAATTTAAAATACAACCATTTAATCCCTTCCTAGTGATCTTAGCCTAATTTTGACTATAGATTCTAAATTTAAATCATAAGTAACTTTACTTCACATAGATTTCACCATTTAATTCCAGTCAACTATAAAGAACACAAATACTATAGTAACTAGTTAAAACAATTGAAAATTTAGGCCAAAGTTTGCATTAATTTTCAGTTACTTTTCTGGTGAATATATGATTAAATCATTTAATTGTTAAGTATAATCAAGATGGTTTTCCATTAGTAGCATGCATAACTGAATTTAATTAAAATCATGCTTAAGTGGATGTTAATTCATAAAAGTGCATGATAAACTTAAGTTTCTTCCTAAATCCTCACCTACACTTAAGATTAACATTGTCCTCAATGTTACAAAATATCAACATAGAAAGTGAGGAAAAGTAATTATAGGAAGAAAAAGAAAAGGACATCCTTGGTTTTTATGGTAAGCATGAAAAAGCAAATAGATTCAGATGCAAAAGTTTTGATAAAATTTAGCAAAATGGGTATGTACAATTGGTATTACAGCAAGTCAAAACATATGGAAGAATATCATGAGTAGGTTGCAAAACAAACAAAACATAAAGTAAAGAAACAAAAGCTAGAGGTTAAAAAGTTAAGACCTATATCTTGCTAGTTACCCCCAAGAATAAAGGTTGCTTAATTAATTTAGTCATCCATAAAAGTCCAATAAAAAGAAATCCAATTGCCCTTATAATCAGGGTCATCATTATCTCCACGGCATTTCCTCTTGGATTTTGGTGTGGTAGGTGTAGCAACTTGTGTATACTCTCTATCATCCTCCTCCCTATCTTCTCCATCATCATCATCTCCTTCATCATCCTCATCATCCCCTTCCTCCTTGTCCTCATCCTCATCCACGTTGCTTTAGCCATTATTTCATTAGTGGTCTTCTTGCTACTTGAGTATCCACTTCCTCATCATCACTATCCTCTGACAGGTTATTAAAGGTCTCACAAAGCACATCATCAGGTGATAATGGAGAGTTTTCCAGATGAGTAGGATGAAGTGGAGATAACCTCATATCATTCTTGATAGCAATGGCTTTGACGCATGAGTAGATGGCCTCCTGATGTCTTGATTGGTGTTTGTCGATATGGAGGAGGCCTTAAACATCGTTTTCATCTTATGAAGAATATGCCAATTTTATCAACCTTTTGTGCTAGGTCTTAAAAACAGACTAGGGCTGAGGTAGATGATTAAGGTATAGAGAAACCTGGTAGACTAAACCATCAGTGATGAATGGAGGGATTTATGATGGTAAATCATGCAACTACATCTAGAAACATGTCAAGTCCCTTCAATAATCTAGGAGTGTAGGAGCCATAGTGGATCGTACTTTAAGCTTTAGTGAGCTTGGCTTATTTATGGAAAAATAGGGCTAGCATCACTCCTAAATTTATGGGAACTTCTATGATCTGTAAATCATAACTAGTTCCCATGTTCTAACCACTCTGTGCTTTTATGCTTTCCATTCACCAGATATGTAATAATTAAATGGATTATTTTGTGAGTTTCCTTATGGAAGGTAGAAGCCTTAGGATCCTTGGCCTTGTAGGTAGAAATGGTGCTGATCTTAGCCTAATAAAGGTGATTGTATTCCTATGTGGAAGGTAAAAACCCATTACCTTGCATGGCTCATGAATAGTGACTCTCCTCTCTTGGCCATCCACTCGAAAAGTGATGTTGTTATTTGTACTTAAGTGTTTGGCTTCGCTAGTGATTTTGAAGGTGGTAAGGGAGTTTAGAGTGATTTATCTATACACCTTTTCATTGACCCCAAACCAAGCATCCTATTCATTATAGTTGATCACCTGATAGATTTCATCTTCCCCAACCATATTTTGGAAGCTCTCTCCCATTTAAGCAAATGTTCCCTTCAACCTTGTGTCTCGAAAAGACATCAAACTTTTCTTGTTTTGTTGGTGTCAATGCTTAAGAAGTAGGGACTTTTCGAGTTGAAGCACATTGACCTCTAACCTTTCTTCTAACTATAAATTTTCATCTTGTCCTATAAATAGAAAAAAAAGATAATCATGAGTGAGATACGTGTTTTTTATCCTTCATAAAATGATATTATATATGTGCATACATTTGTATAGCAATAAATATCAAATTGTATCAAAAGAGCACGAAGGAATGGAAACCCAAAAGGACATGAGAGAGAAGTCTTATCTCATTTTGTGTCTTTTTGATAGCACACGAAACAGGGGAGTGGAAAAAAATTCAATCAACTCTGCTACAAATCATGTTCTAAGCAACACCACTCCATACACGACATCTATAACTTCAAATAGCCCTTACATTCTTTAAACAAACATTGGTGTTTGTGATATAAAAGTGGTAAATCTAGGGTTTACTCAAAATTGAATTGCACTGCATTCTATCATAGTCTATCACAAGTCACTAAATGCAAGCCTTTAAGAGTGTTATTATCCATAGCAAATTAGAAACCCTAACTATTCAATAGATTACTTCATCAACAACATATATACAACAATATGAGAGGAAATACGGAAGGATAATGAAGAAAATAGAGAGAAAAAATGAGTAGACTTACTGAAAATGCCTTGAGATGTATGAATTGGTGCGTCGCATAAGTGCACAAGTAAGTGGGAGTGTTTATCATGTGTGTTTGTGCATGTTTGAAGTGAAACAATGAGTACATACTGTTTGGAGGGGGTATTTATATACTATGTAGGGACATGAGATAAACAAAACTTGTCTTACTTGTGTCTTGCCCAAAGTAAGGGCATATGGAGTTACATAACATAGATACACAACTTGTCCCTATCATTTCATCTTAGAGACTCCCTACAGAAAGTTGCACGAGATAGGACATGATTTGTTACGTCCCAAAGGGTACCCTATACATAATAGTCCGCCGCATGCTAAATGAGACTTAAGAATCACTACCATAGTCATTCAGAAGTCTTGTTTTAGTATGCAAGGCGTTTCCTCACAACAATAGAATACATAAATAATTGGAGACAGATAGTTCAATTTGATAGGATATGCGTAAAAATATAAACCACAAATATCTCAGGATCAGTTACAAAGCATTAAGGGCATTCCCCTTCTACACATAAGATTAGGTATTATCCTTTTTGGTAACAATTGATCCTTCTAGGTTCACAGTACACCATGTCGGGTTCACCCACTATGATTGGTGTTGCTGAAAGACGAAACAAGATGCTTAAAGACATGGTAAGGAGTATGATTTGTGATTCCACCTTACCAGAATCACTATGGGGAGAAGCGCTTAAGACTGCAACATATATCCTTAATAGGGTTCTAACTAAAGCAACTAAAAAACCCTATATGAGCTTTGAATGGGTAGGAAGCCTAGTTTAAAACATTTGCATGTGTAGGGATGTCCAGCTGAGGCAAGGCCTTATAAGGCCTAATGAAAAGAAACTGGACTCAAGAACAGTGAGTTGCTATTTTGTTGGGTACTTGAAAGATCGAAGGGTTATAAGTTTTATGATCCCACAACTAAGTCGATATTTGAGTCATGAAATGCTCGGTTCTTTGAGGATGTCGAGTTTTGGGGGGGGGGGATGGGGGGGAGGGGGATATGGTTAGAGACATTGTCTTTGAAGAGGAATACGTTGATATTCCCACAGGTGTTCTTGAATTTGGTCAAGATTTTGTTCCTGATCTTATTCAAAACACAATAGACTTAAACAATGGTAGAGATCCCGTTCAAGAGACTGTTTCGAAAGAATAAACTCTACCACATCAAGAACCTATGCCATTAAGGAGATCCACTAGACTAAAAGGAAGTGCAGTGTCAGATGATTACATTGTATTTCTTCAAGAACATGAGGTTGACATTGAATGATGGAAGATGATCCAATTAACTTCCATAAAGCCATTGAAAATTCTAACTCTCAAAAGTGGATTGATGCCATGAATGAAGAGATAAAGTCTATGAAGGACAATGACATCTGAGATCTTGTCCCATTGCCAGAAGGTACGAAGCCCACTTGTTGCAAATGGATATTTAAGACCAAGAGGGATTCGAAAGGTAATATGGAAAGGTACAAGGCTTGTCTTGTTGCAAAAGGCTTTACATAGAAAGAAGGCATCGACTATAAAGAGACTTTCTCACTAGTTTCTTCGAATGACTCTTTTAGGATTATAATGGCATTAGTGGCACATGCCAATCTTGAGTTACATTAGATGAATGTAAAGACTGCTTTTTCTCAATAGTAACATTGATGAGACGATCTATATGGTACAACAAAAAAACTTTGTGTTGGTAGATCCAAAGAATATGGTTTGTAAACTTAAGAAATCCATCTATAGACTTAAGCAAGCATCTCACAATGGTATTTCAAATTTCATCAAGTGATCTTCTCGTTTGGTTTTGAGATGAATTTGGTTGATGATTGTATATACCATAAGTTCTGTGGGAGTAAGCACATTTTCATGGTCTTATATGTTGACGATATTTTGCTTGCCAGCAACAATAGGCTTATTGCATGAAACCAAGAGATTTCTAGCTAAGAATTTTGAGATGAAAGATCTTGGTGATGCTTCTTTTGTGTTAGGAATACAAATACATCAAGATCGCTTTCATAGTGTTCTTTGATTATCTCAAAAGAGCTATATCGAAAAGGTACTCAAAAGGTATGACGTGCAAGATTGTAGACCGAGTGATACCCCAGTGGCTAAAGGAGACAAATTTAGTCTCAGTCAGTGCCCTAAGAATAATTTTGAGGAAAAAGAAATGCAAAAGTTTCCTTATGCATCAGTGGTAGGGAGTCTAATGTATGCTCAGGTTTGTACACGTCCAGATATTGCGTACATTATAGGAATGTTGGGCAGATACTTAAGTAATCCAAGATTAGACCATTGGAAAGCAGCCAAACGGGCCTTGCGGTACTTACAGAGAACAAAAGATTACATGCTCACTTATCGGAAGTCAGATCAGATCGAGATCGTAGGGTATACTGATTCTGATTTTGTTGGATGACAAGATAGTATGAAATCTACATCAGGCTACATCTATCTGCTAGCTGGAGGAGCTATCTCTTGGAAGAGTGTAAAACAATCTCTTGTTGCCTCTTCTACTATGGAAGCAGAGTTTGTAGCATGTTATGAGGCGTCTAATCATGGAATATAGTTGCGAAATTTTGTCATAGGGCTACACATAGTGGATACTATTGATAGACCACTTAAGTTATTTTGTGACAATAAATTAGCAGTTCTATATTCCAACAACAACAAGAGCTCGACGAAGTCAAAACATATAGACATCAAGTTCCTAGTTGTAAAAGAAAGAGTTCAGAGGAAACAGTTGTCTATAGAGCATATAGGAACAAACTCTATGATTGCGGATCCGCTTACTAAAGGAGTGCAACCCAAGGTGTTTCATGAGCACACTGCTCATATGGGTGTCATGTCCTTAAGTGATGTTCAGTTTTAGTGGGAGTTTGTTGCTTTTAATGCTTTTATGTCATAGACAAACTTTAATTAGTTATTTTCGGTTTATTATGTTTTAAGGATTTTTTCTGCAGAAATAAATTTTTTGTTTGCTTATACTTTGATTTTGGTTTATGGTTTGATCTCACTAAGGTTTATGGTGGACCAATAGGAAATAGACATGTTAAGATCACATTGCATGAAATTTCCTTGCTACACATCCATATCATGATCCATGTCATTCAATTGTGTCGATATTGTGACCATTGATGGGTTGAGTTACAATAAATATAACGAATACTGCTTTGATCCTATGTTGATATAGTTGATGGACCAGATTGGTTATAGATACATATTGGTCGTGATGGCAAATTTGAGCTCATATGGTTGTCTTTTGGCAAAACATAATTATAAGGTTACACATATAGCCCAAGTAGGAGATTGTTGGATCCTTAATCTAACGTTGGTCTTATATGTGAAATAATTATGTGTTACAGGCTGTCACATTAAATTAAGCTCAATTAAAAGTGATCAATAAGGTTTGGGTATTTGTGCTTTATTGTATCTAATAGGGTATGGCCCTTTTATATGTAGAGACTCTATGGGTAATTTCTATTTTTATGATGGGCTAAAATAGAAATACCAAAAGATAACAACACATTATCTCTATAAATAGTGGTTATGGTCCCCAGGTCACATGAACAACTTTTTTAGTCTCTTTTAAATCCCATCATTGGAGAGTACAGAGAGAAAACTAAAGTGATCTCTCAGAGAAAACGTGTTGATCTGGAAGGCCAACCACACAGCTCTAAAATCATTGATTATTATGGATTCAGGTATGCTTCCGCTTATGTGTTTATATATATAAATTTGTAATTCTTAATAGTTAAATATGAACGATCTAGGGTTTTTATATGTGATGGTATTCACAAAAGGTTAATCTAGATCTAACAGGCCATGCCTAATTACTTGAAATTTTTATAAAGTAGCAACATTTAGGTAGCATTTAATTGGAAGAATTGGACAAAGTAAGAGAAATTGGACGGTATAACTCATTTATATCGCACTTGGTATGCTGGAGTGGGTTTAAATTGTAACTAAGAACTTTTGCAAAATTCTATTCGGAATACAGAGTAAACATTCATGGAGCAATGTTTTTGTTCTTTTTCATTGTTTTTGTTTTTCTTTTTTTGTATCACTACAAAATGTAATATATGCAATGACAAAACCATTACAATAAGATTCCCATGTGATTACATATGATTGGTGGCAATATATGCCAAATGCAGAATATTACGCTTAACAACCTATAACTAATATTACTAGACTTATTTATATATGTATTATAAGAAATTAACTATGATGGCCCAAGATATAGCAATCCAGCCTATGGCCCACGAAAAGTTGACCCTCTCCTAATTCCTTTTTTCTTTTCTAAACTTCAACAAAGTCAAACATGCTTGGGACATTAGACTTTAGTTTGAACTTATAAACTGGAGTTGAAAACTTTTAACTCATTTAGGAACTCTATCTTTCAATTCATTCCTACAACATCTTCTTACTCATCAAGAACCTTTGTCCACAAGGGTTGATCTTTAAATCTCAAAGCTAAGTCCGAGTAAAACTCCTAGTATGCTTTATGTTCTTGACTGAGTTTTAATAAATTAACATCCTATGATCTCTTCCTATAATTTGGTCAATGTTAGGCAAGTATACCTATCAATTGTAAAATGGGAATAGATTACAGGGTCGTATTCCTCGCAGTCGTCAACAAGTACTACTGTTCATCCTCTTAATTATTATCTAGCAGATTAATTCAAATCAAGATTTAATATAAATGCTTAAATAATTCTCAACTAAAACTATATTATTACATGAATTAACAAATAAATTTAATTTAACTAATAATAATTTAGAGTCGCTTCAACAATTAGTTAACATGTACTACAACTCACTAGTTGTTGAATCATTCTTAACTGCGGGATTCCCAATTATTGGTTCAATATCTCTCTCGAGTCTATTGAATCCTAATTCTAGCCGTGTCTACTAGAATCTCTTCCTAGTTAATGGCCAACTAAAATTGCATACAATCATGATCCCCAGATAGTTATTCAATTACATGCAAAAAATTTCACAACCTTATCTCTAGGCATCATGGGCAATCTTTCTCTATAGCTTAAATCTATTCCACGGGAATATTTCTCAATCACATCCTGTGAAAATATAATCCAATCCTAAGTCGTGCACCACTTAAAATTAGAATACATTAATACACTATAGAGATTAGGAATTCATACAACATTAAACATTCAGTTCATTGGAATACATGCTACCCTATGGTTACATGAAACCTAGCAATTACTCACATATGATGGAATATAACCATAAACTCAGAGAAAACATAACTATGACAGAACAATTCATACGATAAGAAAAATAAGAAAAGAAATCCCTTTTGAATTACAACAATGAAGATACTTTTACGCACACGAACACTTGATTCCAATCATCCTCTCGAGTTTCTTCTGGTATTGAACAGATTACAACACTTTCCTACCATGAACAATTACAGCAGTTACTTCCTAAACTATGAACAAGTGTGTAAAACTATGAACGGGGTATCTTTTTTGTAAAGAATATGAAAATCTATATATATATGGATGTTTTCTATCTTTTAAACTCCTCAGACATTCGAGTCAAATAGTATAACACTTGGATGAATAATTGTGTCTTCTATCCAAACGATGTATCACTTAAATGAAAGGAAAGTAAAACCGTCGTCTCGTAGACAATTCATCACGAGTGACCAAAAGGGAGTGATTTGTGCTGTGGTATATTTTTCTCCAAATCACTAGCGATCAAGAGGCTAGGATTCTTGCTGTTCTTCACTTTTCTTCAAATCACGGGCAACCACAGGGGCGTGGTTGCTTATGATCTTCATTATGCTATATCACAGGTGACCAAAGCCTCGTGATTCTTGCTGTGGGTGTTGTTTTTTCTTCTATTTCGCCCGTGATTTGTGTCCATTTTGCTCCAAATTGCTCTAAAATGTGTTGGTATGATTAAAAGTCACATGAATTGAAAATATTATTTATTTAAGTATCAGTTCTTAAATGAAAAACATAATTCAAGCATTAAATTTTACTTTAATATCCATTGAAAATCATAGATAACTCATGTCTATCAACTCCCATGCAGCTCAACTGTCGGGTTTGTTCTTCCATCTGACTAACACCATCGTGTCTGCTGTAGGTGCCCTCTTCACTATCTGGCATTCAAGGATAGACTTTAGTTCCCAAGCAACCAGATCTTGTAGTGTGGGTAAATCCATAGAAGTTACATGATGACAAGGAATGAATTTCGTTAGTTGGGACACATGGAATGTCAGGTGGATGGTCGAACTCAATGGTAATTCAAGATAGTAAGCTACTTCCCCAATTTTGCCTATAATCCTTTATGGTCCATAATATTTAGGACTGAGTTTATTATTCTTGAACTGCTTGAGGTTGTTTTATTGATATGGTTGTAACCTAACCAACACCCACTCTTCAACGTTGAAAACTCTCTCTGATCTTTATTTGTCTTCTAATTGTTTCATCATTTCCTATGCTCTTTTAAGATGAAATTGAAGAGTCTTTAGAGTCTTCTCTCTATCAACCAGCAGTCTATCCATCATAAGATTCATAGAGTCTCTTAGAACTAGGAATGCAATCGGGATAGCTTTGGGACGAGTATACTAAAACCCAACCCGAACCCGATACCTAGTAAGGTTTCTGAAACCCGTCCCAAACCCTATAGGGTTTTTGTTCATGAGCCCAAAACCCGCTAAACAAACCTTATAGGGTACCCGTCCCAAACCCCATAGAGTTTTTTCATCTTTTTTTATTTCCAATATTTTCCTACTTCACAAGCTAAGAAGAAAACTCTTATCATTACTTATACAATCCTCTTTATAAAATACCATTTTCATGGGAAGAAAATCAAAAGTGTCTTAAGAAACCAAATTAAAGAGAATGTAATGTTCATCACAACATTTATCAAATCACAATACAAATTTTAAAGTGAAATAAAAATTAGACAAAGCAAAAGCATCTCTCATCAAATTACAATACAAATTTAAAATCCTCATAGATTTCACTACTCATTTTCATCTTCTTCTTCATTTGTCTTCATACCTACAAAAAAAAAAAGAAAAACATTTCCAATACATTAGATATATGGTGAAAATATTTTTTTTTAAAAAAATAAATAAATTTACTAGTCTCTTACCACTTGATTTATGAACTATCCAACTTTGGGTACACATCAATGCTTCTATGGTATCTACTCTAAGTCGACTTCTATGTGAAATAATTACTCAACTGCCAGTACTAAATGCAGATTCAGATGCAACTGTGGACACGGGAATAGCTAATATATCTCTAGCTACCTCTGCTAACGTAGGATATTTCATTACACTCACTTTCCACCATTCATGAATATCAAACTTAGAGTTTTCTACCTAAGGCTCTATAGGTTCTTCTAAATAATGGTCTAACTCTGACTTTTCCTAGACATCAATGGTGATAGTTTTCAAATATTCTAAATAACATTCCATAATAGGATCAGTTGAAGTTGGAGCACTAGTGCCACTGCCACCTCCTGAAGAATTTGGAGAAGATCTACCATCTGAGCTCTTACTTTGGTGAGAGTTAGATCTACCTTGATATTCTTGAACTAGTTCATAAGCAGTGTCCTTGACATTTTGTATCTCTTTAGAAGCAATCACTCCAAAAACCTTACGAAACACAAAATCCACCGCCTTCATCTTAAAGCGAGGATCCAACACAGTACATACAGCCATAATGACATGAACATCACCCCAATATCTTTCAAACTTTTCAAACATCTTTTTAGCCATGACACTAATATTCAAATCAAGAGAATCCTTCCATTCAATCAATGCATTTCTAATTGTATATACTTTCCAAAAATAATAATTTTCAGTCAGATAATCAGTACCTGAAAATAGGTTAGATACCTCATAAAAAAGCTAACTTTTTGCATATTTCTTCAGCCAACTCCCAATCATCATTGAAGGAAGACTTTTATAATGTCTATCCAAATGTTGAACTCTATAAAAGACTTCTTTATATCCAATGGCAGTAAGAAGCATGTTATATGTTGAATTCCATCTAGTCTTGCAATCCAAATAAAGCCTTCTACTGTATGAGACATCTAGCTGCTTGCAAGCTTCCCTAAATTTCTCAACTCGTGATGGAGTTGCTGACCAAAACTGGACACTATCACGAATCTTCTCTATTGCACTTTCTATGACAGTCACACCATCTCTAACAATTAAGTTCAAAATATGTGCACAACAACGCATATGCAATATCTTCCCACGAAGAATCAAATCATCCTTTCGCAACTTTAATAACAGAGTTACAATCATTGCATCATTTGTTGGATAATTATCTATAGTGATAGTATATAATTTTCTATCTAGATTCCATGCCATCAATGAATTAAATAATCCCTCAGCAAGATTTTCATTTGTATGTGGAGTTGGAACATATAAAAAACTGCATATGAATGTAACAATAATTCAAAGAGATTCTAATTTTCAGATACATTAGATAGAATATATACAAGTATAGAGACTTACTTCAAGAGTCGACTTTGAAGTTTCCAGTTGTTGTCAATGAAGTGTGCAGTAATAGTCATGTATCCCTTTTTCTTATTTGAAGTCTACATATCAGTTGTTATTGCCACTCGAGAATTAAGCCCTTTCAGTTACACCTTCAAATTTCCCTTTCTACATTATAAATGCTCAAGATTTCTTTCTTTATGGTTGTACGACTCACATGCTAAATAAGAGGCTGAATACTCTCTATATACTCTCTAAAATATTCATGCTCAACTATTGAAATAGGATACTCATGGACAACAATTGCCTTTGCAAGTTTCTGCCTAGCAGTTTCTTGATTAAGAGTCCAGTTTCCTATTGTTAAGCTACTATTATCACCTTCACTTCGGTTTCTTTCCATTGACAAGAGATATTGTCTAAGGTCTCCATGATTGTTTCTTTGAATGCACTTTTTTAAGTGATTATGCAAGTGCTTGGTGTCATTTTTACTTGCTGCTTTCAATCTTTTTGAACAATGGTCGCAAATTGCAACTTCCTCCCCATCGATCGTTTTCTTCACCATCTTAACCATACGGAAGAAGTCAACTTACGCTTGTTGGGGTTCTCTGTCTGATTGGCACTACTTGCTACAAGAGAGCCTGATGTAATTATTGGTTTTCTTGGTCTAGGTGGTAGATGGGCTTTCCATAGGATCAAAATCATTGACACTTTCCTCCATATTCATCCACTTCTATACTCAAATTAACTGCATAAAAGGATAATATTAAATATCATATCAATGGAACTGGAATAAAGAACAATATATCAGTGGAAATATCAAGAGTTTTATCTCATATTAAATTAAATAAAGTGTGTCTTTGTTTCATAAACTTTAGGTGTCTGTGTCTCTTCATTATCATCATTGCATTATATCTTGTCATGTTTTCATTCCAACAACAAGATTCAAGAAGTCAGACTCATTTATAGTTTTTCAAAATTTTAAAAGAACAAAATTTGTCCTATTACTAGAAACTTATATTCCGAAAGACTAAGATGTTGGTGAAATTTGTAAACCCTAAGTATCTTTCTTAGTAAAATTCTAACTTGGCTTGCGTCAGAATAACATCCACCGTTAGGTAGGCCAAATTCTTTTTCCCAAATTAAAGCCGTTCCATATTTCCCATTTGTACCATAGGTAAATTTATTTATTTTTGTTTTCCTGGTGTTTTGTTATGCTCCTTAAAATATTCTGAAGAAAATGCCAATGATCTATGGCCAATATAAACACGAAACTAATCAAAACTAAATTTATTAATTATATCTTTAAATGATAATAAATTAAATATCAATAATATATATTATACTTGTTTTACATATTTACATAATTTATCGATGATAAATTTTATAAAGTATTATTTACACTAACATAGTTAAAAAATTATTAAAAAATATTTTGTGAAAATAAGTTGGGATGCTCTTATATATGGTGTTCAATGGATCAAAATTTTTTAAATTAATTTGTTCTATTACAAATAAATAAATTTTTTAAATTAATCTATTCCTTATAAAAGAATTGATTATTGTTAAACAAATTTCAATTAGCTACATTGTAAGAACTGCATTTTAAGAATTGCAAAACCAAACAATCCTTGGGCTCCGTTAGTTTTTTCTTAAAAAAGTTTGTCGGATCTACGAAAAAGAACAATTCAATTTTCACCAGATCTGGGAAAGAGAGAGTCATCTTCTTTTAATGCACAAATAGTTCACCAAAATTAAGATAAATAAATTCATATGACATGCATATAAGAAAACAAAACAGTTAGAGTCTTGCATTACCGAGATTTGCAAGCATCGATTGCGAGAAGGAAAATAACAGCAAATCTATTTGTTATTCCAAGCAAAAGCGATGTCTGACGGTCCTTAAGCTACGATTGTGATGCCAGAAGGAAAATAAAAGCTGGGTTTGGGAAGAGAAGGAGTAGAGGACTAGGTCTGACTTTTGAGGAGTGTGGCGGCGAATGAGAGGAGAGGAGATTGGAGAGTGAGGACTAAGGATTTAGGGTTTTTTTTTTTTTAGTTTCTTTTAATAATTTAATAAAAACAAAAAGAAAAAAAAGTTGCCTTTGACGTGATTGGATGAGAATAGGATTACAAGATGGCCAGAAGAATCAAAAGATTAAGTCTGATATATATATATATATTAACAGGTTCGGTTCCAACGGGTTTTACATCTGTCCCAAAACCCATCCTAAAATCTTATAGGGTTTTATTATTAATCTCAAAACCTGTCCCAAACCTTATAGGGCATTACCATATAGGGTATTTATCGGTTAGGCAGGTCGGGTACCCTATAAAAGCCCGCTCGCTTACATCCTTACTTAGAACGTGAGGTAAATGTATGGGAGGAGGATATGCGTATAATATTTCAAATGTGTTGCTTAGCTCTCGAGTGGTAATTGGTGTTGTACCATCACTCTACTAAAGCCAAGAATACACTCTACCTCTTAGGATCTTTACTGGTAACAAAACAATGATAGGTTTCCACACATTTGTTCACCACCTTTGTCTATCTATTGGTTTGGCGATCATAGGTAGAGGATAATCTTAACTCAACCCTTTGCAACTTGAAAAATTCATTCTGAAAACAACTGATAAATATAGGATCCTATCACTCACAATAGAGTTAGGTAACCCATGTAATTTATAAACATTCTCCGGGTATAGTTTAGTTACTTGAGGAGCTATGTAAGGATGAGCCAATCCCAAAAAATGAGCATATTTGCTAAGTTTATCAATTACAACCATAATCACATCCTTGCCATGTGATTTTGAGTCTTATAAAGTCCATGTAAATGTCAGTCCAATACCCTTGTCATATAGACAAGGGTTGTAACAACCCAAGTTGAGCTATGTTCTCATATTTATGGAGTTACAACGCCACATCCCTTCACACGTTGCCTGATTTCCCTCTCCATTCCCTTCCAATGGTAAACCGAATGCAAACGTTTGAAAGTTACTTGTGAATCTGAATGGCCCCCCTATGACACCATGATACAAGGATATAAGCCTCCTCTTAAGTTATTTAACTGGTCCAACAACAATCCTTCCTTTCTTCTTAACAAATCTCCATCAAGGGTAAATCCTTTAAGTGGTACTCTAGTATTTAATTGCCTTCTAATTAATTCATAGGCTGATGTGTTTGAGTACTGAGCTTTTTCTCCTCTAAAAGGTCAATTGCAATGCCCATAATATGTACTATGGTCTTCAACTTTGCAAAACCTACACAAGAAAGAGCATTAGCCAAATTGTTAGTCTGGCCACTCTTGTATTGGATCTCATAATCCAATTCAAGTAATTTTGTGAGCCATTTCTGCTGACTATTAGTAGTCATCCTTTGGTCTGACAAATATTTTAAACTTTGGCAATCTATTTTAGTGATGAAATGCAAAATGCCTTCCAATCAAATAATGTCTCCACTTTTCCATAGCTTAAACTATAGCCAACATCTCCTTTTTCATAAATGGATAGCCCTCTTTGTTTCAACCCCAAAGCCTTGCTTAAAAAAGAAAATAAGAATTGCTCCAGTGCCTTCATCACTAGCATTGGTCTCTATGATGAAAGTTTTAGAAAAATTTGGTAACTTCAGGAGTGGTGCTCTTACCAATGCCTTCATAATGAGCTCAATAGAGCACTCAACCATTTCATTCCACTCAAATCCATTTTTCTTTAATAATTGTGTAAGTGCTTTAGTGATTGACCCATATCCTTAAATGAACCTACAGTAGTACCCTAAAAGTCCAAGAAATCCTCTTAATTGTTTCACATTAGTAAGCCTTTCCAATTTTGTATTGTTGCTACCTTTTTTGGATCAGTTGTAACTCTATATTGTGTTATAACGTGTTTGAGATACCGATAAGAGTGTATCAGTCATATCAAATAATAAATAATAAAACCTAATAGAAATCCTATTACAAGCTCTAAGGCAACGCACCTATTGATTACATAATAAAATTACTATGGATGTCGTCCTCTAGGATGTGGATATCAAGTACAAGTATTATTGTTTTTCTACTATTTAACCTAATAATTGAGATCATATTATAACTACTGCTTATCTAACTGATAATCGTAATAGTTAATTATGTGCTTTTTAAGATAATATCACAAAATGATAAGTCTTATCTTGATCTACCATAAACCTTAATTTCTTATAATAAAGAATTGATTGATGAATCCTTTATATCTTGAACTACAAAAATTCCTAAATTCATCAACTTCTCTTTCAAGATAATTGAATCCTAACCTTATATGATTAATAGAAATGTCTTTCATCATCAATTACATATGGAATTGTATTATTGTTCAAGATTCCTAACAAAGATTTAATCTTTATGTAGAAAGTTCATTTAGTATATGTCTAGATACACATTCAAACTTTTCTATTCATGTAGATCTATTCCATTAGATGAAATCTCTTTCTATCTAAAAGAAATGAAAGATGCAATCAATTCAGGCCACAAATTAATCACAAGAACAATAAAGAATTCATAAATAGGCTTAAGAACATAAACTTTCATTAAACAAACAGATTCAAAACACGGATCTAGGGTGTCACAAGACTTAGGGTAAAGAAATCTACTCCTCCATAGATTTTATAGTTATAACATGAAATCTAGAAGAACAGAAAGTAAACATGATACAGAATAATTCCCTTAAACAAGGTTTTATGATCTTCAATGACGCCTTAACACTTCTTCTCTTGAAGCCTATAATTTTCTCTTTTAGGTTTCTAGGAATAATGTAGTATATGTTTAAAGAAGTGTAATGGACGATATTTATATGGAAAGACAAATTTGGTTCTACACAGGCATCTTACACGGTTATATTCAAAGCCCAAGTAGGATGTAAACTAGTGAAATTTGTGAATTTTAACGCTATATGATCCTCGAGCATGGCCTGTGCACACTTGCCGTACACAATATAATATGCTTCTAATCTCCTCCTAGATTTTACGTAGGTATTCTACACAGCTTGTGTAGTCTCCTTATGTGCTTGAAATTGCTTGTTGGACACTTTTCACATTCTATATTAATATTCTACATAGCTTGTATAGAAACGTTATGTATGTTATAAATTTTCACTTTCCCCAATTCTTCATCAAAATCTTCATTAACTCGTCTAAATATCTTCATAATTCTCATCATCTTCTTTCATTCTTGAAATTGAGAATTTAACCCAATAAGTATCATTTTCTTTAATAATTCACATAAAATTAATATAATATCATATCAAAATAATGTGAATAACAATGCTCTTTTAACATTTATCAGATACTCAATGTAAGTGGCTCTAAACACATGATTGCTTTTCTTCAAATACAAGGTTTCCTTGCATAGAATTCCTAAAATCACCTTTAGATGCTTAACATGTTCTTCCAAATAGCTACTATATACTAAGATGTCATAAAAAAAATACAAGCACGGAACTTCCTCAAATATTCCCAAAACAATTCATTCATTAACCCTTGGAAGGTTGAGAGTGGCTTAGTCAAGCCAAAAGGCATGACTACAAACTTATAATGTCCTTTATGTATTTTAAAAGTAGTCTTCTAGACATCTTTTGGATTGACCAAAATCTAATGGTAGCCCGAGCTTAAATCAAGTCTAGTAAAATAACATGCCCTAAATAACCAATCAATCAAAGGAATGGGGTACCTATCTTTAATAGTTAGCTTGTTGAGCTCTTGGTAGTTAACACACATTCTCTAAGAGTTATCATTTTTCTTCACCAAGACAACCGAGGAAAAGAAAGGGCAATGACTTGTTCTTATAATTCCTTGTTCTAACATTTCTCTCACCTAACATCCAAAACAGTCTTTTGGGTGGTTGAATGGCGATAAGGCTACAGATTGATTGGTTGAGCTCCTTCTTGTAAATGAATGTCATGCTCATGTCCTCTAGAAGGAGGAAGTGTGTGTGGCTCTTCAAAAAGATCTTCATATTCTTCTGTCAACTCTAGTAGAGATGGTGGTATGCACCGCTAAGTCTCAATTAATCTAATTGCTCTACAATCACCATCCAACATTGAATATGTAATGCTTAACCTGTTGGCATTACAACCCGCCACGTGTCCTCTCTTAATAGGACACGCTAAGGCTTTAATTTCCACAAATAACATGAATATCACATGTATAACTCACAAGGTATAAAAGAAGACATGTAGTCCTCATAAATAAACCATCTGATAAGAATATAATCTCCATAACCAGAAAACTAGACATTGTTGACATAACTGCAGGTCAACAAGTCGAACCATACCCTAAATCTATTTTAACATATAAAACTCCATATACAACTTTAAAATCCAATGAACAAGAACATGAATCTAACACTGAACAACAACAAGACATAAAAAGTCTTCTTTGATCCATCCTATGTCATCTATGACTATACAACTAGTCATCAGCAGGGTAGTCAGGACCGCTAACGCCATCCCCATCCTCATAGACGATATCAAAACCCGATAGATCATATATCAAACTATCATCACTTGTACCTGAAATATAACAGAATGAGCGACGAAGCCCAGTACGATAATATCCAATCCGGTTCAAGCAAGGTTATGCACATACAGTATGTATAAATAATGCAACTGAACTAAATGCATACAATAGATTATTATCTATTTTAGTCCAGCAAAACAACACAGTTCAGAATCCAGTATACATAAATCCCAAACTCAGAGTAACTCAGACTCTACTTTAAAAACAACCAACTGATTTTGAAAATAAGTAATCATATACATATATGGATGAGTGGGTACTCCCCAAACATCCCAATTCCTGAACACCTAAATTCTACTGGAATCATATCTTAGCACGAGTCCATTCGGGACAACCTCATACTAAGATCATCAGGGTGCCTTACCAGTATCACTGTCTGCCAGGTCTCTACTGGTCAAAGCCAACCACAACCAGACAGACAATTATTAAGCCGAATATTTATTAAGTTCATTATGCAATTATATTCTTACATCCATTCACAAAATTCTAATCTACAAGCACATACATCAAACAATGAATTGGTCGTACCTTTTATATTCAGGAGATAACTTGAACTTTTCAAAGACAACCGTCAACAACTACTAGAAAACCAAACCACAACACAACCAGCCACTACCACCAAACTCTCAAACCCCCAAACTCAATATCAAATAACAATTCCATCTCAACCTGTAACATATCAACATATATTAAATCACCAACATTCATAGATAAATCAAATTTAACATAAAACAACCTATCTACACTAACCTGATATAGAACTTCACAAACTTAACCTATACTGATCAACAACTCCAAACACCTCCAATAACGTCAAAGAACAACAAATTCCAATCTTCAAATCAGAAATCTTCACAAAATTCTACAAAACACATCATATGATCAATATTGTAACATCAAGGCTGTCCAATTTCGTGCAAAAGGATTCAGAGCTTATGCTTACTGATATGGAATGTATAATACTTGTTTCTCCTCTTTTTATACTGATCAGAACACGAGCTAGGGTTGATTTCCACAATTTCTTTCAAGAATAGCAAGAATTCATAAAAAATCAAGCATAAATTCGTCACTATATGCTTACACATGACAAAGGAAATCAACTAACCTTAAACAGATCTTTTTGCTTCGAACTCAGCCTCTTATATCAGATACCAACACAAGATTTACGAATCCAATAGCCCTTAACACTCCTTGTTTGCGAATCTGGAATCCCAAGTCAACCTATGATCACTTTGCACCACCACAATGTTTCGGGACATTAAACATCGTACCAGTACCCCCAAGAACACCTTTAGCACATAAATAATGATATTGGATTTCATAAACTCTGAAAAATCACTTACGCATCGCTCTTATATATAGAAAAATAGACTTACATCGGCGTTACTGTTTCAAGGCCGGCGGCGCTCGGGTTCCAGTTGTCGGCGTAAATACCAAAAGTTGCTTCTATTACAGAGTACGCCGGTAAATTTAAAAACTAGGCCGGTGGCACTCGAGTTCCAATTGTCGGCGTAAATATCAGGAGTCGCGTCTATTACAAGTACGTCGGTAAATTTAAAAGCTAAGCCGGCGGTCTTGCTCTCCGGCCTTGCCCAACACATCATCTAACACTAGCAAAACATAAACAAACACTGGCGGCCATCACAGCGTAATGCCGACGCAGCCTTCCCTACGCCAGCAGCATACTTCATCAGAAATTTCGACCTTCAATACAGAAAATACAACACTTGATCCAATTGATGCCAATCTGTTCCAACACGGAATTGATCAACCTTAACTTATTTTAACATCAACATAAAGACCTCTTAATATCTGGTAACTTGTGAACAATTATCACTTATAATTATTTTGTATATTACACATAATATCTGCAGTTGACTTGACTTTTGAAACCAATTGCACCAAATTCTTTCCTTCAATAACCTTTAAGGAGTTTCTCATTCCTTACAACTTGCAAGATCTTCCCTCATAATAGAATTCCATGATTAGATCACAAAAATTCCATGTTAGATCTCTTAATTGTCTCAGCCAAGGTAATCCTAACATATGTCTTCTCCTTCCAATGGTAAAAACCAGAATTCTACTTGAAATTCTTGTCCCTATATAGCTAGATTCATTTTTGGAATATATCCCTTAGTTAATAAAGGTATCCTATCAGCTAAGGCTACCTTGACACTCCTTGTCCTATCCACTTCACACCCCAACCCTTTAGTGACTCTCTTATCCAGGAAATTGGGAGAGCTACCTGAATCAACAAACATACTTAACCTTCACTTCTTGTAATAGGCCTAGAAGCGCATAATCTCAAATGCATGTGCCTGATTAATAGCATGTAGTTTCAATTTAGTTAGCTCTTCCTCTGACAATAGGGCATCATCATAAGTATTATCATCACCCAATTTAGTCACTTCTTCCTTACCAACTGCATCCCTAAGGGTTTGTTTTTACAATGATGACTCGTACCAAAAGTTTTCATACCAAAAACATTGGTGTTTGCTTTGTTTTTCATCCAATTCTTCATATGTAAGTCTTCTAGATGTTTAGGTTGGTGTTTAGATGGATAGGGTAATAGAGTTGGTAGTTTTAGTAGGTGTTATCTTAGTAGTTGTTTTGACTAGTGTGTGTTGTTTTAAGGTAAGCTGAAGATTTGCTTAGGATCGTGTATGTGTTAACTATGGTGGATTGGCTAGTGTAGGTAGTTTTGAATGGTTTATAGGGTGATTAAGTGGTTGGCAAAATGGTTTCTTGTAGTTTAGTTAAAGAAAAGGCATTTTTTATGGTTTGAGGTTAAAACATTCTTACTAGGTATTGTATTTTAGGTTTTAGGCCATTGAAAAAACAACTTATTTTGTTATTTTCAAATAGATGCACTAAGGTAGTTAAATACTCAAACTCAGTCCAATACTCTTCTAAGGTCCCATCTAGAACAATTCTTTTGAGGATGCCATTGGATCGTCAAAGGTTCATGTTCCAAATCTCTATTACAATCCTACTACAAACTCTTCCTAAGTAATGGAAGTTGGTATAACCCAATTTTGGACAAAATAATGGTACCGATGCAGAGCTAACTCTTCTAAATGCATAGCTACTATCTTAACCCTCAAGACACTAGGAGTGTCATCTAATCTAAAGAAATGTTCAACCTTAATTAACTAAGACTTCAAATTCTCACCTGAAAAAAGTAGGAAAACCCATATGTGTGGATCTAGAAGGTAGTTGATACGGAACTTCTTTAGGTATTAAAGGATTTTTTATAACTGCTTTAGCTTTGTTATATGAAATGTTAATGGAGTTCCAATTTTATTAGCTTCTCCAATACTACTCTGACTAAGGCTAATTACATCTTTCAGCTTCTTTTGCAGGTTGGTCAAAGCATCCCATATTTATCTAAGTTAACTTGTTTCTGTTTGAACAATTTAGAGAAGTTGTTAGCAACTTCTCTTCTTGTTCCTTAAGCATGGATTTCACCTATTCTTCCATTTGATCCATTTTCTGAGTATTGACCATCCACTCACAAATGGCATTGATACCAATTGGTGTGGGTTTAAATTATAACTAAGAACTTTTCCAAAATTCTACTCCCAATACAGAGTAAACATTGGGGAAGCAATTTTTTTTCTCTTTTTCATTGATTTTTTTCCTATCATTACAAAATGTAATATATGCAATGACAAAACCATTACAATAAGATTCCCATGTGATTACATATGACAAGTGGCAATATATGCCAAATGTAGAATATTAAGCCTAATAGCCTATGACTAATATTAATGGACTCCTTATTTATGTATTATAAGATATTAACTTTGATGGCCCAATAAATAGAAGACCATGGCTCATGACAAGTTGGCCCTCTTTTAATTCGTCTTTTCTTTTTTGAACTTCAACAAAGTCAAACACGCTTAGGATATTGTACTTCAGTTTGCACTTACGAACTAGAGCTGAAAACCCAACTCATTTGGAAACTCTATCTTGCAATTTGTCCCTACAACATATGCATGGTATCGGATAAAGACTTTTGTATTGTTTCAATATTTAGTATATATAAGTACTGTCTAAGAATGTTATGAAAGGTTTGAGTTTTTGAGTTAAAAGATGATTTGTTATATCCTCCATATGGCGTTATTTTTCTTCAATTTTGTCCAATGCTCTTAAAGTATGCAATTCGGTTTAAAAACTCACGACAATAGCAAAATAAGAGACTACCATTTTTTTTAGTCCACTTCCAAAAAATTCATATGAAATAAATGCCCCCTTAGGTATTTAACAATTCTTATCAGTAGTACATACATATGATGCTCATTAACTGCTTTTCAAATATATTATATTTTTTTATGACAAGTGTTCATGAAAATAATACTTGGAATAATCTTGGAAGGATTTTCAAATTGTCGATTGAAAAATACCTTATGGTACATAACTTGAAAAAAAAATGAAGTATATTTTTTATTATCGAGGTGTTTATAATTTACTGGCATAATACTGATTTTCTAATAGGATAAACCAAATCTTATTCTCCCTTCTTTCTCAAACAATAGTATTTGTATTTGGCCAAATGAATAAAGAAATCTCTTACACTCAACATGGGAAAATCTTGGAAGTAGCACAACCAACGTAGGAACATAGTTCATCAACCTTTGAAATTTGTCTGTATGCCAGCTCCTGGGAATTCAACGTCGGAGGCCTTGAATCGGCGTAACCTATCCACAGTTTCAAAAACTTTAACATCGTCCACTATACTACTAGCCTTCATAAAAAATTATACCAGCGTTCAATGATTTACAACCTAAGCCGACCATTAGGAGATATAGGTCATCGGCATTTAGCCAACCTTGCATGCCCATAGTAGCAAAAACCTTAAAGCCGCCTCCAATGCTGCCTTCAATGCCGCCAATGTAGTCCTTTAAAAATTGTTCAAAATCAACGTACGCTGGTTAAATCAAATTCAAAGCTGTCGGCATAGACACCAGCATAGAACCAAAGCTAACATTATAAACAAGAAAGTTGGCAGCATTCTCGTCTTGGATTTAAATTTATATTGAACGCCGACTATGTACGTCGGCGGCATACATGGTGTAACTATTGATGTATGTTGTGACTGATGAAATTTCAGATTTTGTTCTATAAGTTTGTGTCAAGCAGATCTTGTTCCATTTATTTCTTAGACTTCTAAAAACCCTAGAGAAAGAGAGACGATTGTATGGAGATAAGTAGCTAAGTCCCAATTTTCTAGCCAAAGGATT
Organism: Combretum micranthum; assembly: GCA_024138025.1. Lineage (NCBI taxonomy): Eukaryota > Viridiplantae > Streptophyta > Magnoliopsida > Myrtales > Combretaceae > Combretum > Combretum micranthum. The sequence continues at coordinate 348,833 of JAMXBD010000801.1, read as the reverse complement.
GTTGCAAATTCGGTTCTTCAAGAATTGTGAGATCTAAATGATGTTTTTGGTATTTATATATCTTCCAATCGTTTTGGTTTTGTTATCTCATTTTATTGATGCAAATTAGGATTCGTTTGGTCTAGGGGTGTGCAAAAAAACCGATGAAACCGAGAAACCGAACCGAAACCGTAAAACCAATCCGAAAAATATGGTTAACTGGTCCGTTGATTTCGATTAGGATTACGGTTTTTATTTTTTTCAGTTTTCAGTTTCGGTTTCGGTTTGTAACCACAAAAAACCGATGGTTAATGGTTAACTGTTTTAGTATTTATAAATATATTATATATATAATTAACATATACAAATAATTATTTTTTTATATATATACATATGATTTTCATATACATATGATTTATCTCTGTTAATATTCATTAATTTCGATTAAAATACTATTATCCTATGATTGATGGAGTTAAGATGGTAATTGATTTAGTTTGATTTTATTGATAATGATGTATTCAAAGGTTCGTTTTTCCCCTTTTCCTTAATTTCATTTTCTTTTTTTTTAGCTCTAGTAATATATATAATAATTTAAAGAAAAAATTTATGATAAAGGCTTAAAAAAAAAGGTTTTTTTTAATTATTAATTTGATTTGTTGAAACCATTACATTAAATGGTTAAAAATCGAAAACCGAATAAATTAATATAATAAAACGGTTAACCGTTAAGGCGGTTAACCATTGATAATGGACCGGTTAAGGATCAGGATATTTAAAAACCAATAATTACGATTAAGTTGAAAAAATAAGGCTACGGACCGGTTAACCGGTCCATGAACACCCCTAGTTTGGTCAGTTAGCAAGGTAATATACTGCCAATTAGAATATCAAATCCATAATTGTTTTATTATTCTAATATTTATGGTACAATAACATGATCAATTATGAGATAGATGATTGATTGTGTTGTGAGGATGTATAATCTGGTCTAAATAGATCATGCTTTTGATTTGTTGGCCTGAATTGGTAGTCTCTCTTATTATTCATGCAATTGATAGATTAAACCTTAAGAGCTTGTTTTTGGTTGTTAAATCAATAAGGAAAATAATCAAAGAGCCTGATTTGATTATCGATAAAGTAAGGAGAGATAGGTTGTTAGAGCTTGTTAACAACCATAACCAATTCATCCAATATAAAGAATAGAATTACTTGCATCAATGATCAATTTTGTGAACTGACTTGTAATGATACCCTTGGTTAAGAACTCCTTGACATTGAATTAATCTTTGCAATTTGTTTGCTTGCTTATAGTTTAATAGTTTTCTTAGAAATCACAAAACCCCCCTCTTCTCTTCTTCATCAAATTCTCAATAGAAATAAATTTTACCAATCTTTATAGATATGACCCGAGTCACTGCTATATACAAATATTTTAGAGTAGGATTATATATTTGTTGGATTCGACTCTCACTAATTAATGATATATAAGTATAGGAAAATTATGTCGTATGAGTAGTTTTTTTTTTTTACTTTAATTGTCAAATAGTACCATTATTTGTAGAAATATAATTGATATTTTTCAACCGCTCATCAAAATATGGAGTGTATATTTTCATTATTATTTTTTTCAAGAGAGAGAGAACATACTTTGGATAAGTAGCCACATTAAGGCTCGCTAGTGGCAATTGCGCTCATGCTAGATTAAAATATTGGAAGTACTTTGGCATGGTTCTTGTCGATTTTGGTCCAAAAGCCTTCCGCGTTTCAGCCGCAAAGGAAGAATGATCATTGAGTTGACGACACCGTCGCCATTAAAAGTCGTATATGGGAGCTTTATTTTATGATAAATGGAGTGGTCCACGGAAATACATTGGCCATCCTTTTTTCGCTTTTTGGGTCCAACTTATATAAGGTTGTCGTCAAACAAGAAGGATAATTTAAACAAGATATTTAATTTGGTGGTTACAAAAGTTGATCCTTTAAGTTTCCCCACGAGGAAAGGCTTACAAGGTATGGGCCCGCCATATATCATACTTAACTGTTATATGTAAATGTTATCCTTAACTAAATGAGTTTCTAAAAAATTTTAGATTAAGAAATATTTTCTTAAGTTTTATAACCAATAATAAATAATCTCTCAGTAATACATTAGAAACCTTACAATACAAATATTAAACACTTATATAATAAAGCAATATCTAACGCATTTAAATGTCCATCTTGTCCATTTTCTCACCAACATTCAAACTATAAATCACGAATCCAAAACACACATATCAAATCATCTTCATAACCTATAAAAGAAGGAATGAGTTGAAGCTTACTACAACAACAACAACAAAAGACACAAACAATATGATCGCAAATACTTATTTTAATGCAAATGCAACAACCAACATTTTAGATCTTTGATTTAGATATAGTAAAACAATAGTGGATCACCTACACTCATGCAATACGTTGTGGGAATCTAGGAGTCATAAGTAGAGCAAGATGATTGTCAAAATTGCGATTTTACTATTCACCATAATGTACATAATCAGTAGAATTGTACAAAATCATGCAAAACCGATAAAATTGTAAATATGCAGAATTGTACATCTAAATTCATAATTCTATATAAAATCTGTATTGACACTTATGCATCCATTTTAAATAAGGAAAAACATATAAATTCATAAACTCATACAATCATATATTTGGCTCGTGATTTTGACAACTATGGCAGTAACTACTTAGAGGTTCATATAGGCAACTTGAGAACCTATATCCTCTAGATGAAATTCTAAATAAGTATCCTTATCTATGAGTCACGGTTGTTACTTATCTCTGTCTATCACAGTCCATAATATAATGTGGTTTAGCTAGTCCAATTAACGTTATATCATATCACTCCTCTCCGATACAAATAGACGTTATTCTAACATTGTTCCTTCTATTAACTATTAGCTAAGCCACCACTGATGGCTTAAGCACCTAACTAATGTGTTGGCATCATCACACAAGGTTGTCGCTTCTTAGACTGGAATAAATGACACAAGCATGCTTAAGCAATTAATTAAGTCATCTTTAAGTATTAATTCATTTTATAATACCAACTGTAACAAGTAACACCATAGTCACTATGTACCTGAACTTGAATCAGTATCCAACCACAAATAAGATGATATGTATATTCAAGAATAAGAATTTGCATAAAGAAATGATTTCAATCAAGATTCAAGTCATCAATTTGCTTATTCATTTTCATTAGGTTAATTATCAATCAATTTGAAGACATATATATTTCCTATGCTAATTAAGGTTTCACTTAATTCTTTTTTAAATATTAATTCATTAATTAATATCAAGTTCTAAAGTAAATTAGTTTTAAATAATTTTTTCCCATATTTAAGTTCACTTTATACTTAGCCTAACCACCTAAACTCATTATATAGTCATTGGGTCCTTTAGATGGTATCCTTAATAACATAACTTATAATTAAACTAATAAGCTTTTATTAAGTAAAATATCTTATTTTAGGTGCAATTAGTCCATTCATATCTTTAGTAATTTAACTTTACCTAAAAGTGTGACAAAGAACCTAAACTAGCTCCCCAATAGGTTTGTATCATCTTATAATGCATTATTTATACCTATTTTATTAAATAAAATCAAATTATTTAATTATTCAACTTAAAATTTATACTTTAATATGAAAAATATTATTAATTACATTTATTTATTATTTATTTCATTATAATTAAATTCCTTTTAATTCCATTATTTCATTTCTTATTGAAAAACATGCACCCTCGTTTAATAGGATATGTTTACCAATTTTTAGACTAGTTCTCGAGCCCAAAGTTTTATGTAAATTACCTAACACAATGTTTTATATGTTTAAACTAATTAGTTAATTAAGTTTTAAATTCAATCACATATATTATGGTAGGATATAGGGGATAACACTAATGACTAATTGGTTTTTGCTAAATTGAGGATGATTCGAACTAGTTCTTGACCTATTCTTTACACCATTATAAAATTGGCTTTTTAAACTTTCAAGCCATTATACTCTCATCTCAAAAGAAGAAGAAAAAGTAACCAATTCAGCCCCTTACATTTAATCCATCGTTGCTAGTCAAAATATTATTTTGGCTTGCTTTGCTATTTTATAATTTAATTTTTAAAATAATAAATGTATTTCAAAAATCATAAAAATTTCTAGTTTGAATATAAACACATTAAACTACCATTCCTATGAATTTCATCAAAAAATATAAATTAATTTGATATTTTATTTAGATTCTATATCTCAATGATTTCCAGCCTATGTTCAAAACAATTGTCATTAATTATTCGTCAAATCATCAATCCACAAGTGAAATCTATCATCACATCATTGAATCCTAAATAATAAATAATTAATCACATAATCACAATCAAAAGTAAAAAATTAAATTACTTACCTAAATTGAAGAACACACAAGCAGAAACCGCTCAACTACAAACGCAAGCTTGTTGAAGAAGCTTCGTACAATTCTTCTAAATTCTACTTGATCCTTGTTTATTCTTATGATTAATTATTGTATTAGTATTATAGATTTAAGGATTATAGAGATTATGATGTGATTTTCACCTTTATCTTCTTTGAATCTTGTTGAGGAAGTTTGCTTATTCCTAATTAAGAGAAATAGAGAGAGTTTCCTTGGTGAGAGTTTTAGAGAGAATCAACTTCTTCAACAAGTCTTGTAATGTGAAAAGTGAGATAATTTGTAACCATGTAGTTTAATTATTATCCTTATTTTGTATTTTATTTCTTCATTCTCTGTAATTATTAAATTCTGATTTTTTACTAATTTATTTTTTCCAAACAATTCCTCAATATTTTTAATTAAATTTTTTTTGTTGTTCCAAATATTATTATTATTTTTAACCTTGTATTAAATTTTTGGGATATTTCAAAGATAGGGTATAATTACAAAAGTTAGATTTGATAGTTACCTATAAATTTGTTACATGATATTTGACTTTAAAAGTTTGTTAGTCTAATTGGGATCAAATTAAACTTGTATATGAGTTAAGTTAGAGATGACTTTAAGCATTAATATTACTATATTAAAGAAAAGTAATATGATTTTCAAATAAATCGGACCTAATAAAGTATGAGTTTGAAATCAATATAAGCGTCATTTTGGTTCAAATCCTTAAGACACTTAATGTCAGTATATAGATAGTGGCCCACAAACATAAAGTACATGGTCACAATTCTATGCATCTATATCTACAATAATTGGATTTGGTTTAAGAAAGATGGATAAGAAGTCTTTTTCTAACGAAAAATATTACTTTTCTGAAACTTTTGTTATTTTTTCCCCTTCCAGTTATAATATATAGACTTCTAGTCATCTCGAAAAATTATATGCGTAGATATTTATGCAGCATTATAATGCTAATATCATTATAAGAGATCATATGTTGTATAACCATGTGCATGCCATACAATCACTAGTGTTCAAAACATAATTTTGTTGAATATCCTTGCATGAACTTTATTGAACACTATGCTTTAAATTCCACTAAGTTTGTTTAATTATTATTTTATCTTTTCATTATAATGAAAAATGGGGATTCAAATTTGATCTATCTTATTTGGAAAACAAGTATTAATATCACTTAAAAAAGAAAACCCTATAGTATCTGTAGAGGGCTAAATTTGGATCTCGACACTTCAGGCTAAGTGATAGGATCCAAAGAGTCAAGTCTATGAAATTTGAGATGACTGGGGGAGAAATGACATTGTAGGCTTAGAGTAGGGATCGTTACATATGCACTTAAAGAGGCCTTCCATGGGCCAAAGAGCCCATGGTAAATCCATCATTGGGAGGACTCATCTCATATGTTGATGGTCAATATGCTCCAACGGACATCATTAAGAGCTTAGCTCTATAAATACCTAGAGATCCTCTTCATTTAAGAGAGCTAAAATTGGACAGAAATGTCGTTATGCTACTGGACTACTCTTACAAGAGATCAAACAAAGCTCAAAGTGAAGAACACACATCTTCTTCTCTAAAACAGTGGAGTTTATGCTATATAGCTCCTCTGCCTATCACTAATATGTTCGAGCTCCCTAAGACTACCTGCTATCTCACTCTTAGTCATTCCTTGCATATGCTTACATGTTAATCTTTTAAGATCACGTATAGCATGAGACGCATGTTGCACAACATGACCACTTCGATCGGACCTACACCACTACATTTTGGCAGCTTCATTAGGGGACAAAGGTTGATAACTAATCAATGGCACCCACAAGGAGAAAAGTAATCTGCACTTCCGAAAGCAACAACCAAGAGTACGAGACCAATATTGAGAATGTTGATTAAATCGTGTCAGCAGTTGAAGTTGCCAATTCTACTACTGGCACTCAAGATAATGCTCCTAATAACGCAAAAATGATGGGTACTATGCAAGAAACTACAAGAGCTTTGAATCAATTCATGGCAATAATGTCTTGGTTCATGCCCTTTATGGTTACGTTTGCCATTGCACAATAGGGTACGATCTCCCCAAATCCTGCTATTGATGCGTTGCAACAGGCCACCTAACTACCTCAATCATCGAAGCTTTCTATAATAAATGAAGGAATTGCTTATACGTTCAATGAACTAACCCCTATTGTAGAACTAACTATCATTCTACAGCTTACTATTGAGGTAAGAGATACTGGAGTTTACCTTGGAGGTTCTTCATCATCACATTTTGTGCCATAAGTTATAATTGGAAGGCCTGTAATTCATACTACACCTCCTCCTACTACACCAATTGAATCTGAAGCCTCTACTCCAAGAGGTTCTTCTATCACCAAAGAAGATCTGGACATGTACTTGAAGGAGATAAAGAACAAGTCCTCGGTAAGAGTGTTGGATCTCAAACACCCTTACAATAAACACATTGCCACTAAACCATATCCTAGGGACTATGTTAGTCCTAAGTTCATGTTATTCAATGACAAGAAAGGAAATGCCAAAGAGCATTTGTTAAAATTTATTGAAATGTTGGAAGTTCATGGATTAGATGATGACCTAAAGTTGAAAGAATTCTCTAAATCCCTCACAGATAAGGCATACACATGGTATGTCAATCTTCCCTCGGGTTTAGTGGATTCTTGGGAAGCATGTGCAAGATGTTCCTAGAAAAATTTTTCTCCACTCAAGAATGGGTCACTCTCATTGATATGGGTATATTTGATAGAAGACTCGAGAAGACCTAATGGAATACACTGAGCATTTTAGAGAACGCTTACTAGACATCCAAGATATAGGTGATGAGAAGGAGTTAGTGAAGATTTGCATATAGGGGATGTTCACTGAATATGCAGTACATATAGAGAACTTGTCATTGGTTTCCTTTGCTACATTAGTTAAGAATATGAGAAGGACCAATAACTCTATCACATGACAAAAAAGAGATAACAGGAAGTTCAATAAACAAATGTTATCTAGAAGCATGGTCTAAAGTGAGCACTCTAGTGGAGGAAAGAAACCAAGCCTAAAGGCTCCACATCATCATTATCTTTTCCTTGCCTAGTGGGAAAGGTCCATGCTATGTTAGACATGTAGTCATAAGATGAGAACATTAAACTCCTGAGATTTGAGTGTCAACCTACTATAAACAAGAAGAATGATCTCAAATTCTGTATACTCCATAGAATCGTGGGCCATCTTACCAAGGACTGCTGGACTTTGAAGAAAATATTTGATGAGAGAGTACAAAGTGGGGAACTCATCATTGAAGACAATGTCCAGAATAATCCATTGCCTACATATTGTGGGAAAATTATGTGTAATTACTATTGAAAAGGTATTGCTAGCTATTTTAAGAAAGTTAGCTAATCAGAGTTATACCTATAGCTATGTTTTCCTTTTCCGTTTAATATAGCTATTCATCCCATAATTCATGGGATCTGACAGAGGATAGGTCCCTAATTTAATCCCATAATTCATGGGATCTGATAGAGGATGGTTTCCTATTTCTATTAGGATTTTTTGTATAAAAAGGCTGGCCATCTTTGCATGTACATAATATTGTAAATATACATGATTCATTCTTCTAAATTCTAACATAGTATCAGAGCTTTAGGTTTTTTTTAGAAAATTATAACATTTTTCCTTCACACTTTGTTTTCTGCTACAAAAACAAAGTTTTTTTTTCTTAAGTCATATAGTCAGTTTCCAGCCTTCATTGCTGGAATTTTTTTTCTACCCCCTTTCTAATCTACTTCCTTTATTAATTAGCCTTCATTGCTGGTTGTTTTTATTCCTGAAATTTTTTTAGAGCAGAACTTTTTGGGGCTGTTAATTTTTGTATTTTTTAGACAACACATCTTCTTACTTCTGCCCATGGGATGCCAAGTAAGAAGGAGTGGACAAGTCCATATAGCTGGAACACCACACGATAAACCTGCATCACAGGAGGCAAGTAGCCTCAACCAACAGGAGATTGAAAGGTTGAGGTCTCTTATCAATATTCTTGAATGTCCTTCAGGTGCTTGTTCTTTGGCATTTAGATGTAAATGAAAAAATAAGTTTACCATCCTCTTTCCATTGGATTAAATGCATCAGATATATGCTTCACTAATTCTTGGATCATGGACTCAAGAGCTACCGATCATGTGACCCACTCATCCAAATACTTTTCAATACCCCATGTCCTAGCAACCGGAAAATAGTTGTAACCAATGGATCTTTAATAACTATTGCAGGAGTAGGAGATATTCAAATAAACCCAACCTTGACCCTAAAAAGTGTCCTTTACATTCCTAAATTATCCACTAACCCTGTCTCCATACAAAAACTTACCCAAGATCTATCCTGTAATCTGGTTTTTTACAATGATTGTTGTGTGTTATAGGATAAGAGTTTGGGGAGGACGATTGGATGTGCTAAAGAAAGGGACAACCTTTATCACCTTGAGATGCTAAGACAACTGAGCATAGCTAAAGGCAGAGTTGTTATATCAAACACCAGTTTATCTAACAAGGAGAAAATCCTTCTTTATCATCGTTGTTTAGGACATACATCGTTTAGAGTCATTAAAACTTTATTTCCAGCATTGTTTTTAACTTCAAGTGTTGAAGATTTTCATTATGAAGTGTAAAAAATTTGCCAAACACAATCAAGTGTCATTTCCAATTAGTAATAAGAAGAGCTCTGCTCCTTTTTATCTTGTTCTTACTGATATTTAGGGTCCTTCTATTGTTCCTAATGTTCCTGGAGCACGATGGTTTGTTTCTTTTATCGATGATTGTACCCGAGTTACTTGGCTATTCTTGTTAAAGTATAAGTCTGATGTTAGTACTATACTACCAAATTTCCACTCTATGGTAAAAAACCAATTCAGGGTTGATGTCAAGAGATTCAGGTCTGATAATGCCAGGGATTATTTCAACCAGGTCCTTACTCCTTACTTTCAAAAAGAGGGGGTCATTCATGAGTCATCCTGTGTAAATACTCCATAGAAAAATGGAGTAGCAAAAAGAAAAAATCGTGACCTCCTTGAGAAAACTTGAGCTCTATTATTTCAGAAAAATATGCCAAAAGCCTTTGGGGGGAAGCGGTTCTTACAGCTACTTACCTCATAAATCATTTACCTTCACGAGTCTTATAATACAAAAGTCTTATAGAAGTTCTCTCATCCTTTTACTCCAACAAAAGAACCACAAACAATCTTGTTCCTAAGGTTTTTAGATGTGTGTCTTTCATTCATGTTCATAGTCTAAACAGAGGAAAACTTGATCCTAGGGCTAAAAAATGTATCTTTGTTAGGTACTCTTCAACTTAGAAAGGATACAAGTGTTATCACCCTCCATCAAAGAGATTCTACGTCTCTATAGATGTCACTTTTAATGAAGAAGAATCTTACTTCACCAAATCTTATCTTTAGGGAGGGAACTTCACTCAAGAAGATAAGAATCAAGAAGGCTTCCTGGATCCTATTGATCTGTCTTCTAGCCTAGTCCTCCTATGTCTATTTCAGAATATGCTCCTTTACTACCTAAGACTGATACTATCATTCCCGATACCCTTACTGAACCTACTCCCATTTCTAACACTCTTGTTGAAGTTGTTTCTGACACTGCTAGTAGGCTTGACGAAGATAGGAGATATGCAAAGAAAAAAGTAAAGGTTGTCCCTGAACCTGCATGAGTCCAAGAGTCTAACCACGAGCTAGTGAATGCAGTAATTTCTTCTAATCTAAACTCACATGATGAAATAAAAAAATAATGATAATGATCAACCCATTAATTTAGCTGAAACACAAGTTGAACAAGTTGATGATGATGATCTAGATTTGCCCATTGCGATTAGAAAGAAAACCACAGAATGTAGAAATAAACCTCTGTACCCTTTGGCACATTTCTTATCTTTTAAAAAAATTCTCACCAGCTCACAAAGCCTTCCTTGTTAGCCTAAATGCCATCAATTACCCTACAAGTGTATCTGAAGCTATGTCTAATGAAAAATGGAAATAAGCTATGGATATGGAGATAAGGGCATTAGAAAATAACAAAAGATGGGAATTGGTGAGCTTGCCTATTGGAAAAAGACCTGTGGGCTGTAAATGGGTATATATAGTAAAATATAAAGCAGATGGGTCAATTAAAAGATATAAAGCTCGGTTGGTAGCTAAAGGATACACACAGACATATGGAATTGACTATCTAGAAACTTTTGCTCCTGTTGCAAAGATGAATACAGTTAGAGTATTGATAGCAACTATGGATGGGACTTACAACAATTTGATGTGAAGAATACATTTCTACATAGGGATCTAGAGGAGTAGATTTATATGAAAGTCCCATAAGGTTATGGTAAGAACTTGGATGCTCACATCGTGTGTAAATTGAAAAAGGCTCTATATGGTCTTAAGCAATCTCCCAGGCATGGTTTAGATGGTTTGCAAGGGTTATGTCGACAATGGGTATAAGCAGGGCTAAGGTGATCATACATTGTTCATTAAACGTTCTCCTTCAGGGGAGTCATAGCTTTACTTGTGTATGTTGACGATATACTAATAATTGGAAATGATGAGAAGGAGAAGCAGGCATTGAATTTGTGTTTGGTTAAGGAATTTTATATCAAGGCATTGGAAAGGTTGAAGTATTTCCTTGGGATTGAAGTTGCTCATTCAAGACAGGGATCTTTATCTCACAGCAGAAGTATGTTACAGATCTTCTCAAGGAAACAAGCAAAACAACGTGCAAGCCAGTGAATACACCCATGGACCCAAATCTCAAGCTAATAACAGCAAAATGATGCTATAGTAGATCGGGAAATGTATCAACGGCTGGTAGGGAGACTCATATATCTCTCTCACATACTACCAGATATAGTATTTGTAGTAAGTGTAATAAGTCAATTCATGCACAACCCAAAGAGGGTTCATTTGCAAGCAGCTTATAGAGTACTCTAGTATCTTAAAGGAACACCGGGAAACCTTGTAACATAAAGGAGCAAGAAAGAAAATGCGGTAGCTTGATTGAGTGCAAAGGCAGAGTTTAGGGCGATGGCTCAGGGTTTACGTGAACTACTCTGGTTGAAAATCATTCTTGAAGACCTAAAGATTAAGTGGGATAGACCTATGAGACTCTACTACAACAACAAATCTTTAATCAACGTAGCTCACATTCGATACAACATGATCGAACAAAGCACATTGAGATTGATAGAAATTTCATCAAGAAGAAGCTGGACAGTGCGCTAATCTGCATGCCTTATGTGTCAAAAAATGGTCAACTTGCAGATGTTCTAACAAAAGGGTTAAATAGCTCAATGTTTCAAACTATTGTATCCAAGCTGGGAATGGAAAATACCTATTGACCAACTTGAGGGGTGTGGGAAAATTATGTGTAATTACTATTGAAAAGTTATTGCCAGTTATTTTAGCAAAGTTAGCTAATTAGAGTTATACTACTGTATGTTCATGGGATCTGAAGAGGATAGTTCCCTAATCTAATCCCATAATTCATGGGATCTGATAAAGGATAGTTTCCTATTTTTACGGGATTTTTTGTATAAAAAGGCTGACCATCTCTATATATACATATATTGAAAATATACATGATTCATTTTTCTAAATTCTACACATAACAATAATTGACATGTGCTATAAATGCTATAACTCATGATCCTATGACAACAGAAGGCATCGCCTTCCGAGACACAAGGAGATAAAGGAAAGTCGACCCAAGTTGAGGAACTTGAATGCTCTCCCATTGTGGTAGCTCTCTTAAAATCTTCTAACTTTATGAGTTTCTTTGATCTCCTAAGGTTTGATGACAAGGCATGGCTAACAGCAGCAGTTGCATTTAAGCAGATATTCAGGATCAATATGTCAATACAATGCAGCATAGCCTATGAAGAAAACGGATCATGCCTATGAAAATGCCATCCTATTCACGACACTGACATGTGTGTGAAGAACCCACATCACAATCGCACCTATATGTGGAAGGCATACACAATGATATCCTGTAAGGAGGATGTTCATAGATAACGGTTCCTCTATAAATGCCATCCTAATGGATAAGTTTAAAGCTACTAAGCTTGATATCCGACACTTAATAAAGCAGCTTATAGTAGTGAATGGCTTTGATGGCATAACCACAAACACAATGGGTTATATTAATGTTGATCTTAAATTGGACCTATCTAAGGTTTGCTACTATTCATGTGATTGATGCGACAGTGTCCTAAATTTATTCATTGGTCAAAACTAGCTACACGATCACCATTTATTACCTTTGACATGGCACCAATGCATTAAAGGCCATTCAAAGAGTGAGGATGTGTTCATTCTAGCTACAAGAAACCATTTAGCATAATGAGGCATATTTCACAAATCAACCTTCTTCAAAAAATTGCTGAAGAAAGGGAAACAACAATAGCAAGGTCCTTAATACTCCATTGCCTATAGGGAGGAGGTTCAAGAGGGTCAATGGAAGAAAAGAAGATCACATGATCTCATGGGGGAAAAGGGACAAAAGGAATCTAACAAGATCCAAAGCTTCATAAGAGAGGATGGATAGAGAGTGTGCAACTTATGACAATCTCAAGGTTCCAAGGAAGTTTACATGTCTTTCCTTGATCTTGCACTGGTTCAAGAACACCCAGCTTACCCCATATGATGGACTATAGTATAGCACTCATGATTGCCCCTATTATTTTTTTTTCCATACATTAAGAAAAAGAAAAGTTCCCTTTACATTGGAAATGTACTTTGTAAGGAAATGACTAACATTATAACTCAACTGATGTGGCTTTTTCATCTTAATTCTATATCTCTCACTTATATGGAATTATTTCCTTTATACTACTACAAAATTATGTTTTTGTCTCCTTAGTGTACATAAGTATTCGTGTGGTATCAATGCCAAACATGTCATAAACATCATTGTTGCTTAGTATCAGATCTATCTCTAAGCATGCGATATGAACTCTAGACTTAGAAATTGCCAACTTGTTCAAGCATAGTCTCCTAGGCACATGAAACTAACCTTTAAAAAGTACTAGAAAAATTTTTCACCCTTCATAAAAGTATATGCGCTTAATAGTTAAGTAATGGATGATACTCCTTAACTATGAATATAGTTATTTCAAAAAATCTCATGCATATAATTGCTGTTTGTATTTGACAAATAACATTATGAAGAATTGTTGCTTGCAAATGAGAGCATTGCTCCAATGCATGACATCTTACTAAAGACCTACCAAATCATTAGAGGTGGTGTTAACATCATCCCAATTATTTCATGTAAGCGCAGCTCGATGGGTACACCTTATCTAAGTGCACAATACGTTATGTAAATACTATGAATATACTTCCACAATAGAAATCCAAAGATATGGCAAATCAGAATAAGAAAGCCAATGATATTTTTCATTTCTTAAGTACTTCTCAAACTTATAATTTAGCATCAAATGGAGTGTACAAGGAAAGACAAATTGAATTATAATACTGCTTCAAGACTTAATGACTGATTTTGCAGTCGAGTTAAGATCACTACTTCCATGCCTTCCTTCAGTCTAAAGTTCAACTTCATTGAGGTAGCCTGATTCGATCTCACACTCAATAATGTCATGGCAATATGATACTTTTCGAGCTTCAATAGCAACAAGCTTAATCTTACTTAGCCTAAATCTAAAGGCACGTACTGTGGCAATGCTACTTACTAGAAACACCAGTTCTTTGTTGATAATGAATCACATGTTCTATCCAAGAGCCTAGTAGCTACGAAGTAATGCCATGATATCTCTTGTCACTTTAGTACTCAAACAAACTGAATCTAATGAGAAGTCATCTTCTATCTTATGCGACTATTTTAATGAATGTAAAGAGAGTAAAGTATAATGTAGGCATGAGAGTGATAAATCCCCCTGATGACGTTTTTGTTGTATTAAACTCCCTATTACATTGTGTTGTGGCACGTTAGGAACTGGGAGGTAGAGGTAAAATATTCTAAATATATACAGAAAAGCACCTATGGGACTATCCACTAAGTACAATTCCCACATCATCACCAGCATAAAGTGAGGCATTGCAAGTGGTTGAGCCTCACCTCCTTATAGATGCACTGATTCATCACCACCAACATCACTATCATCTCCTTCACTCTCATGCTACCTTATCATCTTTCATAACAACCACTGAGAGAGGTTGCAATCTCTTTTCTCATTCAGAAGCATTAACAGCAATAATGTGAGTAAGTCTAAAGGTATGAAGACCATATAGAGCAAAGACATCTTCAAGAGTTAGCATAATCTCAACCCATATATTCATAAAGGTATATGTCTAAACATCTTAACAAGAATCGCCTACTAAAGCTTCATGTCGTCTACACGAAGAAGTATAGCTCAAAAGTGACGACTACATCGTGGTACACTCTAGCCTAATGTAATTTCTTAACATATGATGGGTTGTCTATAATGTATTTCACCCAATCAACTAACTAGCCACCCTTTGCCTTGGACACAAGAATTGGGTATGTGAAAGGGGAAGCTCCTTCCTCTTAGTCCTAAAATGCAACACCAACTTCTTCCGTGGAAGAACTCTTTGTTGAGGATGATACTCTAGCTCCATAAAGTGTAAAGCCCATCAGCAAGACGATACATTTGTGTCACACTTCTTCACACTTACCCAAAAGAAATCCTTGGTGATGGTAGCATATGGCCATACACTACAAGCAGAAGGCACCTCTGATGCTCACCATTGAACACTCTTACGTTCTTCTTCTTGATAATACTAGTGTTTTGAGATCTCTCAGACTCCTTACCAATGGATAAAGCAAACAAACAGTTCACAATGGTTTGTAATGAAGATAGTACTATTACCAGTAATGAGTAATAGTAGAGGATGTTGTCACCACCACTTGAGAGAGGAGAAAGAGATCAACTGGAGATCCCACATGCAAGATAAAAAGAAAAGCATGAGTTCAATGTAAACATAACATCGAAAGATAAAAAGTGGATGAGGATTCTGACTATGGGTCTATTTGGATAGTATATTTTTCATCTGTATCTATATCGAAAACGATATGTGTAAATATATCCGATTTGCATATTTATATTTTATCTATATTTAATCTATTTTACCTTTTTATAAAAACTGCCAACTTTTTTATCTATAAATAGACAATTTATTAAAAAAAGTTTGAAAAAAGTATCTGTATCTGTCCAAAAAAGCTAACAAACAGACCCTATGTTGAGTTGTTTAAAAAAATGCAAGTCGTAGTCGTGATGACAAGCTATTGAATTTGTGCTAGTACGTAATAGATCAAGGATATTATTATCAAACTCAATTGTAGCAACAGTGTATTTGGTGTGGCTAGACAACCAACAATTTTTTTTTTTTTTTTTTATAGCTAGACAACTATCATTGCTATTGATCTGTGATAGGTAGACAACTATCACTAAATAGCATTGCGGAAGCTAGACAACTGCCGCAGGAATGATAGCTAGACAACTATTGTAGATACTCGTTTACCACTACCAAGCTTATCCTTGTACAGCTTGTCATCTACCAACTTATAGAGAAGGAGATTCAAGCATACATGGCAAGTGAATGCAACAATATGAGGAAAAGGAAATTACTAGACCATTAAGATTGTCAAGAGTGTCAATGTCACCAAAATTATTAATATTATCAAGAGTACTAAGAATATCAAGTTATGAAGACTATCAAATCTATGAAGAGTATCAAGTCATCAAGATTTAATGTGAAAAAAAAAAAAAAAGAGGAAAGAGAAGGAAAGAAAAAATTTCAATCTTGGTTTACTAGTCCACGTGTTATTGGAGAATGAAGGAGGGATTAAAATTTGGATATTTGATCGAGCCCTTCTTTTGTATGAATTTGATGAATCAAGACCTTTTATTATCTACGAGACAAAGAATATGAAGAAAATTATTTGTTGGAGTTGCAATGAATTATATCTATAGATATATGTACGGAAATAAAGAAAGAAAGGCAAAGCACAAAGAAGGGAAAAAAAAAAGGAAGAAGAAGAAGAACCTATTTTGCCATGAAGATGTTCTCTAATACTGATTATCGTCAGTTAAAATTGAGCAAGTTGGAGGGAACAAACCAACTATTGTCATCTCTGCTTTGTTTTGGAAAACTCTTTACCAGTGACACAATTCTTATATAAATTGATTTCACTATTAAAACTATTGGGAGTAGTCAAGTTTGTTGTGACATGGGGAGGAACTAGAAAGAAGAAAAGTATCCCTTACAATGTTGCATATTATGTATGTATATGGCTAAAAAAAAGGATACAAGGATCGATATCAAAAGATTTAAACAAAGATTTTATGGGTGTGTTTTGGTGCTAGATAATTATTGTTGGAGTACACATATATTAAGATATATATATATATATACATATATAAGGATATAAGGCATGGAAATAAGAAGATATGTTATGATATTGATTTGGAAATAAGAAGATATGTTGTGATATTGATTTAGGAAAAATAAGACATATGGTGAAATATATTTGGAAAGATTTAGATTGATGTGCGGTGCTAATCTCCTATAATATATATATATATATATATATATAAGAAAGGATTAGTATACAAATTTTGAATTATGGAAGGGTCTACTTAGAGAGGGCATAATTTTTTACACACGTATATATATATATATATATATATAAAAGAAAGGATTAGTATATAAATTTTGAATTATGGAATTGTCAACTTAGAGAGGGCGTAATTTTTGACACACGTGGAGTTACGAGGTTAAAATATTGATTTCCTATGGAGTACTAGGTCCATGACATATATTTATTATCAATAAGAATTGTTTTGGAACTCCCTATCCTATTTTTGACTGTGTTATTGTCACATTAAAGCCCAATGAGCATGTGAAGAGTTTTATTCTCAATATGGATATTAGACAATTGCATGGGGGAAAGATCATTTAGAGAAGAACATCATTCAAAGATACTTAAGATGACATGTGCAACTGGAATGGTGCTACAAGTCCGTGCACTACAATACAATTTTATACAATAAAGTGAGTTACAGCATTGGCACTTGACTTTTACTTAATGCCCCATCTACAACAAATAAAGTCTCCAACTCTATGAAAGCACTTGGTAGCATCATCAGCCGAGTATTGATCAAAGTATACATAAATGCAATTAGTATGCAAAACACTTGAAATCCACCAAAGAATTTTGGTTAAGGGATAAAATGTAGAGGGTTAAATTTGGATCTTGACTCTTTAGGCTGAGTGACAGGCCTTAGAGAGTCAAATCCATAAAATTTGGGATGACTAAGGGAGATATGGCATAGTAGGCTTGGAGTATGGATCATTAGAATGGGCTAACCCACCCGCTATCAACCTTTCTCAAGGAGCTCATGCACTTAAAGAGACCTTCTACTGCCTAGAAAACCTATGGAGAATATGATCCAACGGACGTCATTAAGAGCCTCGATCTATAAATTCCCATAGCACCTCTTTATTTGAGAGAGATAGAATTAGACGAAAACGTTGTCGTGTCGCTGGACTACTCTTGTAAGAGATTAAACAGAGCTCGAACCGAAGAACACACATCCTTTTCTCTAGAATAGTGGAGTTGATGTTATATAGCTCCTATATGTATCACTAGTGTGTTTGAGCTCCCTAAGACTACCTGCTCCTCCTCTCTACTATCTCATTCTTAGTCATTCCTTATGTGTGCTTCCACATGACTCCTTTGAGGCCACGTGTGGCATGAGACGCACGTTGTACGTACGTAACCACTTCAATTGGACCTACACCACTACAGTGTCTAATCACATATGATGATAAATAAAGAAGCTATAGTTTACATGAGTTAATATCAACTATAGCATGACAAGAAAAAAATATCAATAATATTAGGGTTGCAAATGAGCTTAGCCTAGTTCAAGCTCTTGAATTCCAGGCTCGATAAAAGTTAAGCATGAGTTTGAACTCAAACTTGAATTTAGGCTCTATAAGAAACATGACTCATTCAAATAAACCAATTTTATTTTGAGCTCGAGTTTGATTGTTTATAAACCAAGCTTAAGTTGAACTGGGCTTTTTATCGAATCTAAAATTTAAATTAGAGCTTGGATCATTTTTCCATTAAAATTTTTCATTTTTTTTTTCAAGCCTATAAATAATAGATATAAGTTGTAAAATATATATACATATATATTAAATAGAAATTAATTTTATTTCAACTATAATATATATAATATTGTAAATATAAAACTTACAATCCTATTAATGAACTTGCTTAGTAGCCTATTTACAAGCATCCTTGTAAGCTTAAGAGTGTAAACAATCTACTTATAAGATGACTCGTGAGTCATAATTGGAGTTCAAATTCAGCTCATTCAAATACATAAGCTTTATTTAAGTTTTGGCTTATCTCGTTTATTTATTGAACTGAAACCTAGATAAACCAAACCTAAAAAGGCTTGCCAAAAATTCTACTCATTTGCAACTCCAAACAATGCCAAATTGAGTCGAAGAAAGGACTAACTAAGCATGCAGAGATTCTGAAGCGAATCATTGCAGACTATTGCCCAACAAGTGTAAAAAGTAACTTTGTGAATCTAATGTTTTCTTTGGTAAAAGAACAACTCGGAAGCATAGGGATGCAACCAGGAAGCTTTTGTAGTGTTGTAAGTGATAATATAGGATGGTAATATAATTGTTTGTATTTCTAAATGTCTTGATAAATAGGTTAGAATTTAGTTGGATTTGGTTATAGACATAATATAATATAGATTCAAGTTCAACATTTAAATCTACTCACAAACCTATTTAATAAATTTATTTTACATAAATAAAAATATTATTATGAGGGTTTTTAATATTTACGTATACGTATCACATGGAACTCATGCCACGTATAAACTTTAGAGTGTTTGTAATCTGCGAGTTTTTCCTTAACTTAAGTTTAGAAATTAGAAAGTTAATTCTCATAAAAATAAAAGATACCAAAGATAAGATTATATGATACAAGTAAAATTTTACTAAGACGGTTATATATAATCCTTGAGTATAATGTGAACAATTAAATCGTTAATGAATATTGGGTAGTTAATGATAGTTTAGAAATAAATTGCGTCAATATAAAAACATTAAATAGTAATTGAAAGTTTTTAATGAGATTTAGAATCTAAACTCTGTTTTTAATTTTATTATCTTGAAATAATTATTAATTTGCTTGTATGCTCAATAATATTTGTCTGATATCATAAATTGTTCATCTTATATACATTATAGACTTAAATTTTTATAGTTTACACTTAATTTTCTTCAAAACTGTCTAAAGTGTTTGATTGCATATGCTTTACTATAAGTTAGAACAAAGAGGGCAAACTTGTCCACTTTTCATAAAGTATTCTTCATTAAATACTGGAGATGATATTTTTTTTAAACCAACTTTATCTTACTTTTTCTTACTTGTAAAAGAAGCAACTAGAAATTTAAAAATTTACACCAGCTGGACATCATCATCACTAGAAAATAAATACAAAGGATTTTGAAAATTTGCTATACTAATATAATTTAATACAAAATAACTTATATCAAACACAGAACTAGATAAACACAAACTTTTTTTGTTGTCATTTTACTGTGAAACCCTGTTTTTCATTTTGCCTACGTTTACAACTAAGACATAAACCACTTTTTCAAACTCTCACTTTCAATATTAGAAAATCTTAAAAAAAAACATATACAAACACTATTTCCAGTGTTTTTCAGGAAGAAAGTAAAGTAATCACATAGAACACATTATCTAAACTAAGGTGATTGTATTTTTAAAAGTTACAGTAAGTTATCTTTGTCAAACACACTAGTATACATACATATTTTACTGTTTAGGAGTAAAATACTAAGTTTAGTAGATATCTTGAGTTAATGAAGTAAAACCGAATTTACTAAGGAATAATAAAAACATGTGCATACTTACCCTATGTATTTGACTATGTTTGAGAGAGATAGTTTAACTGTTAGAAACTTATGAACAAGTATAACTTTACTTAACAAACATAGACATAATAGTTCATGAAGTAAAACAAATAAAAAACTACACTAAACATTCATATTTGAGCTTTGGATACCTGAAAGAATGATAGATTTAAATTTAACTAGTAAGTTTGCTAGATATGGTTATGTTTGAAGTAGTTATATTAGGTCCATCTTTAGTGTGCTTTAATTTGTGTATCAATTGAAGAGAATACTTTGTAAAGTGGAGTAAGTTGAGTTTGTTATTTTGACCGTAAAGTGAATCACGGCTAAGTTGCACCCATGGTTTTAAATCGTGATAAACGTTGAGTGAAATTGAGGGAAAATGATTTTAACCATAGCTTCAACCGTGACTTAAATCATGCCCGTGGTTTACCCTTCGTTTAGAGCTGTGTGATTGTAAACAAAAATGAAAAACGAAGAGTTTGAACATAGCTTTGATTTGCGATATAAATAGTCCCATAGTTGATCCCTCATTTTAAGTTGCGAGCTATACAAATGACTGTAATTTCTTACTTTGCTTAATCGCGATCATAGTAATGCCCATGGTTTAGGCTGTCCCCTTGACCCTTGTCTGCTAACTGGTTAGCGAAACTACTATATTCGTAGTGGTTTATGATTCCTTAAAGACAAGAAAATTACAGCTTCTGTCTAGGATACTTTGGCACTAATAGGAATTCTTATTTAGTTATATACTTAGTAATATATGTTTGTTATTTTATAGGAACTATAGATTAAGATTACGATTTTCCTAAAGACTACTACGAAAGCTAAGGGAAAATGCATAAGTGAGTAACTTTGATCTTTTCATATTGTGTGTGTGTGTAAAATAGTGGCACAAGTTCTAACTACAATGATAACTAGCTATGTATGGGGATGAGAATAATGCATGCTGTAAGGTGATTGGATGAATGACAAACTTCAATATTAGAAGTGATAACCATCTGCTTGGTACTGATTGTGTAATGTGTATAGTTGATTGTTTGAAAATTATATGGTCTCTAAGTAAGTTGGTATAAAATTTTCATTAACCATTAGATTAAATAGACATGCATTACATGTCTGTATAAATTGCATTTCCATGGTGTTCACGTCACGTATTAGCATCCCGATTCTATAGTAATGTTGAGTTATTCTAGTAAATATGGTTTCATGGAAGGTTACCACTATTCTATCGGTTCCACAAGAACTCAATAGGCACCAGAGGACGTTGCTTGTGGTCTTGACATGTGGTGGTTAGTATTTAGTAGAGTTTCTAAGTTCTAAGGTTAAGTTGAATTATAATATTTATATGTATATATAAAATAATAAATAAGTTGGAAAACAATTTCTCCTTCTTTAGTTATCATTCTCTCCAGGGCGTGAATTACTAGAGTTGGTCTTTAAACCCTAGGAGAGGGTGTAAATCTCCATTGGTTTGAATTCTGATCATCCAAATTATATTTGTCACATATGGTTGATTTTTGTATTGCATACCTTTGTTAAACAAATTTGTTTGATTCTACTTGATCAGTGTTGAGATATGATTATTCACTAAGTTATTGTTTGCTTATCCTCCTATAGATTTGTTTAGATACATAGATCATTAGGGTGGATTTATACTCAGAATTGGTGTTGGTATAAGTTAACAAAGGAGTCAAGACTTGGACTTAAGAAATAGCATAGTATTTTGTGTAAAGGATAATCTTAAAACAATATATGTATAGTTTTGATGTGATAGTTAAGAACTCAATGTAAGAAATATGTAATGTTATTCCTATATATGAATTCTATGTATGCAATGTATTTCTTATTCTAAACAACATTTCGATCATGTTATAAATGCCCATGCCATGGGACATTCTAGTTATACAATAACTATGTGTCTTTTTAGAAGCCTTAGATGGTTAAACACAAATGTTTATTACTCCAGTTTGTTACATTGTGCATCGATACTACTGGGTCCCTGTGGGGGTGTGATAGTGTTAATGATAAGATGGCACTTAACAAATGACAATGATGGTGAGGAGAAACGGACAGTCTTTATGTCTCAAATGTACAAGTGATAGGTAAAAGAATTTGAGTAGATCTTGCATGTCAACTTTACAATTATTGAACAATTGAAGTGGTAGTTGTCTAATTTTGCCTATTTGATTCTTATGAATAGGGTTTCCTATATGAAATATGTTGTTTGTCTTCTCTCTTTAAAAGCTATAATGAAGAGTAATGACTGAGTACTTATAGAAACTTGGAATTGAGAATGAGCATTAAGTTATCAAAGTGATTAATAAATGAGATAGAGCAAGCTCATTTTATGTTTATCTTGAATAAGCTTGCCATTGACCAATATTAGTAATTATCATCTTGTGTACAACTAACTGTTTAAGAGAAGTTAGATGCAAAAAGATTGGTCCAACGGTCCTTATACCGAGTCTGCAAATCCAAATCACTCCTAATCATTCGAAAAATGAATACAACTCACTAAGCCTTATCATCCAATCTACGAATCATGCCTAAATAAAGATTAATATGATATCATATTGTAAGTTCATATACATTGTGTTTGTGCCAAAAGTCAATTAGTTCTTTACATACTAATGGGTCTCATAAGTTTAAGATAAAATTCAACTGATTAAGTATTCCACGTTATAAGTGCATTATCGAGGAGTTCAATATGAGTGTACGTGTGCATATGCGTGCATTATGTTAATCATCAATTAAGTTTTTCTTTTTTTTTCCTCTTTCGGCACTTTCTACAAAGTATAACCATACAAAGTGAATGTATATAGTATGATAACATAAATATAAAGAGCTCAAATGATTTCTTTAAAAGCCAAACAATTTCATTAAATTTTGGATTTAAACGACCTTTTTTATGTCTAGAATACTTTGAAATACTTATCCCATCATTTGTATACCCTACCATCTACTCACTTTAACATGTTCTTTCATGCCAGTCTTTCTCTCTTTCTCTCTCTCATCATCCATTACTATCGCTCTGCCGTTAAGTTCACCCGATGTAGCCATTTTCTCTCTAGATATGGCTCTCATCAACTTTAATAAGAATAACACCCTCACTTTTTTTTCTCCTTGTACATTGTATTTTTATACTTTATATATACAAACTTGTTTATACAGGGGTATCTTATATTAAATATCATTATGGGTCAGTTCTAAACTAGGAACCAACCCGATCCATCATTGGTGGTTCCTAAACCAAGAACCAACCCAAAGATGGCTGGTCTGAACTAGCTAAGGACCCATTGGTTCTAGCAGGTCTAATTGGTTCAACCTTCCAAAATCACTTGATCCATCAGTTCTCGCAGTTCCACACCATAAAAATTAAAAAAAGAAAAGAAAAAGGAAATAAATATTTAAACTATTTTCAAGTGAATTGTAAAATTTTATTCTTATTCATGATATTTAATGTGTTGTTTTTAATAATAGAGATAATAAATATATTTGAAAGCATGTGTTGTTTATTTTATTTTAATTTTTAAGCCAAACATGTGTTGTTTAGTTTACATAAACTTTTAATCAAAGTAAACTTTTCTTTCTCAACAATGTGATATTTGTATTTGTGTTTTTAGGATTTATTTGCATATTTATTTTATAATCCCATGTTACTAACATGACAACTAAAAAAAATACAAGTAATTGCATATAGATAAATGTACAATTGTAAAATTTCTTTTAACTATTGGGCTGTGAATATTTATTTTTACATATGATGTTATTTCAAGTTAAAAATTTATTTTGTATTTTTTTCTTACTTAATTTAAGTAAGGTTAAGTAATTGATTTCTTTTTTTTTTTTTTTTAATTTTATGGTTTTCGGTTCTAGAGGAATCGGAACTGAACCACGAGAACCAGAGTTTCCTAAGAATAAAAAACCGGACCAGCTCCAACGAGTCCGATTCCTGTTCCACCAATTTTAGAACTGAGAACTGACAGTTCAGGTTGGGGGTCTGGTTTGGTTCTAGACCCAAACCGACCCGTAACAAATCTACCTTATATAAACCCTAACCTTATCACAAAAAAAAAATTAAAAAATCTAAAATCAAGACATAATTTTATTTAGCACATTTTTATTGATTCAACCCTTATAAAAACCCGAAGAAGAAGGAGATGGTTAAGTAGAGGAGTATGCTATATATTGGGCTATGAATGGGACTAAGAGTGAAGTTGGTGTTGTAAGTACTTAAACTTGATCGAGGGGTCTTAGAAAGATTAGTTATAAGCAAATTAACTTGACAAGAAGCCTCAAAATGATTGATGGTAATGGGATCATTAACTGAATTGGCATTAGAGGAAGTCTCGGAAAGATTAACAGCATGGTAAACCAGCATTGGACGTGGACAAGGCGAGAAAGATGAGATTACTCATTTGTTATCAAATTAGAAAACTTCTATAGTTTCATATTATCAAAATTAAATTGATTATAAAAGAAATTAACGTAAAAAAAAATTATAGGGTTTAATTGATCATTGTTGAAAAAGATCAAGACCGTTTATTGGTGTGTTGAGACCAAATCCTCTTTAAAGCTACAAGACTCTAGAATTTTCCTATTAGATTGATAGGTTGACAATATAACAATTTTTATTTGTTTTCTTTCTCAATTACAATAATAACTTTCGAGGAAAGGACAGATAAACAAATGCAAATTATAATGAATTGAATAATGCTATGTTGTAAGGATGACTTTTGTATGTAGACAAATGATTTTGCAAAAACTAAGAGTGTCTATTTCATTTTTGTGTGCTACATATTTCACTTTTTTATGAGATTTGATCTGTTAAGAAATTAACAAATAAAAAAATTATAGCTTTCAGTAACAAATTATTTAAATAATATTAAAATTTTCATTAAGAATTAATTTGAGTATTCCATTGGATAAGAAATTAACTTGTAAGAATAATTAAAGTTTTTATTAACAAATTATTTAATTGTTTAAATAATACCAAAACAAATAAATTTTGTGGCATACTAGATAAAAGAAAACTAATTAAATAAATATCCAATAAAACAAAAATGTTTAAACATTATTTAAAGATTGATTTTAAAAAATTAAAAAAAAAAAAAGGCTACCCTCATACCTGGGTGCTCATATTTGAACCAATTGCAAATCATATCATGCTCGTATGTCATGTTTACTTGTCACATACAAACCCAGTATGTTTCACTTTAAAATTTTTTTTTTCTTGCTTATGGATGTCTTACTCAAATACGAGTCTACATATGCTTATACTTACATATTTGATCCATCAACACAACAAAGAGGAGGATTTAAATAATTAAATAATTTGTTAACCTAAAAGACCAATGCTGATCCTACTAAAAAATAACAACATTAGCACCTACAATCTTCAGTTATGAAAAGACATAAAATAGGAATGAAAAACAAAAAGGCCAGAAGCCCAAAACATGGCCAAGCCCAAAAAGCACAAACATCAAACTTTTCAAAAGCAACTCTCCATATAGCCGTCGGACGGCATGGAAACATTTCGATCCCGAATAGTCAACTCTTTTCCACCACCCAAATACCATCCCCCGCGTCTCCAAAATGTGCGTCGCCATAGTCCCATCATCTCCATGCCTAGACCAGATCTAACCTTAAAACATCTAAACGACGCAATCAATAAACCTTGCCCTAGGTTCCGATTCCTCGGATCTTTCCGCGTGGTAAAGACGATGGCGGCCACTGCGGAGAAAACATCAATGGAGACGGAAGATGATCGGGTGGAAAAGACGGAGGCCAAATTGACTCCGCCCCCGCCGCCGCCGGAGAAGCCGCTTCCCGGAGATTGTTGTGGCAGTGGTTGCGTGAGGTGCGTGTGGGACGAGTATTATGAAGAGCTCGAGGCTTATAATAATTTGTGGGGGAAAAGTGACGATGATAAATTGAAATCAAATTCCAAGACTCGTGAAGATTAATTAATCAATTGTCATAGTTTTCTTGTATAATTTGTCTTGTCATTCTATTGAACTTCATTGTATTGTTCTTAGGAATTTTAATTTTCTTTTTCTTCAAAGATGATGATTTCGTGTACGATAACAATTTGCTAAACAAAGGAGATTTTTTGAGGAAATGATTTTGGTGGATTTAACAAGACGAGGACGGATCAGTATTGTATTGCTAATTTGCGAAATTTTATCGTCTCATGGATAATTTTGATGCAACCGGTTACATTAGGATACAACAGATCACAACATAGTATATCCAACCATTATCGAATAATTTAAATAGTTAATATTTTAATTATTATATTTATTTTAACTGGATAATTCTATCCATATGATCATAGAAATCTTCACTACTAGAGTGGGTTGTTTGATTAATTTTGATCTAATTTGGGCGTTCTTGCATCCAAATATTATAAATTACTGATCACTAGATAATATATCTCATAATATCGGTTTCTATACGATTTAGTGATCGTTCAAATCGATTCGATTATTATTATTGTTATTTATTTTTTCGGTTGCATGCAAACATGGGATCAAATGACCAAAGTTCACATAATAACACATAAATCTACACCCATATATACATTTTACTTTTGTAAATAGATAGAGAGATCAACGACATTGGTACATAGTAGAAGATGGGCATATACATGCATCAATACACGAACGTCGTGTAGAGTTAATAATCAATCTATAACATATTTACTGTATCAATTTATTTAAAGTTTTTTATGACAACAATATAAGAAAACTTTATCCTGCTTAATCTATAAATTATTGTCATAGGTAGATCATGCGACCTATCTTTCATTATGACATGTGACTTATCTAATTAAGGTTAACAAAACAATAAAAAAAAAAAAAAAAGATTTCAAAAGTGTCTAAACTTTTAAATTTGAGCAATTTAATGACCAATATTTTTCAAATAAAGGGACAAAATTATTTTTATGCCCTTATATAAATGCTAGGATTATTCCATTTGAGGGCATATCTTTACAAAAAAATCTCCCTTCATGACATGCTTTCAGACCAAAAAACTTAACCCTAAGCCCTAATTTTGCAAACATTAGTGTACATTCATCCAGATTGAAGACTCATATTCTAACACAACCAAGGAAATCTTAATGGTTGGCAATATTAATCGAAGTGGACTTGGAAGCAGGAAATTCTCTTCTCATACAAACTCTTCATCAATGATGGATATCAACTCCAATGGAGGTTATCCATGGTGTGCTTGCAGGATGCCTAGTTTGTTGGTGAGGTCATGGACATCGAATAACCCCGAAAGGTGCTTTTATAGATGTGCATTGTATAGGGAAGGGAAATGTAGATTATTTAGGTGGTATGATGCAATGTTTCCGAAGTGTGCTAAAGAAGTCATAAATGATCTTCTTGAAAGTAAGCCACGATGAACATGCATTAATTCCCATCAAACTTTTTAACGAGCACCAGACCACGTTAGCTAACCAAGTTGGTATTTCTCTTTTTGGATAAACCTAACCTTCGGCTACTTTTAGACTTCCTCCTCAATTGGTGCGAAATGTCTTTTCTTATGCTTAACCAAGATAACATTGGAGTTAATGCTCAGCTGACATGTGATCACCTTGGAGAGATACTTGGCATGTTGATGGCAGACCAAACAAAGATATGTATAAGGTGAAGTCTGGCAAGGTAAAATTACATTATTTCCTTTCATATATATAAGTAATATATTGTGCAATTAATCAATATTGACATTAATTGGTCCCTATATAAAGATTTACACAAAACCTATACAATTATGAAAATATTATGGAGGTGTCTATGTATTTTTGTATATAAATAGTAAAAAAAGCTAAGGTTGTCTTAATATTAAACAATTTAGGATCTATTTGAATGGTCTGTTTTTCATTCGTATCGGTATCTATATAAAAAAAAAATGTAAATATGCCCAATTTGCATTTATATTATATCTATATTTGATGATATTTTCACGAGAACTACCTACTTTTTTTTCTGTATCTATTTTATGATAAACAATTTGTTATAAAAAAAATTTTAAAAAAATACATATATTTATCAGAAAAAAGCTAGCCAAGGATACCCTTAATGTTACTCATAACAATATAATAGACTTATATTTTCGAAAAATACAATAATTTTGGTGTTTCCAAATGCACCATAAGGTGAATCCTAGCAATTAAAAATTACATTATCACCATCAATATATTCCCCTACAATAATGAATTTATAATAAATGTGTCTATGTGTTTCTGAGATTTATTATTTGTATGGATAAATAGTAAAAAAGCCGAAATTCTCTTGGTGTAATTTTAAAGTGTATATACATATATTATAATAATTATATCTATACTCGATGAAATCCCAATTAGATTAGACCCGCTAACCTTTAAAAGGCCATCGGCCCAAAAAAATACCTTTAAAAGGCCCACGGTGCACGGGCTAAATTGGAACTTACGAGCTTTGGGATGGGGGAAAAAAAAAGATCAACAACTGACATAACTACCACACCAGCCGCCGTGCTGGTGTTTTGTACTTTTACGAAGCACAAGAGCAGAGTCGTTGACTCTCTTTGGAAACATAAAAGAGAGTGGAGCTCCAAAATCCTCAAAACCCTAAGATTCTACGAAATTCTAAAACTCTAACGACGGAGATGAGTAATCCTTGGTTACGAGGTGGACGCCTTGTTCAATTAGGGTTAGTGTCTGTTCTTTTGTCAGTTGGAATCCCTACACCAAAAGTCGAAGCTTCGAGATCAACCGCAGCTTTCGTGCAAAACGTCATTTACTCCAACAAGATCGCCATTTTCTCCAAATCTTACTGCCCGTACTCGCTCTCTCTCTCTCTCTCTATATATATATATATATATATATTTGTTAAACGTGTTTTTGAATGGTTTTGTTGTTTAGTCTAAATGATTTTCTTTGTGTCAGGGTTAGGGTTTGATATTGAGAATTCTAGGGGAAAAAAATGAAAACTTTTGGTACATTCTTGTCGTAAAGAACTTGCTGTTTCTGTTCGGTGCACCATCCTGTTTCCCATCCAGTGTCCTTTCTGTATAATTGTCCTGTTCATAGGATTGCTGTTTATTGTTGAGAAATTATAGAGTGAGACTGAGACTCATGTGGATTCTTCTTCACCCTCAATATTGAATTGGATGGTTGCTATCGAAAAGTAAATAACCAGTGCATGGATGAGACTTACAATGGGACAAGAAAATTTCATCTTAAAATATTTTAGCTTTTGGATGATTTAGGTATCGAGATATAGTTCAATGGCTCGGGTAGAGGATGGTCTTGTTTACGGTGTTGGGGGGGTGGGGGTCGGGCGCTGTATTGGCTTTCTACTCGTTCATATTACAGAAGAATTTGCAAATAATGTTACTTGTCAAAATTCCTTGAGATTACTTCTTTCCAATGGGGGTACAGACTTTGCAAATTTTCTGTCATTGAATTAATGCAACTAGTTCAGAGCATGTCTAAAGCTTCTTAGGAGATTTGTGCTATCCAAGGGGCCAATGTGAAGTTTCCTTCTTTTGTTAGCACTAAAGTTAGTTGCCCAGAAATAAGCTCCAATAGAACCAAGTATCTTCAGCTTCTTGAATAATAAGGGTCAAAGGTGGATAAAAGGCCAAATTTTAAGCACATCAATTCATAATCAAACCATAGATTCTCAGAGTAGCCAGCACATTTTTCATCATTTATAAAGCTATAATGTTGCTGTGCAGTTTCAATCAGAGCACCTTATGTATCCTGTTTTCACTGCATCAAACAAAATCCAGCACCAATAGTCCCTTTGCCTGGGGATAATTGGTCCTGTCATCCTTGATTGCTTGCATTCTAAATTAAAGATGTAAGGAGTAGCATTGGATATTAGATGTTACAGTAGTATGTGTGCACTAAAGAATTTCAATAATAAATGTGGCACAGCTGGAGCAGAGTAATATATAAAAGGCTTTCTCAGTAAAGGAAGAAATTATTGTTGAACTTGTATCAAAATGTTTGGATGCATTTGCATCAAGGCATGAAATGGGAATGGATTATTACTTGGTTTATCTGAAATTGATTCTTTTTTCTGCTTTGCCCAAAAGTCGAAGTATGGTAACACCTAATTAATACGTTTGCATCAAGTCATCTTGATCATCTTTCATTAAGATAGTTTTGCAGCTGGGTTATTAGATGCAAGTGATAGTGCATATTATATTTTAATCCAGCAACTCCTCTTCTGACTAGAACTTGCACTTGGACCAAACTGCAGACCAGTATCTTGAATTATTTGCATAAACTTGGCTACGAAACTTAGAAAGACAGTCTGATGAATGACTGAATATTTGACCCTTGAATTCCCAATTCAGTCTCTGTGCCTATGTTATTTCCTCTGATGAAAGATGCTAGATTTTCTTTTCTTTCATTACCAGGTACTGCTTACGTGCAAAACGCATATTTAGTGAACTTCATGAGCAACCTTATGTCGTAGAGCTTGATCTAAGAGGTATATTATATTTTGATTTGATAGTTCCATTGTGTGTCAATCTGAAATGATCTGCAATAATTTAGACACAAAAGCAATGTTCTCATCCGTATTGGGACAAATATTATTTTGATTACACAGAGGATGGAGCACAGGTTCAGAATGTTCTTCTAGATCTGACCGGTCACCGTACCGTACCCCAAATATATGTTAATGGGAAGCATATTGGTGGCTCTGATGGTCAGTCCTTTAATACTCCTAAATACTCTTGTTGCTTAGCTCTTCTCCTGTATACTATGACCTCTGGATAAGATTCTTTATAAAACTGCTGATTTACTGATATCATCTTGCTTAAACTTCTTGTCAGATCTCGGGGCTGCCGTTCAGAGCGGGCAGTTGCAAAAACTTCTTGCTAGTAGTTGAAATTCCTTCGGAAGTCAAGAATGGGTAGTTTTCCATTAGAATCCTCATACATATGTTGGAGCTGCTCCTTTCCGTGTCCCTCCCCTGTTATTTTCCCTCTCCATTTGCTTTTGGATTTGTTTTCCGGGGGGATGTGATATGACCTTTATAGATGTTAGCTTTTTTTGAACTTCTTTCTTTGTAAATGAGTTCTTTCATCTCCTGTGGTCTATAGATACCCGTGTCATTCTCTGCTAGAGTTGCATGCATGTTCTTAACTCTTGACTTACTACAAGGAGATCGCTTAGGAATCACTTCAACTGGATCACCACTGGCTTGATTTTGTTAGATCTGCATCCAAGTGCTTAAATGTTGCCTGCTATTGGGAATAGTTGTTCTCAGGGACCCATACACATGCCTGTGAGTGCCTGCTTGTGCTTACAGATAAGCGTATAAAGCTAAAGCATGATTGAGAGACTAATACTGGTAAATTGGATAAAATCACAGATTGCTCAACATATCCAATACATTAGTAATTACCAGATGGATTTTAGCTTTGATGATTTCAGATTATGTTGTCTTTCCCTTTGATAGAGGAAAGCTTTTCACTAATACCCAATAACCGGTTTAGCTACTGCAGGAACATGATAGGATGACGTGTGTGATTTTTTCTGTCCGTCTCCCTCCCGGTAAATAAGAAGATTTCACATAATAGAGCAAATTAGCAACCTATTTACATTGTTACAAGACATATGTGTAATTGCATGATTATTGATTTGCGTAAAAATTTCGAAGATCTAATCTTCTGATTAACTGTGATCAAGCTTAACTAGGTGGTCGACATTTAAGAATCACTAAACCACAAACTATAGTGCAGTGAAAAACATTATGTCAATAAGGAGTTAATCTATTGAGACGGTTTGTTCATTAAATTCTTTTCAGAATGTTTGGTGTGTGTTTGAATTTATATTTGTTAAAAAAAGATAGGAAAAAGATGGAGACTTGAATGTTTATATTTAGATATAATATAGATACAGATGAAAAATAAATAGTCTTAAAAAAGTGGAAGTTAATCTTTGAAGTACTATGATCTAGTGTGATGTAGAGACATAAGCAAAACATGTTAAAGCATGATAAAATGAATAGATAATGTCCAATGTAAAGCCAGTTTTTCTAAACATACAATGTGATGTGTCCCCCTAATTTTGGTAAAATTTCTTTTGATTTCGCTTTGAAGCATTTGTAAATAAACTAAGATAAGAAGTTTTCTGCCTTTACCTTTAGTTGTTTATTCTTTTAGTGTGAACAAATGTTAAAAAAGTGAAAAGATTCCATTTCGATTCCTTAATGGGTGACCACGAGGTGGTCCTTAAGCAACATCTTTTCCATTTTTCAGAATAAGGAAAGAAATTAGAAAGGAAATATATACACATGTGTATTTAAAGAGAAGAAAAAAGTGGGAAAGTATTATAAAAGATTCAATTACTTCCTATGCTTTTAGATAATAGCGGAAAAAAAAATTGAAAGAAAAATTTCAGCGATTAGTAAAGGCAATACTTAATGCGAAATTATATTGTACACGAAGCTAGAAAAAGAGGAAAGGGTATAATCATATCTCCATTTTCCCTTTCCTTTCTGTTTTATTTGGAAGGGAACAAAACATGTGAGCCTGAGGAAACAATTTCCCGTAATTCCTTTCCCTTCTAATTTCTCTCTCAATCCAAACAAAAGAAATAGATATTTTTCTCTCAGTTTTCTCCCTTTCCTACTTTTTGTTTTATCTTTTTCATTTTTTTTAGATTGTTTATTAAGAAATAGATATAATTAAAATATAAATATTTTTATTTATAAATAAATTAAATCTATAAAAATAAATTAGAGACAAATAAAACAATCATAAAAATCAAATATAAATAAAAATCAAACGATGCAAATAAAGCCAGGAGCTAGTTGAATCATAGGTGCAACAGAGGAGCTCGAACATGTTTAATAGGTGTCAATCTACTTTTCCCAGTCAAATGCCATAAATCTAGTCATTCTGGTTGCAGCCATTGGTCTTGAGACAGAAACAAAGCCTACTTGCACAAAGTTTTAGCCGTTATCACGTTACAAGTTGGACAGATGGCCGTGCTATGCTTAGGTTACAGTCTAGGTGAAACAAGAATTTTAGTTTGCTGTGTCATTGTTATCCTGGCAAAAGTTCAATCATTGGAAAAGATTACAAAATCTAGTCTAATGATTTCTTCAGAGACCATGTTAGAGGCTCGATCATCATACTCATAGGAAGAATTTTAATGTCCCGTTGCCCGATCTTTGCCGTTAAATCTTATATTTGGACAATATAATTTCAGGTACACTCCAATCTTATATTTTGAATTTTGTACATCCTTTTAGAAATTCGACTTTAAATGTTGCTACTCATAATTTGATTTTTGTAGTTCCTTTACCAATAGCTACAATATATTTGGAATTCACGTATCAATGGTCTAAAAGCAAATCTACCGCTTGTAGAAATTAGCGATGATGGTGGAACATGAGTGCCCCCTTTTTGTATAATTTTTCAATCCTTTACCTTTTGGATTTCATGAAATTGTTTAGTATGCCTATTGCTGTATGTCAAATAATCCAAATATGAAATTCAGTTTAATATCTAAATGAGATTTTTATCGGTAAGGGGGTCGACAGGTGGTTGGTTTGGGGAAGAATGGCTCGAAGGTAGCGTGTCAGTGTGTGTGTGTGTGTGTGTATCTATGTGTATGTATATATGTCGGATTGGTAGGGTTAAAGATTCTCATAATGTGACCTCTATAGTTGTAGCGTAGGTTCCCCTTTGAACCACCTTAAAAGATGCCCTATGGAACAAGTGGGCCTTTTAAGCCTTTCTTTTTTTTTTTTTTAATAGTTTAAACGCTACTATTCATTGTGACCAAAACTATGATCCTTGAATTGTAAACTTTGCTTTTAAATGAATATACCGAATATATTTCTATAAAAACAATAAATAAATAGGTAAATACAACAAACACAAACCACAATATCAACTCAAATGGATCATTTGTGATGTATTCTAACTATCTAATTAATTGCAATAGGTTATCAACTAGATCAATATATATAATTGAGTTTCCATTATATTTGTCAAATTAGATTCATGTACTCATTATATTATATAGGTTAGTTTTACATATACTCTATGTATTGAGTATTATATGGTTTCTTGGGACTTAAGAGTGTGTAAGTTGTAGAGCACAGATTTGACATATGTTTTCGGATGAATATGAGGACATATTTATAATTAACTTTATACGTAAGGTTTGGATATGTTTGCTACCAACTGTGCAACATAACTAACCATGTAGAAACTAGTAGGTTCCATAGTCAATATTTGATGCACCATCAATAAGAGGGTTTCATTTTGTGAAAGTATTAGTATTGAATGAGGTGAGAAAGTGGTAGTGAGGCGGAGGTTTTAGTGGTTAACTGTGGTAGCAGTGGTCATTTGGCTGTAATGCAACAAAAATAGGAATAGATAAGAGTGTTCACGTTTTGATTAATCAGTCCATTTCTCTATTTTTTAAACCTAATCGTAATGATCGATTTTTTAATATCTTGATCCTAAACTCATCCATTATAAACGATTAATCGCCTTAACGGTTAACCTTTTTTCGGTTAATTTTTTCGATTTTTGGTTTTTAACCATTTAACATAAATGACTAAATCTATGCAATTATTTGATGCCTTTGCAATGCCATGTTGATAATCTCCTAACACAACTGAGTTCGAGCATAACCCTTACAGAGGACTTTTGATAAGTAGCTAGAGCCATGAAGGAAGAGGAGTGGGTACAAATGATGAGAAGCCTTAATGATAATACAGTAATAGTATATTGTCAGAGGTATCAATGAGGATGTTTGCAGAATTGTTGAACAAATTAGAACAACCAAATATGATCAGGTATATCTTGCAAAACCAACTAGTATTAGAGTAGAAATTATATTCGCTATGTAATATGGTTGTAAAGTTGTTATTGATAAGATAAAATGTTTCATATTTATTTTTTTTCATCAAAAATTTAAAAAATGTAAATAATCTTAAGATAATATTGAAAATAATTGGATCATGATACGGGAACTTATCTTTTTATATTAATTGTGCTCTATGCATCTTTTCGTAAGACTATTTGCATTTAGTACTTTGGTTTTGGTACAATTTTAAATTTTCATGTAAGTTAGGAAAGCACTTTAAAAATCAAAAGTTGCAGTTCTTCATCTGACATTACTCAAAGCTACTTGCTACATCATTCTAAAAGATAAATAAAATAAGTCAATGTTCCACTTATATCATTCATAATTATTGAAAATGGAAGATTAAAAACATAATAGTCTCATGTTGAATGTACCAAACAAACAAAAATATGTAAGCGTAGATTATCTTAGGCCTAAGGCATTTTAGATACAAAAGCATTATGGATTAATACAGTCCAATTTTATATTAACTCACCTACATAAATTTAGGATTAGTATGTCCGATAAATTATAATATCCGACTATTTATGTTTTTAACAAAATAATATTATAAATTATATAAGTATATTATAAATTATATATATAAATACGGAAGATTAACTGAAACTATCAATTTTTTATTCTATAAACCGAAACAAAAAAATTAAAAACTCTAATCCTAAACTGAAATTGATGGATCAGTTAACCATTTTTTTTATTGGTTTTTCGGTTTTGATTCGGTTATCCTAAATAATCGGTTTTTTTGCACACCCCTAGGGATAGGTTGACGAGATATTTGAAGAATTAACAAGTGACGAAAGTTTGAGCATAGCTATTGGGATTTGTGATGAAGGATAGTAATGACATTATTGGTTGGTATCACTTAGGGAACTAAGATTAAGTTTTGTATTCGATGAATTAGGTTAATGACGTCGAGTTGTGAGTCAGAATGTGAGGTCATAGCAATTGTAGGTTGCTCTTAGGGTGTTTAAGTGGGAGATTTTAGTGAGGATGAGGTAATGGAGGTGGCAACTCTTATATTCTTCCACATGGTTTACTTTATCTAATAATTTTGTGACGAGTGTATTGATATTAAGTATAAGAGGTAAATATCATATTTCTTGTTTACTATACTTATTTGAATAATTAATTATTCAAAATTTAAAAATATAAATCTATTACTTGTAAATTTTCTAAGCTTATTTGTATTAGTTATTGTAGTTAATTATAACAATAAATGAAGTTTAAACATTAAATTAAAATATTTAAAGATCATATACTTAATTATAAAAATGAATAAAATCTAAATATAAAATGTGTCATTTGTCTTGTTGTTAAAATTGTTTAACTACATTAATGTTCCCTAACAGGATATTTTGAGGCGTCAAGTGGATTATGGTAAGGAGATTGTATTTCTCCTCCCCTATTCATTCATACCATGGAATAGTTGAATGGATGGAATCAATGCCTAGTCAACAAGTGGAAGCCAACCAAGGTAAGGGGGTCAAAACTAGCGTTTTATATGTATTTTTAGCAAATGATATTATTTTGATGGGTGAAGTCATTGAGGCTAATGTTGTATTGAGGTATGAAACAACAATGAAGTTTGAACATCTCTTAAGATAGAAAGTGAATGTGGAAAAATCCAGAACCATTTTTTCTAAGAATACTAAGTTAGATATAATGATTAAGATTCTAAATCTAGTAAAACTCAAAGAGGATAATGCCATAGGTAAAAACATAGGATTTCTTGTCACTGCTATTAGGAATATAAGGAGAGTTGAACTCCAATTTCTAATTGAGAAATCAAGAATAAATTAACTAGATGGAAGGTAAGGTTATTGAGTATGGTAGGAAGAAAAGTACTTATAAACTCGATCGTAAAGGATTGATGAATTATCACCTTCAAGCAATTGTAGTGCCAAAAGGGAACAAGATTGAAAGGCTTGCAAGACAATCCCTTTGGAAGTTTTAAAGGGGATAAGAGGGGATTCGATGGAGTTAATCGGAGGAAAGTTACAAAACCTAGAAGTAGAGGGAATTTAGGATCTAAAAATTAGAGATAAAGCAAGTTTAACAAAATTGGTTTAGAAGATAAAGAAAAGAGATGTCCCATGGTAGAAACTCATAAATAAATAAATAAATAAATAGGAAGAATAAAGAAATAATAATAAATGTGCCTTAAAGTTAGTAAAGGATATTACTAAATGCGAGGAGGAACTTGATAAGTTTTTGTGTTTAGAGTTTAAGGAATGGGAAGAAGATAAAGGTCTTGAAAAATAATTGGATAAAAAATAAAAGTCTTAAGGAAAATTCTATATGGATTGATGTTAAAGAAGGCAAAAGCAATTATGCTAGAATAAGTGGTGCACTTATTTTCGACCAAGTTTTACTAATTTAATCCTATGATCTGTTCCTATGGATTGGTCAATGCTAGACAAGTATACCTATCAGATGTAGTATAGGAACAAATTATAGAGTCATATTCTTTGAGCTCCTCGACAAGTACTATCATGGCCTTATTGATTATTATCTAGCAAATTACATTGAATTTAGACGATTATGATTAATCAACTAAATTGATTACTAACTACCACTATGTTTACTACAATAATTAATGAATTAAGGTTACTCTAAAAATCAATAACATATTAGACTTGCTTCACTAATGAATTGACATGCACTACAACATTACTATTTGTTGTGCTCTTCCTAACTGCGAGATTACACCAATCAGATCAATATCTCTCTTAAGTCTATTAAACCCTAATCCCAGCTTTGTTGAACTAGAATATCTTTCTAGTTAACAACCAACTAAGATTGCATTAAGAATATAATCTCAAGGTAATTTCCAATAACATGTAGAATGTTTTACGACCCTGTCTCTAGGCATCATGAGGAACCTCTCTCTATAGCCTAGATCTATTCCACAGGTAGATTTCTCAATCGCATCCTATGAAATCTAATCTAATCCTAAGTCGTGCACTACCTAGAATGAGAATACTTTAATACACTATAGGGATTAGTGAATTCTACAACAATTGATGTGTAGTCCATATATATACATGCTAAACACGGCTTTGCAAGCCTTAACTACTACTCATGCATGATGCAAAGAAATAACATGACATAATGATGGTAAAAACTTAAGAGAAAAGGACATGAAAACAACCCTTAATAAATGATTCACTTGAAGATGTTGATACAATAATCCTCCAATGCACTAGTACAATACACTCTTGTCTATCCACAAGATGCTGTCTAAAGTTACAAAGATGACGAATATTCAATGGTCAAAAGTGGTATCCCAATAATAATTCTTCCTTGCAATGTTTCACATGAGGATTTATATGTATCCTCTATTGGGCAAGTTTGATGGGTGAAGATATATGTCAATTGGCCTTTATCCCTCTTCAAAAAGGTGTTTAGATTTGAATAGGCGTAAAAATGTCCCACAACTAATTGTCATTACACAACCTATTATCTTTTTGTAAACAATTATTCAATGCAGATTACGGGCGTAATGAAGGCTGTGATATCCTCGGATCACTAATCTTCAAATGATAATTGCCATATTTGGATCTTCATGTACTTCTACAAATTGGTCCTTTGATGATCACAACCGTGATGAAGGCCATGATCTTCACTGTGCTTCATCGATTCCCTTTGTATAATGGTCGTATCAAGTTCGTATAATAGGTCAGTGGAGATCACCTCCTTGTTAATGGTCGTTATCTCTACTATAGTCCTGTCATCTTTAACAAATACTAGTCGTGTTAAGTATGATTGCAAGATTCAAGAAGATCACCATCTATGTTATGGCTGTATAAAGGCCTATGATATTTTCTGTGGTCAATTTCTCTTATTTTCTCCATTGCCACGCCCATTATTGCTCCTCCAAAAAAAGTTTGAGACGATCACTTGCTTCATAACGGGCATGGCCATACTTGGACTATTTTCTCCACTTGAATCCTTGCTCAATTCAATTCAAATGTTGGTGTTTCTCCTTTTTAGACCTAAAATGAACATATTTTCTAATTAAATATCAATTCTCTTAAATTAAGCATCAATTAAAGCAATATTCATTCATAATCTAACCCTAATAAGTATGGTAAATTGTCCCTATCAATAAACATGGAGGGAATTGATATGTAGGATGAAGATTTCACTTAATACATGCCCAGACTAGATTTTTCATTTATGGTTAATTTTTTTTTCATTCGATTTTTATCAAATCCTAACCCATTTGAGAATTAAAAGAAATTTGATTATTATATAAAAAAAATTAGGAGTTGGCACCTTATTGAAATTAGGAAAAAAAATTATAAGTTAGGATCAATGGGTCGATTGATCCTAACTTAGACCAACTTTTATAAACTGAAGATTTTGTTATTTGAGGACTACCTTATTAAACCCATATGGTTACCATCTTAAATTCTTTTATTAAACCTCATTCCTATAATGTTCAAAAATTTGTTGATATTTATAATGCATAATATTTACAAACAATTAGATGAAAATTTACAAAGTGATATTTACAAATTAAAGCTTATCAAATGGTATAGCTACTATTGTTTACAAAATCATAGTATCTACAAATAAATAAGAATCATATTAATATTTACAAAAATAAGGAAAAATAATTTTTTTTAAGTCGCCTCATAAGTGCTATGTACCTGGTAGTCGGGATCAAACCTCATGTAGTTCTTTTTATAAAAATTAGCATGTTAGTTGCTTTTAGATTCTCAAACTCTTTTCAATTTGAGTTTCTTAAATTTTCAAAGTTTTTTTGTAAAATTAAATTTTCAAGTATGATCCTACTATCTATCAAGTTGATTTTTATTCTTTATTTTAGACAATAGGATTTTTCTGTGTCAAAAGATTTTTTATTTTTATTTATGTTTATATTACCTATATTATTTACTAGATCTTAGATAAGTATTTATATATATATATATATATATATATTAATTTCATTATTATCATTCATATGTCTTATTTACAAGGGCAATAACTTTTATTTATATATATTTACTTTTTTATTACTTTTATTATTTTCTTAATTTTTTTTCTTTTCTTTACTTTACTTTAAATGGAGCACGTCGGTCAGAGCAGGGGGTCGGATTTCAGATCTGATTTAGATCCGACAAGTCGGGTCAGGTGCAAAGGGCAGGGGCGATCGGTGGAATTGGAAGCTAATGACCTAGCGATTCTAGTCCGAAAGGGAGTTGTCAAATCAGAGCCTCTGGGGGCGACGAACAATCCTGTGGCATTTGTTTAACTCGAAATTAGCTGCAGGCGGTGGTTTCAACCCTTACAGCGGCGGTTGGCGGTAGTTGGTTTGCTAAAGTGGATTCTGATGACCTCAAGGAACAATAAACCTACCAATTTGTAACTTAACTCACCTAGAAGCTTCTTTTAACATGCAATTTGATTGGATTTCACTAGAAAACCTAAAAATTAAAGCTTCAAAGTCAAAACCTTAATCTCAAAAACTAACTTCATATTTGAGCTTTTTGTGTGCTATTTGAGTAACTGCTTAATGCCATAAGGTTTATTCGAACTCTTATTTATAGGATTAGAGCCTTAAAAAATTGGAAGTTGATTAATTCTTTCAATGAAAAGATCGTGCAATTAGGATTTCTTAACCTTGATTAATAGTTGATTTCGCGAAAAATTAGAAACTTCAACAGAATATTCGAGCACATTTGATCTTAAGATGCTTCTTAGAAGCTTCAGTTTGTCTCAAATCAGTAAAAAATTCACCATTAAAGGTGATAGAGCTCATCTCACATTCAAACTATCCCTAATCTTTATCCTCAGATTTAACCCTTCAAAACTATAAATCAAGACCAAATATTAGTGTCGATTCATAGCACTCCATGTGTACTTCACAATTTAACCATTAATTTGGTGAAATTGTGAAAAAAAAAAATTG
This sequence comes from Combretum micranthum, assembly GCA_024138025.1. NCBI lineage: Eukaryota > Viridiplantae > Streptophyta > Magnoliopsida > Myrtales > Combretaceae > Combretum > Combretum micranthum. The sequence continues at coordinate 307,550 of JAMXBD010000801.1, read as the reverse complement.
TTAAAATGGCCAAAAAGAGGGACGTTTAGCCATGGAAAGTCGCAAAAATGGATCTTACTAAAGGAGGAAGATGATGATGATGTCACGTGTGACATCATCTCAGCCAATTGTGTCGTGCCACATGGTATGCTATGGTGAAAAAATAAAAAGACATACCTTGCATTTGCTTAAGCTTGATCCCATGACCTTTCATTTGTATTTCAATGACTTATTCATACAAGCCATTAGCCTATGTCTCGATATGGCTTGCATATAAAATATATCTAAAGCTTAATGCCTGGGCCTAATTAAATAGACCAAACCATTGTGAGCCATTTAATTAGGTCCAAGGATTCTTTGTAATAAAAAACAATATCATATTAAACCCATATTGCTTTTATTTAACATTATGAACTTTTTAATAATATCATATAGCATTTGTTATTTTATTATAAAATATATACACATTTTTTATATTAATATATATTATATTATTATTTTTTTGAAAAAAAAAGTAATTTATGGGCTTAATACAATATTAATTTTTATTATAAATTAAAGCTTTAAATAGGCAAAAATAGAATGTCTACATCTACCCCTCTTTGTGGTGGCGTTTGATAAAACTTCATCAAAAGACCAAATGAGACCCATTTTTACCTTTTGAAAGGGTGGGACAAACCTAGAGATGAAATGGTGCTCTTAGGATGATCCGCTAAGGATTATGACCACTTGAGCTTGATGCCAAACATCATTTAGCTATGCTCTCTTGATGTGAATTTGTTTCTGGCATTTGATCTGGATTAACACTCCATAAGCTGGCATTTCTTGATTTAGCGCTCTATTGAGCTGGCTTGATATCTTCATTGGCACTCCATGAGCTAGCTTCTGACTTAGGATATCGCTCCATGGGGTTGACCTGTTTTGATAGTGCTCCTCTGAGCTACCATTTCTTGATTTGATGATGCTTCTCTGAGTTGGCATATATTTTATAGTGCTCTTCTGAGATGGCATTTCTTGATTTGATGGCACTCCTATGAGCTGCCATATTTTTTATAGCACTCCTTTGAGTTGGTATTTCTTAATTTAGGTTGGACATTTATTGATTTCTTAAAAATCACTTTTTATAATTGTAAGTTTATTAAATGTCTTAACACGTTCTTACAGAAGCTCCTAAACCGGTAGACCATTTGGTGAAGTCCAATTGTCAATAGGTTTCATCCGCCTAACATGGCAACTTTGTAGGATTAGCAATCTTCTATAAGATTTTTTTTCTCCTTTTTTTATTCTTGAGGTGGCAATTTTCCTTTAGGCTTACAGTACTTCTATGAATAAAAACTTTTTGTCTTAAGAGACATTCCTTTGAATTCTCCACAGATTCACATTTTCAATCTCCTCCTTCATTCATCTATTTTCTTGAAATAGGCATCAACTTAAAAAAGATCAAATCATAGAGTATTAGATGTTTTATAATCTTATCAATTGCTCAATTCTTTTTCCTCACTTCACACTCATGTTTTGAAGTGTATGGGAGATATATGGATGAAGAAGAGCTCATTGGTTAGGGTAGTTGGTTAATGACTGACCAAATGTTGATGACTACTAAGGATATCATTTTTCCTGATAGATAATGAAAATTAGATTATGTATTAACAAAGTAGTTAGCAATTTTCTAAGCTTGATAGAATTTCCATTGATTCATCAAACGAAGTACAACTTAACTACATCAGAGTTTACAAGGTACCTTACATTCAAACTATCCATATGTGACAAAATTATCTCCCCTCATACAAAACTTTCTCTACTACATATTACCCTTTATAGTTAGGGGTGAATTTTCCCTTTGGATCTTGTATATTTGGTAGGACTTTTCCTAGAACCAGCTCCCTTTCTTTAAAACTTCTTAGCCAGACCTTCTTATTAAAAGCCCGCGCTATTCTTTATTGATATATCTAACTATGGTATAAGGCAACCAAGCTTCTTTCATCAATGAGGTTCAACTATTCAATTCTTTTTTTCACCCATTCTACCTCATCTAATTCAATTTCTGCCAAAATTTTAAGAGGGAATCTCGAATTCAACCAATAAGACAAACCAACGAATATGGAGTTGCCTTTGTTGAGACTCTAATGGAGGTATAGTAGGCCATAAGCGCAAATGGTAACATCTCGTGCCAGTCTTTATAAATGACTACCATCTTCTCTATGATCCTTCCGATGTTTTTATTGGTTGCTTCAACCACCCCATCATCGGGGTTGGTATGAAGTTGAATTCTTGTGTTTGATCCCACACTACTGGCACAACTCTATCATTAACTTGTTATTCAAATTTGTGCCATTGTTTGTAATAATAGATTCAGGAACCTTATATCTTACAATAATGTCTCCTTTGATAAATCTAACAACCACTTCTTTGGTGACAGTAGCATAAAAGAATGCTTTAATCCACTTAGTAAAATAATTAATGGCCACCAGTATAAATCTATGGCCATTTGAAGCCTTTGGAGAGATCAAACCAATCATATCCATACACTACATCAAGAAAGGCCAAGGCGAAAAGTGATTGTAGCCCTTAAGAGGCGCATTCAATTTATTGGAATATATCTAGCATAGATGGCAATGCCTCACATGCTTGATGCAGTCTAATTCCATGGTCAACTAGAAATAACCTAACATCATAATATTTTTGGCAAGCATGTACCTATTCATGTGTGGTCTACATACTCCTTCATGAAATTATGTCATCGATGTTCTACTTTTGCTTCATCCACACATCTTAGTAGTGTAGCATCGAATGATTTTCTATATATACATTACCATTAAGTAAGAAGTAGCTCACCAGCCATTTCAATGCCTTTTGTTCTTTTGTAGAGACATTTTTTAGGATACTTCCTTGTCTGGAAGAAATCCTTAATCTTCTCATACCATGGTTCTCTTTTGAGGGTATCTTCAGCAATTAGGTAGAAGGTTGGCTCATTTTCAACTCTAACTTTTAGAGATTGGATTCCTACCCCATCAATGATCCAAATGATAAATGCTAATGTGGCCAATGCATCTATAAATTGGTTTGAGTTCTTAAAACATATGTGAATGAAATATCTTTGAATTACTGAGCTAGTTTGATTAAGTGTTGGTGGTAAGGTATCAATTTTGCATCCTTAGTCTTATAATCTCCTTGGGTTTGAAAGATGATTAATGAGGAGTCTCAATACACTTCTAGGTCACCTATCTCCACATCAAGTGCCATTCTGAGGCCCGTAATGCAAACTTTATATTCTACTACATTGTTAGTGTATGGGAACATCAATCTTACCAATGCAGGATACTGGTTATCAAGACACCAAGATTGCCCCAATTCCACATCTGTACACATTAGCTGTATCATTAAAATACAACTTCCAATTAGGGGTAGATGATGATTCTAAACCTTCATCTAATCCCGCCATTAATATTTTTTTCATTTGGAAATTGGGCTTGTTCCACAAAGGTACTTTCTCCAATTAGGCTCTCTATAAGTTGACCTACAAGCGCTTGCCCCTTAACTGAACTTTGATTCACATATGTGACATCGAACTTTGACAATAGCATTTGCCATTTTGAGATCCTTCTTATCAAGGCCTATTTGTTATCCAAGTACTTTAACATGTCGTGCTTAGTGAGCAATTCTATGGAATAATAAAGGATATACTACTTAAGCCGATGCATGATCTAGATTAAGGCACTACAAGTTCTTTCCACTCCAGAGTACTTCTATTCGCCTTTTGTGAACTTCTTACTCATATAATAAATGGCTTTTTCACTTCCATTTCACCTTTTTGCCTCAGCATGCACTCCATTAATTCAGGAAGTATGGTTAAATATATGAATAAAGGGCGACCAGGTGTAGGAGCCTCTAACATTGGAGGGTTCATCAGATATTGTTTGATATAATTGAAGGCTGTTTTACATTCTTCATCCCATTGTATAGAAACATTCTTCTTCAATAACTTGAATAAAGGACAACATTTGTCGGTTAACTGTGATATCTCTTGAGCAATATAGTTCAAATGTCTTAGGATGCCCCTAACTTCCATGAGTGTCTTTAGAGGTGGTAGTTCAAGTATGCCTTTGACCTTATTGGGATCAACTTCTATACCCCATTGGCTGATTGAGAACCCCAATAATTTACTTAAGGTCACCTTATATGTACACTTCTTTGGATTTAATTTCAACTAGAACTTCCATAATCTTCCAAAAAGCTTCCTTAAAACGACTACATGTTCTTCTCCTTCCTTTGACTTCTATACATAGTTGTCAAAATCGCAATTTTACCTATAGAATTCTACGATTTATAATTTTAAGAGGCCCTTTCGAGTTGACTCATGGATAAAATCGTTTTTTGATAGAATCTTACAACTTCAGTCGAGCTACATAAACTTGGAAGAATCTTACGATTTTAACCGAATTTACTGATTTTACCCATTCGAGTCAAATAAGCTAAAATATAAAAAATACAGCTGTGCGTTTATAATCTCATCAACTATTAGGAATTAAGATGATGTATCTCTCTTTTGTTGTTTCCTATTTGGTTTCCACACACTCTTTCTACCTTTTTTTCCTCCATCCTCCGAAAAAGTACATTTATAGAATTTGTTCAACTCAAGTTATAACTGTAAAATTCGTAAGAAAACTTATTTATTTCATTTATATAATTAAGCATTTAATAAGTTAAAATTTTTATCCTCAATTTATCACTTATTTTAAACAAAACAATAGAAAATAAATTATTTTTTACTTTATTGCTCTTTTTTATATATGTTATATAATAGATTAAGAGTTATTATGAGAAAAAAAAATTAATGTCTTTTTTATTTTTTACATCCATTATGTATTCTAAGTTTTCTACATCTTCAATAAGTATTTTTATAATTTTTCAAAGCTATTTTGTAAAGGTTGTAGAAAACTACGTTTCTATGTTTCGATTCTACTGACTCCTTGGCGATTCTACATAGAAACGCGAGTTTGACAATCTTGCATCTACATTTACCTTAACTTCCTTATGCATCATGTCATGTAGTAGTGCCACCATTGCCCTTTTGTATGTTGTCGTGACGTTTTTTAGAATAAAGGGCATGACTTTGTAGCAAAAATTGCCTTAGATAGTTATAAAATTTGTCTTGGTCTTATCTTCCTCTACCAGCTTTATTATCTACTAGCTTGATTATAGCCTAAAAATTCATCCATGAGTGAGAAGAGATGGTTCCCATCTTTATTATCTACCAAGACATCTACGTGGAATAATGGAAAATTATCTTTAGGTGTAGCTTGGTTCAAGTCACAAAATTCCACACATACCTTAATCTTCCTATTTTTCTTAAGGACAAACACTATGTTAACTACCCACTTAGGATAGTAAGATACTTCAATGAAACCAAATTCCAAAAGCTTCTTTACTTCTTCTTTAATTTTGAACAAGCTATCAGGTCTAAATTGTCTTAACTTTTGCTTCTTCGGTTTGATATCCTCTATAGTAGCTAACTTGTGGACTATTATGGAAGTGTCAAATCCAGGCTTGTCTTCATAAGACCATGCAAAGGTGTCTAAATGGTCAGCCAACAACAATATCATTTCTTTCCTTTGCTCATTGGATAATGTAGACCCTATCTTAATATTTTTTAGGGTTGTCTTTAGTCCCAAAGTTGATTACTTTTGTTGGTCCATCAATTTCAATTCTACCATGTTTATTCTAGCTAACTTTTTTATGCATATGTGATCATTGATATGACCTTCGACGACTAACCTAATATGGCCAAAAGTGATATTGATACTATTGTTATCTATCGTCATAAGATACCCCCTGCTTTCATCATTATCATTGGATCAAAATAAAGGCAAATAAAGAAAAGAAAAAAGAGAAATGTAAGGACACAAGATGTATAGAGAAAGGAATTCATTGCATTTCATTCATCATATCAATCATTGAGTACATTTGATTCTTCATTGAGCAGATGATAAAGAAAAAATATATAGAAATACTCTATTGGTTTAGCCCTTACTCGGAGATAACCTTAGAATTATAAAGGGGAGTAGATTACCGATTGTTCAGGCTTTGGATTAATTGGGAGTTACAGGATAGTTCCACTGATTCATCATTTGTAGCAATGGAGTTGATTACTATCGCTAAATCCAACTACTAGACATAAGCTAATTTTAGGAACATTATCTTGATGTCTAGAGCTTTAGTAAAGATATTATACCACCTTTCTTTCCTCTTATTTCTTCCCTTTCTCTTTATTTCTTGCAACTCTACTATATTTGGGACATATCATAACCTAAATGTCCTTATGTGCCCTTCTTCATGATGATCCTACTTTATTTCACCTTGACCTCCATTCACCAACGTGTTAACTTCTTCAAAAATCTATAAGCTGGAATCTTTTAGACCCCTCTTCACCTATATAGGGGATGGCTATGTCTTTGTAGATGGCATGGTCTTACTCACCTAGCACAGTAATAATCTACCCCTGGGTAATGAACTTAACCATTGGTGCAAGGTAGATGGTATTGCCTTAGCCAAATGGATCCAAGGTCTCCTAAGCAGCAAATTGAAAGACTTTGGTATGTCTAAGACTTAGAATGGAATGGTGAATGCTTATGGGCTAATGAATACCTCTAGGTCTATCTTATTGGCTATTTCTCTCTTGGACCCATCAAAGGTCCTCATTATTGTAGAACTCGGCTTTTTGTTAGATGTATTTACACTCTGCAGATTCAATGTGGCTAATGGGTAGACATTTGATGACCTATTATCAATGAGAATGCAGGCCAATCGACCATTACACTTTACCACAATAAATAGGGGCTTTCTATTTCAGGTGCCTTCAGTGAAAAGGAGATCTTGTCCATGTTAAACATTAAATTCACCACATATCCCAAGGTTTCAATGGCAAAACCTTTAGAAACCTTAATTTGTTAGAGTATTTTGAATAGTCCTTCTCGATGAGCCTCGGAAGTTAACAAGAGACCTACTAGAGAAACTTGAGTGGGAACTTTAGTCAACCGGTCAATAATCTTGTACTTGCTTACCTTCATGATCTTTGCAAGAGTAGCTTCTCATCCAATTCTTCCTCCTCCTCCCTATCTTTCCTCTATGGGAAGAATTCTTCAAACAAGGTCTTTTCTTTCTCTTAGTCTCGTACCTTTCTAAGCCTACCTACCATGGCTTTAGAAGCCTGGTTAATGGCCTGATAATCAAATGGGGCTGCTTCGTAGTCAGATGGTACAATAAGTACATGGAAGACATAACTTTTCAGCTTTACTACCATTGGCATTTCCTTGGGTTCTTCATAACATTGAATGACTACTGGCTTTGGATCATACCCTATCATGCCTATGAAGTGGTCATGCATCTTCTATGGGGCTTTATCCTCTTCCTCAAATTCTAGGCCCCATCTAGTTGCTAATGAATTGGTGTAAACTCTAGACTCGACCTATAAGTCAATCAAGTATTGATACCTTCCTCAAGATTCCTAAACATCAACTATAGGATCTCTTGCTTGATGCCTAGCCCTAACTCCTTCTCAATACTGGGATTCGATGGTTTCAATACTAGCATCTCCTAGATGTCTTCTTTAGTAACCTGGCGCGTTTGGAGCAAGTTGTTTATGGCGGGCCTTGTCTTTTTCGGTCCTTATAGTTCATGTTGGTTAGATGCCCCTTTTGGCGAAGAATCCATGCAACCTATTCAATTGGGATAGACAACTTTTCTACATTGATTGATTTGGGCTCATCAATCGTAATCATATTAATTGTAAGCCCATGGTTCAAGAGAGGATTCGTATCGACATTAAGGGTTGGAGCTTCTATAAAGTCCAATTGGACTAACTTTATGTCAATAAGATCTTGAATCTTATGCTTAAGCCACCAACAATTGGCATTGGAATGACCTACTTAGCCTAGATAGCAATCACATTTCATCTTTAGGTTATAATTTTTTGGCCTGTAGTCTTCTTTTAAGGTCTCGAAATTGATCAAATTATCAGTCCTGAGTCATGCAAGCACCTAACTTGATGGCATGAAGATCCTAGGAAGAAGGTGATGTCATCAATGTGGCTTGAGTATGGTCGTAATGTGAGTGTTGAGAAGAATGTGAAACAAGTCTCTCACTTTGACATTCAAAGGTCTAATGTCCACCACCACACTCCTTGCAAATCATATTATCAAGAGTCATAGGGTTAGTATCTGGAAATTCTTGATAAGGAACAATAGGTGATAATGCATTTGTGTAACATGATTTTGAAGGATGATAATACAAATTGGGGCATTTATAAGACTTATGATCACCTCCACAATACAAACACATTAATCCCATACAATTCATAGTTTACACAATTACGAAAACTTGAGAACACATTCAGTGAAACAAACAACCCCAAAAAGTATAAAAATAAAAAAGCGGCTAAAGTAATAGATACTAAAGTTTTTCCTAATATTAGCTTGCCAAATCATCGGCAACAGCGCCAAAAAACTTTGATAAGAGCATCTCAGTCATATCAAATAATAAATAATAAAACCCAATAGAAATCCTACGACAAGCTCTAAAGCAGCACGCCTATCAATTACAGAATATAATTACTACAAGTGTCGTCCTTTAAGATTTAGATATCAAGTATTAGTATTACTGTTTTTCTAGTATTTAACCTAATAATTGAGATGATATTACAACTACTACTTATCTAACTAATAACTCTAATAGTTAATTATGTGCCTTATTTAAATAATACAATCATAAAACGATGCCCCTTATCTTGATCCACCATAAACCCTAATTTCTTATAATAAAGGATTGATTAATTGATCATTTATATCTTGAATTGTAGGAATTCCTAAATTCATTAACTTCTTTTTCAAAATAATTGAATTCTAACCTTACATGATTAATGGAAATGTGTTTTATCATCAATTACATATAGACTTGTATTATTGTTCAAGATTCCTAGCAAATATTCAATATTTATGCAGAAAGTTCATGTAGTCTATGTCTAGATATATATTCAAACCTCTCTATTCGTATAGATCTATTTAATTAGATTAAATCGCTTTCTATCAAAAAGAAATCAAACGTGCAATCAGTCCTAGCCACAAATTAATCACAAGAACAATGAAGAATGCATGAATAGACTCAAGAACATAGACTTTCATTAATAAAATAGATTTAGCACGTAGATATAGGGTTTCACAAGACTTAGGGTAAATAAATCTACTCCTCCATGAATTTTACAATCATCACTTGAAATATAAAAGAATAGAAAGTTAACATAATGTAAAATAACTTCCTTAAACGAAGTTTGTGATCTTCAATGATGCCTTAACACTTCTCCTCTTGAAGCTCGTAATTTTCTCTCTAGGGTTCCTAGGAATAAATATATGTCTCCAAAAAGACAAGTAATTGCAACTATTTATAGAAAACAGGAAAATATTTTATTCACGGGTACATGCACAGTTCTATAGGATGCAAATCGGTGAAATAGTGAAAATTTAAGGTTTGCACAATCCTCAAGCACAGCCTATGCAAGGTTGTCGTGTACCATGAAAATTGCTTTTGATCTCTTCCCAACTTCTACGTAAGCATATTACACAACTTGTGTAGCATCATTGTGTACTTTTAAATTGTTTCCTGGTCGCTTTTTGCCTCTTACACTAGTGTTCTACACAACTTGTGTAGAATGGTCATGTATGTTGTAAATCTTCACTTTGCCTATTTCTTCATTAAAATCTCCCTTAATTCATCCAAATATCTTCATTAGGCTCAATATCTTCCTTTATTCCTAAAATTGATATTTTAACCCAACAAGCATCCTTTTCTTTGATAATTTACATAAAATCAATATAATATCATATTAAAATAATGTGAATAACAAGGGTCTTTTGATACTTATCATCTTTGCCAATTTATCCCATGTGTTTATTTTGTTAAGGTCCATTTAAGCACCATGTTACGGCTAGGCCGATAAGGCTATCCTAAAAGGTTTGGACCATTAGCTGCTCATGTTGGGTACATTGGCTTATCTTTCTACATAGAACTTGGTATACAACTTAGGGCAACTAGTATCGTCATACTTTTCAAAATCTGGGACATCAAATTTCTCAAAGAAGGCCAGCTTCAACTATGGGTAAGCCTACAATCTTGGCTTGATCTTACCTATCTACTTTCTCAAATTCTTTCAATTTTTTAGTAAACTAAAGGACAAGCCTTTTCTCAATCTCCTTATTTTGAGCTTCCAGCTCTTTCTTGAGCTTAACAAAATTTGACTCAACAGTGGTGTGGGGTATGTGATAAGCCTCCTCTTCTTTAACAGGCAGACTATTTTAAGTTCCTGAATGTCTCTTAGCCGGTGGTTGGAAGACTTTTAGCAATCTAAATCTTTAGGTGAGCATCTGCATTTGTTCAATCATTTTGAGCACTATTAGCTCAAGGGATAGGATCCTTTGTTCAATAGCTAAATTGATATTGTCAATGTTGTTGGTGTGTTGTTGTTGCAAGCCATCGTCGATCTTGCCCTATTGACAATTGGAATTTTGATTTGGTATTGCCATTTAGGTGTTATATTTTTATCCTAGAATCAGACGAAACCAAAAGTTCATTAGTTTTTTCTCTATTTTTTTTCCTTCCTTTTTTTTTGATATAATGTTAGAAATATATACAAAAAGAGTATATATATACAATAAATAAGATGCAGACACACGGATGTAGATTGGGGCAATGACAAAACATTGTAGCAAAAACTTCATTCTCTTATTAAAATTGAATTTATTCCAAGAGTCTTATTACATCAATTAGATTATAAAAAAAAAACTAACAATTCTATGCCAATCCCTAATTTTGTTAAAGCAAACGAGTTAACCCTCCAACTGCTCAATTGTTTCCTTTACCCTCCTCAGTTCCACTTCTAAAGCTTAGGCATTTCGTACAACATAGTCCAATTTTTCTTGCATTTTGAGTTCCTTCCTCTTCATGCTTTGGAATCGAACTTCTACACGGGCTTATGTTAGCTCCATATAGGCTCAACATCCAGCCTTGGATCAGCCGATGCTAGGTTCACCACATCTAGGGCTTTAAATTGGAACTCCCCTCGCTTCCTCAGCTAGTTGACGATGTATTCCTTGGTGGCCTGATATTTTTTTATCTCATGATTGGAGGATTCTGCCTCATAAATCCTTATGATTTCCCTATTTCCTCATTTATCCTATATTTGTTTGAGTTTCTCTTCTTTTGTCCAAAGGCCAAACCCGGATCTTGGTAGCCCAATGTAACCTCTTCAAACGGAGGTTTGCTAGTTATATCTTGTAGTGGGCCCAACTGTCTTATCACATAAACCAATTAGTATCCAGTGTGCCCGATGATGGTAATTAGGAGGGCTGCTGAATAGTTTGCTTACCTCAGTGATTAACTTAATTTATTTCTATTTTATGAGTGCTACAATATACGTTTATTGATTATTTTATTGACAATTATTGTGGATTTAAAACTTAAAATCATCAATTTATGCTTTCAAGCTTTTAAAGGAGATATTTTACAAAAAGAAAGCAAAAATGGGCAAAAAATATGAAGATTGGAAGCAAAATGTGGTCAACACATCATGTTGTCTCCAAACCATGTTAAGAAAATACGTGCCCATAGTAAAGAATTCATTTTTTGGCATGATACAATCGCGACATGACCTATCACCAATCGTGTTGATCTAGAAATATGGCTTAACAAGGGACATAACCACAACATAACTTATCCAAGTCGTGTCGTTTCTAGGAGGCGACCACAAAAAGTTACACAACTCAAGGACAAGTCATGTCCTAATCATGTCGATTTTAACATCATAAGAAGACCTCGGATACAACTTAGGGACATGACCTGTCCTAGTCATGTAAATCCAACAACAAGTATGTCTTGGAAAATGACTTAAAAAAGGAGTTAGCTTCTTGAACTCAAAGAAAAAGGCATTTACACTTAAAATTGGAAGTTTCAGGGACTCCACTTCTTGCACTCAAGGAGCTCAACAACTTTCCTTTCCTAAGAAGTATAATTCCTAAATCAAAACCCTAGTTTGCTCATCAAAGACATACTGTTGAACATGTGGTGTTCAAAGTGTGTTTTGATAAGAAAATGAAATGCATAATTAATCACTTGATCATATTTAAGTTACACTTAATTAGTAAAACAAGTGTTCAATTTGTTTTGGATATGTTTAAACTTGTTTTGTTTTGTTTTTTTTATTATGTTTGTTGTTATCTCCTTATTCAAAATCTTTTAAAACTTTTTTTTTAGAGTTTTTTAAAGCTTAAATCATGAATGTTAGATCTCTTTTTAAAATTTCCGTAACATCTTAGATCACCTCAATCGGAGTCCGGATGAGAAAGTTATGATCAAAATAAGAAATAGTGTCGAGGTTTAGAATTAGGCACTGGATATACTGTTTAGACGGTAATATATGGCATTCGAACGGTAGCATATGGCATTTAGACAGTATCATATGGCGTACAGATGCTAATTTGATTAGAAACTTTTTTATTATGTTCCAGTGGTATACTGTTCGGACGATAGGATGGCATTCGAATGGTAGATGGTTTGTTCCTCTGTTTTGCAGGTAGCATTTGGACGGTAGGCTTGTAGCGTCCGGACGTTAGTTGATAGAAAAATAGCCATTGAAACCTCTTTTACTTGATTGTTGGAGGTGTGTTTTGTTGGCAACAGCTAAGAGGCTTCAAGATGTTATAAATACAAGTGTTTAGGGACTTGAAGAAGAGGTCTAAGCTTATTTATTGCATACATCTCCTTATAAACACTCTCTACATAAATTAATTGTAAATTGTGATACTTTGTAAGTGAGAGCCAAGTGTGGTGCTAGTTTCTTTGTAATTGCTATCCTTTGTCAAGCACTATACTAAGTCAGTTGTGAGTAAGTAGGTGAATTCTTGAGTTGAGTCTAGTGTGTTCGAATTTGCAAGGACTCAACTCAAGCATCTATGTTGTTAATGTGTTGAAGTTCTCTATTGAGGCAAATTATTGTTGCAAATAAAGTGGTGAAGTCCTCCATTAAGGAAGATAATTATTGTGGATCATGGAGACTGGGGGGCGAACTAAACTCTATGTTAAAATCGCAATGCAAATTTCCTTTTCTTATCTCTCTATTTATTGTTGTTGATTATATTTGTTGTTGTGCATGAATTAGGCATTGAGCTTGAAAAAGGAAATTTTTTTTTTAGTGGATAATCCTTATTCTTTAGGTGTTACTTAGTTTCTACACATATAACTTTCCTATTCTTTACGATCTCACATTTCTCTTTTAGACAAAGGAATTTCCCCTTTAGAGCTTGAAGAACACCTATAAGAAGTCAAGATCTAAGGGTAGTAGGAGCATAGAATTAGTGATATAAATTTGTGTAGGTTATCTTAGCAAGTCAATTTGTGCTTAATTTTTTGAATTATAATTGTGAGTTATGCTTGATTATTTATATTTTTGAATGACCAATAATTCTCCTATGGAGAAGTAATTTTTTCGTTTAGATTTTGATGTACCCTAGGCTGAATATGTGATTTGTTCGTCATTGATTTGAATATATAACTTGATTTCTCGAGTTCAATTGTGTTGTACTTTCTTACTATCTTAAGTTAATAATTCGAAATATTGATTCTTGATTTGATATTCATATAATTTATTGAGAAATTGTTTGAATGATTATACCTATACAATTGAAAGGAGTTGAATGTAATCTTAGAGATAGGATGACATGATTCTTTGAGATTAAGGTGAAACCTAATAAGGGGATTCTAGACCTATAAAATTATCCAAAGGGTTTTAATTAGGAAGAGATTTCAATTAATCAACTAAGGATAAGATTCCAATAGTTTAGAGAGAGGAATTGGATTAATTAGGAGTCTTCACTATTCGACAAAATCAACAATAATATTAGAATTATCTTTTGTAATCACATATCACCTAATAGGATTCAAGATCTAAACAATTTTTTCAATTCGGAATATCTTTTGTTTAGCTTGTGTTCTTCTAATTTTAGCAATATTATCATATACTTTGCTCAACCATCTTCTTTTGTAGATTGAAGAATAGAAGAATAGTAAATATAGTATTCATTAGTTCCTATGGGATCAACACTTGTGCTCTAAATCTATATTACTATCATCAATAGGAACACTTGCTTTAAGTACGATCATAGCAAGACTTGGGCGTAAGTTTTAACTAGTTATTGATTTTGTTTGCTATATGACCAGAACCACCCAGTATTACAGCTTGAGATTGGAAACATTTGGCTACCTAGGGGATCTCATCAATTGATAAGCTTTGTAGGACATGTACCCACTAATGTCTTGTTTCAAAACCTAGGATGTAGTGCATAGAGTAAGGAGGGCTATACTAGTCTTGAACTTCCTATAACTTCGGGTCTTTAAGTGATTTAAGGACTGGTTTTGTTCTACAAGGAAGGCCAAAACATGAGACTACCCCACTAATTTCATAACCTGGTACTGAATGTCGAAGATACCATTCAGAAATAGGATAGTGCCAAACACTGCTACCAGGAAGGCATTGATGTGGTTCTATTCCCATTCTTCTATGTCCTCGCAATAGATAGTCTTATTCTCCTTGCAGTTTCTTAGAGTTCCAAATCAATTCGTCAATTTTGATAGCTTGAGTGAAGTAGTGTTGCATTCAAAAAGTTGCTCGGATACTTTAGTTCTCTTAACTCCCAAAAAGTTACTAAATTCATATGTTGGCAGAGCTAGAAGGAGTTTAGTATACTCCTCAATTGTGGGAATGAGGGTGTGTTCACCTAAGCAAAAAGCTACTCCTCGAGGTTGCCAAACATATATTAGGGCCCTAAATAAGTGGATGTTAACCAGGACCTTAGGCAATGAGAGAATTAAACCCAGCCGGTTTTTGATAAATTCTTGTTGGTTAGGTTTGAATGTCTCCAACTAGTGCATCAACATTACTTCACGATTAGGCACCTCGTGGATGTGAATTTCATGGATGAGTCTAGACCAAATGCCAAATGAATTGCTGCTTATCATTTCCTAAATCTACAAATTACAAAGGGAAAAAATGATTATAAGGAAATCCTACAAATCTAACAAATACAATAATATATTTTTTTCCTTTCTTTTTCTTTCAATGGAATATTACAAGGAAATTCTAACTTTTAAAATAATTTCAACTTTCTTAGATCTTCATGAAAGTTTTTTTCATAATGTTTCACCATATCGATCATCACCCCCATTCAATGAATGCAAATTTAGTAGGTTTTAAAGGTTCCCGATTAACGACCATGACTCACATTAATAGAGTAGGGGACTGATTCATACCTTAGGCGGTAGGTTACCACAACACCCAAAGCCTATTGAGGGCCCTCCATCCTAGGGTATTAAGGTGGCATGGTTCCAACAACATCTAAAAAAAAATTTATGTGCCCCTTTTTTTAGGCAATTTGCAAGATTTTTTCTTTTATTTGCATCACTTAAAGAAAGGATTACAGATGTTTGAATATTAAGTATTATATAAATAATATATAAAAATGAGCATTGAAAGGAATAAACTTTAGTTTAAGAATTTTTAAGTGAGCAATCTCTTAAAAACCAGCTAATCTCCAGTAGAGTCATCAAGCCGTTAAGCCTAGATTTTTTTATTTCTGGTTCGATTTCTTTTAATCCAATTTTTATCAAACCCTAACCATTTGATACAAACCCTCAACTATGAATGAAAAGAAATTTGATTTTTATTAAAAAAAATTAGGATTAACCACTCAATCGAAATTGGGAAAAATTTGTAAGTTAGGATTAAGGAGTCGGTTGATCCTAACTCAGCCATAAGTTTGTGAAAAAATTGATTTAAAACCAACTTTGAGAAACCTAAGATTTTTAGATTCTAAGGCTACCTTATTAAAACCAAACGAATGCCATCTTAGCTTAGATTCTTTCATTAAACCTCATTTCCTTAATGTTGTAAAGTTTGTTGATATTTACAAACAATTATATGAAAATTTACAAAGTGATATTTACAAATTAAAGCTTACCAAATGCTACAATTACTATTGTTTATAGAATAATAGTATCTACAAATAAATAAAAATCATATTAATATTTACAAAAATAAGAAAATGGAAAGTTTTTTTTGTTAGGTCACCCTATAGATACTTACGTATCCGCTAGTCAAGATCAGATATCACGTACTTCTTTTAATAAAAATTTAGCATGTTAGTTGCTTTTAGATTTTCAAACTATTTTCAATTTATGTTTCTTAAATTTTCAAAATTTTTAGTAAAACTGAATTTTCAAGTATGATCCTACAAGTTATGAAGTTGGGATTTTTCTATGCCAAAAGATTTTTTATTTTTGTTTATATTTATATTGCCTATATTATTTATTAAATCTTATATAAGTATTTATATATATTTTAAAAAATCATTATTAGCATGCATATGTCTTGTTTATAAACCAATAGCTTTTATTTACATTTATTTACTTTTTATTATTTTTATTATTTTCTCAATTAATTAATTATTTTTTTCTTTTCTTTACTTTACTTTTCTTTTTTCTTTTTTTAATCAATTATTAAATAAAATAAAAAGAAAACGGACGTGGACTACAAATGGAGCATGCTGGTCGGAGTAGAGGGGTTAGATTTTGAATCAAAATCAAATCCAACGGGTTGGGTTAGGCACAAAGGGCAGAGGCGACCCGCGGAATTGGAAGCTAGCGACCTAGCGGTTCTGGGATGAAAGGAAGTTGTTGGATCAGGCTTCTGGGGGCATCGAATATCCTGTGGCATTTGTTTGTATTGGAGATCCCTATGATATTGTTGTACATATTCCTTTCCTATAATATAGTTATTCCTTTCCTGTAATATAGTTGGGTTTCTTTTTTATGTCAAAGCTCATTTATAGGAGAATTATTGCCATAGCTTAATTATAGGAGCTTATTTTGTCATCTTTTCCAACTTTCTTTTTCTATCTTGTATTGTATTATGTCAAATTCTCCTCTAATTCAATGAGAAGATGTGGATTTTGCCAAATAATATTACATATTTCTCATGATATCAGAGTCTAGGCGAAAGATCTAACCCTTTTAGCCATTGAATATGTCAAGGATCCTTGGACCAACAAGCAGCAGCACCTCGATACCTGGTAATGAAGCATTATCAAATTTTGCTGGTAAATGCATATTGATGGGAAATTCATGCATAGTAGATAGTGGTGCATCTGATCATATGATAGGTAATAAGAATTTGCTTGATGATGCTAGACTCATTTCCTCACACCCACATGTCAAAATACCAATGGGCTTTATCCTTCCTATGTCACAGATTGGTAGTGCTCACCTAATGCCAAATATCAACCTGAGAGATGTCTTCTATGTGCCTGATTTCAAATATGACCTCCTTTCAATCTCCAAAATAACCAAAGATTCAAATTGTTCTGTGACTCTTTATTGACTTTTGTGTTTTCTAGGACCTACATGCAAGGACACTGATTGAAGTAGCTAAACTTCGGGATGGTGTTTACCAATTAGAGGTAGGTCATGCCATTACAAGTCATAGTCTTGTTGAACCAAATACAGCTTTGTGGCACATGCGCTTAGGCCATGCTACACTTAAAAGACTGAAATTAATTCCCAGCATCACTACCTTTGATCATTTTGATGAAGCTTGCAATGTTTGTCATAAACCTAAACAAACAAGTTTACCTTTTTCTATTAGCAATAATAGGAGTCTTGAACTTTTTATCTTCATTCGTGTTGACATTTGGGGAGCTTATTCTATTCCTTCACTTAGTGGTGCTCATTTCTTTTTTACTATTGTTGATGATTATTCTAGGGATACCTGGGTTTATTTTTAAGAAATAAATCTCAAGACTATGAGTTTTTTACTATGTTATGTTGTTTGGTGCAAACTCAATCCAAATGTTCTATATAAGTTGTTAGAAGTGACAATGGGAGTGAATTTGTATCAAACGCGATGAGGGATTTCTTTGTTGGTCAAGGGATAGATTATCAAACTTCTTGTGTCGCTATCTCACAACAAAATGGGATAGTAGAACACAAACACCATCATATTCTTGAAGTAGCATGCTCTTTGCATTTCTAAGCCAATTTACCCTTGAAGTTTTGGGGGAATGTGTTTTAACTGCAGTATATCTCATCAATATGATACCAACTCCCATCCTTAGCGGTAAAAGTCCTTCTGAGGTACTCTTCAAGAAACAACCTAATTATGCTCACTTGGAGATTTGTGGTTCACTTTGCTACATATATGATCATGATAAAACACATGATAAATTCTCAAGTAGAGCCTATCACTGCATTTTTATTGGTTATCCTCATGGACAAAAAGGGTATAAGGTTTATGATTTAGAAAGAAAAAAGGTGTTTGTGTCAAGAGATGTGATATTTTAGGAGAAAGAATTTCCCTTTCAATCAAATCTTTCTCCTAATGTTTTAAGTTCAAATGTGCAGATTGATCACAATGACAAACACCAAGGCAACCAGCCATACCATGACCCAACTTATAGTAACAATTCATGTCATACATTGAACCAAAATAGCCCTACAACAACACAATTCCAGAACATACACACTCACAACATAATGAAGAAGACTAAAATCAAGATAACCATACCTCCATTCCAATTGATAGCCGGTCTCTCCATAACCAAAGTTCACTCAAAACACATTCTTCACCTTCCTTACAATGAACTCAACGCATAAGGAAAGTGTCCATAAAGCTTTCGAGATTTGACCATGAATTGTTTCCATGTTTAATACTATTCTGAGAGCCTTCTCCACCAGCAAACTCGGGTACGATCTATTCTTTATCTCAAAACTTATCTTACTCTCGTTTCAACAAGACTCATCAAGCATTTCTACCTTCTATCACATCATCAAATGAACGAAGATATTTTTTTCAAGCTATTGAAGACAAGCATTGTAGGGATGTTACGCAACAAGAAATTAATGCATTGGAGGAAAACCAAACATGGACTATAGAACCGTTACTAGAGGGCAAGCATGCCATTGATTTTAAATGGGTATACAAGATTAAATACAAATAAGATGGTTCTATTGAGCTCTTTAAGGCATGGTTGGTTGCTAAAATTTTTTCACAGATTAAATGATTAAATTATCATGACACTTTTGCTCTAGTTGCAAAGGTCATAACTCTATGCTGCTTATTAGTTGTAGTTGCTATATGACATTGGGAACTGCATCAGTTAGATGTTGATAATGCATTCTTACATGGAGATTTACATGTGGAGTTATACATGAAACCACCTCAAGGGTTTTCAAAGCCAAGAGATAATCATGTTTGCAGACTCTGTAAGTCACTCTATAGTCTTAAATAAGCTTCGAGAAATTGGTTTAAAAAATTTAGCACCTCTATGAAAGATCTTGGTTTCAAGCAATCTGCTATTGAAAACTCATTATTCACTCACATTAATGAATCCCGATTTATTACCTTGTTATTCTATGTAGATGGTGTAGTTCTAACTAGTAATAATGCAACCATAATTAAACATGTTAAATAACACCTCGATACAACATTTCACATTAAAGATCTTGGTCCACTCAAATATTTCCTTGTATCAAGATTACTTATAATAACGAAGGCATTTTTCTCAACCGATGTAAATACATCCTTAATCTTTTTGAAGAGGTGGGATATCTTGATGCACGACCTACAGATTTTCCTATGGAGCAACAACATGGTCCAGCAGATGGGGTGGCTAAACCAATTTAGGATGCAAGCTGGTATCATTGACTCCTTAGCAGTTTAATTTATTTAACCATCACTCGGACTGATATAAGCTACCCTGTTCAAGTTTTAAAAGTGATTCATGTAGGATCCTCATGTTCCTCACCAAAAAGTAGCTCATAGAGTCTTATGTTACCTTAAAGTAACACTTAGACAAGGAATCTTCTTACCTTTTGGTAGTAAGTTTCAGTTAATCGCTTATTGTGACTCAGACTAAGAAGTTTCCTAACTACTAGACGTTCAACTACTAGCTATGTTGCATTTCTTAGAAATAGTCCAATATTTTGGAAGTCAAAGAAACAAACAACAGTTTCTCGCTCTTCGGCTTAGGTAGAATATTGATCAATGGCTAACGCTACAAGTAGTCACTTTGGTTATGCTCCTTGTTCTCATATTTAAAAGTGCCACTTTCATTATCCATGTCATTATTTTGTGACAATCAAGCTGCTCTTCACATAGCTACTGATCCGGTTTTCCACGAACACACAAAACACATAGAAATTGAGTGCCATTTCGTTCATGACCATATATTAAGCAAGGAATCAAGTACACTTCATGTTCCATCTCAAGATCAAATTGGCGACTTATTCAACAAATCACTTAGGAAGTCTCAATTCACCACTTAGTACTAAGCAAGTTAGGCATTCGTGATCTTCATGCTCCAAGTTGAGGGGGATTATTGGAGATCTCTATGATATTGTTGTACATATTCCTTTCCTATAATATAGTTATTCCTTTTCTGTAATATAGTCATGTTTCTTTCTTATGTCAAAACTCATTTATAAGTGTATTGTTGTCACGCTCTAAAAGGTACCCTAAATGTGACAATCCACCGTACACAATATTAAAACCTAGGAATGACTATTTGGTCACGCAAAGGCTTTTGTATCACGCATAAGGCACACATCATAATAAGGTAATGCATCGGAGCAGCACCATTTACATTGAGAACAATCAAGTAACAAAGCAAGAGAAATAATATCATTAATCATAAATAAAGTCAAATACAAATCTTAGGGGCATACCCCCGCTAGTATCCTCAAACGAATCCAAATATATTAGTATTTCCTAACAGTCCCCAAAATAATGGCATATCATATATTGCTCATAAAGAAATTGTCAAAATGAAACTTTATTCTATACTCCTAATTCTCCCATGAAGGCTAAAAAATCCACCGATGATTTGCTTAATGTCCCATTCCTTGAATGGAGTCTCAAGCATACATGTTTTAATAAGAAAATCTATGGAGGTGTAAGCTTACAACATGCTTAGTGAGATATTCCTTTTATATGTACCGTAAGTTCAAACAAGTTCATTAATTTTCATGCATATGCTATGCAACAAACACATGTTACAAACAAATATGTATGGGTATCCGAAAACTATATATAGAATGGATTTACGTTCTCCATATCAAGGGTTAGGGAAGTGAGATTTGAAGGTCTATGCGACTCTTCACTGCTAGTCTTAGAGCACTTTGCTCATAGCGATCGATCAGCGTGACTCATTCTTGGGTTGTATCCCAGTACGCCTTAGTTCCCTAAGAATGAACTTGACCTCTAGCCCTTCCAATTCCTTATATAGGAGTAGAAATCTTCAACATGTGACTCGATGGATACATACATGTCCATTTGATTTATATCAAAGCCGAGTATAATTAAAGTATACTTAAAGGTGATCAACAAGTACCATACACACATAAGCAACATGTAATATTGATGATGTACTAAACAATCATTTGTTGGTTTCAATATGTTTAGCATCCCTTATCACATAGTCATAGAAGCATACACATATAAACCCATAACTGATAACCCTATATATATATATATATATATATATCATTTTTATCTTATATTTTCAAATGTAGTGCAACTATCTACAAAAAAAACAAGGTAACGAAATCATGAGGGAAAACTCACTTGTCCATATCGCAATCCGCTAGTCCAAATAATCTTTGGGAAAGGGGATCTCATATTCCTTGTCACCTAGACAAAAGTAATACCCATAATGAGTATTTCATAGAGGTTTTACTTAAATTTCTAACTCTTTTTATTTCATTCACGTCATTTTTTTCGTCACGGAAGTCCCAACTTAAACGGCCATAATTTGCTCATTTTAACTAGAAATTTTGCATATTAGTAGTCATATTCTACCTACTTTGAAAGATTTATCTATATCTAAGATTATTTTTAACATTTAAGGTTGTTTGAGGATTGGAATGGATTGGTACAGATTGTGTCCCAAAGCTCCAGCCCGTGTTTTTCTTGTTTTCTCAAAGTTTTACTTCACTTGGTCACCGATAGCAATCATAAAATAATCCTATCTTTGAACATAATTTATTATTGAGGTTAACTTTTAGTATATGCATGATCCTAGTGATTTTGTTCTAAAATAAATTTTTGTAAAATAATCTTTTGTGGAAAGTGGAAATATTGAGTTTTATAAAAATCATCTTTTAACTTATAACAAAACTCTTTTCCTAAAATTTGGTAAACATGTGATTTAACAAAAATCATAGTTCAATGTATACTTGGAAGCCTTAAAGATGTTATATGTACTTCAAAAACTTTATCTGACAATTTATTTTATAAGATATGGGTTTTATTTATTTGTGACACAATATTCTAAGTATATTTTCCTTGAATATTTCTTAAGTTTGGTTTTTAAATAAAATTCAAATTCATTTTGTAGATGTGAAACCATCTAAAGAAAATCATAGTTTTATATTTATTTTAAGCCTATAAATATTTTCTTTCATATTAAACTGCTTTTAACTATGACTCTTTGTGTTCGTAAAGAAAAATTATTCTAAGTTATATCATCTTTAAAATATCTTAAGTTTTAGCATATGAGAAAAATTAAGTAAATGACTTGTTCTAATTTTTTATTCTTATAATAACTCTTTCTTAATGGGGCTATTGGAAAATTTATCCTAGGTTGATTTACATAATATATATATATATATATTATATATAATATCCTTAAGGTTTGTCGTATTAGAAAGTTGACTTATTCCAAAGTTTCATTTCACCAAAAGATTGGTATACGCCTTATAGATAGATTTTTAAAAAGTTTGCATAACAAAAAGTTATCAACATTTGTATTTTTAGAAAAGCTCATTTTGATATTTTAGAAAATCTAGTGAGTAACTATTTTTATTCTTTTATGCAAATGACAATTTTCCTAAGTTTGAAAAGAAGATTCATGAAAGTTGATTTATGAAGTAAGGAATTATAAATATTTACATCTTTGAAAATTTTATTATGACAACATCACCTATGGCCATGTATATGCATGAGTAAAATATAGCAAATATACCAAGAATAAAATTATTAGCATAGACTCATAAAATAATAAAATTTTTGGATAGATAATCAAATAAGCAATTATTAAAGATAAAGGTATGTGAGTCTTAGCTTGTCATCAAGACTCCCCATGATTTAAATAATCTAATTACCATAAAACTATGAAAATCATAAAGAAATAAAATATGAAAGTCTTAGATTTTATCAAGACTTCCCGAGACTTGTAATAATCCCAGTCTTATAAATAAAATAAGAGTAGCAAGGAAATAATAAGACAACATGAGAGTTTTATATTTATGTCAAGGCTTCCTAGAACTTAGAAATGGACAAGTCCCCTTAAATAGCAAAATAATTAAGAGCAAAACAAATATAATGAAAACCTTAGAATTTTCAAACAAGACATTATCAAGACTTAGATTATAGACAAGTCTTTTTGTTTAGACTTGATTAAAGACAAGTTTAATACTAGAATTTGACTAGTCTTAATTTATGAGCAAGAAATAGAAAATGAAAGCATGAAATAAAGGTTAGTGGGCATTTTGGCTCTAAAGAATATAAATATTGCATATACATATTAGAATATAAAGAGTTAGCTTAGCAACATGAAATAAGAAGAAAGAATAGATCTATCTCATGTCTGGTACTGCATGGTTCCACTCTACAAGAACTCCAAATCATTCTTTTGAAGCTCATCCTTTTCATCAATCAAACCTTATTCCATGGTATTCCCATGAGATTCCTCTTCCTTATTCTTAAGCAAGCACCCGAGACGGCTTAGTCGATCCATGATGCCACTTGCATAAACAATATGTATGAGGAGGGTGTTTAGTGTCTTTACCTAAAATAAGAGATGAGATTTATGTATGGATGAAAGAGGGAAGGAAAGTGTTTGAGAGAAGTTTTAGAGAAGTTATGGAGAAAAATTGGTAGAGTTTTGTTATGGTAAAAGAAAAGTGTGTAAAAGTGAAGGAGAGAAGGACTATTTCTAAAAAGAAAAATGAGAGAATAAAAGATGGAAAAATAAATGAAAAGGAAGGTAAAAATGAGAGAAAATGAGGAGGGGCAGCAGCTGCCATTGATTTGGGGGGGGGGTGGGTGCCGGGGGCTGAGTTAATTTAAGTAAATAATATAATGAAATATAAGAAAAGTTAAGTACAAAGTGTGATAAAGTTTTATGGGAAAAGATAATTGTAAGAGATACAAAAGATGGGTGTAACAAAAAGTAGAGAGAGCTGAATAGTAGTAAGTAGTAAATGAATAGTAAACAAGACAAATAAATTACCGGTAGTAATAAAAATACGCATAAATAGGCTATATCTGACGTTGTTAGAAGCCATAAAAATTGTACTTGATATTTTTACGATTTCTTACTACATTATGAATCTAGATTAATTGTCGGGATATTTTTCTCATTTTGTGTGCCAAGACCCTGATTCCAAAAACTGATCATGTTCGAGTTTAAAAAGGACGAATTTTTGGCGAATATGATATTTTTTAGGCTATATGACATTTTTCTGGGTTATAGTCCATGGTTAACTCATTTTTATTCTTTTAGGGTTTCTAGCATAGTCTTATCGGATCTAGATCTTTTAGAACTTATTGTTGATTTATTTTGGCTTTTAGGGTTCCAGTTTTAAGATATATCCACAAGAAAATAATATCTAGGGGTTCTCACTTATACTATGTATCCAGTTTATAATTTGAGTTTTACTCTTTTTTTTTTTTTATAGTCTAGTTAATATTTTATAGTTCTTGGGATTGGTTAATCGAGTTTATTGCTTTTAAGGTTAAAGGTTGACTTGGTTTGACTTTTGTATTAATTTTAATTCTGAATCTTAAGATTCATTTATAAAGCTATTGAAGGATCTAGCCTTTTATGATTTTATCATTAATTATTATCTGGTGATGTTATCTCAATTTACATAACAATGACCGGGTATGGAAATGGTTTTGCCTTACTTAGTGAAATTTCGACTTGATAAATTATTGCTATACTATGGAAAAATTATTTCGTGTTATTTTGTAATTAAATATTATTTGGACATACCGTCTCGATTTACAAGTAAGAGATCAGATAGATGAATTATTTAACGTAGGAATTTCAAGTTGGACAATTATTGGATTTTCATTTTGTTTTTTAAGATACTCTTTTTCTTAAGATTATGAAATTTCGTATTTGATCTTATTTAGAATTTCTAGGGTTTAGTTTTAATTTGGGTCGATTTTGAGGTTTCGGTTTCGGTATTTAGCTCTAGAATTATTTCGAAGAGTACTGAAAAATTCATGGTTACAATTATTGCCGTAGCTTAATTATAGGAGCTTATTTTGTCATCTTTTCCAACTTTCTTTTTTCTATCTTGTATTGTATTATGTTAAATCCTTCTCCTTTGATTCAATGAGAAAGTATGGATTTTGCCAAATAATATTACATATTTCTCAATTTGATTTGAAATTAGCTGCGGGAGGTGGTTTCAAGCCTTATAGCGACGATCGGCGGTGTTCATTTGCTAGAGCAGATTCCAACAACCTCAAGGAAGAATAAAGCTACTAATTTGTAACTTAACTTACCTAGTTAGAAGCTTCTTTTAACACCCAATTTGATCGAATTTCACATGAAAAATCTAAAAATCAAAGGTTCAAAGTTAAAACCCTAATCTCAAGAACTAACTTTAGATTTGAGTATTTTGTGGGTTATTTATGTAATTGCTTGATTCTAGAAGATTTGTTCAAGCTCTTATTTATAAGATTGGAGCTTGATCAAACTTGGAAGTTGATTAATTCTTTCAATTAAAAGATCATGCAATCAGGGTTTCTTTGACCTTGATTAATTGTTGATTTCATGAAATGTTGGGAACTTCAATGGAATATTTGAGCACATTTAACATTGAGATGCTTCTTAGAAGGTTCAATTCATTTCTAATCAATCGAAAATCACCATTAAAGGTGATGGAGCTCATCTAACGTTCAAAATTTCTCCAATTTTCTTCCTTAGGTTTAACCTCTCAAAACTATGAATTGAGACCAAATATTGGTCTCAATTCATGGTACTCCATGAGTACTAGACAATTGCACCATTAATTTAGTGAAATTGTGAAGAAAAATTGGTCAAAATGGTCAAAGAGAGGGATGTTCGACCATGGAAAGTTGCGGGGATAGAGTTTGCTAAAGGAGCAAGATGACGATGAGTCACGCATAACATCATCTTAGCCAATCACATTGTGCCATGTGATACTCTCTGGTGAATAAAATAAAGGGCAAACCTTGCCTTTGCCCAAAGTCGAACCCATGACCTCTCATTTGCATGTCAATGACTTATTCAACAAGTGTTGGCATGTGCCTAATTAAATGGGCCAGCCCATTGTAGAGTATTTAATTGGATCCAAGGCTTCTTTATAATTGAAAACAATCTCATGTTAACCCCATATTACCTTTATTTAACACTATGAACCTATTAATACCATCATACTTTATTTGTTTTTTTATTATACTATATACACATTTTTTAATATTATATATATTATTTATCTATCTATTTATTATATATACTTTTAAAAAAATTGTAATTTGTGATCTTAATACAATATTAATTTTTATTATAAATTAAAGCTTTAAATGGGTAAAAATAGGGTATCTACAATACCTAATTGGTGATGAATTTTCCAAGCTTCTAGGCAGTCGAATCTTAACAACTACAATAACTAAAGAAGTTCAAGTTTGGGGTTTAATAACAAGTGGAGAGTTTACCGTGAAATCTACCAATGATAAGCTTTGAAGAAAGTGATTATGACATAAGAAGTGAGAGTGTACACAATTGGATCTGGAAAACTAAAGCTTATCCAAAAATATAGATTTCTTAAGGAGATGTGTTTGGATGGATTGCCTGCAAAAGATAATCTTGTGAAAAAAGGAATGCAAGTTAATAGAGCTTGTGCTTTTATGTATAGGAGGAAACTTTGAGACATTTCTTAATGGAATGTGTGGAGATTAGGAAAGCATGGAAACTTCTAGGTTTGAAAGATCATATAATGGGAGGGGATGACTTGGAACTTGCAAACTAGCTAAAACAAAGATTAAGATGGAGGAAACAAGTTGATTGGTGTACTTAATGCCTAAATTAAAGTGTAGTTCAATTTATGGCTTATAATTTCTAGTGTTTGAGAAACAAATGAATTCGTGAGAAAATTATAAACCAAAGATGGTTTAAGAATGCTAAAGTTATAGATAATGAGTTTTGGAGTCAGTTTAGAAGAAAGAAAAGCAATACCTTAGTAAAAATAAAGGAAAATTGAATAGCTCATGGACAGGGATAAGTTAAAATAAACTCTAATGCAAATTTTAATGAGAAAAGAAAGAAATGTGGCATTGGAGGGATGGTAAGGTTATCGAATGGCAAGTGGATATGAGATTTGTCCAGAGTATAAATGCAAACACACCACTTCTAATAAAGATCTATGTGGTATAAGGGAGTTTGAAATTTATGGATGACTATAATGCAAAGAATGTGATAGTTGAATAAGATTTAAAGGAAGAAAACTGGATCAGCAGAAATGACATTGATCATAAACCTATGCTAAACGTTATCTTGTAATGCAAGCATATGATGCAAATGTAATTGAGAAGCAACAAGAGGAAGATTTTGGATTAGATGAGTAGAGAAGCAAATTGACAAGTGCATGAGTTAACAAGATTAAATTGCTACACATAGTTAAATGAAGTTTTTGTTGATGTTTCATCTTTAAGTTTTATTCATATATACTTTCAAAATTGAAAGAATTTTAGCATTCTAGTTTTGATGCCAATCGTAACAATTCAAAGGTAGTGGATCCATTAAACTTGGTAATGTAATGGCAATTGATGAAGCTGATATTATTCCTGGATGTATGTACTAAGTTGATGATTATTTCTATGTTTTTTTTATGAGTAAATTATGTTATTCATCGAGAAAGAAATTGCAGTGTCTACTAAAGTTGATCGTAATGCAATTTGGTTCAATCTAGTTTAC
The DNA here is from genome assembly GCA_024138025.1 of Combretum micranthum. NCBI lineage: Eukaryota > Viridiplantae > Streptophyta > Magnoliopsida > Myrtales > Combretaceae > Combretum > Combretum micranthum. The sequence continues at coordinate 279,471 of JAMXBD010000801.1, read as the reverse complement.
CCCCCTATCCCCATCGACAAATCGAAACAAACCATATATTATGGTTTGACTTTTCCTTTAAATTTGAACCTAACCATGTGGTTTGGTATATGATTTTCTCGAATCGATAAAAATGGTTTTGTTTACAGTTTGAACTATTTTTTGTTCTTAAAATCAAATGCATTATATCGAGAGGCTTTAGTTAGATTTTTTTATCACAAATGTAAATACAAAAAATAATATTTGAAATTAATTATCTAGTTAAATAGATATGTACAACTTATAGCATGAAGAAATTTTATCTGTTAAAACAATAATAGTACACTAGTCTCATTCTCTTGAATTATTCAAAACTATAATGATATATTAGAATTAATAAAATTTGAATATACTATCCCAATTATACCTTGCCTTATTAGGTATAGGATAGTAAATTTTGTATTTGAAACCTATCTTGTAGCACCTTATACCTACCTTGTATTTTGTAAAACCTACACAGTATCTTGTGAAACTTGTAGTTTTTCTTTTTTTTTTTTTCATGAAATCTCTCTTTTTGTTTTTCCTTTCTTTCTTAAACTTTTAACTTATAGTTTATGATATCATTTTATGTAATATATAGAATGGTTAATGTAGCGAATGATATCTAAATTTTGGCAAAATGTGTAATCATATAATTAAATTTTGAAATTGATTAATTTAACACTTCAAAGAGGTTTTGCACATGCTAGAAGTCCCTCTATCAAATTGCCTAATACTACATGCTACACAACATTACGAATCAATTTGACGGAGGCATTATAGGTGTACATGAAAAGTTTTTTTGAAACTAAATTGATCAATTTCAAAGTTTAAGTATCGTATTAATCAATTTTAAAAAGACGGTACTTAATTCCATATTTTGTTAAAGTTCATGTACCATTTGTGACATTGGTATTTACTCTTTATAAAACTATCTTATTATAGTCACATGGAAAGGAATTTTAAAAGTAATTTATTAATATCATTCTCCAATAATATTCAAAAGTCTATTTATGTGTAAAATTTGAAACTTGTAGCAAATTCCTATAAAACTTATTTGTGTAATATTAAATAAAATTGTATAACTTGTGGCAAATTTCAAAATAAAATAATTTTAGATCTACTTTTGTATTAATCATTATTAGAAAATAAAGAACATTTCTGTATAATTTAGAAATTCAATATACAACTGCAGTTCTTCAAAAATAAAAAGTTTTTGGAGGTAGTCTATAAATAATAATCTTGAAATAGAAGTGGTTGCAAAATAAAAAAAGGGAGTATTATAATTATTTATTTCTTATATATTAATATTATTTTATAATATTTAATAGGATGAATGTAGGATACACTAGAATCTGCACCCCTTATACCTACTCTCATATGATAGGGTATGAGTACGAGGTTTCCATACCTTATACTCACTCGAGAACCTGTTTTAGGATATGAAGATCTTGTACTCATACCCTATCCTATGAATGTAGGTTTTAGAGAATCTGTATTTGTACATTGTAGTTTTTAATATCCACTCAGATCCTACCTAGTTGAGTAGGGTATGCGTGGCTACACTATATGATAGGATTCTCGCTCATCTCGACCTAATTATGAGAAGCAAATTTCATTTCATTATGCTTCCAATGAACAAATTATCATTTAAATTAACCAAAACATAACTAGGTATTAGTAACGCTAGAGACTAAAACCTAATAATTTACTTATTTGACATATCACAATATTTGAAATATGATACACCAATCTAATTCTATTTTTATGGATGATACATATCTCAATCAAAATTTTAAAAAAAAAAATATTTTAGTAAAATTATTAAAAGAAAAAAATCATATGTTTGTATTTATTTTAAGTTTATAAAACAGTTTGGTTCAGCACATGTCCCAAATTGAATTGTGAACCTTTTATTCTTCACCAAACCAAACAATAAAAAAAACAAAATCTTATTTGGTTTTATCCTTGGTTCAGTCAATTTTTTTACACATTCCCAATGTCTACAAGTATAAGCCCTAATTTACAATTTGAAGTGATGCATTGATGCATTGATATGTTTAACCAAATTGTAAAAGTGTGCATCTACTATCTTTTTTTTTTTTCTTACTTTTGTTTGCTTTAATATATATCTATATTGTTTAAGCTTTTGTCTCTCTTTTTTCATTTTCAAGATTGCCCTTTTGTAATATTAATTTTTTCATATCATATACACATTGTAATATTAAAACATATGTTTTTATGTTATATCATTAAGAATTTAAATGTCAATTAACAAACCCAGCTTTTTTGTTTAAAATGGCTACTTTTATGTACAAAATTTAGATGTATTAGAATTTTATGATGTTTAGTGTCATCATTGCTAATTATGATAATAATTATCCTTATAAAATTTTCATATAACATATATTTCCATTATTAATTACGACAATAATTATCCTATGCAAATGAACTCTAATGTCATGTTTGGTATGCGGGAATCATCTGGAATGAAATTAATTGAAATCAAAGGAATGGAATGGAATCAATATGAGAATAATAAATTCTTTCCTTTGTTTGGATATGAACACGGAATGGAATGGATATGAATTAGTTTATATTAGAATTTACCAAAAATACCCTTTAGAAAAATAAGATAAGAAATTTATACAGGATAAAAAGATAATTTAAGCAAAAATTCTTAATAAAAGGTGGAATGGAATCGCAATTTGCCTTCTTAAATGTGAAATCGAATTCCATCTAAAAACCGGAATCGTCGATTCCAAGGAATAACCATTCCACCTTCTTATGACGCTTCCAAACGCAGGAAAAAGAATAGAAGCCAGAATCGCAATTCCATTCCGATCCATTATTGCATACCAAACAAGCCATAAGTGATAGATAGTGTATGTGCCTATCAATTTAGATCAAGTCAAAGAAGTCTGAACTAGTTGATGACTTCAAATAAAAAGTGCTCAAAGGTTTGAATCATCTATAAGAAATTCGGATGAACTCAAGATCAAAATGTTAGAAGAAACAGAGCATGTCAACTTGATTCAAACTAAGTCAAATGAGTATAAATCTTAATTGGTAGATTAAAATTGAAGCACTTTTATTTGTTGTACAACAAAATATCTATTGCTCATTGTTCCTATCCCTGTTCTTGAATTACACTTTTTTTTAGTGAATGAAAGTGTAGTGCTTACTGCTTAGTGAGATTATAATTGCAATTGTTGTAAAAGCATTGCACTTGTATTTTCTTGGGTGCGACAATTAAAATAGCTCATTCAAGCATTAAATTTATGGTGATAAATAAAAGTGGCATGTAAATTCCTTGATTGGATGCATTGATGATCATGGAAAGTAAAGAGCGATCCAAACTCCATGCAAAAAATCAGAACTTAATATTCTTATCCATTCTATCTTACTTTCAATATTTTAATATTATTATTGTTGATCATTTCATTTATCACTAGCATTTTGAATATCTAATTAAAGTGCAAGAATTGTTCATCTACGGCTTCTTTCATGGTTATTCCAGCCATTATTTGCTTAGGAGCCACTTTTTATTTTTATTTTTTCATAAATTTTGTAGCTTTCTTTTTATTACTTTAGTTAATTAACATTATATATACATGTAAAAGCGAGTTGTTATTTAAAAAAGCTGACATATTTTTCTCATTCCTTTATTCTTACCTTTTACAATTTCTATTATTGTAGTGATTTAACATATATAATTATAATATTCAAGTAATATTGTTAAATTTCTAATGTAACGATGAGCTAATGATAGCATTCCTTTAAGTTTCCATTCGCTAGAAATTGTTGCACCAACTACTACATGACATATGTATCTTCAATTTGCAGAAATCCAATAGCATGAAGATGTAGTAAAAAGAAAGTTAAGAGCATCCACAAACAATGAAACAAAAGAGGCTATTTCATCCGAATATGCAAAACCAATGACTCTCTTCTTGCAGCTTTATGGAATTGCAATTAACTTTTCAATATATGCAACTAAAGGATCCAAGCTTCCACCCATTATTAATGCTATAGAGTTATTCAAGTTAATAGACCTCTCAAATAAGCCTACACTCACAGATGATGGTATGATCTTCTTTGATATTAGACGCTTCTAGCCCCATCATCCAAATAACGCAAATTATTGTTTGGAATAGTCTTTGAATCATGCTAAATTGCCTAGGATACCCAAACCTCTTGATTTATCAGTTCAAGTATAAAATGCAGCATAATGTGTTTTTCAGAAAAAGGAAAATAATAATAATAATTTTAATATTTAATTACAAAATACCATTAAGATTTATAATATTAATTTTAGACAACTTAAAATTATCTATTGAAAAGATGATTTCACTAAGAATTGATCCTACTAACGTCATCCCTTTAAAAGATTATTTCTCATGTGAATAGATATCGGTCAATCTCTATTACAATATTCAATATGTTATTGATAACAACACACTAAATAAATGTAAATTAAAAGCATGTCTATTTCTTTTACACTGCAAACCATCAAAAGTCTCACTTCTAAATAATGTAAGACTTCTTTTTCTCTAAACTCGAGTAGGATGTTGTTGTGTATAAAAGCTAAAAAGAAGTCTTATATTGTTAGAAGTAGGATTATTTTTTTTGGTGATATTCTATACAAAGGAAATAGATATATTTTCAAATTACATTTATTTAATGTGTTGTTATCAATGGCACATTAATTACTTTGAAAAGACATATACTTTTTATTCTATATTTATATATTTTATATTTTTTTAAACTCGTTTCTTGAAAAAATGGATTGGTATAATTTTACCAATCTCATTTTTTCAAAAAAAAGTTCAATCATTAATAAAATTCTTTTTTAAAATATGAGTTCAAGTTATCTAAAAGTGATACCATTCTCTTTTAGTAGCATTTTTATAATTAAATATTTTTTTTCCTCTTCCCATGTTTCTCATCTATTTATTTATTTATTTATCTATTTTAAATGTCCTTGGCATCGCAGTTGTTGGATGTGGAACTTTGACCAACATAGTAATGTTCTGTACTGTATAGATGAAAAGGAAGCATATGGGATATTAGGTAAAAATCCATACTCGATGGTCACCAACTCGGTCCCTTCCCTTAAATATAGGCTTTTTGGGGTGACAATACGTGCAAAACACATGGGCCATACAATTATTTTAGGTTACATAATTGGTAAAAGCAGGATTGATGTGATGTTTTGCAGTATTTTTCACTATTTTAGGCGGTGCATTTCTTTTTTACCGGGCATTAGTATAGGCCCAGGTGGAATATTTGGTACCCATTCGCCGATTCCTAGCTCCAGGAGTTCTGACTTCCGTGGGAGTAACATGGCTTACTAAGGGCATTCCAGGAAAAAAAAAAAAAACATTTTTGCATTTTCAATATTTATTATTAATTTTATATTTGATATATGAACTGTATCAATTTATATAAGTTAAATACTATAAATTTTATCATTTATAATATCCATTCAAGAAATTAACTATAAAATTAGATAAAGCTTAACAAATTATATATATATAATTTAATAAAATTCAAGTAATTAATTATAAAAAAAAAACAATATTTATAGGTATCTAAGAAAAGTTAGGAACATAGTGTATGTTTGTCTTCAAGTACACTTGACAACAAATAGCATGTACTAAGAACGCATGTCCACAATTTTTTTCTTTTTCTTTTTTTTTTTTGGCTAATTATAATTGAGGAGGGAAGAATTGAACTTAACCTGTCCTATAATGAAACCTTTGTTCATGCTATGAAAGTATAAGGATCTTGGTGAATGCAAATCCCTTTTTTGAATAGTAAATAAGTATTATAATACATAAATGCATATAGAGAACATAGGTTTGCCTACAAAAGCATCTAAAAAATTATACTTACCATAGAGCTTATATAATTATCACATAGAGTTAATATAACAAATGGTACTTGAATTTTAATAAAATATGCAATTAGATATCCAAACTTTAAAATTAATTAATTTAGTATCTGAAAAAAAATTTTATGTATACTAACAGTACTTCTATCAATTTTTTTTATATACTAAATAAAGTTTCTCAAGTGCTAAATTGATTAATTTCAAAGTTCAAATGCTAAATTGATCAATTTTAAAGTTTAAGTATCTCATTACGTATTTTGCTAAAGTTTAAGTACTATTTGTGACGTTAATATTTATTGCATATAATTAATGACAATCTTTATTATCCACCAAATTTTGCAAAACCAAAAGAAAAAGGGTAAAACTCATTCAAATCAAAATTAAATAGTGCGACTCAAATGTGTTGTCATTCCTTTTGGTTTTCAATAAGGGTTAATGATAAAAATAGTACCTAACTTTCACAAAATGTTCAATCAGATATTTAAAGTTTCATTTTGAACAATCCTGAATAAAGTTTTCAGAGATTTTTTTCATACTTCAAGTTTGATTTTGACAATTTTTGTACTTGAATAATTTTTTTTGCAAATTGTTTTCATTCCTGAAACAAGTTCAATCTTGTATGAAAAAATTTCGCAAAAACTTTGTTTAGATACTTAAATTGTCAAAACCAAAACTTCATACAGAAAAATATCTATGAAAACTTATTTCGGATACCAAATTGTTCAAAATAAGACTTCAGGATCCTAATTAAGCTTTTTACTAAAATTTAAATATCATTTTTGACATAATCTCTTTTAATAAATTTATGATGATGGGTCACCACCCACTATTCAAAGTTAGGATGCAACCCAATAGTAAAACAAAAGGTTCATGACTAATTTTGATAAGATAAAACTTATAAATCCAATCAAGTAATGTGTTGTTAAAATCGTATTGGCAACTATTATGTAAGAATCCTTACTGTAATAATTTAAATGCTTGAACTAATTTGAATTATTGGTCGAAAAAAAAAAAAAGAACTAATTTGAATTACACAAAATGACAAAATAAAAGTCTTATATTGCTTATAAACAAAGCATATCAACTTATGCAAGTCATCTTTGAACTTGGACTACATAGATGTTTGTTTTGTGCGTTAGTACACAATGGTCCGAATGAAAAGATAGTTTCAACCTTTGCAAATGTTTTCAAATGTTTTGTTCGAATAGTGCCCTGTAGTCTAGATTAGCTAAAAGAATCCATACCTATGGAAGTGAACTCTTAACTGGTAGATGGTGCACATGCCCAATAATTTAGATCAACTCAAAGAAGCCAAGATCTTCAAATTAGAAGTGCTCGAAGGTTCGGATCATATCTAAGAAATTCGAACAAACTGAAAATCAAAATGTTAGAAGAAATAGAGCACGTTCGCTTGGTCCGGACTAAGTCAAAAGAGTTTAGATTTTATTTAGCAAATTAAAATTGAAGCACTTTTATTTGTTGTACAATGAAAATATCAATTTCTTATTGCTTTTGTCCTGGTGTTCTTAAATTTTCATATTTTTAGTGAGTGAAAGTGTAGTGCTTAGTGAGATTATAATTACAATGTTTCCTTATGCGTGATACTTGTTATAACCTATTTAAGCATTAAATTTGTGGTGATAATTAAAACTAGCTCGTAAAGTCTTCGATTGAAGGTGGTCCAAACTCTACATTTAAAATCAAGACTTGATATTTTTATCCATTTTGTCTTATTTTTAATAGTTTGACATTACTATATTTGATCATGTTATTTATCACTTGCATTTAGAACATCTAGTGGGGTATTTAAATCTGGTACTTATCATTTAAGAGAATAAAAGGATACTACTAAGTTATAATGTCATTGGCTCATTTCGAATATCTAGTTACAGCGTGAGAGTTGTTGATAAATCTTTTATCTTTTCATTTTTCTTGTTTTTTTAAATAATGTTTTAGCATTTTTACTAGTTTAGTTAATTAATATTATATATATGTAAAAGCGGGTTGTTATTTTTTTAAAAATCAGCATATTTTTCTCAATTCTTTATTTTACTCTTTACAACTTGTTTTATTTCTATTATTGTAGTGAATTAACATACATAATTATAATATTTAAGCAATATTATTAAATTTCTAATGTAACAATGACACATCAATATTTATGCTAGTGTTAAGTGGACATCGACATAAATGAAAAGGAAGGAGAGAGGTGTCACATTTTCAAAAAATGGGGTGTTTATATAATTTATATAGTTTATATGGGTTGCTAATGTAATTTATTCAAAATTTTTTATCATTTTAAAATTTTATCAAGTGCCCAATAGGGTTATCAACTAATGTAAGTAATATATACAATTTCATATAACTTGAAGAATTGCCTTACTATTATATATTAACTACTATAACCAACTATCCTGGAAAGAAATTTAAAATTTTATTTTTTTTATATCACAACTTATACTTTATGCATAACTTGTTTTTTATATGAGAAAAGTAATATGTATATTAAAGTTAAAACTTGTAACAAATACTAATGAATCTTATTTATATAATGTCAAATAAAAATTTGGAAATGTAGCAAATTAAAATGATTAAAAACTTGTAAGGTATTTATGCATTTATTAGTTTATAAAAGTAACTATCACTTCTATGTAACTTAAAAGATCAAGCATATACCATCAAAGAACATATGTTATTGCATAAAACATCACCGAATAATCGTCATGAAATTGAATAATATGCTGTTATAGTTGACAAATTACAATAGATTAGGGTAAACTTCATACAATTGAAAGACTGGGGACATAAAAGAAGATAAAAAAGATAACCACGATGTAAAACTGCTTTAATTGACTTGGTAGTAGCTTAAGGCTTTCAAAATATGGTTTGACTTCTTTTTTTCTTTTAAATTATAGTATGAAAATAACACTGTTACTATGTGTATTTCATTTATTAATATAATTTAATAATTTTGTAGAGGATTGGTACCTTATCTATTTTAAAACTCCTGCCCCACACTATAGATGCCTTGACAATTCATTCAAATTGAATTCACTAATGGTTGCATTCCATGTTTTATACTAATAAAAGTTTGTCTATATTTTACTAAAATATATTCCAAAAAAAGTTCCACTCGAAATTCATTTATGTTATCAATACTTACATGTATCCCACCTACTTGAATAGAGTACAAGTGGATAACCATATATATAATAGGGTTACCCACTCTCTCTATGCTCATATGCAACAATTAAATTATCTTAATAATTTTTATGATGAGAACTATAAAAATGATCATCCACTTTTTATTATTTTTCTACTTGGATATTCACCTTTCAACTCTTTTTTCACCCAAGAGAGAAAAAAAAAAAAAAAAAACTCTTTGTTTAAGTTCTCTGCATTTTAAAACTGCTAGAATAAGCCATGCTATTAGGTCTATTGACTAGCTTTTTCACACTTTTTTAAAACTTTATTCTAATAAATTGTTTATTAAAAAAAGATATAGATGAAAAAAAAGTTGGTAATTCTCATAAAAAGATCAAATAGATCAAATATAAATAAAACATAAATATAAATCGGGTATATTTACATATATCATTCGATACAAATGCAGATATAGGTAAAAAACAAACCATTCATATAAAATATCGATCAAATATAATGTGCCAAGAGACGCTCATTAATCAAACAAACTTATATTAAAAATTCTAACGGAATCTTAAATAGATATATGGAATGAAAGATCTTTCTGGTTATTTTATGAGATGGGTAGTGGACTAGCATGGAAAATTTAAATTTGTGGATGTTTCTAATAGAAAAGTAGTATGGAAAAGTAATAAAAGGTAAATAACTGAAATTCAAATCAAAAGGTAAAGGATGACTCAAAAATATAAATACATATATAAAAAGAGGACTTTTTCTGTTTTTTTTATAATTTATCCATTTCTATACTCATTGTTTTACCGGATGGCATAGTATTAAATTCAATGTTCTATTGCGTATGATTAATAAACCCTTAATACCCATTAAAATAATTATTTTCTGTTTATTTTACCTAAGAATACCCACAGCAATTGGTTATTTGACCTATTATTTAGTCTTTTCTTATCGAGACATCCTTTTATATTGATATTTAATATTATACTATAATTGATGATATTATATTCTATAGATATCTTCACATATATTTTCTTCATTTTCCTCAGCTTGTCCTTAAGATACTACCACATTTAATAAATTACTAAGATTATAAAAAGAAGTGAAAAGACATTTTAAAATTTAAAAATAATTTCAACAATTGACTTGAAAATTGATGTTTTTTTTTTTTTTTTCCATGTGAATCTAAGGAAAATGAGAGAAGAAAATTTCCTAGTCTCCAGATACTCCTAAGGAGGTCTTTTGAACTCTTTAATTTTAGCTTTTATTTTTATATTTTGGAGCAATTGCATACTTACTCACTCATTAAATCATAGAAATGGATTCTATATTCAATTATTTTCCTTCAATTTTCATCAATTTATTTGCTTACAATAGTACAAATAAATAGTTAGATTAGTAGGGGGGGAAAAAAAGATAAGACGTCATAGTGATGCCACAAGGTACATTTGAAAATAAGAAAAAAGAAATATTCATAAAAATATAAGAAAAAGAAAATTAAGAGTTATCTAAATCCACAAATTACACCATGCAACCAAAGTCTAAATCATGCACCAAAAGGCTAGCTAGCCTAGTTGTTGTCAATTTCATCATAGGGGCCAAGGGGACAAGAAAGGCTAAGTTAATATGGTTACAAAATAGTGCTACTCCTAGCTAAATCACCATGGTCCCCGTCCGTGAACAATGTAAGATGGCCGGACGGACTAATGGAAAGTTATGGACCACCAGAACAAGCCCGATTTAATGATGGCCATATGCTACTTATTCTCCATCTTAATTATATTGTCTTTAGTTAAAGACTTTCATCCCATCTAATACGCGTTTGATGGCAACACGCAACACTAAAGAATCTCATCCTTGCACTCCCTAAAATCGTGTTTTGGATGTTGATATAAAGGCTGGACTTCGGGACAAAGATTTCATCTTTATTCCCGTATTAAGAACATATACCTTTGGAATTGGACCAAAGTTTGGATTTGCAATCCACCATGATAGATTTTTCTCACCCATTACAAGTATAATTTTTTCAGATAAATTACATCAGAAAGTATCAACATTTAAGGATAAGTTTAATATATCAATGTTTCGAGTGGTTAAAAAAAGAAATCAATATTTTATAAAGTATATCAAATGAGGTATCAACGTTTTGCAAAATTCATTTAAGATATTCACATTTTGATTAGTTTCCAATTATGTTTCCTTAATTTTAGTTAGCGGTCAATTATTAATACATTATCTGACTTATTTTGCAAAACATTCATACATATTTTTATCCACTTGCAATTTTGATATTTTAAATAAACTTATACATAAACATTGATTCTTTTTTTTAACCACTCATAATATTGATACCTTAAATGAACTTACCTCAAACATTAATAATTTACCAGTTTTACCATATGCTTAGTTTTCTTATTTTTGAAATCCTACATCCTTATATCTTTATAAAAGTTTTTTCTTAACCTCTTAATAACAATTTTACCATGGATAATAAACATGATATAAAAGTTGGGAGACGATTTCCCTTTTTTCTTGATTTTTAGATTTTGAATATTTTGTTATATTAGTTACTTAGAAAAAAGGATGTAATGGTCATATAAGGGTCTAAAAGAACATTTGTTTAAGACTTGGTAATGTAAACCCTCAAGTTCATGCATAGAGGGACCAATAAATGCATCTCGAGTGAATATAAGATGACATATTTTAAACTTACTCCTATATATATACACACTTTAGGGAAAGGAAGTGATGGTATTAGACATATAAATCATGTTTAAGTATATATACATAAATATATAAACGTATAGCTTATCCATGCCTTTTCCATTATATTATATGGTTATATCATTCATCTAATCTAAATGTTTTCTTCTTTTTTTTTTTTTTTGTGAAAAAAGAGACTTCATATTAGATATAAAAGGAGGAATTCATACATAGTTCATAGATTAGTGGCCATTTTAGGGCCCAAAACAGAAAACAAAACAATTACAAACTAGTGATAAAATGGCAATGGTGGCAATTGGTAAATATTTATATTATTAACACGGCATATATTCATATTATAGAATATATTCCCATTATAAAGAAAAAAAAAATACATGAATCAACACTCTTGAATTATAGAAAAACTTTTTCTCAAATAAGTGAATTAGAGTAATAAACATGTTGATTTAAGATGCAATACTGAATTCAACTTATTTTAAAAAAAGTATTTTTTTAATCTAATTATAATAATATTAATATTTAATTTCAATTCGAACTAACTTCCATTTATCAAATTAAATTGGATTAAACTCGCGAACCAATTAAATTAAATAATATGAAAGTTGAACTCAATCTGATTAATTACTTGAATAGATGGAACTTGATAAGATTATTTTGGAATTGAATTCTAATAAAAATCTAATCAAAGTTAAACTCCAGTAATTCTTTAACCCATTTAAACCTCTAAATTAAAACCTCCATCCAATATTTCTAATCGGAAATTTGTACACGACTATACATCTTTGTCATTGTGAAATGCTCAAGAAAGTTGTTGAAGATTTTTTATTCCCACTTTTTTTTCTCTTTTACCTTGATAATTAATTCGTACTATTTAGAAATGCACTTTAAGCTGTTTGGAAGTCGCCGTCAATCGTTATTGGCTTACCTCAGGCTGAAAAGAGACATAATTTAGAAGACAGCTTGGAACTCTTTAAACACTCGTGAACCCGACATATAGCTAGATTTAGTCAACTATATTGCCGTATGGTTGAGTGACATGTTGGTGGTGGTGGCCTCCGATTATCTCTTCCTTTCTCGACGGAAATGGTAGATGATCTGTTTTTAATTTGTAATTATATCGAAATAATATATATAAATATATTTAAGTTGTATTTATATTTAATTTTTTTTATAAGGATTATTAATTTTTTTATTTATAATTATTTTTTGATAAATAATTTATTTAAAAAATATTTATATTTTATATATTAAAAAAAACTAGCCAAATAGACCTGCTCCATCCAGAGCACAAGATTTAGGCTTTTTTGTAAAAGGGTTCGAAACCAGTGGTCAATTGATTTCACATGGGGTTGGAGAGTAAACTGACGACGCTATTACGGATTTCTAAATTATGGTAATTTACCCTCTTGAAAGACATTAATCAACATTCCAGAAGTTCTCCAAAAAAATATAGTATCAGTATCAAGGAAATTAGTAGTATCAATATATACTTAAAATTGCAGTTACAGTTATCAAAATCGCGAGTTAAATATATGATTCTATGAGTTTATAATTTTATATGTTTTTTTAATTAAAATAAATATAAAATTATTTAGATACAAGTTTTAGATAGAATTATGAATTTAAATATATAATTCTACAAGTTTGTGATTTTATCAATTTTATATGTTTTTATATGATTCTACTGATTTTATGCATTCTAGTTAATAGTAAAATTACTATTTTTATGATCATACTTATGGTTATTTTTAAGGTCATTTTATCACTTGATTTATGGTTACAAACCATTGAAAAAAGCTTCATTTTATCACTGTTATTTAACCATAATATATAATATAGACAAGTTTTTCCCCATACCATTTGTTTGTAGATAAGTGTGTAATGATTAATTCAGATGGAGTATTTTTATATTTCACATTTCATATACATATAAATATATGTGCAACATATAAGCCGACGAGGAGACACCTAGCCCTAGTCATTGGTTTTAGGTTGAACCGATCCTAAATCGAGTTGGACGCTAGGTTACGGTTCAGGCCATGATTGAATTAGAACCGACTCATGACCACGAAGGACTGAGCTGGTTCAAACCGGCGGTTCATGACCGATTCATGGCTCTTGACCCACGAATGATTTTTTGTAATTTTTCATAAAATTTTTTAATTAAATTGATTAAAAAAACACATAATTAAATCATCATATAATAGATATATGAAGAATTTTAAATTACAAACTTGTACAAAACAAGCAAAGTTTATTAAAGAAAGCATACTTGAATAGGAAAGTTATTTTAACGTGCACACACTTAGGCTAAAAAAACGTACATAAATAATTGAAGGGAAAAAAAAGATAATTTTGATAATAAATACTATCTATTCACATTGAATGAGTTTAAATATTTATTTCTTTTTTTCTTTTTTTTTTTATTTTTTTATGTATTTTTTAATTTTGACTCACCCTACTTACTGAATCGATTGCTGGAGGCCTTGAATTGGTCTTGACCCACTAGGCCGATAGGTTGGCTAACGAGTCATGACTCATACAGCCTAGTCAGGCTATGGGCCATGATCCTGTCAGTGATAGTTCGGACCGGTTCGACGGTTTGACTCGGCCCGTGCCTATGTCTACCCAGACCATAGGCCATGGGTTAGCTAGAAATTCATGCAAATAGTTTAATGATCATAATTAGATAGATTTGGTTATAAAAGGGCAAGCGTTTTACTTTCATGTAGCTTTATATACTCATATCATATGTACGAGTACAAGGATAGTCACAACTAGAAATAATAATAATAACAATATTGTTATTATTATTATTGTTATTATTATTATTATTATTATTATTATTATTTGATTGATCTTTTACACACCATATATCTATCATCATCATCATCATCATCATTATTATTATTATATACACCACATGATAGATATATGGTGTGTAAAAGATCCATCAAATTTTGAAACATATAATATAACAAGGAAAATAGTTTTTAAAATAATTATCATCCATGATTTAGTCTGTAATATATATATATATATATATATATATATACACACGCACTAAAATATTATTGATATACTTGCATCACATGTACATAATTAAAAAGATTCAATAGGTATTATAGGATGCGAACATAACACCCGATGTATGGTACCAATGAATTTTTTTCCCTTAATATCCATTTTGTTTGGATGGTCTATTTTCTATCTGTATCTATTTGTCATTTGTATATTATCTGTATCTGGTCTATTTGATCTTTTTATGAGTAAAATTATCTATTTATCATCTATTAATCATATATATCTAATTTATATCTTATATGTGTCTAGTCTATTTCTTGCCACACAGCTCCTAAATCTTTCCTCACCTATTGCATGGGTGCGACTTAATTGAGCCCCCTAGGCAGAAATTCATACAATATAAAGTTTAAACTCACTTGATTTTCATTGCTGTCATTAAAACATCTAATAAACCTATGGGTATCCTTCATCTTCTGGGAATAATTTTTTTTTTCCCTAATTCCAAACAACTGTTAGCGAAATCTATTTATGCATGCGGTATGCGCTACGATTGTAAGAAAAACTGATGTTTTAAAGGAAATAATTTTTCAAAATCGATTTAAAAAGAGCAAGACCAACAACCACTTGGTTCAGTGATTTTGCACCCGGCCCTAAAAATTATCCCAAGTCTGCCATGATAATCTGAGTCCATATAGACCATCTTGAAATTTTACTTGTTAACTCTCAAGCATAGTTTTATTAAATTTAATTAAAAATTAAGCGGGTGAAACAAACTAGCATAATTTGTTAGTATATTTAGATGGTCTATTTTTCTCTATATCTTATTTATATATAATCTGTAAAGTGTATTAACGAGTAAAAATTATTATTTTTCATCTATATCTGCTTTTTACAAACAGTCTGATTAAAATGAATATGAAACAAATAACAAATCGATGCCAAACCAACAAAGTAAAGACACCCATCGTCAAAATATGGATCATAAACTTTAGAAGGAGGAGAAATAAATTGAAAAATGTATAAGTCTCTCTTAACATGGTCCTTTTAACAACTGCATTAGGTTTATTATAAATGAAATCTTTCAAATGATTAATAACTGATGTTCGACATAAGTAACTTGGAATGTGGCCCAACTTCTTCCTACAATTCAAAAAGCACAAAGAAAAATGATATTCGAAAGCCAAAACTAAAAGGAAAAGAGAAAGATATCAGTAAGGTATATAAATTTCATACGTATACAACATTTGACCTTTGCTTTTTATTGTTATTTAAGTGTAACCCATATTTGAAGTCTAATTTGCTCCTGAATTGAGCAAGGCACCGACTTAGTACAAGAAGTCATAGCTTGTGTGAGGGCGAGTGGCGTCGGAGTGCGTGCAAGTTGGAAGTTATAAACGAGTGAAAAAAATTCAATGTGACTAGCTAGTTGATGGAAGCTTATGATGGGATTATTACTCTCCTTAAAACAAAAGACAAATACATATAGTAAAGGTCCAAATACACTAGAAATCAAAATAAAAAAAAGAGGTAGAACACACACAATGTACAATAATGACCTCCAAAGAAAATAAAACCAGCTAGAGAGAAACTAAGCTAGTGAGACATGATATAAAAGTGTCTTAGATCACACTTATCTTGACGTAAAATACTTTGAGGATCCTTGTTGTTGGGTTATAAATCCAACTTATATGGATCTATAACCAAAAAGAGCCTAAATATATGTAGGATATATATTAGAAGACATTGGAATCAAAGTAAAAATGGACCAGCATACTTTGAAAAAGGAGATCCTAAATATATGATTATATATATCTTTAGAGAACTTTGTATCATGGATATCCTAAGTGGATGAGATATACTTGGAAGAAGACTTGGATATAAGGGGATTTTTTGCAAAACGAAGGAAGAAATTATGTACATTGGCTGAAGAGGAGGAGTACTACGCCAGCATTGAAGTTGCAGATTTCTTATCGAGAGCTCCAAAAAGGCTACGCCAGCATGAACGCCGCCGACGTATGACAAGCACACTGCTAATGTTGAGCTGACATACACTGTCCAGAACAACATTGTTTTTCAATGCTGCAAGCTTTGAATTATGTAATGTCAATCTATGTGTGTGTGTTGATTTTCCCTTTTTGTTTGATATATATACTTCTTATTGTCCTAGGTTTTTGTGTCAATAAGTGGTGTGCCTCTTCTCAAACCTAAATAGAGAGATCTACAAAGAGAAAGAGAGAAAAGTGAGGGAAACATTAAAGTGAGAAACTCTAGATGAAGGAAATCTTGTTCCTATTGTAATCTACCAATCCATGGTGGTCCGAGAGATCCACAAGCGAAATCTAGTGAGAAAAACTCATTGTAATCCCATTCTTGTTTATAGTAGAAGATTTGAGCACTGCTAGTTCCATCGTTTTTCCCCAATTTTGAGTTTTCTACGTAAATCCTGGTGTTGAGTTGTTTTCTATTTATTGTTATCTGTTTGTTATCGCTTTAGCAAGGGAAAAAGGTATGATCTTTTCTTAACACTTGTCTAGTTATGATTTTAGTGTAACGAAGATGTTTTGTTTTCATGCCATGTGCTTTCTTAGTAAGATAGTCAATACGTGCATTTCTTTCTCTTCATACATGATTAAGCTTGCACCCAATATCATTTGATAACTTATGTGTCCAACAAAAATGTCATATCACTTGTTCCATTGTATGCAGTTAACATAAGGCTATACAGATATTACCTTACCATAGAGTTTGTTTTAACAAGATGCTGTGAAAATTTGTATAAATTCGCAATGGTTTATACCTTTGATAAGGGTAATTAAATCAATACATTGAAGAGACCTATGGTTGGAGAGGAAACTAGAAGACCATGTCATGTTTCCTTTGCAATCTTGAAGGATTCCTCCCTCTCCCACTCTCACTCAAGTTGCCATCCACATTTAAATTTACACAACCTTCATCAAAACTTGGATTTTCTTCTTTTCTAGGAGTTAAGTGAAATTCTTGAATAAGTCCTCATCATTTAACTTTCTTGATAGTGGATTGGCTCCTCTAAGATTTTTAAGATCCTCAATAATTTGCAACACTAGAATCTTTGGCGAATGAGATGCCACACTGTTGAAGTAGACACAAATACATAAATATGATATTTATTTTTTCCAAAATTTCTTTATAGAACTTTTAACATAACATTATTGGATACAATACTTGAAAAATTTTAAATACCAAAATTTGATGTAATCAAAGTCTAAACATGGTTAACATTTTCAAAATAGCACTTAGAAAAAAGGTCATAATAGCACCGAGAAAGAAGGGTAATTAAAGTCTAAACATAAACGTCTTTTTCTAATTGCTTGTATTTAACAACTTATCTATTGAAAAACTTCTCCATATAGTTGTACTAGGATTATAATCTATATTTCACAACTTGCTCCTCATCAACAAATATCGGCCGGATAGAGACATTAAAAAATTCAGGTATCTATTTGGAGCCTTTTGGCAATAGAACGTAATTGAAATAATGAAGATATTGTTGACTTTTTAGAGCATCTGACAAAGTTTCGATATTAAATTGGATACGGTGGGTCTGGCCAAAAGGAAAAAATAATAATTGGACACCGTGGGGAGAATAATCTATCAAGGAAGAAAATATTTTTGAGCTTGATAGGCCTTGACCACATACAATCAAAGAAGGCACATGTGCATGTGAACGCAATCTACGAAAGCTTCAGTTTCCAAGGAAACGCCAATGTAACACCAACGTTATTGGGGAATCTCAGATCCCTAGAGGATGTATGCATGTTATTGTCGCTGAAGAATCTGGACACAGATAGAGACATTGGTCACTGTTGCAGCGCGCCCAATAAACTTTTCATGGCCTATTTATTATACACAGCTCTTCACGTGAAAGTATTTGTTCACTTCTCAAGAGCCTAATAATAATAATAATAATAAAACAAAAAAACTTGATACACTTTTTTTTATGGCATGTTGACTTGAGATGAATGAATATTTCATTTTTCTTCTTATTCGATGGGAAGCTACTATTATGATATTTAGTTATATTTTAAACATTAAATATCAATTAAGAATGAATTGATATTACACAAATAGTGAATATTATTTCATATTTCGATCTTGTGAATCATTATAATAGGGATATAATAAATATATTACTCTTATACTATTATATTTATTTAGGTCAACTAAACATTATAATATTCAGGTAATTGCTATTGTATCTTATTGCATTCTCATCGGATTTATCCAATTCCTTTCTTATTCCATATTGTGAAGTAAAGAAGCCATTAATATTGTTTGTGTATGTTATAAAATTATAAGTACATTTTTTTATTTAAAATAATTTTAGGTGATCATAGACATGCATTAACATTTTATTAATAGATAAGAGGTAAAAAACCCTCACTTTTTTAAGTTCCATTATATATTCCTATATATATATGTAAATTTTTTATAGCCTTAAATAATTGCACTGAGGCACTCATTCATAACTTCATTATATACAGTTTTGCTAACTTGTACACTGTTCACTTATATTAATGGAAAAAAAATAAAGAAAAAGTATAAATTAAACATTTTTAAGATTAATTATACTTCTTATGGAAAAAAAAAAGAAATATATAAAAATCTAAAATGTTTCTTTTCTTCTTACATGATTCCTGTTACGGGCGTTTCCTATACTCGTTACCATTTTTTATGCAGATAAAGAATGCCTTGGTGCACTGACTAAGAGATCAAAACCAAAGTCTTTATACTATCTCAAACTTAATTATATATTTTATGAAGAAAATGAGTATACAAAAGAAATTTTTCCTTTCGATGTTTTAACAAAATGTGCAAGATCCATGATTTTGTTGTGTCATAGAGTTAATTAATATCAGTTATCATTTTTACATTTATAAACTGAAACACTATTGGGAAACAGAACAAGGTGGAAGCAAACTATGGTAATTTGGTATATGTACTTTCGAAGACAGCAAATACAAAATCAAAACCAAATCTTTTGGCAATATATTATTGGACTAATTCATGGTTCAATTGGCAGCAGCACACCACATCACTTATTTTTACCGTCATCCACTCGGAATCTCTCACATTTAATGAATAAAATGACAATCCTCGATCCTCAATCGTTTTGCTGTTCAAGAATATGTGTTTGTATTTTTAATTTTTAGTAATTTAAAATTTTATTTTTAAATATTGGTAAGTTAGTGGCTACGCTTTGAAAATGTGTACTTTAGTATTTTTATTAAATAATTATTTTAATGATAGGATCATGACATAAAAATACGTGTATTTTTTTTTTTCAATTTTTAACATTAATGAAGCGTTTCATATCTTAAAATTTTTTTGTTAGATATCTACCATCATTTGGTCATTAAAATTAATTTTTATCAGATATTATTTAATAAAGATATTGAATTACACATAATCCCTAATTTGCTAAAATTTAAAGATAAAATACTCAATTATTAAAAATTAAATGCATATAGACACTGGTGTATACCATAGTTCCCATATTTTGCAATTGAAGAGAAAACAAAAGAATCCATATCTTGTTTTTCTCTAATGACTAATGTGTCTATTCTATCTTGTGCCCAAATATGCTCCATGCCAACATTTACAATTTACATGCTAATTTAACTTGCGAGGATCTTTTGCTTTCAGGAATGAAAGATAAAAGAGTGTTAATCTTGTTCTTTAATAACGTCTATACTAATAAAAGTTTTTTAAGTAACTTATGTTTTATTGTTTACTTTCTACAAAGCTCCATTGTTGACATCATATTGTCAAATTTCACTATTAAATAAAAAACAAAATAAATGTACCAATAAATAATTATTTAGCGAAAATTAGCATCATGGCAATCATCACCTCTTCTTATCATTGAGGCATCACCTTCCCATCTTACCACCATTAGTAACATGCCATCACCACAACTAGAAACATTAGTACTACTACCATCCTCACTATATTAAAACTAAAACCGCCATCGTCATAATTCTATCACCATTACATCACTATTGCAACCTTTGCCACTATCATTGCCACAAAATCACTACCAATACTACTATCATTATAGTAGGGATGGTTATGTACGTGGTGGTGATAATTGCGCAATGAGATTGATGTTGGCTGTAGCATATGGTGATGGTATTGTTGGAGCAAGGTAGGAGTGGTAATGCTAGATAGCAGTATTGACCATGGTACTAGTGGCAATATTATAGTGTTAGTGGTTATGGTTGCAATTGTAATAATGGAGATGGTAGTGGTAGGGAAATGGTGGTGACAATAATGGTTAGGGATACAACGAGTGGTGGCTAGTAAAGGTGGCAATAAACGATGTCAGTGGTGTAATAACATCATCATGCATAGCAATGAAAGGGTAGTAGCAATAGAAATCACATTGACAATGGTCATTGTAGGTATCTTATGTGTTATGATAAGTTAGTAAGAATTGGTGGTGATGCTAGTTGGGCTACGGAGGCAAATGATAGCAATAGTTATAATAGTACTAGTAGTGAAGTGGTTGAGGTAGTACTATTGATGGTATGTTAACAGTGGTAGCAAGTATTAGTAGCTAGGGGTGCAAGCAAGCGGAGCCAAGCTAGGCTTTGGTAACCTAGGTCCCACTTGTTTAGAAAAATAAAGTGCTCGAGTTAAGCCAAGCTTTTAGCGATCTTGAAACGTACAAGCTTGAGCTTGAACCCATAAGGATTCATGAGATCAAGCTCGGCTCATTAGGTCATTTAGCAAAATGAGATCGAACTCGACTCGTTATGTAATAATTATATATTATATTAAAATAATAAATTAGTCCTTAACAAGCATGTCCGCAAGTAAGCTCACAACCCTAAAGGAAAGCTCAGGCTTAGCTTTAACTAAATGGGCCTAAGTTCAAAGCTTGAGCTTGGCTAGTTTAGCTACACAAGCTAAGTTAAGCCGGATAGTAAAAAAGCTTAGGGTTGGCTCGCTTAGCTAAATGAATCTAAGTTTGAGCTTGACCTTAGCTCATTTAGCTACATGAGCTAAACTGAGCCGAACAGTAGCTCAACTCGTTTGCAATTCTATGGGTAGTATCAATGATGGGTTTATGAAGATGATGGTAATAGCTATAGCAAAAATAGTCATATTGATGATGAAGTATTGGTAATTGCGTAGTTGTGATGGATAGTAATAGGTTTATGGTGGTAGCTATACTAATGGTGGTAGGTTTTATTATGATGATTAAGGTCTAATGGTTAAGATAAGTGGTGGTGACTAGAGTGGTGTTGAAGGTTAGAGGTATTACAGTAGCATAATTTTATTGAAGGTAAATATATCATTGTGGTGTAAGATCTATTCTTTATTTAGAATGAATAACGAATTCCATATGACAGAACCTAATAACAATTCCATTATAAGCATAGAAAAGTCTCATAGAATAGTCAATCCATTAAAATCATGTTTTTCCTTCGCCACATGTGGAAAGATAAGCCCAATACCTAAGTTGAAACTAACTTTGTAGGATAGTTTATTACCTCGACCTATAAATTAAAGAATGAGCCAACAAGTCTAATTGGGTCTATGGCCAAAAAAAAAGAAAGAAAAAGAAAAGAGACATATAGCAAAGGAAAAAAGTATAAAAATATGTATAATTTGTTAATAGATTATCTTCGACATGGGCACTTTATGCTCAAATCAATTTATTTAGGTCATGGGCTAAATTGTTTGCGTCTGATCCCCCCTTTAATGGGCCTTGGATAAGTCATACAAAGTTAGACCAGGTTACCCATATTAGCAATAGCTTGGTCCCTTGCCTTATTTTAGAGCAAATATCTTAAGATAATCCCCTCAAAGCTCTCACTTATCCAGTTAGCCTCATACCAGATAAGCAATCGATCACAAACTCCTCTCACCTAATTTGGCTCTTAAAGTCTATGGTAAATCATCTACACATATACTCTTGTGTTACTTTTCTAAACTCGTTGAAGTAACTTTTCTGGAAAACAACTCAGCCTTTCAACTCATGATTTGTTACAAGCCTAACACATATGTTTAAGGTTCTTCAATTCCAATGCTCTACCAATAGAATTCTAAGGCAAACATAACGATACTGGGAACATAAACTATCTCACTACAAGATCATGATTCCTCTCCCATCTTATCCCATGTGCCCATATCCCCAAACAACAACTTAAGTCACAATCTCCCTCTCCTCAATCAATCATATCATTGACTATAAATAGTGATGTGACTAAGACCATACTGAAGTATGACATGATATCAAACTCCCTTTACCTCTATACAAAGCCTTATAAATTCATTTTCGTCTTTGCCTCCTCCTTATTTGCTTCCTCCACAACAAAGACTCTTCGAAACCTCTCAAGCTTAAAGCTGTTGCCAGAACCAAACACAAAAATAAAACAAAAAAACTATCCTAATTTTTGGAATCCAGTTTCTTCCTCCGACCTCATACATTCCTTTGATACATCAAAGGTTTTATTCATAATGGAAAAATTTTTTACCAAATATCAAGTTGTGGTTACTCTAGACAAAATCAAAATGCTAGAGGATAATCTAATGATGACAAATCAACTCCCTTGGATCCATGTAGCCATTGCAGAAATGGAAGGCTCAACTTATCTAACGAGAACAAGACTAAAAGTTAGATCAATTAAAGACTTCATAGTCTTAATCCCCACACCTCTCCAATACGTAGGAACGAATCATATCCACCTAATGCTAAAATGGGATAAAACCCTCCCCTTGGTAGCCCATTAGATCATAAGGACGAAGCACTCAACCTACCACCTTACCTAACACCAATCGTTCAACAAATAAGTAAAGGATAGACTTAATCCATCTTATTTCAGAACAAGGAGGAATACCTTCTCCTCGAAAGTTTAGATCACCAGTAAACTTCTCTTTTGAAATCAAAGCAATCTCCTTACTTAGAGTAGAAGTAAACTATTATCGATTGATTTTCCAACAAAATAAAGATACCATGATTTCAAACTCCAATAGACCTATGAAAGTCCTTGCTTGGAACACAAGGAGCCTGAACTCAAAGAGGAAAAGAGATAATGCACTAGAAGCCTTGACTGAATGCATGCCCGATTTGGTGATTGTCATGGAATCTAGACTACACCAATTGGCTGCTGAAGTCTTTTAAAGACACTCCTAACTTCATGGTTACTTTTTTATGGAATCTAATGGCTAAAGTAGAGGAACAATGATCCTTTGGAACAAAGATGTGGTTGCTATCAATATGATCAAACAAACCAACAAAGAGATGCATGCTTCAATCTATTTACCAAATTCTTACCCTAACATTTCTTAGTTTCTTTCAGGTATATATGGCCCTCTTATCCCCAATAACAAATCTACCTTTTAGGAGAACCTTTGTAACTTTTCAAACTTTATAGGTAACAGATCCTGGCCAGTTAGAGAGGATTTTAATGATGTTACCCAAGAATCAAGGGGGAGGGGAGCTTTAAAAGAAATAGTAATGCTCTTTATATAAACTGCATGGACAAATACAAGCTTAAGGATCTAAGTTTTATTAGACCTAATTACACTTGGTCTAATAGGTAAAAACGTTCACGTCTTATCCAACTTAGGATTGACTATGCTTGGGCAAATTATAAATGGCTATCTCTTTATCCAAAAGCAAAAGTTTATCACTAACAATCCTAGATTTCATATCATCTTCCCATTCTCCCTAAAATAATGCTCTACCTTCATCTCGACCTCAATAATAGAAGCTTCATATTTCAGCCTATGTAGTTAGATCACCCCACTTTCTCTTGAAAATTCAATCTATAGAGGAAAACAATTATGATTGCTTAAGAGCTATCCAGGACATTCCTAGGAAATGAAAATTTTGGAATACAAAAAATTTTTGGAATTCTTAAAGTTAAGAAAAAGAAGATTATAGAGAAATTAAATGTTGCTCAAAGCCAAATTAAAATCATTCCTATTGAGGACCTTATCAATGAAGACAAATTTCTTAGAGAAAAGCTCTCAAACCTTCTAATTAGGGAAGAAGCCTTGTGGAAAATGAAATCTAGGACAAAATGGATACAAAAAGGGGAAAGGAACATGAAATACAACCCCTCATTAACTACCTCTCACAGAGCAAAAATCATATACTCTTGCCCTTAAAGAATGATGCGGGAGGATGGAAATTTCTTCAAAAAGAAATAAAGCAATGATTTTTGCAATATTTCTCTAAACTATATTGCACCTCCAAGATCATAGGGACGATTCAGAATCCATTCCCTAAATCTTGGAGATTTGGCCTCTTTGCTAAAGAAAATTCTTCCCTTGCTAGCTTTATATCTGATGAAGAAATTTTGCATGCTCTTACATCTCTTAGAGCATGGAAAACCCCTAGTAAGGATGGCTTTCATGATGCCTTTTTTCTCAAATGCTGAAGATACATTGGGCCATTGATTTTAAACACCATTAGCTCCATTTTCAGCTCTAACAACATCTTTCCCTTGCTCAATCAAACTCAAATTACCCCCACCCCTAAAGCCTAAATAGCTTGCACCATAAGTCACTTTCGACCTATCAACCTTTGTAACATTCTCTATAAGGTTGTGGTAAAAAAACTTAACAACAGACTAATCCCACTTTATATTCCTTAATCCATCCTTCCCAATCTAGCTTTGTACTTGGTGTCGAGCCTGGTTTTTTCAATTTCCTATTTGATTTCTTTCAGTCTGTATCATACCCTAACTCATTTTATACAAACCCTTGACTAGGAACAAAACCAAATTTGCTTTTTTATAAAAATTTTAAGAGTAGCCACCCGATCAAAATAAAAAAAAATTATATGTTAAGATCAATGGGTCAATTGATCCTAACTTAGCCACTATTCTGAAAAAAAAAATCATTTAAAAGCTAACTTTGTTAAACTCGAGATTTTTTTATTCAGGGGCTACCCTATTAAAACCATATGGTTACACATTAAATTTTTAATTTGAATTTTATCCTTTTAATGCTCTAAAATTTGCTAATACTAGAAATATTTACAAATTATTATATCTACAAGTTGTTATTACAATTTACAAAGTGATTAGCTATTATTTATATTAATATTTACAAATAAATACAAATCATATTGATATTTACGATACAAGAAAAAGAATTTTTTTTTTCATTTTTTATGTAGCCCCAGAGGTTCTCATGTACCCACTAATCAAGATCAAATAATACATAATTCTTTTATAAAAACATTAGAGGGTTGGTTTATTTTAAAATTGTGCATTCTTTCATTTTAAGTCCTTTTAACTCTTACAATTGTGAAAGCATAGTTTGCAGTGATCCCTAGATACTAACGCTTATTTTAATTCAAGGAAAAATAGTAAAATTTTTTTTGTAAGTGACAAAAACTTTTTATTCTGACATTCCCTGTTATTTTTTATTTTATTTATATACATATTTAAAAAGAAGTTAAGCATGCATTTATATTTATTTATTTATTCATTACTTATTTTTTGTCATTATTTTTTATTACTTTAACATGCATATATTCTAAGACCTATAGATTTTGTTTATGTGTATATTTAGTATTTTTTTTTTTACCTTTCTTACTTAATTCGGTTTTTAAAAAATTTACAAACTTACCTGGATTTAGATCAGGCTCACACAGATCACATCAGGACTCGGGCACAAGTCAAATTTCATGGGCCGGATCCGGTTTCAGGTCAAAACTTGGGAAATGGAGCACGCGGCTGGCGGAGCTCACAAAGGCAATTTTGGTGGTGCTCAAAGCAATGGGATGTGTCAATCAGAAGCTTCAGGAATCACCAAGCAATCCAGTGGTGGCTAACTGCTTCAGAAGTACCTATGTTTAGTGGTTAAAGCTCTTTAGATGGTGGTCAGTGGTGGTTGTTTGTTGACAGTAGTGGGGGACTCCTCGGATCCAATTGAAGCTGCTAATCAAAAGCATTACTTAACTTGAATCTTCCAAGCATACCCAATCAGATCGAAATTGCCCATAGACTCTCAAAATCAAAACTTTAACTTCAAAACCCTAGTTTCCATACACTTCAAATTTGAACTTTTTAAGGGTGATTTGTTGTGTGATTGTTGATGGGGAATATTACGTTTGAATCAACTTGGAAAGGAATCCATTGTCTTTAATTCGGATTAGTAAGAAAATAAGGTTCTTGATGCAATTAATCTTGAATTCGTGATTTTTGGAAACAAAGAAAGAATCTTGCAAGTATATTCCTTGATATGAAACATCCTGGAAGCATTATTACGCTCTAAACAGGTCAAATCCTCCATTAATGGTGATGGAGTTAAGTTTGCATTTGCAACTTTTCCCAAACTTTGTGGCCAATTTTGACTATTAAAACTATGCATCAAGACCACTTTTTGGTCTTGATTCATAATGTTCCATGAGTACTTCACAATTGCATCATTAATTTGGTGAAATCATGAAATAAAGAGGATTGAAAATGGTTGCAAAAGTGACATCATGAGCTGTTCTTGCACATGAATAAAGGAGAGGAAGGAGGTAGGAGATGATCGCTAACATCAGCATGACATCAGCTAGGCCAATGAGCGCATGCCATGTGGCACACGAAGAAGAAAAAAAATGAGGCAATTTGCTTATTTATCATATGTATAATTATCACCAACAACTATACATACAAATTCTTATAATTAAATTAATTTAAGCACATAGCAATAAAAAAGTAAGCAAACCATTTGTTGGGAATTGATCCCTGACATGTGCCCAGGCCGACTAACCAGTGAATCGCGACTCTTTTCTTTTCTACTTTTCCCCTTTTTTTGTTATTATAATATATATGTATATTTTATTTTGTTTCAGTCTCTAGTGTATAGAAACTTTCCTAAGGGCGCGTTTTCTTGGAACGACTCGTATAAGTCATCTTCAACGTTCAGCCAAGTTGCTTATGACCTAATTTCGACTCAAGGATTTGAATGGAAAACCAATGGTTTCCTGACCAATTTTGACACTAAATTCGACGTTTGAAAGTCTAGAAAGCATAGAAATCCAAATTTCTTAAAAACCATGTGATACCAAATGTAAATCAAAACTATAGATGAATGAGGTAATCTAAAACAAAGATGCAAGATAGAGGCAATCCTTATGGCTCTGATACCAAATGTAAATTTTGCATCGATCTAAATATGTTTCCAAAACTAAATAAACATATTCAAATCAAATGGCAGAAGCGAAATGAATCGAGAAAGCATACCGCTAGCCACTGCAATCAAAGTCCAACTTCCGAGTTATAGTGCTTAGTTTTCTGTTTTGGTTTTTCAAACCTTCACTCACTTATAATTTTATTGTGTAATTTTTTTCTAAAGGAGGGCGAAGCTTAGTAGCCCAAATTAGAGGGTATCACATCCCATTTATAGTGCTCTTTCCATCACAGAGGATAAAGATGTGTCCAAAAAGCATCAACGAGATTTTCTTATGTTTTAAATATTTAGTAAATGGTGACATAAATATGGGTTGACCTCACTAAAACCTCATTAAAAATGGACTAGTTTCGAAAATATATTTCCCAAAAATCAACAAAGGATTTCAATCGAAATCCTTTTCAAAATAGTCCAATCTCCTCAAATATTTTACTTGATTTATTTATTCCTTTTCTACATCCAGAAGACGAAAACTTCCATCTTGAATACAATCAACACAAGTGTACTTTAACCTTCTTTACTTTTCATCATAGATTGGCTAAACTAGGGAAAACGAAAATAGAAATCACATTGACATCTACTTTTCTTGACCACTCGGAATTGAAATCTATTTTTATTGACTGATTCAAATTGCCTCCCAGGATCTATAATTGCCTCAAAAGGTCCAATATACACACATTATTGGAACTTTTGAATAAGATGGGAAATTTCCTACATTCTCCCACTTCGTCCATTTAACCTAAACATGAAACATAACAAGAAACTAATATATGAATCATGGCAATAGGTCCTCTTATAGTGAGTATTATCTTCCATATATTACAATATGTTAAGTTTCTCAATACTAGCCCTTTAAGCTTAATGAATAAACTATATGTTTATACTAGGTCCCAACTAAATGATATTTCTCAAAACAAACAAATAAATATGTGCACAAAACCATATGAGAAAGCATCAAACTGAATAAGAGTTCCATTAAAACAATAAATGTACGTACAATGAAATCACATCATGGAACCAGGTCCTATTTGCACCACATGATCCTCAAAATTCTTTGGTAGCATGCCTTTAGTTAAAGAATTAGCAATAATCAACTCAATGCTAACGTATTCAATGACCACTTTCTTTTCCTTAAGACATTCTCTGATAGGTAA
This sequence comes from Combretum micranthum, assembly GCA_024138025.1. NCBI lineage: Eukaryota > Viridiplantae > Streptophyta > Magnoliopsida > Myrtales > Combretaceae > Combretum > Combretum micranthum. The sequence continues at coordinate 250,335 of JAMXBD010000801.1, read as the reverse complement.
ATATTTGATCTCGATGTGCTCACTTCAACTCCCATTCTTGTTGTTCTTAGTCATAAATACTTCAGTTGAGTTGTCACAATATATCCTCAATTGCTAGAAATAGAATCCACAACTTTAAGCATAGAAATGAAACTCTTCAACGATATACCATGCGATGTGGCTTCAAAACAAGAAACGAACTTGGCCTCCATAGTGGAAGTAGCAGTCAAGGTCTACTTTGCACTTCTCCAAGATACAGCTCCACCAGCTAGCATGAAAATATTACCAGATGTTAGTTTCCGTGAATCAATGTAGCCAACTTAGTCTAAATCGAAGTAGCCAATCACCTCCAAATCATCATTTCGTCTATACATGAGCTTGTAGTCTTTTGTCCCCTAAAGATATCTCATAGCTTTCTTTGCAGCTTTCCAGTGGTCAATACCTGGGTTTCACTGATATCTACCTAGCATTCTAATAGCATATGTGATATCAGGTATGGTGCATACCTAAGCATACATAAGGCTTCCAACTGCTAAAGTATATGGAATGTTTTTCATTTGCTCCCATTTAAAATCATTTTTTGGGCACTGACTCAAATCGAATCTGCCACCTTTCACAATGGGTGCTACACTTGGTGAACAATACTTTATCCATAAAGGCTATAGGCCAGTGCCTCAATTTGGGTTGCATACAAATAAGTTTAAGACTTAATACTTTGGCCCAATTAAATAGACTAGCCCGTTATAGACCATTTAAACGGGTATAAGACTTCTTTATAATTAAAATTAATATTATACTAAGCTTATATTACTTTATTTAACATTATGAGCTTATTTATTATTTTTTCTATTGTTTGTATATTTTTATTAATTTTACTTATCATAATAATTATTATTTTATATTTTTATTGCAACTTGTGGACTTAGTATAATATTAAATTTTACTATAAACTAAATCCTTAAGTGGGAAAAAATAGAGTGTTTACCTGGGAGGAAAGCTGCTGATAATATATTTCTTGTGAATGAGATCCTAAACAATTTCAAGAAAAGAGCAAACCAAAAGTAAATACTAAATGATAAAGATTGGCTTGGAGAAAGCTTTTGATAAGATTGAATGGCACTTTCTAAATTAGGGATTAAAATCCATGAACTTCCATGAATGGTGGATCCATCTCATTACAAGTTGTTTGAAAACCACCACCACTGAAACAATCATCAATGGGCAACCACCTGATAGATTCACCCTAGTAAGGGATCAAAGAAAGGAGACCCACTTTCTTCCTACCTTTTCATCATTGGTCCCAAATTCTTAACCATAATTATCCAACAAGAAGTTTAAGATAAGAATATCATCCCTTTTAGAATCACAGGTAGTAACTTTAAACTCTCACATATCCCTTTTGCAGATGATATATTCCTCCTAGCTAAAGCTAATCAACAAAATGCTAATACCACTTGGAGAGTCTTAGAAAACTTTAAAAAAATTTCAAGGCTTGTTGTAAACCAACATAAATCTACCATCATGTTCTCTTCAAAAACCACTAATCATGACAGAGAACATATAAGGTTCAAGGAAGTAAAAAGTGACTCAATAAAGAAGAAAGAAAGTTTCAAAAGTTGGGCAAAGGAAGCAAAAAAAGAGCTTTTAACAATTAAAGAAGCTAAAAAGAGAAAAATCAAAGAAAGAAAACTTTCCCAGTAATAAGAAGAAGAGAGAAGGAAGAGAATGGAGGAGGAAAGAAAACAGAGAGAAGGGGATCTCTAACAAAGACAAGCTACATAAATGAAAAGCTATATGCAAAACATTAGGTAAGTTTCATTCACGGTAATTGATATTTTTGTTTGTAATAGAAGTATACATAAAAAAAAAAAATCTATAACACAAAAAACTTGAACTTTTAAAAAGTTTCACCTAGAATACCTATAGACGGAATTTGTCTATTTTTCCGTTAAAATGCTAACAAGATAAGCAGACCCGAATAAAAAATTATTTTCTCTATCCTAGTTAGCAAAGTAAGTTTCACTCATAGTAACTAAACTTTCTAGTTTGTAACAATTTAGTATCTAAAAAAAATTATGCCATGATGGTACATAAACTTTTTACAACTTTCACCTATAATATCGTTGGCTGCAATCTAGCCATTTCTCAACTGATTTGTTGACGTGAAACTGAAAGTTGATTAAAAAAAAATACCTCTCTATCCTAGTTGGCATATTCTCTCTCTCTCTCTCCCTATGCTACTTCGTCTTCTTCTTCATATCCAAAAACAGAAACCTTATGATCTTATAGACCATTAAAAAATTATTCTTTTACTCCCCCCATCCCTCTTTCTCTCTCCTCCTGACCTGCTTCTCCTCCTCTTCTTCCTTATTCTTCTCTTATTATTTTTTTCTTTTAGTTTTTAAATTGCAATTATTAGATAACATTACTATAGACATGACAGATGTAGAGAAGAATGATTATCTTTATGTCTTACAATTATAACAACAACTTGAAGAAGAAGCATACAAAGAAGAGGAATTCCGTAAAATGGAAAAGGAAAAAAGAAAGAAGGAGGCTAGTACTTCAAGGAAAGCCCCAAAAAGAAGGGCCAGGGGAAGCAATAATAAGACTATACCAATTGGTGGTATACACATAGGTGAAAAAAGAGAAAATTCAGCCCCTAGAATTCAGAAGAGAAATAGAGGTGCAGAGCACCTAAGGGTAGCAGGAGAAAAAAAGGGAGTAAGAGTCAAAGATATTGGCTTGGACATGAGCATTAGAGCTCCTAGCTCCCTTCACTTAAATTTTGTATTCTTTTTTATAGTATGCATTCTTTAATATTTTTTAAAATTCTTGATATTCTTTATCTAAGTTCAAAAGTAGATTCTCTATACTTAGTGATATTGTTCAATTCTTTATGCGTTATTTTTTATAGTTAGTTTTATTCTTCTGATTCTTTATTATTTAAATTCTTTGATTCTTTCTATGAAATAATCAAAATTCTTGGTGGCAAAATAATATTGACTCAATATAGGGTCCTTTTCAGTAAGTTCAATTCGATTGTAATATATTTTAGATTGCGATTCAAGCAAATAACTTAGGAAATTTTTTCATAGTCTCAACTGCAGCTCTGATCGAGCCTATGGTTACTACTAATGTGTGGGTTATTTGCTTTAGTCTTAAACAACTTTAATCAAGAAAGCAACTAAAACTGCGATCTCAAACATGTTCTTAACCTACGTTTCTAAATAGAGAAGTTCTCTAAACTTCTGATCCCCAAACCTTGCTTTGCACGTTAACTTTAAGATATGCCCCTATCTGATTTTTCATATTTTTAAACATTAAGGATAGTGATCAATTTAAGTGTGGAGGAAAGGACAAAGGAAGAAATTAAGCAAAATTAAGGGTTAAGACTACTAGTAATAATTTGTTAAAATAGAGTAACTGCACATCATTGATCCATTTTACTTTACAATTATAGGAAAATAATGAAATGGTAAAATTTAACCAAATTTTTTCAAAATTTTAAGATGAAATCATCAAATAATTCAATTGAACTTATTTTAAACAACATCATTTTGCTTATGAGTTCACTTTATCTTGTAAAAACCACTTTATGATATCCATGTTAAGTAGTTTTACTTGTTATTTAACTGGAAATTTAGACTTGGAATTAGCTTAAGGTCCCGAACTACTCAATTAATGATTTAAAAGCTTGAATGATCTGTATGCTTTCCAATAGTCATTTTGAGAGCTTTATAGCCTTTAATGAATGTTCAGATGATACTTTTAACCTGATGAATTAAGAATTAAAATTTAAATGACCATGTGCTTAGGATTGATATGGATAGGGATTGCCCCTCAGAAGAGCTAATCTTAAACCTTCTATCAATTTAAAATAAGCCATAAAAAAAAAGAAACAAAAAGATAGGAGGAAAAATCCTTCTAGAGGAAAAGGAAAGAAGAAGGCAAAACCTTCCCCTCTATAGCTTTTAAGTATATAAATAATGAATGAAAATTAGATGAAAGCACAGATAAGGAAAATGATTCAAGGGATGTATAAGCCCATAGATTTTTCGATACTCTTAGAAAATAATCTAGAAGCTAATACCAAAACCAAAACCCTAAAATCGATTCAAGTTAAAATCAAACTCTGGAAACCATAAACGAGATCAAATACAGAATTTCCTAACCTAGAGGAAAAGAGTACCTTTGAAAACAAAATGAAAATCTAATAATTGTTTGATTCGGAAACCCTATGCTAAACAATTCGTTTATCAGATCTCTAACACGTAAATCAAAGCAGTATAACCAAATAATAGTTGGTAAAAATATATATATTATAATAATTTTCTTTAATATAGTATTAATCTATCAAGTCAAACTTTCACTCGTTAAGCCAACCGTTTCCATACTGGGTTGTTGGCATGTAAATCAAGATAATCTCACCATATAACAATTAATGATAAAATCATAAAACCTAGATCCTTCAGTAGCTTTATAAATGGATCTTAAGTTTTGGAATTAAAGCTAAGACCAAAAGTCAAATCAAGTCAATCTTTAACCTTAAAAGTCCTAGACTTGATTAGACAATTTCAAGAATCCTAAAATATTAAATAAATTATAAAAATAAGATAAACTCAAATTATGGGACAAATACATAGTATAAATGTAAACCCTAGCTTATGTAATCTTACGAGTAAATTTTAAAACCGAAATTCAAATCAGAACCCTAAAAGTCAATGTAAGTCTACATTGAGTTCTAATAGATCTAGATCCTGCAAAACCGTGCTAGAAACCTTAAAGAAATAAAAAATGAGTTAACCCCAGATTGTGACTTGGAAAAATATCATATAACCTAAAAAGATTGGATTCGCCAAAAATTCGTTCATTTCGAACCCGAATGGGATGAGTATCTAAAATCAGGGTCCTGACATGCAAGATGATCAAAATATTTTGACAATCAATCTAGACTTGTAATGTAATGAAGAATCATAAAAATATCAGTTGCAAATTTTTTGGCTCCAAAAAACATCAAATGTAACTCATTTACATGTATTTTTATTACTATCGGTAATTAATTTGTCTTATTTACTATTCATTACTATCTATCTATCTTTACTTTTTTTTTAACTATCTATTATTACACTCTTATATACCTATTCTTACAATTTTCTTTTCCAATATTACTTTTCACATAACTTTTCTTGTACTTTACTTATTTTTCTCTACTAAAATTAATTTTTAATCATTCTCTTCCCTTCTCTCCATTAAGTGCTAGCCACTTCTCTTTCTTTATCCCTCTAAATCTTTTTTTTTCCATTTATTTTTATTCCACCAAATTCCCTCCTCAAGACTCTATAAATACCCCTGCTTTACATATCCATTCTTAAACATGAAAAAATTCTTGCAAAATTATTTCCCAAACACTCTCGCCTCTCCTTCCCACTACCTCTTTCATGCCAACAACAACACGCATATACCCTATCCAATTGTTTTCAAACTTCCTTTCCTTCATCTATCTTAACGAAACACTAAAACCTCCTCTTTAGTTATGTTAACATAATATGAACAACGCGTATGTTTTGATTTCAAACAAAAACTACATGGGCTTATGCTAAGGAATGGAATAATAGAAAAACATCTTGTTTATGTCTTGTTTAACTCCATATTGAATTTATGTTTATGATATATTACTGATCGTAACTCAACTCTCCATATATTAGTATGTATAAGTATGTATATAGATTTTTAGAGCCTAAAACTCACTAATCTAACATCTTATTGTTGCTCTTATTTCTTTGCTTGTGTATTTGTTTCATGCTAATAAAGAAGACTAATCAATCTCTAGTCTTAGACTTGTCCTTAATCAAGTCAAAAATAAAAGAGCACCTATCCATAATCTAAGTATTGGGAATGCCTTGTTCGAAAATTCTAAGGCTTCCATTATAGTTGTTTTGCTATTTAAGAGGATTTTTCCATTTCTAAGTCCTAGGGAGCCTTGACATATATCTAAGGCTCCCATGTTTTCTTATTATTTCCTTGCTATTCTTATTTTATTTATGAGACTAGAATTATTACAAGTTTCATGAAGCCTTGATAAAATCTAAGACTTCCATGTTTCATTTCTTTGTACTTTTCTTATTTTTATGATGACTGGATTATTCAAGTCCCGAGGAGTCTTGATGACAAGCTAAGACTCCCATATATTTATCTTTTGTAATTGCTATTTTGATTATCTATCCTAAATTTTTATGAGTGTATGCTAATAATTTTATTCTTGGTATACTTGCTATACTTTACTCATGTATATACATGGCCATTAGTGATGTTGTCATAATAAACCATCAAAGATGATAAATTTATAAGATTAACTTTGAAGACCTTATTATCAACACTTAGGAAATATTGTCAAAATAAGTTTTTCTAAAAATATAAATGTAGATAATTCTTTATTTTGTAAACTATTATACAAAAATCTTATCTCCCATACTTAGAAAACCATTTCATTAAGAATAAAGAATTTGAAAGAAAACAATCAAGCATATGTTTCAAATTCCAAAATAAACTACCTAAATATAAATGCTGATAATTCTTTGTTATGTAAATTTTTTTTAAAAATCATTTACAGTACATGAACAGACCTTTTATTAAAAAAAATTAGAACAAATCATTTGCCTAATTTTGCTCATATGCCAAAACTTAAAACATTTTAAAGATGATACAACTTATAATGATTTTCTTCACAAACACATAAAGATTCATGTTTTGGAAAATAACTAATTGAAAGAAGTTTAAGATAAAAATGAAATATTCTTGGATTCAAAATAAACATAAAACCATGATTTTCTTTAATTGAGTTTCACATTTATAAAATCTAAGAAATGAGATTTTATTGAAAAACCAAACTAAGAAAAATTTAAGGGAAATACACTTAGAGTATTATGTCACAAATAATTAAAATCCATGTCTTGTGAAATAAATTATTAAATAAAGTCTTGAAATAAGTATAAGACCTCTAAGGTTTCAAAATACATATTAAACCATGATTTTTTTAAGTCTCATGTTCACAAAATTTAAGGTAAATAATTTTATTACAAGTTCAGAAAGTAATTTTTCATAAAACTCAACATTACTACTTTCTACAAAAGATTGTTTTACAAAATTTTATTTTGGAATAACATCACTAGGATCATGCATATACTAAACTTAACCTCAATAATAAATGATTTTCAAAGATAGAAATATTTTTATAATTGCTATAAAGCGACTAAGTAAAGTAAAACCTTGAAAAACGTGAAAAAACAAATGCTTGAATGTTTAGGACGAATTTGTACCGCCATATTCCAACCCTTAAATAACCCTAAATGTTAAAAGCAAACTTAAATATACATATATCTTTTGAATTAGATAGAAAACGACTACTAACATATGAAATTCCGAGTTAAAATGAGCAAGTTATGACCATTTTAAGTTGGAATTTTTGTAATCAAGAAAAACGATGCGAGTAAAATAAATAGAGTTAGAAACTTAAGTAGAACCTCTATGAAATACTCATTTTAGGGCTTTTTTTTTTTTTTTTGTCTAGATGATAAGGAATACAACACCTCCTTCTTGAAGATTGTTTCCACTAAATGGATTACAATATGGACAAGTGAGTTTTTTCTCATGTTTTTGTTACCTTGCTTGTGCTTATAGATAGTTACACTATACTGTAGGTATAAGATAAAATAAATATGTATGGGGTTATGGTTTTATACGTATATACTTCTATGGACGTGTGACAAGGGATGTTAAGTATATCGAAATTAATGGATGATTGTTTAAGTGCAATATCAATATTGCATGTTGCTTTTATATGTATGATACTTGTTTGATCGCCTTCAAGTGTATTTTAATTATACTTAGCTTTGATATAAATTAAATGGATACATATTGCATACATCGAGTCACATATCGAAGACTGCTAATCCTACGAGAGGAATCGGGAGAGTTCCAAGCTCATTCTTAGGGAACTACATCGTATTAGGGAAACGGCCTAAGAATGAGTCATGCTGATCAATCACTAGGAGCAGAGTGCTTGGGGACTAGCAGTGAAGATCATATGGATCTTCAAATCCAACTCCCCAACCCTTGATACAGAGGGTGTAAATTTGTTCTATATATGGTTTTCGGATACCAATACATAATTGTTTGTAACATGTGTTTGTTACATAGTAAATGCGTGAAAATTAATAAACTTGTTAGAATTTACGGTACAGACAAAGAGAATATTTCACCAAGCACGTTGTAAGCTTATAACCCCATAGATTTTTATTGAAACAGGTGTGCTTGAGACTCCATTCGAGGAATAGGACATTAAGGAAATGATCGGTGGATTTTGAGCCTTCATGGAAGAAGAGGGAGCATAGAATAAAGTTTTATTTAATTTCTTGATAAGTAATATGTGATATGATGTTACTCTGGAGATTACTAATAGATATGAATCTATTTTGATCCGTTAGTGGATACTAGTAAGGTATGCCCCTAAGAGTTGTAATTGACTTTATTTATGTTTAATGATAAGTATTTCTCTTACCTTATTACTTAATTATTATTAATATAAATTGCGCTACTCTGATGCACCTCTTTGTTGTAATGTACGTCTTATGTATAATATAGAAGCATTTGCATGACTAAAGTAGTTTTTCTTAGGCTTTAATATTGTGTACAGTGGATTGTCATATTTAGGGCACCCCTCAGGACGTGATAAGCCCCTTCGGAGTATGATAAGAATAGCTAGTGTGCATACCTTCATTCTTAAGTGTAATGCTTAGAGAGATGGTTGAGGGATTGCATACTTTAAATATTTAGGGATAAAATTAATTAAGTCTCTCTTACTTTGTTTGACCTTTTCAATAATTTTTGCTTTAGATTCTAAGTTAAACAATGAGGGTTAAAACTGATATACTTAGACAAATCCGATAATTTCAACAAAAATAACTATAGCACATGATATAGTAGGATCAAATGAAGTTAATTATGCAATAGAGTGTTGCGTTTAGTGGTGATTAAGCTTGACTGACTTGGTCAATTTTCATTCATGATTTATTTTCCTATTTAAGAAGCTTTGCTTTGTGATTTTAAAAGATGATTTGCTTGAAGATAAGCAAAAGCTTAAGTATGAGAGAATTGGATAAGTCTTTTACACTTTATTCTCTTCATAGGAATTCATATCCCATTTGATATATTTTTAAATAAATTCCTATGATTTTGTGCTTTTATAGTTTAAATGTTGTTTTTCAGCTCCTAAGATTATAAAAAGAAGAAATAAAGCGATTTGAATCAAATTTGAAGCAAAACAACATGAATGAGTAAAGATAAACTCAACTGCAACTGCCAAAGACCCCAAATGATGGCAAGAAAAACAAAGCAAAAATGCAAATCGCCCCCAACTACGCCTTTGATCTACCCTGCAGTTCATACTAAGACAACTACACCTTGACAAATCCTAATCGTGCCCAAGAATTGCACTCATGATTCCACCTGAGGTTCAAACTAACCTTCAATCACGCCTTTAAAGAAAAGACATAGCTTAGATTGTAGTCAACATTTAAGCTCGCGATCCAACTCGTGAAATGTGACCCTGTCCTTGCTGTCATGTATACTTTGCTCTAAGTAAAAACACGTGAAGATAAGGACAAAATTCATTATAAAGAATCTACCATGTCGACGAATAAAATCTTCATGATTTTTGTACCATGTCAGTATAAATAAACATACACAAATGACCATATATAGCAGATTCCTAACATAATATAGAGTAGTGAAAGATTTTTAGTAAGAGAAATCTTCTTTTTACTATAGATTCAAGGTTTTAGGTAAATTCATATTGAACCTGACGTTTGTTCTTGTAATATTTTTGTGCTTAATCTATACTATTCATCTTTAATTTCATATTATTTCTCTTAACTCTGTGCTTAATGTTTACATTTATGGAGAAATAATTATTTTAATTTAGGGTTTGTGAATCCAATACCTAGTTTATGTGATTTCAAATGTGTTTTAATTGAATATAGACTGGGTCTTTATAATTAGCAGCTCAAACTTAATTTTGTAGGTTTAATTGTGTGGTGCATCTTTTAGATCCATGTTTGATTTCTTTTTTTAGCCATTAATCCATGTTTGATTTCAACTTAATAGAATCAGGGATCATTCTTTTGGACAAAGCTAAGCTAATAATGAAGTTGCTTATAATCACTTGGAGATAGGGATGGTGAAACTTTCTATCACTTAGTTTCAAATTCATTAAAATGGGTTTTAATCAACAGATTCTTAATTTTTATATAGATATAGGTTGTTGATAAGTTGTGAAGAGATTTCGGTGATCTAACCTATATTTGGGATTTTCGATCTTGAGAGAGGCTTTAGCTTACCTTAGTGAATCCAACAGCATAAATATACCCAGTAAACAACTCTTTAAGTTTGTTAAGAAATCGCATGACAAGGAATTAGCGAAGCAAATCCTAAGTCCTATCTTGCATAAACAAACCCATATCCTTAATATGCCTTGAAAACGTATATATAATTAATCTTAATCTAAAATGACCCAATCTTTAAGGTGCTTAAGGGTATAGTTATTTCACCGCATACATCGCCTTTAAGTGACATGTATAAGGCTTATGATTACTAAGTGAGTTTGATGATCAATTTTTATTTGTGAAATTATGATTAGGCTGTTTAGTAAAATCATAACGTATTGGAAAATGGTTTACTAAAAATTAGAAACCATTAAAGCCAAGATGTAAAAAAGTGCCTTTAAGAAAGAGTGAAATGAAAATTTAAAGTATACAATGGGTTAAGATAACAGCCATAAACGGCCCAAAAATAGTGTAACGGTATAGTGTTTATAGTTATCCATTGAAATAATAATAGATATTTAAATAGACTTTCCAAAATTCCATTTAGATCTCTAGTCTTCAGAGTCACTCTCCGAACTCATTGGTATCGAAACCCATAGAATCATAGTGAAGATCCACATACGAACTCTCATCAATACCTGAAATATTGAAAATTGAGTTGCTAAGCCCAATATACAATAATCAAACACATACATGCATGTCACGCACGCTGAAACTAATTTAGCAAACATTAATTAAGTTTGATTAAATTTAAGACAGCAACCAAGTATTCATAGCGTCCTAGAAACACAAAAACGTACAAGAGTACTTAAGTCTTCTACTAAACAAAAGGGGTAAGGTTCCTTCAATTGATCAAGCACGATGGGGAGGGGGTTGGGTTTGGTTTTGATAAGTCCCTAGAACTTACTAGAAAAGGAAAGAGAGTAGTATTGTACGGATTAATCCCACATAAACAACCATCAATGAGCACAATCCATTGCGACATTTTATGCAAGAGCCCCTACCCCTGCATAACTCGATTACAACTTCGCACCAGTACTTAACTAATCATCCAGTTTTAGAATATCCCCTATCGACTACCCATCTATCCTTACCGCACACACTGTAAGGGCGTTCAGATGCCTATAACTACTGCATCATCTCGAAGTTGCGATGATGTTCGCAACCTAATCCTAGAATGCCACTCTTAGAGTAAGCGGTCAAGTAGTAACCAACAATCATTTTAGCTGAGTTTAAATTCTTAGTCTAGTTATTAAAACTATTTTAGCTAGCAACATGCAATTACTGCATACCTATTTGTCGATTTAAGCTTATTATCCATTTCCAAGCTTGAAGCCCAATAACTATTCATAATTGACATTGAGATTAATTCCATATTAACTATCTTTAATCCCCTCATCTTGTTTTGTTATATCGAGGTCTCTTTGACCTAGCCATTTTGCTTCAAGATCATGCTTAGAAGCTCACTTAAGTCTAAGGAAGAAGCTAGATCAAGGTTTGTTCGATTTCGACAAGGATTAAAGAAGGAATAAGGGGTTGGGAAGGAACACGACTATCACATGGGGGAATGTATCACCCCATGTTCTAGTACACGACTGGTATTTCAATCGTGTTTCAAGCTTGTTTCTTCTTGTTTGGGGGTTAGAAAGAAGCATGGGAAGAGCATGGCTGCATGTATCTCCCCATGTTCTTCTGAGCTTCAATGCGTTTTTTGAAACAGAGAGAAGTACGGGAGGGAATATGACTGCATGTATCTCCTCGGTTTTTTCTAGGTTTCGTTGTGGTTAGGATCAGAGAGAAGCATAGGGAGAAACATGACGTTTTGTTCCCATTGTTCTTTTCTAGGTTTCATGTTTTCCCCGCATTTTGTGGATCCGAGAGAAGCACGACATGTATATAACTTTGTGTACCAGTCATTCTTTTCTCTGGGTTTAAGGTATTTTGCATTCAAACTTGATATTTTATCAAAAACATGTTTTGGGACAAAGTTTGATGATCTCAAAGGTGTCATACAACTGTATTCATGCCTAATCTCATTGATTTTCATCTCACGTTCATTAAAACATGATTAGATCAAATTGAAAGCCTAAATCTCTTAGTTTGACAGCAACTAGCATTTTCTTCATTCTTTCTTTGAAATTTTCAAAACATAACATATTTAGTCCTTCATTTAACTTCCTACTCATTCTATGATCTTATCCATGGTTTAAAATACAAAGCAACATTCATTTCTTTTCAAGGTTAATCTCCAGCAGGAATTCAACTTGATACATGTTCATTTTTGTCTTTAGCATTTTCGGACTTGTCTTATCTTCTCATTATCACATATTCATGATATTAAGAGTTAATTTTAGGTGTTACCATGTTGTTGCAGCTATAAGATGATAGTCTAAAGCTCAAAACACCTTTAGGATCAACTTCTTTACTACTTCACTTCCTACCAACATCCTCATGTCAGAAACTACAACTAAAATATTATGAACTTTGCATTTTGATACTTGAAATCCTCGCACTTTCCTTATTATGAATTTCTTTGAGTTTCTGATCTTCTCTTTCTCCTAGTCCGCTTTTAATGTCCACATTTCCTATCACAAAATTGATAATCTTAGTTAATTAGTGATAATCATCCTTTAATCTTACTTAGCTATCATTAAATAAAGGCTAAGGTCTAGGGTTTCTTATCTTAGGGTTATAGTAGGTTTCCTAAATAAGTAATGGTAGAAAATATAAGAGTATTTATATGGGGGCTAGAGTCTAGGGTCTGTAAGGCTTCTTTTAGGGTACCACATGGCACAATCTCAACCATCCATCTCTATTAAGCTTTTGTTTGGCAAATTTTTCTAACCTAGGTCCATTAACCAACCAACTTTAAGTTTCATTTTACCTAACCTACTAATTTATTTTGTCCATTCTCTTAGTTTAAATTCTTAATTATTTTCCAAATATTTTATTTGAATCTTAAATTTTAGGATGGTGTTTGGATCATTTCATAACCTTAGGTTAGCTTTTTACTATTTATATAATGTTTTTCTAAATCTTTCTTTGACTAAATAATAGATGAAAAAATGTATGATAGATGCTAATGATCCCCCAAAGAGTACGACCTAATACTTTCTATACTACTTCGGTAGGTGTGATTGCCTATATAGGTGATTGTAACCAAAGTTGAGCAGAACTTATCAGCATTTTATAAAATCTTTAACAACATCAACTTTCCAATGTTTCAATGTTAACACCAACTAATTTGGGTCCTGAATATTATAGTAAAATGTTAAGAACTGTAATCAATAAATCTGAAAGGATATAGTAGACATAAGTACGTATCGAAAGCAAATTGGACCCAACTCGAATCTACCGAGTCGTGTCCGATTAGGGGTAGTCTAAAAATGGCCTAGCTTTAGGCAAGCTGAGCCAATTCTAAGCCATCCGCTAGTTCACTGGCTAATTCATGGTCCATTGAACCAGCCAATATCTCTTTTCTTTTTAGAAATTTACATAATTTAGGTAATGATTGTAAAATTATTTTTAAAGATAAAATTAAAAATAAAAAAGTAAAAGTAAAAGATAAAGTTAAAAAATAAATTCAAAATTAATCAAGAAAAATTTTAATTTTAAATAAAATTGAACACGTGAATAATAGTCTTTAACCCATTTGTTGAAGAATCATTAAAAATGTACATTTATTTATACATGTGATCTGATTAGTTGGTGACCCGACAGGTTGCCAAGTCATATGGTGTATCATGACTTGTGTTACTAAGCCAAGTTGATGAGTCGACCCATTGGTAGTGAGTTAGGTTAGGTCTTAAGTCAGACCCAACCCATGCCCATGTCTAGGTCATAAGGCTTATAATGTATTTGCTTTAATAAATGAATAATGTTGATCAAATTTTACTTGTTCATCAAATAGGCATGCCTATCGTAAGGACTAGGAGTGAGCGAGTAACATGTGGGTAGAATATAAAGCCTTACCCGTACCTACCTTGTAATATACACGAAGTTAAATATTGTACCCAGAACATACGCTTTACCACTTTGTACCTACCATGTACCCTGAATTCTATAAAACTTATAAGGTATGGGGTACCTAATGTGGTCGAAGAAGTTACTAGCATGTACTTGAGAAAGTGGGGGTAAAAAACTAATGACAGTTTCATAATTCTAGGTCCTTATTTTGAAAGAAACGAGTCAACAAGATGAAGTTCTTGCCTTTTGTGATAAGCTACATTGATTTGAGGGCAAATTCCTTCATTTATGGCCTCAAAATGACAATTTTTGAATTTTGGGAAAGTTTTTGTTTTGTTATAACGTTTTATAGATAATTATGTTTTGTTTGTTGCTTGTACCATTTTATTTGTCTTTTTATGTACTTTGTGTCCTCAAGTTTTAGGGTATTTATATTTTTAACAACTTTCATGTTCTATTTTGGTAGCTTTTAAGGTTGCCTCTAAGTGTATGTCGAGGGCAAAAAAACAATTCTTTTTTTTTATGAGTCATACATATTTTGAGTCGTCTTGCTTTATTTTTCCCAAATTTTCGAATTGCATCATTTTTTTAATTTAGATGGCAATTACCTAGGTATTCACATAATCAACAAGTATTTAAAGATCAAATTTCAACATTTTTGCATAAATCAATGGAACGTGCTATTTTCCAATGCCCTTTTGTTGGGTCAACGCCTATGGAACCTATAATTCTTTTTTTTTTTGTTCTATTTTAAACTTTAAGATTATTGTAGTATATAAAATTTCAAGTAACATGAAAAATCACCTCGTTTACAAATATCTATTACAGCAAAATTACTTGTGCAGTGTGAAAAGAAAAATAAAAGTAATTTCTCAATATTGCAAATCCTATAATATCTATAATTTATTTATGTGATAGTTAAAAAGGTAATATAAAAGATGAAACATATAAGTTAGAACCGAAAACATATAATGTAAAACGTTATAATATGGAGATACTTTGTGCTAACTAGCCTAAAAAGATAATCGTCACTTTTATAATGCAACTTGTCTCTACAATTAATATCAAAAATTTGGTCTTCATTATGCAACGTATATTTTACTTGTTAATAACAAATATGTGTTTATCAATAGAACTTGTCTTTACAAAATGAAGTAAATATTTGTATTATAAAAAAAAAAGGCAATAGTATGGAAAGTGAAATAATACAACAAAGTTAAATAATTGCCACAAGGAAAGAAGAAGAAGAAGGAAACTAAATATTAACACAAAGAAGTTTCATTACCTGAAATAATATTGATATTAACAAAAAAAATTGTAAAAATAAATGGTATTATTCTATTATTAATATTATTTTATACAATTTTTATATGGTGGGTGTCTAGTATCGTGAATCCGTATCCTTATGTATAGTAGAGTAGAGGTTCATTAATGGATATAGGGTATGAAGATTACATACCCATGTCATATCCTATAGGAACAAGTTTTAAAAATTATGCTTTATACTTACCTACTAACTCTTAATATTCACCCGAATCTTTTAAGTGGGTAACCAAGTAGGTTTCTATTAGGTATTTTATACAATAAGGTTACTCGCTCATCCTAATAAGAGCTAAGGACCAATTATATATATAATGAAAGTAGAGCTATCATGTTTGGTTGGATGAAAACAAAAAAAAAAAATGGATATAATAATAAAGGGCAAAGAGAGGACACTTCTCTCCACGTTAATAGGAATAAAGCAATTTCATGAAGATAATTTTAGATTTTAGATTAAGCAGGAAATGTTTTAAAGAACCTTCGAAGATTTTCCCCTGAATGATTCTGGTAATAACATGATTGAACTTTTGTCTCGCATGAGATCTCATATGATGTATAGATTCATCATTTACCTACAACTTTAATAACAAACCAGAATGTGTGATTGAATTTAACTAACACACAAGCCAGACACCGAATTGATGAAGGTCGATGCAATCCACCACCACGCCTAAACCATACCAAAGAAACAAGTGGTTGAATTGAAATGACCTTTTAAGGAAATCGAATTAAGACTTCATACCTTTGTGCATAAGGAGAACGATGAATCATATATGAAAAATAGGATAAATTGTAAACACAATTCATTATATTTATTTCATATATACATGTGCATGTAGATCATTTATCTTTCAAATTGAATCATATATTAAAAACAGGATAAATTGCAAATATGATTTGTTATATTTTTTTCATGTGTTTAGATCATTTATTTTTTAAATTCAGTATTTACACTCCCAATTTTTTATATAAAACATGATTTTAGACCATACTTTACTATTTTGCTCTTGTATAAAATGGTTAAAAAATTAGTAAAAGTACTTATTTTAATATTTTTCTAACGGATAAAATTGTTATGGAGGAGACAAAAAAACACATTTTTACTTGAAGATTTAGGTGTTTATAGTCTCAATTTCAAGAACAAGAAGAGTATATGAAATAAATATAAAAGAGTAGCATATTTTCACCTACATCATGCTATTTAAGGTAAAAGACTTTGACATATAGTGCTTTCTTTCGGCTATATGTGTTAGTTTTAGGTTTAGGAAGCCAAGAATTTTATAGGATAATCTTGAGAAAATCCTTAAATCTTTTGAGGGTCCATACATAGCCATCGGAGATCTTGATGAAACCATTTCTAATAATGAAAAGTGGAGAGGATGTAATATTGACCAACCAAGTCCTCAACTTTAATAACAATGTAAGAATAAGTGAACATGGAAATCAATATGAATCGAACCAGAGCCAGCGTTATAGAAATCTTGTGATTTGATCGCGAATAATAAGGGAGTCTTGAAGGTTCACAGTAATTGAAAGAGTAAGCATTTGAAGACAATTTCATGTTCCATCACGTAATTTAAGGGAAAAGTTCGTTTGGTTTTAGGAATAATATGTGGTTCTGATCTAGCAATAGATTCCGTTTCTGACTTGTTACCAGTGTCGAGTCCTGACAACAGGAATGCACAGTGCACTTATCCCGATTCCACCAAGACTTTTGTTTCATTGGGCAATGCTTCTAGTTGAAAACTAAGTTTTTGGCCTAAACTAGCGCGAGATTACGTAAAAATATGGTTGAAGATGGACATTTTGCTGGTTTATGGCTTTTTTTTTTTTAATTGACATTGTATTTTTATTATTCTAAAATAAATATTTATTAAAAGATATATACGAATAAGAAATAGATATTTTTATTTATAAATAAATTAAAGACAGATCAAATATAATAAAATACGAATAAAAATTAGATAATCCAAATAGATCAACAAAATGATTATTACAACGGCTTTTTTGGTTTTTTTTTTTTTTTTTTTTGGGTTTTGGGAGATCTCTAGAGGTATTTCTTATTGTAAATGCTTCCAGCTCGTATAGATTTCGTAGAGGACATTTTTCCTACGTTCATGGACTCTGTAGTTATTTTTACCAACTTAATAAATAGATTTTCGTGATCCTACATGCAAACAGGATGGTATAATTCACCATAAAAAACTAGAAATCAATATGATCGAAATTTCAACAATTCTACATTTACCTTTCACCCGAATATTTCATCTTTCTATGTAGTTTAAAAATCAACTTTATATTTGATAGCGAATAGCTATTTTCACAATCTACTGTTGAAAATTTAAAATCTTATTTTAATACTTGAGGTTTATTTATTTTTATAACTAATTATATGAATAAAGCTTATTTTTTCCAATTGACTACTGCTATCTAGGATTGAACAGGTAGGATCTAATTCATATTGAAGGCCATAAGGTAGGGTATTCATATAATTTTTAAAAACTGCTTTCATAGGATAAGGTATAGGTATGAGGTCTTTATACCCTATACCACCCTAAACATTTACTCTATTATACATGTACTTATCTTGAAATATGTAATTTATTAAAAAATAATAATATAGAATAAATATGAAATAAATAATATTCTATCTTTCATTTTACAATAAATATTATTTGAGATTATCATCCATAGATTACCTTTTAGAATTTTTATTTAGAAAAACTTAAAGAATTTTATTATAAATGTACTTATAGTTTTTATTTTGAGAGAATTTCGATAACAAGTACTTGAACTTCTAATTTATATAGAAGTGTAATTTATCTTCTAAGGCTAATTAATATAGAATTACCTTCAGAGTTTTGTTTTAGAATTTGCTATATGTTTTAAAATTTTGTTATATAAAAGCATAATATATAAAAATAAATTGTTTTACATATTACAACTTAAAACTTGAAAAAAAAAAAGTTATGAGTTCTACTGAGTATCTTGTACCCCATGAGTTTTATAGATACATGATAAGTAAAAAGTGTTATAGGATAGATTCAGGTATAATATTTTCTATAGAGCATCTTTAATGGTAGGTTTCTTAAATAGTTGCTTAAGGTGTCACATCAGAAACTTAAGCAACTCTTACTACCAAACAACTCTACATTTTATCAATAAATTATTTTAAGTGTTTCTATCATTATTTTAATAATTTATTTAAGAATTTTTTTACTTGAAGTGAGTTAAGGAACTCACTTTTTGAGTTGCTTAATTAAACAACTCTCATATTAGTTCTTGTGTCAAGAACCTTAGATATATGAAGTTATTTAATCTAGATTCTTCTATCAAGCAACTCCAATAAATATGATCTAATATATCTTACATCATAGAGTACGGATATAATTTCATATCGTATCGACCTAGGACTACTCATCCGCACTGCCATCTAAAAAAATTATAATTAATAAATTAATAATTTCTAATTTTAAATACTAATTTTTACTACGTCACATGTACCCTTAAAAGATAAAACGAATATAATATTCTGTGAGGCAATAATATTCAGTTAAGGTGAGGAGCAAGGACTTTCCTTTCATCTGTTGGTCTATTCTGGATCTGTTGGATCCATATCATAAGATTGATACATGAGCTTTCATCATATATGCCAAGTTGCTAACCCTAAGCTGTCTCTTTCTTTAGGAGGACAAATCACAAATTCATTATAAAATATTCGTCTTTTAGCTATATGGTGTGCATGCTAAAAAGCTGCAAAAGAATAGTGAATAGTGACCCTCATCCCGGGAAAATAACACAGGGCTCAAGAAATTTTGCTGGATAGGACAGACACTATACAATTATTGGAACCAACCCCCACATCCATTGACTTTCTATTCACTGACCATATTAATTCTCTTTCTTTTCCTTCCATGTTCGGAGAGCATGGCAGTCAGATTAATTATTTTATATGTAAAACAGGAAAACATCATCATTTACCTTTGAAGATATTTGTTAAGATTGTTGATTAAATTTTTTTTTTTAATTTTTATGAAAAACTTTTATAAAAAGTATAATGATATCCATAAAGTTTAAAAGATTTCTCTTTAAAACCAGCTAATAAAACCTTTTTTTTTTCAAGTTCCATCACAACGTTGTAGTTTGTAATACGCAAGGTGGTGTTTTCTCCATATTGGCGACAATGCTTTTCAATTCTTTTTGTCTGTAGAAGCAAATTGTTGAACTTTTGCAACTGGCTTCAATCAGAAAAATAGTAAGATGCTCAATATCCAGCAGAAAGAGACCCCGTCTTTTTGAGGAAACGATATAATGATTGTTACGGGACTCTTATAATAATTAAGAAAGAAAGGAACGAAGAAAGACAAATAAATATGTTTTTTTTTTTTTATGCACTTGATAAAACCAAAATATATAACCACTATTTTAAAGCATTGATTTTTCTTTTTCATTTTTTTTTACTCTTACATGTTCTTGAGAATACCCACAAGCTCAACCATATTTTTAAAACGTCATTGAAAAAATAAATTCAAAGAATTGTATATAAGTATAAGTTGATCTCATAAATTCAAGGGATACCTGCAATTTGCAAAACCTCAAAATTAATAACATACTTATAAAAGTCTCAAATAGATGGAAAAATCATAAAATTCTTTATGACAGAAATACACCACAAAGTATCAATATTTAGAGTAAATTTAAATAAGGCATCAAAGTTTCAAGTAATAGAGAAATGAATTAACAATTCACAAAATGGATAAAAAAAATAAATGAATGTTTTAAAATAGTTAAAATAATGATTAACGTTCAAAGTGAGTGAAAATGAATACAAAAAATGAATTTTTTATTTATCTCACTTTATATAATATTGATCCATTTTCAAATTACTTTAAACGTTAATCCTTTTTTAACCAAATTTGTGAAACATTAATTTTTTTTAACCACTCAAATTGTTTATACATTATTTAAACTTGTTTTTGAAGCCACAAAATCATTGTAATGGCAATAAAAGAGACTCTTGACTTATTGTAATCATAGTCATGCCTCAAGATACAAATCTAGCGAAATCTTCCGCGATGGTTTCATTAAATTCATGTGCAACTGATACCTATTGTCCACATTTAAGGCACAAAGGAAGCACCTTCTCTTGGCAAGTATTGGTTTTCCTATGTAGATTTATGGGGAATTTGCAAATTACCATTATGAAATTTTGGTTAGATATGAATTTACTCTCTCAAACTTTTAAAATGGGTTTTTTTACCCTCGAAACTTTTAAATATTAACGTAGTTAAGGACAATGAACTTTTTCCATGAATTTAAGAAGAGTAAATCCACACATATACAAAAGTTTAATATATGAATCTGCATATAGGTGAAATTTCATCAGGAGAGGTGTATTTTACAACTCTCATCGTTTTGATTTAACGGAAAATATCGAATATCTTTAATTGTATCAGTTTTTAAAAGTTTAATGAATCATAAAACTCATTTTTAAAGTTTAAGGAGTGAATATGCATCTAGGTAATAGTTCAAGGGCTAATTTATAATTTCCACTAGATTTAACTAATTTCACCGTAAAGCAAGTGATTTTTAATTTTCACTTGGAGAAGCTTTAAGAGAAGTTAAAGAATAGAAAGGACGAATGTAAGGTAGAGCTGGTGGTGTTCATTAATCTATTTTTTAGTGAATTCTCTACATATTATATGCATTGCACCTCGCTTTCATAAAAAGTCAAGAGAAAATGGAGCAAATTGTACCGAATTTTACTAAGAGGGATTCGTGTCAGCGGTCGAGCACGTTGAATCTAGTGGGAACAAGTTAACCAAAAAAGTTAGGTAGGGTAAGTCTACATGAACTATCCCTTTGTGGTAAGGCTTGTGTTGACCAGAGAGACTTTATATAATAAATTATGTAAAGGAAAGTATATGAGAAGATTTGAAGAGCATGATATGCTAGTTTCATTGGCAATTTTTTGAGGACCATACAATGGCCTTCATTGTCGATTGCAAGAAAAGGGCACTTTGCATGAATTGTGAAATCGTCCTCCTCTCTGACAAGTACGGTGTGATCTTGAATTAGAAACTGTGCTCACTCATGGGTCTCATGTGTCACCTAGAGACCGGATAAGATTTAACGTAAAGCAAAGCAAAAAGGATATGAGTGCAACTTAAGCGCAAAAATGGATCCTCTTTGCATTTGGCTTATGGATAATAAGGAATGCGGGAAAAGACTTACAATATATTTGATTCGATGGAATTAAATTAGTATTTCAGCTTTATTACCATGAAATATATATTCATTTATTTGGTTTACAAAAAAATTTATAAAAAAAAAATTATTTCGTATAATATGGAATAAATAAGGATTCACCATTCTCTCTTTTTTATGGAGGAATGATTATTCTTATCTAAAAAACATATTTTGTTCTGAAAATATATCTAATTATAAAATAAGGAATTGCTATTCCTTTTTAGTTTTATTCTATTCCAGTAAACTAAATGTATCGTTAATATTTAGTTGAAAGCATAAGGTTTTTTTTTTCCCCCTCTTGGCATGCCTAATTTAAGTCCATACAAGTGAATTCTGGTTCCTCACAAGAGAAAGCAATGGATAAAAAAAAAAATTATAGATATGTATATTTGATGGCTTCCATCACAAGGTGAATGGGTGAACACGAATGCTTCAACAAGTTAAGCAAGAGACAAGCAATTATAGGAGGAATAATAAGAGATGAAAGGGGTTGGAGGCTCTTTGGTTTTGGAAAAAGAAAAAAGCTTGTAATACAATTTGTTGCCATCAGAATTATGAAAAATATACTGAGGTTAAAATAATGTCATTTACTTATTCTAACAAAAGTAGAACTATACACGGATTCTCTTAATTCCATTTGCATTTAAAGAAACGATGCACATTCTCACTATAAATTAAAATATGGTAATGTAGTTTTTGCATGTAGTCATGAATTTTCTCAACTTCTAAAAATGCAAACACAGGTACATAATAAGAGATGTATGAAATAGTAGACTATCTAAGTAGTAGCATGATCCTCTTCCTTGTGGATCACCACGGTGATATTTTAGGTCAAGTACTAGGCTATAAAACTATCGGTAATTATTATCTTAGTTTAATGCTTTTTAATTACCTAAAAAAAGTAAGTATGTTAATAGAGGAAGAAGAGGAGAGGTAGGCATTTGCTCCTCCTAAAGTTGCGGTGAAGCTCTTAATAAGATATATAACATATATTATATATGTGACACAGCAAGTTAATTAAGGTTTTACCATGATATGTTAAGCTACATATGATTGCCGAATTATGATCTTCAAGTAACTATTGATTCTAAGAATACCTAGGTAAATAGCATCCAATAAATCGAAATTAATAGTGTAATATAAAATTTGAATAAAAAGAAAAGTAAGATAGCTCAATTCCATATTTCTCAAATGATAATTGATCATTCGTTTTCCCTAAGACATACAATATAAATAGACTCAAAGTTAACAAAAATAGAAACATAAAAACTACTAAAAGTAGAAAAATCTTAAAACTTTAGAACAAAAAGTACATGAAAGACGGAACTAATGCCATAAATGGCATAAAAAACATATGTGTCCATAAAAGGATATAATGAAACTAAAACTTAGCAAAAATATAAAAATTATCCATTTAAGGGTCTAAATAAAATTTGCCCAAATAGTTGTGCAGCTCGGCACCAAAGGTACTAACTTATTCTTATTAGCCCATTCCCTTTGAAATAGGGTCATAAGATCAAAAAACCGATATTGACCAATTTTTGTCCCATTTTGCAGCACTAAAGGTACTGACTTCTTCTTATTGGCTTGTTTCCATTGAAATAGGGTGATAAGATCACAGAACCAATATTGACCAGTTTCTATCTCGTTTTGTAGCACCAAAGGTGCTAACTTCTTCCTATTTGCTCTTTTCCTTTGAAGTAGAGTCATAAGTTGACAGAACCAATGTCACGCCCCAAGGGGTACCTTAAACGTAACAGTCCACACACTCAATATTAAAGCTTAAGTATGATGACCTTAGCCACTCCCAAAAGCTTTAATATTAAGTGTAAGGCATGCTCTCATAATTTTAGAGGACCATACATGGAATTATGAAGCTTAAGAAGATATAATAACATATTAAGAATGTTTGTACATCTTATCCAACACTAAACTCCATCTAGGAACTTCTTATTCAAAAGGAAATACCTAACTGCAGGGTCCTCGTGGCCTCAACCACAGATAAGGGAACTGCAAAAGATATCTATGGAGATATAAGCTAACAGGTTTAGTGAGAATTATTTCCATAAATAACTTCTTGTAACAAAATTTTAAACAAGTTATTTAATCAAACAAATGGAATGCAACATACACGTGAGCAAACAAGGCATATAGTTTTCCAAGAACTATATGTTGAATGGATTTGCACCCTCCGTTCGGGGTTGGTGATACATAACCTCAAAACAAATAGTTTTAAAAAAAAGTTTTATGCTTTCGACCAATATCGCCAAGCATATGAAGTCTACTTGAATTGAGCCTTGCTTTCGAATCTTTCGCCAAGCATTTCCTTTTCCATAACATCGCCAAGCAATCGCTTTCGGATACTCCACCAAGTGTTGCTTTCGACATGAGCTTATTATCCTTCTCACCCAAGGATAATAACCCAAATGCAATGTGACTCACTTCGTGGTATGCATGAATCTATTTATTTATGATATCATAACATTATTATTATCAAATTTAAGGCGATCAAAGAATTTCATACAAAGCAAGCGTTATACTAAAACAAAATATTTAAATCAATTTCGGCCTCGATATTCTTAGGATTCCTTCAAAGAATTATTCTACATACATATCCATTTGTCTTTTCCTAGCTCTAATGCAACTAAATTACAAGCACAACAAGTATAACATTTAAAGGAAATAAACTCACGATGTCATGTCGACTATTCTTCTATACAGATGAGTCGTTCACACACTCCACTCAATCGAAATAATCTTCAGGATATAGGTATCCTTCCTCGGAGTCACCTAGCCAAAGAAAATATCCACAATGAGTATTTCTTGATGATTTTCTTGAATTTTGACAAGACAATGTCAAAAGAACGTTAAAGTTCGTATAAAAGAAAGTTCCAACTTAAAATGGTCATAACTTGATCATTTTAACTCGGAATCGCGCATATAATATACCGATTTCTACCTACTCAAAAAGATTTACCCATTTCTAAAACTATTTTTAACAATCAAGGTCATATAGGCTCTAAAACAGTGGAGATAAAATTCACCACGAATTTTCCAACTCAAAAACAACTTTAGTTCAATCAATAAAAATTTGTTTGATAAATACTTAGTTATCTATATAGTTGAAAATTTCTCTTATATGGTTACTTAGCTCATATTTTATTCATGCTCAAGCGCTTTGTTGTCCATTCATGTTTCTTGAGTAAAATAATGTCTGTTTGGAGTTTTAGAAAGATATAGTTTACAAGAATTCATTTTGTAAATCTTTTGAAGTGAATATTTTTTTTTTTTTGTTTTCTAAGGTTGTTTTATGTTTGCTTTATTATTATTTTTAAATAAATTTTTGAAAATAAGTTTTCTTCTTTCTAAGTTCTCCATAATAGTGCTATTTTTCCTACTTATTTTTCCTATATAATTTTCTTTGTCTATTTGTTTGCAAAGATCTTTATTTGAAAATTCTCATCTTTTCCTCATGTTATGTTTTTCATAGAAATCATTCTTGCATAAAAATTTATTTTCTTTATAAAAACAAAGTGGGATATAAGTGATTTAAGAAGCTTTTTAGTAAAAGTAGTTTCTAAAATCTTAGTGGGTTCTTCTTGTAACTTGAAAAGAGATAACTTTATTTTTGTTTAAACTATAGCTCCTATACTTTACATAAACTTATTTCTAAGTGTCAAAATCTCCTTTTTGTCAATTATTTTTAGAACTTGAAATTTTGGACAACAATTTAAATGAATATGAATTATAAGAAATAATAGCAAACAAAATAACATAAATAATAAAGTCAAGTATTGGGAGTCTTAGCTTTTTCAAGACTCCCGGGACTAAGAAGTAGACTAGTCCCAAAATAAAAATAAAAATGAAAGAAAGAAAGAAAGAAAAATTTGTTTTCACTTGATGAGGACAAGTCTAAGACTAGAGACTAGTCTTAAAATAACAAAGAATAAATAAATAAATTGCAATGGAATAAATAAATAAACTGCATTGCATAAAATAAATAAATTGCAAGTGAGCTTATATGCTCTAAAGAATATGTATATATATATATAGATAATAATACTTAGATATAGTAACAATAATATGAACAAAAATAATAACATAAACATAAATAGATTCTCATGAACAAGAACAATACATGAATGTAATGTAGCTTCCATAACATTTAGTCTTTGGAAACTCACACTATGGTCATGTAAAGTTACATGACATGAAAAGAAAAAAATATTAGGAGATGGTTACCTAAAGAAGACTTTGGTAGTGTTATGTGGTTATAGGTTTTTGTTGTAGGTAAAGTTGTTTTGGAATTAATTTGAGACAGTTTTGGGAAGATATTTGGAGAGAGTTTTGAGAGGAGAATTTGAAAGTTTTAGTAAGAAATTTATGGGTAGTAATTGTGTGAAAGAAGTGAAAGAGGAGAAGGTATTTATAGGAAAATGTGGAGTGATTTTTGTATGATTAAAATAAAAGAAAATTGAAACAAATTAAGGATGATGCATGGGGGGGTAGCGCCGGCTATGAGTGAAGGGAAAGAGAGTGTACTTTATTTTTTTGTATTTTGTGCATTAAATGAAGTAATAAGTAAGGTAGATGTGAAATAAAGTTATGAGAAAGGTAAAAAGTAAATGTTATAGATTATGGTATTTGTAAGAGTAGGTGGAAGAAAAAATAGAGATAAAAGAATAGTAATGAATAGTGTAATGTAAAGTAGATATGATTAATAAAGTACCGGTAGTAAGAAAATACGCCTATAATTGCGATATCCGTTATTTTTACTTACCGAAAAAATTATAAAACTGATATTTTTGAAAACCTTATATTTTTACGAGTCTAACGGTATATCCAGAATTTTTTACTATTCCAGGATTCGAGACGTTTTTCAAGAACCATGTCGATCGGGTTCGAAACGAGTTGCGGTTTTACTAATCTGATCTTTTTACGTTTCCTTAGATAATTACGCACTATTCTATATTCTAAACTCCTACTTATTCTCACTGAGTTGCTTATTCGGGATTATCGGACTTTGAGCAATTACGTCTAACTAGGGTTTTGTTGACCTTTAGAGCTCCGGTTGACTTCCGGTTTAAGGTTTTAGGCTAAACCGATTCCAAAAATTTGGGGTTTACAACCAACACTAGTTTCAATCCCATTTTGCAGCACTGAAGGTACTAACTTCTTATTATTGGCTCGTTTCCTTTGAAATAAGGTTGTAAGATCATAGAACTAACATTGACCAGTCTCTGTCCTATTTTTCTAGATAATTATTCGTTACTACTTCCACATCATCAAAGTGTGTAGGGTTATTGAACCAAAGTAGTAGTCAATTATATTTTTTATAGTATTATAGTGTTTGTTCCTATGTAGACATGTATTAAACTTTAAATGTTTTTATAAATAATAATATAAGAGCACTGGTTTACTAAAAAAATTGCTCTTATATTTGGAGAAATTCCTTAAATTGATCAAAATGCCAAAAAATTAAATCTGAAAAGAAGAATTAGTTGATAAATTGATTTAACTTGGTTTGAAAACAGATCAATCGTTTATTTCATAATAGGATCCAGTACCTAAACCAGATCTAACGAAAATAAGCTCTATTTAGTAGTTTCTTTCCTCAACAACTTTTTGCAAATAAATTGTCATTATAAGAAAATAAACATACTTTATTTTTTTTTTTTTATCTTGCTCTCCTTTCAAACTCCCTTTTATTCAAATGAAATCCTCTACATTTAAAATCAAGCTATCCTCTTTCTCTCTCTTAGTGCTCATTTTTTCCCCCTCAGCTTTCTTTCTAAATGGTTTCAAATTCTAAAGAAAAGTTATATGAATATCGAGTGGTCTTTCTTCTTGATGTGAAGAAAAAAAGATGTATTTGTAAATGCAAAGTGTCCACACTCTTCTTAATCATTGATTTAGTCAAAGATCTTAATTTGGTCTTAGAGAAGGTTCTTTGAATTAAAATAAGAGTAAGATTGTGCAACAAAAGAGAATTGTCCATTTAAGGAAAGGTATATTTAGTTACTCTTTATTTGTTTAACTTTTTATCAGAAAATTTAGAAACAAACAAGAATCAAATAACTAAAAGAGGGGGAATAGTATGTTTAAAATTGAATTCTTGCAATTTGATTAGCTGTGAGTATTGAGATATTTAATTATGTTAAAAATAATTGTGTGCGGTGTTATGATTAGAAAGTTGTGTTATTAAAAATTGCATGTAATTATATATGGTTTTAAAAGTTACTTTGGAGGAAAAATTGAAGCAAAGGATCTTTACCGGTAAGTGATCAATTGAACCTTTTGTAAAATGAAGAGTTAAAGGAATTGCATCATATTGACAATAAATCGGAGCCTTTTCTTTAAGTAGGAGGCTTCCTGAATTAAGGCTGATTAACTAGTTTAAGTTAGTAGCCAACCACCCCCTTCTTAAGGAAGGTCATTCGATTAATTAATCTTAAAAAGGGAGGTAAGGGTTTATTAAACTTTTCTAAGATGTGTTGATTACTTTAAATGAATTATTAATCAATTGTGCATTTCTCTTTTTGCTTTAATTTCCTTAACATATAAGAGTTTTTTATCAACCTAGTTAATCATAAACTAATCTTAGAAATTGAATATTAAAATTTAGAACATGATTAGGAATATAATAATGAGAGCATATACTAGTTTTCTGGAGTTTCACTTTTTTAATGATTGGTTGAAGTTTAGGCAAAGTACTCTATGTATAGTATCACGTTACTTGATTGATATGCTTATAAAAGTAGAAACTTACAAGATCATAAGCTTATCAAAACCTTAATTACATGCTCCTTCTACTTAGCTGAGGTCAAAAGGTTCAAGACTACTAATGATTGGATAGGCACCTTGACTGCAAAGTCCCTAGGTTCAAGACTACTAATGATTGGATAGGCACCTTGACTGCAAAGTCCCTAGTAGATTAATGTGCTAAATAATGTAATAATTAGTTGTTGACTTATTTAGTAGGTTGTTAATTAGAGTAGCTATCATGGATGGGTTAGTTTACTTAAAAGAAGCTACACGTGATTCATATTGGTGGAATGAGATGTTAATGAGACGCTATAATGGACCAATATTATTAATATCTAGTTTAATAGCAGTCTTAACATGATGTAGTTAGTATTTTTTAAACTTATGGGATGTTGGGAAATACCTAACAATTAAACCTTTTGTATGTTGAGGTGTGGTAAAATACGTTGGATTATAGGATGCTAAGATTATACTGGTTACTTTTTAGTAGTTCTCTTGTATTAGATTTAGGTTGTGTGTGATTATACATGTGTATTACTTATAATGCATTTGTGCTTGTAGTGGTTACGTATTAGGCCCTAACTCACTCTTTTATATGGAATATGTAATGCAAGAACTAGAGAAGTTTTAATATTACAGATTATTATTCTACATTATTGAATCAACTTTTATGCTAATGCATGAAAAAGAATTATAAACTATTAGTTATGTATAAAGTAGTTTATTTGACTTATCACAAATCCAAAGTTGTAAGATATGAGAATATAAGATGTCCTTTATGATATTGAAGGATGTTATGAATTTGTAAAACTTTTAAACTTTAACGTGCTTAAATGTAGTGAGATGTGCATGCCCCTCAATTTTTGGATGTGAATTGATCTCACTTGAAATTGCCCATGATATTAACTCCTTTACTAAATGGTTATAAACAAAAGGGATGAATCTAGTCAGTACAAGCAATAATAGCAAGAAAAAGGAATGCTCATAAAACACACAAGTAATGATTCCTTCAATCTCACTTAAATTTAACCCTCATTAGAAGTAACCCTTTTGTCTCTTATAATTCTAATATCCAAACTATTATTAAGGATAATTTTCTTACTTATTTATTGTTGCAGTGCAATCATCTCTTTTATCTAAACTCTTGTTTCCGAATGTGGCTAAAGACCACTTGACTTTTCCATATAATCTCTTCTTCATTAATAAGTTTTATGGAGTTTAAAATCCTTATCAATTATTAATCAGATATATAAATGACAAATGATGAAAATTATTAAGTAATTCTTTTATAAGATTATTTCTTTCTCATTCTTTATCTTTCTTGCTCAAATTTTAGTATCTCCTAATTAGAAGTCACATTTATACAATTGTGGAATGGTAGTTTATTATATATATTTAAAAAAGTCTAATATATTAATTTGACACAATACATATAACTATGAAAAGAGTGTACATATGAAAGTTACTGAAATTACCCAATTATGTCCATAAGTGTGTCAATCGCCTATAGAGAAGTCACAAGTCAATGACACATAAGGGGATGTTGTCAAGAGAGACATGGGGGGAAGAATAACTAAACTCTAATTATTAGAGTGTGTATGTGATAGATAGTTGAAGATACTGCTCTTGATGAATTTTTTATTGTTCTTAATCGTTTATTGATTTAATATTGAGTGATAGTATTTTCAAAAAACTTGCCAACACTTTAGATATTTCAAATGAGGAAAAGGAAGAACTTTTGTATATAAATATTAAGTCACTAATCACAACCATTAAATGAAGAATAGAAGTACAATCTAGATGATTTGTTGTTGAGAGCCATTAGATCAATAAAAAATGATTAATAAACATAATTAAAGTCAATAATTTTTTATATAATCATGGTCTTTAGTTATGGAGGACCATTGCTTTAAGATCATTTAGATCACTTGAAGATATTAATAGGTCTAATCATACAGTCCAGAACCAAGCTAAACCAAGAGACATAAATTTCATTTCATCCCAATATGAAGACCAGACACTGGATCTAAGCAAGAATTTGGCAACACAATAGCTAAAGGAGGGATACCTGAAAGTAATGAGCTCACTAGGCTGGCTAGAAGACGCTAAGCCACCCACGTCAGTTAACTAGGTGGTCAACTGCATGTGGTTAGCCAAAGGTCATTTAGCTTACCAATGTTAGCCGCCCTCGATTTGTTTTTCTATTTCCCAATTTGCGTGCATTTGGATTTTTTTCCCAATTGTTTAGAATCTATCTATTTATGCCTAAGTTCATCGATTTGTCAAGCTATGATAATTTTGGATACTTTTGTATTTTTGGCAATTTAGCTTTAGCAACTTTTAATGTGAGTTGATGTGATGTCTTAGATAATATGTTTCATTTTTTGGTTAATACCTTAGAATTATTTGTTTCATTTTTTAATATGGCTTGAAAGCCTATAAATAGGACTAAAACTTTTCTTTCTTTTGTAAACATTTTTTACATATTATTAAGAGAATTTCTTCCTTTTAAGGTTGTTCTAAGAAAAGAGGTATTTAAGAAATTTTTTATGTTCTTCAAAATGTGTAAGATCACTTCTTCTTTAAGTTTCTTTTGTTGTGATTTAGTCTTCTGGACTTGTTAAGCAAATATGAGAAATCTTCAATTTTAGAGGTTGTGCCAGATATGAAATACGAGGTGTTGATTGAGTATCACAGGAATGTATTTATGACTTAATCTTTTAATTCGAAAAAAGAACCTAAAAAAGAAAGATTCAGTAAGCAATTTCATTAATTTACATGAAAATTCGAGAGTTGAGTGACATCTTTAATGAATAACACACATGAGGAAGTAATGTGATTTTGGTTTCTTCTTTTAGGTTACATCATGGAGAAGAAAGGGGTAGATCAAGGTAAGGTGATGGAGGAGATGATGAAGTGGTTGAAGTAGTTGGTTGTGGCAGTAGAAGTATTGTAACAATTAAAGATCATTACTTGCAACTTCCATAAATAAATCTAGGAAGTCTAAATATTGTGATGAATTAGAAGTTGCAAAATCCATGGAAGAATAATTCGAGGGGGCCAAAACAAGTTCTCGAGGTTCTAACCATTGCTATGATAGGAGAGATTCTAAAGGCTATAAGAATTAAGAGGATGAAAATTTAGAAAATATGGAGATGAAAATTCCACTTGTCATAGCTACTTAAAGGAGAAAAAGATACGTCTCGCTATCGTAAAATTTTTTTATTGTGTTGTAATTTGATGGGATCAATTAGTGACTATTAAAAGGCC
Organism: Combretum micranthum; assembly: GCA_024138025.1. NCBI lineage: Eukaryota > Viridiplantae > Streptophyta > Magnoliopsida > Myrtales > Combretaceae > Combretum > Combretum micranthum. The sequence continues at coordinate 218,404 of JAMXBD010000801.1, read as the reverse complement.
TAATAAAAGAGACCCATAGAGACGTAGGATGAACTAAAGGCAATAATGTGAGAAAAGTTTATTCCCGGTCATTATTAGTAGGGATGATACCAAAGGCTATAAAGTCTTATACAAGGGAGCAAGATTGCAGGAGACTATTAGTCTCTGACAAAGCGACGGAAATTACTTATGATGTGAGTACATGTAATAGATGACCACAAAGCCACAATGATGTGATTTCTCAATGGGATTAATAGATACTGCCAAGATATAAGTGTTAAAACATCATGTGGAAATGGACGACATGCTACATATGTTGATACATGTGGAGAAACAACTCAAGAAGAGATGAAATAAGTAGTTCTCTAATTGAAATTGTGGAAATCTAGTTGGAAGAAATATGATAAAGCACCTTTATAATCTAAGTCGGCATAATCAAAGCAAAAGCAGGATGATTCTAGCAAGAATAAAGGTAAATCTAATACTTAATATTGTTATTGTGATTTTTGAGATGTTTTTATTATAACGGCATCGGTCATGTAACAACTCAACATGTGAAAAAATGAAAATGATAGCTTTAAGTGATGATCGATATGAGATGGCGAGTAGTGATAGTGATTTGGATGATATACTCACTTTGGAAGGTGTGAGTGATGTAAAGCTAGAGTATGAAGGGGATGCATCTGTAATTAAATAACCTTTGAGTACACTAAGGTAGATGAGTTAGCAATACAAAGGGAAAATACTTTCCACAGTAAAGCAATTTTGAAAGGTAGGGTCTATAGCATTATAATTAATGGTGGAAGTTGTACTAATGTTTTCAGTAGAACACTTGTGGAGAAGATGAAATTATCGACCAAATTGTATCATAAGCCTTGCGAACTAGTGATTAAACTATTGCAATTTGCTTAAGGTGAAAAAGTAAGTGTGGGATGCCTTTTTCAATAGGGAAACACAGGGATAAAATTCTTTTTAATATTATGTGTATGTTTTTCATGAAGAAGATATAAAGGAAAAATTGTTTACTAACTTGGAAAAGTGCATGTTTTGCATGGAGAGAGTAATTTTCCTAGGCTATGTAGTTCATGCAAAAGGGATCGAGGTAGGTAAAGAAAAGGAAAGTATGATTAGAGAATGGCTTATTCCTAATAATACTTTTAAAGTCAGAAGTTTTCGTGGTCCCTCTACAATTTGCAAAAAATTGTAAAAGATTTTAGTATATGAGCAGCTCCTTTAATTGAAGTAGTTGAAAGTTATTTGGTTTAAAGTGAGGAAGTGAACAAGAAAAAGCTTTTAATGCTATCAAAGAAAAATCGTGTCTACATCATTATTATTTACTTCATTTGGCTAAAACTTTTGAAAGTGATGCATCTAGAATCAAAATAGGTGTTTTTTAAATGTACAACAAACGTTTATAACATATTTCAATGAAAAAAGCAGTGGTGCAGCTTTGAACTATCCTCCTTGTGATAAGGAAATGTATGCATTAGTGCAGCCATTGGAGGCTTAGCAAAATTACTTATGGCCTATGGAATTTATGATCCATACATATCATAATCCTTAAATCAATTAAAAGCTAGGGAAAATTACATCAGAGGGATGTTAGATAGATGTAGTTCATAGAGACTTTTTCATATGTTATCAACTACAAAAAAGGCAAGGAAAATGTGGTTGCAGCATGATATCACACAAGTATGTTCTTACTACTCTTTATACTAGGTAGTTAACGTTTGAGCATGTGAAAGAATTGTACTTTGAGAATATTAATTTTGGTGATTCTTATACTGCTTGTATGGTTTTATAAAAAAGTTTTGTAGGCACAATGGATTCTTGTTTAAAAAAGATAAGTTATGTGGGCCAAGATTTTCATTTGTGAATTATTAGTGAAAGAATTCCATGAGGTTAGTCACATGGGGCACTATTAGTTAAAAAAACTTTAGATATTCTTAGTGAAATTTTTTATTGGCTTCATATGAAATGAGAGATTGAGTGGATTTCTGATAGATGTACTATCTGTAAAAATGCCAAACAGGTTTTTTGCATTAGCCTTTACTTATATTTAGCGAGCCTGGTTCATTTGTCAGTGAACTTTATGTTAGGGGTGCCTAGGAGTACATAAAGGGATGTGATTCAATTTTTCTATAGTTCATAGATTTTCTAAAATGAAACATTTTATTCCTTTCCATGCTGTTGACTTGTTTGTTATAGAGGTAGTGCACTTACATAATACACCTTAGAGTATAGTTAATGAATGAAATGTTAAGTTTCTTAACCACTTTTGGAAGGTATTGTGGGGAAAATTAGGTACCAAGTTTTTATATTTAACTACTTATCACTCACAAACGAATAGTTAATAGAACTTTAACTCAATTATTGCATGTTGCAATTAAAAGAAACAAATTGAGTTCAACAAAAGAATGTTTGTCTTTTGTTGAATTTACAAACAATTGCTTTATGCATTCTTCTACAAGCTTTTCATCTTTCAAGACTATGTGTATAGCTTTATTCTCTAACCCCATTGGATTTATTAGTTTTTCTTGTTTCTAAGATTGCAAATTTAGATGGAATGAGGAAAGATAACTAGTGAAGAAGATCCATGAAAGCTAAGTAACCAATTCAAAATAAAATATTGCAATATGCTACTCAAGCAAATGAAAGATGCAAAAAAGTGACATACCTGCCAGGAGATAGGGTGTGGGTACACCTAAGGAAAGAGCATTTCTATTTCAAAGGAAATCTAAGGTACAATCTAAAGGAAATGATCCCCTCAAGTACTTGAGAAGAGATAACGCCTATCAACTAGACTTGCCAAGTGATATTACTGTATTTAATATTGTTGATTTACCTTATTTTTCATGCAGATAATGAAGATTCTAGGACAAATGCTTTTAAGGAGGGTGGATGATGGAGGTTCATCACTCAAGATCACTTGGCTCACTTGAAGATACCAACAAGTCCAATCACATGATTCACATATGAGAAGATCCAAGAAATGTAAAATAGATTTTGTGTAGATTATTTCAAAGAGCTTAAAATCAATTGGCAAGCTTATGGGAAGCTAAACAGAGATACATAAATTTCATTTAAGCTCAATATGAAAGCCATGCATTAGATCTAATGGGAGATCAACCAAACATCAGTTGAAGAAGGCTAGCCTATAAGTAAGAAGTCTGCCAAATCAATAAGCGAGTTTGAACCATTGAGCTAGTCGACATAAGCCAAATGATTGATTGGGTTAGGCTAACCAAAGCTAGTTGACCACATGTGGTCATTAAGAGCGGTTCAACTGGCCAATGCTAGCCGTCCTTTGTTTATTTGTGCATTTTGAATTCACGTACATTTGGATATTTATTTCAATGTTTGGATTCATTTATTTTTCCTTAAGTTCATGGATTTGTCAAGTTATGAAAAATTTGAAGACTTTTGTAGTTATGATAATTTCTTTTATGAGTTGATATGATGTTTTAGACAATATGTTTCCTTTTTAAGTTAATACCTTAGGATTATTTGTCTTCTTTTCTAGTGTAGGCGGAGCCTATAAATACATCTAAACACTTCTTTTTGTAAACGATGATGACATATTATTGAGATAATTTTTTTTAATGTTCTTCTAAGAACTTTAAACTTTAACAAGAGTGCGTTATCATGGAGTCCAAATATACTAAGATTCTTGGCTCTTAATAGCCAATAGTCAAGGTTTTCTTATTCTTTATTACTTAGCTCTTTATAGCTACTCGATCAAAACTTTATCCAATTTATACTTAATTCGTGAGTTGTTATAAATTAAGATTGAAAAGTTGCTTTTTAGAAATTTAGGGATTCCATGCATCAATATATTTTTTGGTCTCGTAGTGAGGTTCATAGGTTCACATCATTTGGTTTAAACCTAAGTTAAACTAAGCCTAAGGCTTATTAATTTAAAGCTCAAATGGACTCAAATACACCTCTTTTGAGCCAATCAAGCCACATTTCCTTAAAATATTCCTAATTTGACTTGATTTCCTATCCCTTAACACTAGCTCATAAACCATTATATGTTATTAAATAATATCAAACGTTAACCAATCAAAATTGCCATTTACAATGTTTAATAATTTTTTATTATTTTAATTACCTTTAGTTTATTCTTTCTACCTTTTATTCATATTCATATATTAGAATAAAAGGAAACATGTAATGATCCCATTGTGCATATCTATGGTTATTCTATTATTCTTTCTTTCATTCTTAGAAAGCTCGAAACAAAAAGACCACATAAAACGAAGGAATAGTTGAAGATATTTGTTTCATATCTATGGTTATTCTATTAAACTGTCATCCCATTATGCATCACTAAAATGCTATAAAATTTGAATAGAATAAATTCCATCCTTGGACGAGTTTTGGATGCTAATATGCCTTAAAGTTGCTTAGAAAATTTGACTAGTTCTTGTGCTTATGGAGGCACCATTACGATCAGTTAAATGTTCAAAACAAGTAACATATCCAAGACAAACAACATTATTAATAAAACTGGGAAAAGCATTCTCAACAAGACACTTAAACAAATTAGACACAACGCAATAAGAATGCTATCAGGTCTATTAACAAAAGATTCATTGTCTTTGAACTCCAGATAGCAGCCATTAGTTCATGCATCATTTCATTCTTGTTCTGACTTGTTCTTTAGAGCTTTTCCATTAGAACATTTGAAACAATTTCTTGCATTATAGAATAATGTTAGGTAAATAGATAAATTCATGTTGTGCATTAAGAATTTAGTCCACAGCCTCCTTCAAATCAATTTTAATAATGCATTTGGAATATTTCCATCCTTAGCTAATCACAACCTCAAATAGATACTCCACATTATGCTTACAATGTTGATACAACATAAGTTTTTCATATATAGCATCCTTAACAATAGCCCCTCTTATTTTTACAACTGTAGCAAACATTATATTTCTTTAAAACTCGACTTGAGCTTGATTAATAAATGAGTTAGATCAAATTTAAATTAAAGCTCGTTAATTTAAGTTAGCCAAGCTCAAGCTTCTATTAAGACCAATAATGCAGACTCGATCTAGATGGTTGATTCAATCATACAAGAAGTCGAGGGTCAAGAGGTCAAATCAAATTCACCTAGCATCACTAAAAATATGATGATAATACATATTTAATTTTGAAAAATAATAAAAAATTGTAATTACATTAAATGCAAGTTCAAATAAATTAAGACTTGAGAATTTCTTGCAATAAAACGAATTATATATTTGCTTTAATATAGCATAACGATATTTTTGCTTGCTATGGATATTATATGTTAACATACAAAACAAGTAGTTATACATCAAATAAATTAAAACTTAAGTATTTACTAATAACATAAGGATTACAAACAAATTGAGTCAGACTGTACAGTGCTAAGCTCAAATTTGAATTCACTCAAAATTTCAAATCTCGAGCTTAATTCTAGTGCTATTGAGCTTAATATTTTAAGTTCGAATTCCTCTTGAATTAACACTATATAATCTCGAGCTTAACTCAATTAAACTAGTCTAGGTTTGATTCATTAAAAATATTTTTTTTAATTCTAATTAAAATAATATTAATTCCTAAACTTAATTTGAATTCAATTAACATTTATACTCAACTCAAGCTTAATAAAGCTTGATTAGTCTCATGAGCTAATCGAGTTAAACATATAAAGTTTGAGTTCGGCTCATTAAACTATTCAAATAACTTGAGTTCGAGTTCAATTCAATCACTCTTGAATCAAATTAAGTAAATATCGAGTCAAACTCGAGTAGTTTATAAACTAACTAGGTTCATTGCACCCCTAGTGCTAACCTAATTAATGACAAGATTAGTTAAATATTAAGATCATCATGATGATAAAGAGTTTATCATATTTCCAATTACATTTTATTCAAGTTTTGGTTTTAAATTTCAATTGTTGTTTAGTTGGGAAAAAATAGAAAACATCTTAATTACTGTCTTACTTTTAGTTGGCTGTAGACACTAGTGAAATTTGATGTGGCTACCCATCTCTTGCATTTGTCTTTTATTATTTCATCTAATTGCATAATGTTGGGTTATATATTATAGCATCACAACGATAAGTTAAGCAATGTGGGATAACATCCAATTTTTTCTTTCATTCTATATAACCAACATAATCTTGAAATTTTAAATTCTATTTTTAATAAAACCACTCCACTCCACTTTAAAAATGTTGCCACATGATACTATTTCCTCACATACTTTACCTCCATTACCACCACAAACCACCAAGTACCACTATGTCGCTAGAAAACCCACAAAATGAACCTTCTATCCATCTCGAGTATGGCTAAAATACTTGTCCTACATTACTAAAAACAAAAGGCTTAAACTAGTATATAAGTAAGATAAAAGTCGAATAAGTTATGGTTAAACCATCCAAATCAATATGAATTGTTCAAATTGAAAGCGACTAAACCTAATAAATAAGTTTGTTCTTATGGCTGATTCTAGTTGAATCGAGTTAAATTGACTGGGTCGGTCCAGTCCTAACAACATTAATTAGATTGCCCGCAAAGCTGCTCCTTTATGCTAGGAGCAAACTTGTGAATATTATATTATTAAAAAATTATTGCTATAATACAAAAAATGCACACATAGCCTAAATTATATACATTATCCATCAATATATTTATATATACATTTATCTGTTTTGTATACTTAACAACTTAGATTTAAGAGAAGGGATTTTTAACTTCAACTATCTTTAAGTTTATCTCAGCTCGACATGAGATAAATTTGTAAATGAGTTATATTCGGTTTTAAATTAGAGCTTGTTTATCTAAATAATATAAGCCCGACTCAATATTTTATCTAAATAATCCAAGCCCAGTTTGTATTTTAAACTCAACAGAAAATTAGACTCAGCTTGAGCTCAATAATTTTTTTAAAGTCGAAGTAAAACATTCAAATTAATAAACTAACTCTAAATCGACGTGTTATTATTCAATTTCCATGGTAAACCACGACCGTACCAAACTTTTCCATCTCCCATTGAAGGTCTCGCACCAAACCAAACTAACTACAGGCATACCTTCCGACACGAGTCCTTGAACTCACATCTACCATAGCCAAACTCGAGCCTACCTCACACCGATATCCGACCGCTCCACAACGTTCACCAACCACTTGCAAGACATATAACATGCAACTTGTAACCATTCAAACACCAAATTTGTCTCTTTAAAAAATAAGATCAATCCAATTTCAGTAACATCGTCAGCTAAATAGGCAAGTTTTTAATATTCCAAATCCACCTCTTCATATTGGTATTTTCATAATTTTCTATTAAAATATTATATATATATTTTTTCCTTTTCCCCAAACATTTTATGTATTGTGAATATACTACTGTAGTTATTTGAATTCATCACCCTGTCATTTAAATGCTTTCTTAAGGGATCTAGGCCCTAGCATTTCAATTGTTTCGTGGAATATGGTGATGATTTGGCATAAAATAAATTATAATACGATGAAAAAGGAAAAAATAAATTGTAGTATTGTCGTTCTGAAGGAGCATAGTAAGATCTGTTTAGATTGTTTGTTATTTATTTATAGATGTATTTAAATTTTATATGTAAATATATTTAATTTATAATTATGTTTGATTTATATTCAATTTATTTAATCTTTTTTATAAAAATTATCTATCATTTACCGAGAGTGGGTCAGACCTATGTAAAAATAAACATTGCACTACTAAAATATATAAATAGTGAAAAGATATACTTTAATATATACAAGCTTCCTCTTTTTAGGTAAATCACAGTGTCAAATCCTCAGAGTCATGCCAAACAAAAATATGTCCCATTGTCAAAGGTAATTAATTAAAGAAAAGGACAATGATTTGATAGGTTGTAATTTGTAATTCTATTAATTTAAGTTAAATTGTACGGAAGGTGGCGCTGTGTTCCCTCTCCTAGCCATTAGCCGCACTGCAGCAGCAAACAGATGTTTGCATGGTTTCATTTTCATTTTTTATTTCTTTTATTAACATAAAAAATAGCACTAAGAGTTAATGTTAAGGGGTGGGAGTTTATATGTTTATATTATGTAAGTTTTAAAAGTATATGAAATTAAAAAATAATAAAGTTTTAAATAATTATATCTATTTCAGAAATTATAAAAAAAATAATCTTTAGAAATATAATTTCTGTAACAAAAAACTAGTAAAACAATAGAAAATTATTAGAGAAAGTATATTTTTTACTAATAGAATTAGATAAAATGATTTTTGTAATAAAAATTTATATTTAAATATACTATTAATCTTAATTTTCTTATGGGGTAATAGTTGTAATTTCGTATCGTATCTTAAATTTTCTCTTTATAATCAGGTTACAATATCAATCTCAATTTTCTTGTAATAGGTGATAATTATATTTTCATATCGTATTTTAAGTTTCACTCTATAATTATGTTTTTAATTATAGAGATCTACCTTTTTTTCACCACCAAAAATCTCTTTATACCTTAGAAACTATTTTACTGGTGAATTTTTACTGAATCATTGTGATAGAATTACTATTTTATTTTTTATTATTAATAAAATAATTTTATGTAGTTTGGTAAAAATTTTACAATAAATAATACGTATTTCTATATAACATCAAACAGAAAATTATTATTCATTTTCTTTATTAGATAAGTTTGATATTTCATATAGAATAGGACTTTTTATTCACAAAAATATTCTCATCATAATATAAAACCATACTATAAAATTATTATTCCTTTTCACTTTAATTTTATTCAATTAACCAAATGCAATAACATGAACAGGTAGCCTGTCGTGTCAATGAAGTTCCTTTCTAACGATAATTTATATGTTAGAAGAAATCTTCAAAACACATCACAAGAAGTAAATTTTCTCCGCATGCTGCTTTCTGAAACGTGATTTTGCCTTATATAAGCCGGTGAAATGACAAAGACATCTTCCGAAGGCTGTGCCATGCTTTCCGAAAAATACGAAAATATTTTTAATCACCTAGTGAAGTCGGGTCCAATAATTAAGAAGACACCGCCCTAGTCTTGAGTTAACACTTGACTTGAGCATGACTAAATATCCTAAATAAATAAATCAGAAATAGCAGGGAAAAGATAGGTACATGTACAATATATGTCTATTAATCTTATAAAAAACTAATAAAAAATAACTTATAAAAAATTAATTTCTATTTTATCATGCAAAATTGCAATTTCAAGATGTCATTTTTTAAAAGTATAAAAATTGCATTCACCTATCTTCGAAAGGAAGACAAAAGTCACATTTATCTATTATAATTTTCAAAAGTGATTTTTTAAAAGGTTCGATAGCTTGCATGTATGACCAAAATTTCTAAAAGTTTATTCTATTTCTTAATTACATTTATAAGTTGTGACTTTTTGAATAACATGATGTCAATTGCATTTTAATCATGAGATTGTTGGGACTATTTTAATAAACTGGATGGCTTATATGTGTTAATAATAATGATTGTGTTATAAATCTATCGTAAGGTATAAAGTCCAATTGAAATGATTTAATAAGGATATGAACTTTAATACACCATACCAAATATCGAATATTATGTGTAGAGACTAAATATAAATTTTCTAGTTTTGTAATGAGTAGAATTGGAAATGATAAATATGCATGTATATATATGGTTATCATCTTCAAGCCATCCATTATTATACATTACATTCGTTCTAACATCCTATCATTAGAGAGAGAGAGAGAGAGAGATTAAATCTCTAAGGGCTTTATATTCACTTGAAAGATCAACTCATGAAATAGGAATTTGTTCATCTTTCATATTAACAGATTCAGGTACTCTTTCGCATTTATTTAGATATATTTGTGTCATAATCTTGTACATGGATTGTTCAATTCAGGGATTTAAGGTTTAATATATTTATAGAGCTTGTATTTTTCAAGTTTTACACACTTATTTGTGAAATGACAACATATAAAAAAAATCGTACGTAAATTTTTCAATGTTCATCTTACCTTGATATTCTTTATTAACCTTTAAACATTACAAATAATCCCCTAAGCTTTCATAAATTAACAACATGAAGGATATTTGCTTTTTTTAGTTCCTTTTTATTTTTATTTTTAGAAAAACTCACTAAAAATCAAAGTTTAAGGTATGCTTAAATATGTTTTTTTTTATAAATATTAAAAGTGTTTTGCATCAATAGTAAAATATAGGAAAGTTATTAGTAACATTTGAAAGGTCAATTATCAATCTATTAGAGCACATCGAAGGACAAAACGAACAAGAAAAGAAAGGGTAAAGATACTATAGTACAAACACTTCAAAAGAAATATCACAAGGAGCAAGATCATGATGCATATTTCTTTTGTGATGGAAAATGTCATGGGAAGAAGCTTCATACAAATGATCATGCTTAGTGTGCAAAAGGTCAATTCAGCTCGTAACAAATGATAGATAGATTCAAGTGAAACAATTTACATCACTGTGTCCGTGTAGGGTTGCATAAGTTGCTAAAAGCCCAGACATGGTGAAAGATACATCTATACTAGTGATAACAAAACTATTAAGGTTGAGGCAATAGGACATATTATATTGTCACTTAGAAGTAGTTGTTATTTGGATTTAAATGAGACTTTTGTTTACTGTTGTTTAGACGTAATTGATTTCTTTTGTCATATTAGACAAACTAAGTTAATCTTGTCCATTTTATAATAGCTACTCTAGTCTCTCTTAAAATTCAGAACTAATGGGTAATGATTCTTTGTCTTATAATGATAATTTATATATTTTAGATACTATTGCCTCAAATAATGAATCTTAAATATTGATTCCTAAAACTTAAAGTGTAAAGTGACCAATAAGTAGGGATCTAACCAGTCAAGTCATTACAGAGTATTCAATCCACTAATGACCTTACAAGGTATGACCCTGCAGGATCATGGGTCAAGTTTGTAAATAATACTTTGACTTTATAGGGTTTTGGAGCAGGTTAGGGTCAATAAAAAGACCCAATGAGTAACTCGAACCCGCCAAATTATGTATAATTACATATAATAAAATAATAAAAGAAAAGCGATTTTTTTAATTTCAAAACAAATCCTGATGTCAATTTCAGACTTTTAGTCCCATCCCATTGCTCCCTCCTTTTCATTTTCATAGCCTCTACTAGTCCACCACCACTTCTCATTTTTTAAGCCATACTGGTCACCACCACACCTAACACCACCGATCACTTTTACCGCCACTCGCGATCAACCCAATCCTAGTCTACTGCCAGTCAATCGTTTCTCCTACAGAGAGCTATCTACACACTTAGGGCTTACCCTCATATACGCCTTGGTTTGTCTTGAATCTTCAACTCCTTAGTTCGTCTCGCAAGGTCGTGCCTACTCTTGTAACTTCCACTTTAAAAACTTCATATTAGTAAAAAAAATATAAAATAAAAAGGGAACAACAATAGCCTTGGTACTATAAAGCTCACATCTTTTTGGGTTTTATTGTGTAATTGCACTTATCCATGTTGTATATTGTGTTTGATTTATATTGAGGGAATGAAAATGGGTGTTAAATTTTCTCAATGAACATGTATTGTTTGGTGTAATTAATGTATTTTTGGGCAAAATTTATAGATTTATCCATTTCAAGATCTGATTTTTTTTCCTCTTTTCCCTTCTGTCTTTTTTACAATTGTTTGTGACAATGATTACAGGTGCTGTGTAATTGAAAATTGAAGACTAGAGTTATCTATTAAAAGAAATCAAAATAATTGAATATTGATTTTTTCCCACATTTAATATTGATTTAAGAGTATGAAAATTGGATTAAATTTGCTTTGTTTTTCTTAATAATTAATACATGCCTAACCAAAGTCATCTATTGGGAAAAAAAAAATCGAAGTCTAAGATACACTGCACAACCAAAACAATTAGAAACATCTTGATCCTCAATTAAGAGGAGCGGAGGATTGGAGAATGTTGTTATTATTATTATTATTATTATTATTATTATTATTATTATTATTATTATTATTATTAATTGAACATATATTTCTTCTTTTAGGATTTTTTAAAATTTCCCTCGGCACATGGCTTATAAATAATTTACAATTTGATGGCATTTGCTAACATCGAAAAGGTGTTTCATAGTGCGATTGCATTACGTGTGCTTAAAAAAATAAAAAAAAAAAAGAAAAACAAGGAAAACTAATTGTAGGATAAACCAGTACATTCACGGAAAGAAAAATAGGCCAAATTGATGGTTATGCAAAACTTTTTGTTTTAGTAAAATTAAGTGTTATGTTAACGGTCAAGACGATAAAGATTCTTCTTTTTTTTTTTTTATCATTGTATTATCATCTAGGTCCTTACCTTCTATCATGAAAAAAATTTATTATATATCACTTACCACTACTTGTGTAACATCGTTGTTTGCATTATCATCTTCGAATTATTAAATAGTTTCTAAGATGTAATTTAGTATACATTTTAAAATCGAACAGAGCCAAAAACAAATAATTATAGGAAACAAAATTAAAGAAAAAGATTACAAAAAAGGAAAGAAAAGAGATAAACGAGTCGACGGGGCAAGGCGGGTCTGGGCATTGAAAAAAAAATCCTATAGAGTCGTGAATCGGGTCTAGGCAATGGTAAAATGAACTAGGTGGGTCCTACCAATAAGAATTCAATTGCATTATGGCATAAGAGATTAGGTCACATCTTCAAAGGAGAATGAAAAAACTTGAGTCCGATCGTATTCCCAATTCTATTGATTTTATGGATTTCAATATTTGTGTGAATTACTAAAAGGCAAACAAACAAATGTTAAGAGATTAGGTGCCAACAATGCCACAAAAGTATTGAAACTAATTCATATAGATATTTTTAGACCATTTCTTATAGTTTCTTGGAATGGTCAACAATATTTTATAACATTAATAGATGACATTTCTAAATATGACTAACTAATCTCATTTATGGAAAATCTTAATCATTAGAGGCATCAAAAAATTATAAGGCTAGAGATGAAAATCAACTTATCAAAAAAATTAAAAGTGATAGGTTTGAAAATGGTAGTAAATACTATAATAGATATGATGAATTAAGTGAACAACATCCAATGCTCCTTGCTAAATTCTTAAAGGAATGCAGTATTGTTCCATAGACACCATGACAAGTTCACCTTCAATGAAAGGTGTTGCTAAGAAATGAAATAGAATAGTTAAGGATATGGTAAGGATTATGATCAATCATTTTACATTATCATAATCACTTTAGGGAGAAACATTGAAAATTGCAGCATACTTGATTAACAGGGTACCCATTAAGGCAATTAACAAGACCCATTATGAACTTCGGACGGACTAGTGGTCTACTTTAAAGCACTCATAAATTTGGGAATGTCCAACAAAGGTTATACCTTATAAGCCAAATGAAAAGAAATTGGATCCAAGGACTACTAGTTGTTATCTTATGGTGTACTTTAAAAGATCTAGAGGTTACAAGTTTTATAATCCCATAGCAAGGTAGTCTTTGAGACAACAAATACCAGGTTGTTTCGAGGATATTGAGTTTGTAGGGGCATATAGGGTTGAGGATTTATCTTTGAAGAGGATTATATTAATATTACTTTAACTATTGTTGACAGTGCTTAGGATCTGGCTATAGTAGTTGACATTGTTCAAGAAATAGATCCAGAACAAGGCAAAATAAACAACCTTCCTATACAAATTCAACTAATTCTAGAGCAACATCAAGACCTTATTAACCATTGTCATTAAGGAGATCTGCTAGAGAAAGGAGAAATGCATTTCCTAATGATTATATTGTATTCCCCAATAACATGATGATGACATTTGAATGATGCAAGAAGATCCAATCAACTTTCATCAAGCCATGGAATGTTATAATTCCCAAAAGTGGATAGATGCCATGAATGAAGACATAAGTCCATGAAAGATAATGACATGTAAAACTTGCAACATTGCCCGATGGTGCGAAACCATTGGTTGCCAATGGATATTTAAAACTAAAAGAGATTTGAAAGACAATATAGAGAGGTGCAAGGCATGCTTTGTAGCAAAGGGCTTCACATAGAAAGAAGGCATTAATTATGAAGAGACTTTCCCTCTTGTTCCTTTGAAGAATTCTTTAGGATTATAATGTCACTTGTAGCATATTTTAATCTCGTGCTACATCAAATGGATGTAAAAACAATATTTCTCAATTGTGACATTGATGAAATGACCTATGTGGTGCAACCAAAAAAACCTTGAATCAAGATATTTAAAAAAGATCTTTTTTAAATTAAAAAAAAAAAAATCAATCTATATACTCAAGTAGACATCTCATTAATGGTATCATAAATATCATCTAATCATTGTCTCATCTAGTAGTGAGATGAGTGCCATTGATGCTTGTGTATACCACTAGTTTAATAGATTAAGTTTATTTTCCTAGTATAGTATGCAGATGATATATTACTTGGCACGGATGATGTGAGCCTGCTACATGAAATTAAGAAATTTCTATCGGGGAATATTGAAATGAAGGGTTTTAGGGGAAGCCTCTTCTTATATTAAGAGTCTAAATACTTTGAGATCGTTCTCAACATATTTTTGGATCGTCATAAAAGAGCTATACTGAGAAAGTGCTCAAAAGGTTTGACATAGGGAACTCTAAACTAATAGACACCCATATAGCCCAAGGAAATATGTTTAGTTCAAGCCAATGCTTGGCTTTGAAAGTAAGAAAATGGAAAAAAAAAAAAAAAAAAAGGTCTCTTATGCTTCAAAAAGTCTCATGTATGCTTAAATACGTGCACGTCTAAATATTGAATGCATTGTGAGGACTTTATAGAGAATTTGGAGTAATTCATGATTGGATCTTTAAAAAGCAGGTAAGGAGAGTCATGTGATATTAAAACCTAAACTGTTACCATATTTAACTTACCAATTATAATTTATTTCCTACAATATTCGAAACAAAATTTCTATGTGATATTTGTGTAATATTTACTAGGATTTATATGGTGGGTCAAGTATATCAAATGTTATAAAAAAATGCAATTTAACATCCACGTGTAATAAATTAGAAAACTATATTTACACAAAGTAATTTCCAATTTTATCAAATCTTGCAAGATAAGTCAATTAGATCACACTTTAGCAATTAATATCTAAATTTAATAAATTAGGAAACTACATCTACATCAAATTTACAAAGATAGATTTTTTTTCTTTTTTTTTAAAGTCGTCTATTAGGTACCTACGTACCTGCTATTTGAGATTAGATATCATATGGTTCTTTTGGATTGATGAAAACTTTAGTTTGTTGATCAAATTTAAAAGTTTAAATTTTTGTCACTTTAAGTTCATTAAATTTTAGTAATTTTAAGAAATGGAACTTTTTCATTATGAATCATAAATCTATCAAATTAGGTTTTTAGTAATTTATAAAAATTTCTTCTCTAAGTGATAAAATTTTTTGAACAAGAGCAATAACCATAACAAATACATTATCCAATCATAATAGGAGACATAAACTCATGCAATTAAAACCGTATGATCAATCTACACCATCATGGACACATAAAAAAATGATATATTTACAAGATTGAAATTTTCAACATTGTGACGTCATACGATATATTACAAGTTAAAAATATCATACATTAACAAAATATCAATACATCGCATGGATCATGGCAATCACATATATTCATATTAACAAATTAACATATCATTGTAAAATCCAATTTATCAAATTTGCTTTAGTAAAGTATTATAGTGAAGGTCAAATTTATTGACAAGGTATCATGGTAAGAATCAAATTCATATTAACAATGTATTATGAACAAGGTATTATGGTGAAAATCAAATTAACAAACTATTATGAACAATGGATTATGGTGAAATTCAAGGTATTAAATGATACTAATGGAACATACAATGGTGAAAACTAAATTTAAGATATCAATATCATGGTGAAAATCGAGAACTAATATTAACAAGAGACCAATAAATCAAAAGAATGTATTGTAATTTGGATCGTGCCATTACTAGTTAGATTATATTGTGTACATCATATTATAACAATATTCTATAAGGTACAAACCAAAAAAATAAAAATAAAAATAAAAATCAAGAGATGGATATTCAAAAATTCATGAGGCAAAAGACAAGTATTGTTACATGCTCTAGTTTTTCGAAGTAATTAATCACAACATACATTACACATATTTATTACTCCATAATTTATCATCATCATCATCATTGATGTGGACTTTTCAATAGCAATTAATCAAATTAAATTAAAACCCTGTTCTTACTATGCAACTAATCTTAGGTAAGCATACCTATTGATTGTAGTATCTATATAAGCATAGAGATCGTTCATCCAAGACCTGTAACTACTAGTACTAACCATTTATCTACTATTTAATTGATCCAATTAGGATGAGAGTAATTAATATCCGTCTAATTAATTAACCCTAGAGTAAAGATATTCACACCTTTAGCTATAAATAACAATCACAAAATAATGTCCTTAATCTTGATTCACTACTAACCTTATTTTCAATTCCTTATAAAATCTTCATTAATGGATTGTAATGTTCTTGAACAATAGAAACCTTAGATTCATCAATGTCTCTTTCAAGATGATTGAATTTTAATCCTATATGTCTAATGGAAATTTCTTTCATCATCAGATGCATATAACATGGCATTAAAGTTCATAATTCCTTAAAAAGAACAAATCTTGATGCAAAAAATTCATACAATCTATGTCTAGAATTACATTCAAATTTCTCTATTCATATAGATCTATTCTATTAGATGAAATCTCTTTCTATCTAAAAGAAATTAAATATGCAATCAATCATAGCTGCAAATTAATCACAAGAACAATAAAGAATACATGAATAGACTCAAGAAACATAAACTTCAATTACTGAAATCATCTGATCTCTTCATTAGGGTTAAGGTTCCTCAAGACCTTGTGTATAATAATCTATTTTTCCATATGAAGATTATTACAATGATAAAACATGGAAAAATTGATAGAAACATGATTACAACCCTTAAAGGTGAAGTTTTGTGATATCCAATAAGCTCTGGCATTTTTTCTTTCGAAAGCACATATTTTCTCTCTAGGTTTTTCTAAGAATAAAGATATGTATATATAAAGACGAGTAATGAGAACTATTCACAGGAAAAGGCAAATTTGGTCCTAAATGGGCATCCAACACGGCCGTGTTTGTAGCCTGTGTACAATGAAAACTGGTGAAAATGTCGAAATGTAAGGCTACATGACCACTGGCACGGCTTGTGTAGACAGGCCATGTACTTTCATAATCAGTTCTAGTCGTTATCCATCCTCTATATGAGCATCCTTTATAGCTTATGTAGCCTCATCATGTACTTTTGAAATTGTTTGCTAAACTTTTTTCATCTTCTACACTAACATTAGAACTTATGTAGAAATCACATATATGTCATAAAATGTTCACTTTCCCAAATTCTTTATCAAGATCTTCATTAACTCATCTAAATATTTTCATAATGTTCAAAATCTTCCTTTATTCATGAAATTGACATTTTAACCTAATAAGTGTCATTTTCTTTAACAATCACATAAAATCTATATAATATAATATCAAAACAATGTAAATAATAAGGGTTTTTTGACACTTATCAAACTTCCCCACACTTAACTATTTGTTTGTCCTCAAGCAAATAAATTAAGGACAAAATTAAAACCATCCATCATCAATTATACTAAAAAACTATTAGAAAATTCAAATCAACGTAACATTCTTTCAATTTCCAAATAGTGATGTATTCGTGCCTACCACTCAAACCTATCATAATTATACTTGTACTTGGCATACTACGGTCAAATTTTTAAGATCAATCCAAGTAAATTAAACCATTACCTTTACCATTTAATAATTGCTTCCAAAGTCATAAAAGAAACACCAGAGTCAAACAAAGCAAAAGCAGCTTGGTTACATCTCACTACTTATTAGATAGAATATAAACCGTTTAACTAACTTTCTAAGCACAACAACCTAAAATGAAGAGTATATGGCATTCATCTTTCCCCTAGATTTTTTCCTTATTTGAGTAAAATCTCTCAAAAATTATTTTATAGCCTTTAGAGGGGGAGGTTTTGGCCTCTATTTTTTTTTTCTCTGGACAGGTTTTTGCCTGCTTTTTTCTAGCTCAGTTAGTTTTTTTTTTTTTTTAGATTCAAGAAATCAATTGCATAAGAAGCTTGTATAGTTAATAGTGGGGTCAAACGTCGCTCTTTTGAGGGACCAAAGCCCACCCATACTAACTAAGCTTTTTACATTTATCAGTTTAGCACAACAATTGACTTTTCAAAGAGATTACTCAAGAGGAATTACTAAGTGATTGACTTCATATACCTCCTTCTCATGAAGCGCTCTCTTTCAACGTTATTGGCTCAATGTCCTTCACAAATTTAGCCTGGCAATTCTTCAATAGATGTTTTTAACCGTACCTCTAAACTTATATATATCTCCTTAAACCCATTTGTAATTAACATATGTTCAATAGCTCCTAACAGAGCTACAACATCTTGCATCTCATGGTTCTTCGGGTCTTTCTTCTCTTCGTGTGTCATGTCTAATTCCAGAACATCCTTACGAATAGTATCATGCGTGCAATCTAAAATAGAAGCATCAATAACATCAGTGTTAAAATAGGAATCATTAGACGTCACTGATTGGTCAAATACTGTCAGAATCTTCATTATAAGCTCCTCCTCCTCGACTCTATGTATTACCTTGCCATCCTCCATAACAATAACAACTCTATCAACAGCTAAGAATGGTCTTCCTAGAATCAAAGGAACTTCCTCAACTTCATCCAATTTGAGTATTACAAAATCTAGTAAGAATATAAAATCTCCTACCTTCACGAGCATATTCTCGATAATCCCTATAAGAAGCTTCACTGTGCAATTTGCCAATCATAAACTCATTTCGGTAAGACAAGGTTCACCCAAACCTAACTGCTTGAAGAATGAATATGACATCAAATTTATGCTTACCCCCCGATTTGCCAAGACTCTATCTTCATGCAATTCCCTAATTAAGCATGGGATTGTGAGACTTCTCGGATCCTTAATCGTTGTTGGCGTACACTTAAAAGGATCGCTAAACATTCGTCTTCAACCATCACCGTATAAAACTCTTTTGATCTTCTTTTTATTAGAGAATGTCACCTCTAAAATAAACTATACAGTATCGTGACCCTTCTTTAGACAAGCCGGATATGGTATCCATGGCTTGTATGGTTGCACCTTAGGAGGTTACTGTTTTCTTGTCTGTACCTCTTTTTCCTCGGTATCTTTCCTTTCTCCATAATAACCCCTCCTTGTTGATTAGATTGTAGATCTTTTCCACTCATGAGGATTATCGCATTTACCTATACTTTGGGATTTGACTCGGTATTACTGGGAAGTGAACCGAATTCTCTTTATGATGGTATCTTAGCAAGTTGCCCAATCTAGTTTTCCAAATTATGAATGGAGACTTCTTGGTTCTTATGGTGAGCTTTAGAATTATGAATGAATTTTTCCATTAGCTCTTCCAAACTAGGTTTCTTCTCTTATGGAGGAGGTGGAAGTTGTGGAAGCTGGTGAGCATGATGAGCTGGTAGAAGCTAGGGCCCTTGGAATCCTGGTATAGGATAATTGGCCCTTTGCTCCTCTGCATGTTATGGTTGTTGGCATAGGATAAATTGCAATGATTTCTCCACCGAAACGACCCAACCCTTAAGGTGATTAAAGATGAGAGTGTTTCATCGCACACACTGCCTCAAAGCGACATGCGCAAGGCATTCCATTATTGAGTGGGTTTCTAATTAAGTTTTAAACCGAGAAATCATTATTGATCTTTATAAAAATTCCTAGTGGAGTAACATTTGGTTATTCATGGTCTAGGTTCATCAAAACCTATAAATTCAATTTATTTAGAAAATAAGTATAAAAAATAGTCATTTATAAATATTGCCCACAGAGCCCATCAAATAAGTATGACTTATCCAAAACTTTTGGACTTAAAGATCCATGTTAAAACGAATAAAATTCCTTTATTGTTACTTGATTTTAATAATACAAATTATAAAACATAATTACAATAAAAACGTTTATATGAAAACTCATAAAACTCATGTCTCGTACATTACCATTTAACCAGGTCATTCCGCATAGTACTCATCCCCATCATACCACCAACAAACCTGGAATATTAAAGAATGAGCTGTGAAGCCCAGTACGTATTAATATAAGCACACACCACATGTTATGTGCTTTAATTTAATGCATCAACCACAATTTAAAATATTTATTTTAAAGTCAACAAACAAGGTATCTCTAGTGTTCCAAAAATACCAACATGCATAACAGTACTCATGATTCCCGCCAAACAAAAGAGTAGGGTTTCCTTAGTGGATCATGCATCGATGAGGAGGGTTCAATAAGTTTTCAGTACTTACCGAAAATAAAATAAGGAAAATATTCTCATTCGGGTATCTCCTCATAAGCTGCTACACAAGCACAGTCCATTGCAACATTTTATGCCAGAGTCATACCCTCGCATAACTTCATTGCAACTTCACACCAGCTTTTAGCCAATTGCCCGATCTCGAAAATTTCCCTATTAACTATCCGCCGAGCTCAACTACATACCATGGGGCCTAAGCACCACTATTGCATCATCCCAAAGTTACGATCAGACTAGTAACCCAATCCAGGATACCACTTTTCTGGAGTAAGTGTCTAAGCAGCAACTAACACTCAATTAAGCTGAGTTTAAATTCTTAGTCCATTTATTAAAACTAATTTAATAAGCAATATACAATTACTGCGCACCTATCAATTGGTTTAAGTTTTCAAATCCCTTCTGAAGCTCGATGTTCAATAACTACTCATAATTGAAGTTGGGAATTAGTTCAAGTTTTACTACTTTTATTTCATTTATGTTGTTTGTTACATCTGGGTCACTCTAATTTAACCATATCAACCTAAAGATATGTTTAAAGGGTCATTTGTTTCATCCAACCAAGTTATCTAGTTAATTATGTAGGTTAGGGTTAGTTTGGGGCTTAACCGACCCTTAGTGGGCTACACTTTGTGGGTCTCGATGCTTGACCTTCCAAGAATAGGTTCCCATAGGCTACTAATCTCGTTTAGTTCTTAGTGTCCTACTCTGATTATTAAGTATGAATTACTTTCATTCATGTGAGACATTTAGATTAAATGTGTTTGGAGGATGTACATTGTAAATAAGGTATTAAAGCTTGCTAAATACGTATTTTGAAGGTCTTAGTAGGTCATTTAATGTCAAAAGAAGAATTGGGTCAAGTTTCATGCGATTTGGGTAAGAAAAGGCAAAGTTAAGGGGGGCTAGCAAGAAGCACGGGTGTATACGGGGTAATGTATTATCCTATGTTATGGGCACGGCTAATACGTGGGGGAATGTATCTCCCTATGTTTTTTCTTTATTTAGGGGTCAGAGAGAAGCACAGGGGGAACACGGCTGAATGTATCTCCCCGTGTTCTTCTAAGTTTCAAAGCATTTTTAGAGACAAAGAGAAGCACGGTTGGATAGGTTACCTCGTGTTCCAACCGTGTTTTCCTAGGAAACATATTCTCTTCGAGTTTTTAAGGATAAAGAGGAGCACGAGATGATACACAACCTCATGTTCCATCTGTACTCTTCTGAGTTTTTATTGTTTTGTGCTTAAACTCGAGTTTTTTGATGAAAGGTGTTTTTGGATGACTTTTGGGGATTTCAAAGAGCTAAAAGATCATCTTTGAATCTAATATTTGTTTATTATGTCTCACCATCCCTTAAAACATGTTTAATCATAAATTTCTCAAAAATCTAAGCATGAATCCATCATTTTACAACTCTAACTTCAACTACACCGAAATCGATTACTCACAACTTATTCCAACAAAACCCAACCTTCAAATCACACCCAAAACACCATTTAATATTATCATAGCGAACCCAACTCCAAAACTATCATAGTCTCAAGAAAATAAGTTAGTTTTAATGTCTTACCTCGTTCCAACAATAATTTTCACTTGCATTAGTTGGAAAGGGGATTTAAGACTTCAAAATCACTCCAAAACTTGATTTCTTGAATCTCTAAACATGTATTAACCCACGCAAATTAGTTTTCATGCTTAAAATTTTAAAACACTCACATTATAACATCTTAAAATCTCATGCTTACCTTGACACGAATTCTATTAAACCTTGAGTGGATTCTCCATCTTCATTTGCTCAACTTTCTAATCTCAAACTATAACCCAAGGATAATATAATCACTAAGGAAGCGTATTGAGTTATAAAAGAGATAAAACTCATGTTTAATGCACTTTTCTTACCTTAGATTTGGGTATTACGAATTCTGAAACTCTTGAGCCCCTTTATGTTCATGTCTTCTTCATTGTCTTAAGGAAAGAAGGAATCTTTTATTATAGTAGCTTAAATATAGACTAAAAGTGCTTAAAATAGGGATTTTTGAGGCATTCTACCTTATATGGGTCTTAGGGAGGTTTTAGTGAAGAAAAATGAAGAAAAGGAGAAGATGAGGGGGGAGAAAAAGGGGGTTGGGGGCAGCCATCCGAATTTTTGAGGACGGGAAGGTCTAGGGCTTCTTCTTTTCATTTCATGGTGCCACATGGCACCATCTATACCATTTATTTTTACATTTACTAGAATTTGAAATTTAATTAGTTTAGGACCTTTTATAAATCTTTGGTATAAATTATGATTTAATTTCTCAAATAAATTCTTTTTATCTATTTTAATTAAATTTCAAGTTCTAATTTACCCCAGAACCCGATTAAGGACAAAATTGTAGTTTTCCAAAAAGCAAGGCTCTATTTCCATTGTTTTGATTCATTCTTATAATATTTTCATTTAAAGAAATATTATTAAATTATAATTTAATTTACTTCGACATTTGAATTGTTTTTTAATTAACGAAAATTTAAGTTTTGGGTTTAGGTCTAGTTTAGGAATAATGAAAAAAAAAATTTGTAGCTTAGATCCGTACATGAACCTAATTGAATTTCATTGACTTTATTAGATTTTGATCTTTTATGATTGGTGTATGGATCATTTCATCTACCCTGGGCTGTATGTGTGGTTGTATGGACTGTTATGATGTCTACCTTGATTGCCAAGGCAATACTTGCTCAGGTGCTTCAATGTGAAAGTTGTCAGCATTGGAAGTTGCATATTGAAATTGAAGCATTGGCAAGTCCTTCGATTCCATAACCTGGTTACTCAAAGCATCCGTCTTTGCAAGTAAAGTGTCATCATATCCACTTCATATATGCTAGCTACCTTCTGCTTTCCTCTATTATTACCCTATTGATAGTTATTTTTGGCCATTTCCTTAAATACTTTTAAGGAATCCTTAGGCGTCTTCATATTTATAGTACCTCCAACTAAGGCATCCACTAACTGGTGGGTAGTAGAAATGAGATCATTATAAAATATTTGCACCTACATCCAGTTAGGCATCTAATGATGTGGACACTTCCTCAAAAGATCTTTCTATCTCTACCATGCATCATAATGTGTCTTAGAGTCTTGTTGGCTAAATGATGAGATGTGGTTTCTCAACTTAGCAATCTTGGAAGGTGGAAAATAATTATTGAGGAACCGTTAAACCATATCCTTCCAAGATATGATGATGCTTGGCCCTAGCAATGATGGTCATGCCTTTGCTTGTCCCTTCAATGAGAAAGGGAATAAGCACATTCTCACTACATCATTAGTTACTCCATTGTTTTCAAATGTCTCACATACCTTCAGAAATGTTGGTATGTAAGCGTGTGGATCTTCATTTGACAATCCATCGAATTGGTAAATTGTTGTAGCAATTGAATAATAACATTCTTGATTTTAAATTTATTTACTATAATGGGTGGCTTTACTAAAGTTGGGCTAGTTGTCATGGGATAGGAGTTTCACTCCTCAAAGAGTTCCCGTGAGGCACTCGACCATCTCTTCAAGCATTGTTTATTGTTAATATAGATAGCGAGCCAGCCTAATCTTTCTTGACTTCCTAGGTCAGTTCTAAGCCCTACATTCTCATAAGGAGCACCATCTCGGCTTTGGCACAATCCCTCATATGTTTAGGAGGTCCAACTATACGAACTGGTTTCGGCCTGTCTTGGACTCATCAAGAGAGCGGCATCAACTCCAAACTAGTTTGTCAATGGGAGGCTAGACCCGCCTTTAGAGACAACCCACGCTATGAACAAACATTTTGCTGATGCTACTCGTAACTCAACATGCTCATGCTAAACACTCCCATAAAGTCCTCAACTCTTCGGACCGTTACATTTTCCCCCACTTAAATTCATGACGTCCTCGTCATGAGGCAAATTTGATGCAGCCATTACACTCTCAAGCTCTCACCCCTTCTTCACACCCATTGTCAACACACCCAAGATCATCTCACCAGGACTTCGGGCTTCCACAGGCTTTCTCTCACCCTCGCCCATTCATCCATCCTCGAGATTGCCTCTTATTGAGTTGCTCAATAATAGGGTTTGAGCATAAAATCTTGCTTTGACCTCAACTCCTGAGACAACTGCCCTCTAGCAACGATATCCTCACTCTGGTGGTCGCTCCTCTTGAGCTTCATCCACACGAGCTAATTAATAACAAGATAAGGGAAAATCCTTGTCTCCACGACTCGCGACACAACTGCCCTATAGCAACAATGTCCTCTCTCTGGTAGTCGCTCCTCTTGAGCTTCACCTACATGAACCGCATCCACGACAAGAATTACCTACTCACCAAGAACTCTGGATAGCATCTAAGTGGTCTGATGGAGCTGGAAACTTTACTCTGATACCATTTGTCACGGGATGGGAGTTTCACTCCTCAAAGAGTTCCCATGCGGCACTCGACCATCCCTCCAAGCATCGTTTATTGTTAATCTGGACAGCGAGCCAGCCTAATCTTCCTTGACTTCCCAAGTCAGTTCCGAGTCCCACATTCTCATAAGGAGCACGATCTCGGCTTTGCCATGATCCCTCATACGTTTAGGACGTTCAACTATAGAACTGGTTTCGGCCTGCCTTGGCCTCATCAGGAGAGCGGCATCAACTCCCAACCAGTTTGTCTAGAGGCTAGACCCGCCTTCAGAGACAACTCACGCCACGAACAAACCTTCTGCTGATGCTACTCGTAACTCAACATGCTCAAGCTAAACACCCCCATAAAGTCGCCAACTCTTGGACTGTGACACTAGTTCCCTCAAGTGTAGGCCTATCATAATATAAGTTAGCTTTCGAAACTTCTTCATTATTACCAGCCATCACTATGTCTTTAGTATCAAGTATTTCTTCTTCAAAGACTAATGCTCTAACAACGTCTCTTGCACTAGTCCTTAACCTTTTGTGGAATGTTTTGTCAATCTTAGGATCCAAGTCAAGAAGTCTCATAGAAGAACTTCTTGTCATGTACTTGCAAGAAACGAAAGTGGAGTTAGATTCTTATTAAGAAAATCAAGAAAGAGAAAGAAAGAATAATCATAAACTAAAAAGAAGTCAGCTAAACTAGTAGATCTCAGGCATTTCTAATATTGCCAGCTCCCCAACAATGCACCAAAAACTTGATGAGGACCTTTCAATCGCTATTAATCAAATTCAATTAAAACCTTATTCTTACTATGAAACTAATCATAGGCAAGCATATCTATCAATTGTGGTACCTATATAAGCACAGGGGTCGCTCATCCAGGACGTATAACTACCAATAATCACCTTTTATCTACTATTTAACATATCTAATTAGGATGATAGTAAGAATAATTAATATCCATCTAATTAATTAACCCTAGAATAAAGATATTCATGCCTTTAGATATAAATATCAATCACCAAATAATACATTTAATCTTGATTCACCACTAACCCTATTTTCAATTCCTTATAAAACATTCATTAATGGGTTGTTATGTTCATGAACTATAGGAACCCTGGATTTATCAATCCCTCTTTCAGGATGATTGGATTCTAATCTTATATGTCCAATGGAAATTTCTTTCATCATCAAATGCATATAAAATAGCATTAAAGTTTATGAATCCTTAAAAAGAACAAATCTTAATGTAGAAAATTCATGCAATCTATGTCTAGAATTACATTTAAATTTTTCTATTCATATAGATATATTCTATTAGATGAAATTTCTTTCTATCTAAAAGAAGCCAAACATGCAATCAATTTTGACTACAAATTAATCACGAGAACAATAAAAAATATATGAATAGACTCAATAAACATAAACTTCCATTAACAAAATAAGCCAAGAAAAACCTAGATAGGAAAATATGTGCTTTCAAAATGAAAAACACTAGAGCTTATTGGAAAAGGCAAATTTGGTCCCACGCAAGCATCCTACACGGTCGTGTTTGAAGCTTGTGTACAATGAAAACTGGTGAAAACATCAAAATCTGAGGTCTCATGACCACAAGCATGGCTTGTGTAGACAGGCCGAATACTTTCATAATCAGTTTTGGTTGTTACCCATCCTTTACACGAGCATCCTAAATAACTTGTTTAGCTTCATTATGTACTTTTGAAATTGTTTGCTGAACATTTTTTATCTTCTACACCAGCATTTTGTACAACTCATGTAGAAATCCCATGTATGTTGTAAACGTTCACTTTCCCAAATTCTTTATGAAGATCTTCATTAACCTATCTAAATATCTTCATAATGTCTAAAATCTTCTTTATTCCTGAAATTGACATTTTAACCCAATAAGTGTCATTTTTTAAATAATTCACATAAAATCTATATAATATAATACCAAAACAATGTGAATAATAAAAGGGTCTTTTGACACTTATCAATCATCATCATCATCATTATATTATTTTAATCACAACAACTTTTGTTGTTGTTGTTGTTATTATTAAATAAAAGAAATAAAACAGATACAAAGGACTTACCTTCGCTTAGGAGGAGATGTCGATGGTAGAGAAGGTCAATAAGTTGGGTCATGGAGAGGCGGTACAGCAACATCAAGTTCCTAATGAACGGTAGTGACCTGGTGGATAACAATGTGTTAAGCAGGGATAGACGATGCTAGTAAATAGCCCTGTGGGCTTGTTTCATCTCGAAAACAGCTGCAACTAGTGGTTTCGTTCCCCTTAGGTCAGCGGTGGTGTGGTGAGCTCTAATGCAGCCTCATGATGGTCATCATAGTGGGTTAGCTAATGGGACCTGGAGATCTTGGTTCGCTAAATACTCTTGTAACAATTAATTTCTTTGATTTGGCCTTATACACATGAATTTACAAGATTATAACCGAAAAACTTAAGTTTGAACTTAAAATTCGAATTGAATAATTCAAGGGAAATTAGAACAAACTGTGAGAGGCTTATAATGTTAGTGTCTTATATATAGTGCTAGGATTTCAAACTTGCACTCAAAGCTTTCTAATTTTAACAATTCATGATCTAGGGTTATGATGTTATTGTCTTATATATATTGCTAAGATGTAATTTTTCAATTAAATGTGATATTTGATACTTATACTTGTACTAGAAGTGTCCTAGAGGGACTAGGTTGTTTTGGTGGGGCTAGAGGTAGAAGATGACCTACATAATGCATGACGTCAGTATCTAATTTTAATTTTTTTTAAATTTTAACCTAAATTAATTATATCCTAACTCAGTTTAAATGAATCTTTTCCTAGTTTTATTAATTATGATCCTAACTTCTAATTATTTTTTCTAATTTAGGACTAACTAAGTTACACCTAGGTTATATTACATGATAAAATTTGTATTAAATTTTATGTTACACTTGTTTTTGATCATATGTTAAAATTTATATATTAAAATGTATATATTCCTTATTACAATTTAGTAAAAATGAGGTGTGTAAAGTATTCAATCAACAACAGCAGGTGGTTGACGAAGTGAAAGTATATATAAATTTAAGTTCTTTGTCATGGAAGAAAAAGTTCTAAATAGTTAAGTGTTCATAAACACTTAGGGACAAACTCTATGATTGTGTTTAGTTCTGTTTTCACTAAAACTAAACCAAACCCTAATTTACGGTTTGTTTTTCTTTCATCCTAAACTAAATGATTAAATAACAGTTTGGTTCGAATTAAAATTTTTTTAAACCATTAAATAATGGTTTGGTTCTGTTTGGATTATGAGTTAAATCAAAATTCTAATAAAAAATACTTAGTTTTAATATTTTTCATTTATGTGAATATTCAAATATTAAAGTCATACTACAATGTTCATATTATAAATATTAACAAAATACTTTATAAATTCATCATATTCATAATTCATAATCCTTCATAAAATCATTCAGTTGCTCACACAATACATTTACAGACTAATGTATAGTAAAATATAATCTATAGCCCTAAAAAATAACACAGTCAACCATCTGCTAAAAAATTAAGCCAAGAAAAGAAAATCATCTACCAATAAAAGTCATTTATGAATAAAAATGATCTACTAACAAAAGATATAATGAAAAATTAATACATAATAAGATATATAAGTAAATAATAAAATCTATACTCCATAGAATTCTACTAATTAATAAAAAACAACATTATGGTACCAATGAAATAATACATCTTGAACCCAAAAAACAATTTAAGAAAAAAAAAGTTATTATTAACCTATATTTATCATATAATAAATATAATACTAAAATCATAAGAACATATATGATCTTTAATCAATCATCATAATAAAATTTAAGATTACAAGTAAAATATTTATATATATATATATCTAAAATGATTTGGATTGGTTTTACGAATTGGCTCAATTTATCCCTTCAAACCAACTATAAATTTATGGATTAGTTTGGATTGAGAATTTTTTAAACGAAATTATTTAAAAAACTATATTTTTGGTTTGGTTCGGTTACGGAATGGTTCGACTCAGTTGTCTTTTTGTCTGCCCCTAGTGTTCGTTGTTATAGACATATTATATTGTATGTGAATTTATATAGTTAAAGTAAAGTTTCAGTTATGAAGTTATTTTTCAATTATAAGATTTTGGGTTGAATTTATTTCTAAATCCATATAAGGTTGATCTAAAGAAGTTATAAGGTTGAACTAGTTAGAAATAGGTATGTTTGATCACAATGCATATAATTTTTATGCTACACATTAATACTTGATCCATGTCATTCAATTATACTAATATATGTGATCATTGATAGCTTTAGTTGCGATATATGTACCGAAACCCACTTTGGTCCTCTATTAATAAAATTGGTGGACTAGATCATTTAGGGCTGCATTCAGTAATGATACGAAAAATTTTGAGTACTTATGCCTTTTATACACAATTATAAGGTCCCACACATATAACTTAAGTGGAAGATTGTTGTGTATATTTTGATAAACTAGATGGGCTTATATAGTTATATGTGTTAATAATGATTGTATAAAAATCTATCAAAAAGTATAAAGTTCAAATAAAGTGCTTTAATAAGGCTATACACTTTAATGAATCATCTTAAATTGTGGAATATTATATGCAGAGTCTGGATATATTATTTCTAATTTTATGATAGATAGAACTAGAAATAATATATATAGATATATGTGTATGGCCATGGTCCCCAATATATATGTATTTCAAGGATTTTATATTTTCAATGTTAATACTGCTCATTATTATAAATATGCCATACCGTCCGCAGACTATTACATGGTTGAATTTATTTTTGAACTTTTTATATAAGGTTGATCTCAATAAGCTATTAGGTTGAACTATATGGAAATAGACATATTCAATCATATTACATGTAATTTTCATATTACACATCCATATGTTATCCATGTGTTTCAATTATATTAATGTATGTAATCATAAATAAGTTTAGGTACGAGATATGTAGCAAAACCATTTTGCTTCTATATCGATATGATTGATGGATCAGTTTGTTTAGGGATGCATTTAATAATTATAATAGAGTTTTTTACTTTTATGCAATTTTATATACAATCGTAAGGTCGCATACATCTAATCCAATTTCGAGATTTTTATTGCATTTTATTGATTTTGACATCGTATCATTAGAAAGAGAGACATAGAGAGAGAGAGAGAGAGATAAAAGAGAAAGAAAGAGAATCAGAAACTAAATCTCCAAAAGGTTTATATTTACTTGGAATATTAACTAAGTAGTCATGAATTGTGCATCTTTCATATTAATGGATTTTGGTACTCTTCTACATTTATTTAGATTATTTGTATCATAATCTTGTACATGGATTGCTCAATTTAGGATTTAAGGTTTACTATATTCTTAGAACTTGTATTTTTCAAGTTTTATACACTTATTTGTGAAATAACAACTAGAAAAAGAAAACCATACATAATTTTTTAATGTTGATCTCACTTGATGTTCTTTCTTTACCTTCAAATATTTCAAATAACCCCCTAAATTTTCATAAATTAACAACATGAAGGATATTTGCTTTTTTAGTTAAAAGGGCAAAAGAAACTCACTAATAGCCAAAGTTTAAAGAGTGTTTAGGCATGTTTTGATAAGTTTGAAAAGTGCTTTTGCATTAATAGCAAAATATAAAAAAGTTATTAGTCAATTATCAATTTATTAAAGTTTAAAAAGCCTTTTCCATAACAATTATACACTTTTCATAAAAGCAAATGTAAAATAACACTTTTTTCTCTTTTAATTTCTCTAAAATTAATAGTACTCAGTTTCATCTCGATAATATCACAATTCATAAATGGTGTCTGAGTTTTAGTAAAATATGTAATTTGATATTTGAATTTTAAAATTAATCAATCTAATATATGAAAGAATTTCACAAATATACTCTTGGCATGGTCAATTTTAAAATTTAAACACCTAATTACATATATATTTTTTAAATTTATATGCCACTTATGATCTTAACTTATTTCCATACGTGTATTCCAATTTTCCTTTTTTTTCTTTATCAATTAGGCTGTAATACGTAATTCTAATTTTATCGTCAAAAGCGTCGTATGGCTGAATGATAAGTATCCAAGGCCAAAAAACAAAAGGTGCTGCGTTTTTTACGGTGAATGTAGCTTTTACGGCACACGTGGCAACATCTTAACCGTTCGATTAGAATGTGCTCCAGTTGGATCGATTCCAATTTGCCGATGAAATGAAACCATGCCATCCATCCCATCCACCCAACAGAACACACAGAGAGAGACTAGATGTACATTCACTTCTCCCTACACAACCCAACACCACACCACACCACACCACTCACCTTCCTCTCTCTCTCTCTTCCTCTCTCTCACTAAAACAGACACACAGACAAACACAAAAACAAACCCTTTTAAGATTTGAATCGGAGACTTTAATGAATTCATCGGTTCCATAAACAGCGTTGCAGTGAGTGGCGGCGGAGTTTAATTCATCTTTGCTGTCTCTCTTTAACTCTTGTATTAATGCCCTTGCACACCAGCAAGGACAAACAAACACCAACACTTCAAAGTTCGAGTCTTTCCCTTTCTCTTTATTACCCCTTCCCTTCCCATGAAAGAGGCTCGAAGTGCTGCTTCAAAACCTAACCGAAACTACCCTTATTTACTTCGATTCTTCTAAGCCCGTACACGAGGTGTTATTCTGAAAGAAGGGTGGCTTTTCTGATATGGAAGTGAAACGACGTCGAATTATAAGATGGCCAGTTTCTTCCCACTAGGAGGAGGAGGAGGAGGAGGAGCAGGAGGAGGAGGAAGACAAAGAGATCATCGTACAGAACCGAATAGTAATAACAACGACAGCAACTACGCAATTCAAACGAACGACCAGACCCAGTACCAGAATTGGTTAAGGTATCGTACTGATTACAAGGGTTTTGAGTTACTATGCCAGCAGCAGCAGCAGGAATTACAGCGGCTTCTACTCCAGCAGCGTGCCGCTGCGGAGGAGCCGCTGCGGGATCTATACGTCTCTGCGGCGGGGCTTGGGGTTGGGGTGGGGCCCAGCTCGGACGAGAGCTCGTCGAGGTCGGGTTTTTCGGGGATGCGATCCGGTGGTATTAGCTGCCAGGATTGCGGCAACCAAGCCAAGAAGGGTTGTGCACACATGCGGTGTAGGACTTGTTGCAAGAGCCGCGGGTTCGATTGCGATACTCACGTGAAGAGCACGTGGATTCCTGCCTCCAAGAGGCGGGAGAAGCAGCGCCAGCAGCATCAGCAACAGCAACAGCAACAGCAGCAGCAGCAGCAGAGTGGTGGGAGTAGTTTCCCTAGGCTGCGTAGAGAAAATTCTGGTATAATTTCATATCAATCTCGAAAAGAAAAAATTATAAATTTCTTTTAAATAAAAATTACGAGACAGGTTGTTGAAATTTTTAATTGTTGTTTGTTCTTAATAACATAGCTGTAACGTTTGAAAATTGTAAAATATTCAACACTAAGATGCCACAAAACCCTCGTGCCGTCCTTTTCCCTGATAAAATTTAGTATATCTGGAAAATGATACATTAAGATACACGTGGGAATAAGCGAAATCATTATGTAAGTTTAAATTTTTAAATAGTAAAAAATATTCATGTATATGTTCATACAAATTCTCCAAAATAGTAGATTTAATTAGTCAATACACGAAATTCTTAATTTAAAACATTTTTAAATGATTGATATATATATTTTTGGTTGTGTTATATCTTCCTTCAAGCGTGCACATGTACTTTACTAGAAGACCTAACTTTGTTATAATTTTTATATTTTGGGGTTTCTCCTTCATTTAATTTTTCTTTTTTCCCCCACTTTTTGTTGGGGGGGTTTGTTCAGGTGTGGAAACGGGGGATTTTCCCCCAGAAGTGAACTCACCTGCGCTGTTCCGCTGTGTGAGAGTCCGATCGGTCGACGAAGGCGGCGACGACGAGTATGCCTATCAAACGGCTATCAATATTGGTGGCCATTTATTCAAAGGAATTCTTTACGATCATGGCCCCGAACCGAGTGACATGGTTGGCCAGAGCTCATCCGGTGGTGGCGGAGCAATCCAACCCCTTCATTTAACGAAATCCACCACCGCAGCTGGGGGCGATGCGGTGGTGGGCGGACAATCATCACCATCATATGACCCTTCTTCACTGTACCACAGCTCATATATGGCTGGTACGCAATTCTTCCCACATCCTAGACCTTAGAAAAATTTAAAATAATATTATATTATAGCAACAATTGAATATATTCGGTTGTCTTATTATTATAATTTATGGTTTTTCAATTTTGTAATCGGGACATATTATATGCATTGAAAAAATTGGAGACAATGGAATGTGAAAAAAGATGAGGAGTGAAATATGTGAAACTCGTTGGTTCAAAATGCAAAATTTTTGAATTTGTTATATTATAAAATTTATGGGCACGGATGTGTTTGGTCTTTTGAGCTACTAATTGGTATTTTTCTGGTATTTATTGACTTTTGGTGTTACGTGATCTCATTTTAAATGCTTATTCGTTTGGTACTTTATTGGATTTGGAAAAGCTGCGTGTGTTTATGTGTGTAATTTTTTCTTTCTCTTCCCCGATTATTCGCACAATTTGCCGGTTTCATATAGGACGAATTAGGTTTCGTGCAAGGTTGGGCAAAGCCATACATAAGTAAATTAAGGGAGAAGGATAAATAAATCTTAATAAAATATTTTAGTATATCAAGTGATATCTAAATTTTTGAAGTTTAGCTTTACTCCTCTCATGTATTAAAAATTGTGGACACATTTTCTGTACTACAACTGCCAATGATTTACTATGTCTAATTGAATGGAATGGAATCAGTATTTCAGCTTTATTTTCATGAAATGTCTATTGTATTGTTGGATTGGTAAAAAAAATTATAAAAAAAAAGTCTATTTTGTATGATGCGGAATAGGGAATGATTATTGTGACTAAAAAATATTTTTTGTTTTGAAAATACCCTTAATTATAATTTTCTTCATTTCTAATTTTATTTCATTCCAGTGAACTGCGCATATCGTTAATGTTTGTAAAATAACTATTCTCACATTACTAATAGTTTTTGAGTTGTAGACACAAGGATCGATAACTATTGATTTTTAAATGTATGTCCATATAAATGGTAGTTATTTTGGAAATTCTCTCTTTTTATTAACTTACAATTGATAATTATTCATCATATGCATGCACATATGGTATGTATTAACTATTAAATGAGTTTAAGTTTTGAGTCTGAGCTTCTAGCCATATATTTTGGAAGGTATATTTATCTAACTTCAAAAGTTGTGAGTAGATAAAAAGTACTACCCTTCTTAAGAGTTGAGTTGGGTGGAACTATTTTAGGACTGACAGTTCCAAAACATAGTATGAAAGCATACACACACACATTATTACACCATTAGGAATGCCATGATGAAGAGAAAATGCTGAAGTGACACGATTAATTATATGAGTACATGTAAATTAATTATTTGCGATCTCTATTTATTTTTACGTGATCCTTATACTATCTATAATTCAATACGAAATATAGATACAGAGACAATTTGCTAATATAAATTGTCTTCCCTACGAATTAATCCCCCTCTCAACTGGGAGATATATTTACGATTTGGCATTAAATTTATTTGGTAAAGTAACTGAGCAGCTTCTGAAATAACTTTTGATTTCTGTATTTTATGGAATAACTCGACACATCAAATTAGAAGAATCTTTTGTGATCTATTTTCAGTAACTACGAGGGAACCGACCCAATTAGCAGAATACTAAACAGACATCATCACATGATGAGATTTGTTGTTGATTAGCATAAATGTTTAATGATTACGGTTCTCATATCCTTAAAAGTGTTAGCACAGTTATATTTTACTATATATTGGTCAAAATACACATATGCATCGATGAGACATGTAATAATGGTAGCAAGGGACAAAATATTTGCTTGTATCTGCACCTGGAAAAAGTCGGCGAAATGTATGCAACGGAGGATTTATTTTTATATTTTTAGGGATATATAATGTCAGGTCCCATTTCCTTTTGCGTGAACTTAAAAAAAGTTTTATGCATATGTTGAATGATCAGAAATTTTACAAATTTCAGTGTAAGCTTCCGTAAAAGAAGGTTTTTCATGTCCACTATCCGGAGGCATAGGAATTTCCTTTTTTTTTTTTTCTTTTTTAAATTATTATGTACAAATGGGAAAAAATATCCCACAGGTAATACACATGGGTGGAATAGATTGTGAGTAATTTCTTAAATAATTATCATCCATCGTTTATGAATATAGTTAGGTGTTAAAAAAGTGAATAAGTGATTGGTATTTACTCTTTATATATATATATATAAACCTTTCTTTCTTTTTTTTCGCTAAGAAATGTAATAACATATTTACCCTTAGGCCTGTAAGCGCCCAAAATATTTATTCTTTTGCACTTTTTCTCATCACAGACCCTAAAATGCCCCACGTGGAAAAACCAAATACACAAACCCTAATCTATATTAAGATGGGAGCAACAGGAAGTGCTGAAGTGGTCACAAGAGGACTCAATACATTGAACTTGTTAACCTGACCATTACTTTTTGTTTTTTCCCTCCTAAAAGTTTTTAGGAAAAAACCAGAAGAAGGAATACTAGGAAAAAGAAAATGAAAATAAAGCAAGAAGAGCAGCAAACCTAGGAAAGATTGGGTATGAGAATTTGATTTATGATATTGGGGCTTTTTCAGTCTGATTTTAAGTGTTTGTCAAGGGAAAATATTGTAGAAGTTAGGTGAATTGGGTATTTTCGCTTGCAACTTGTATCATTTTTGTTATATTTTGTAATTTTGCAGTAATTTATATTAGATGAACTGTAATCTAATTAATGGTAAAAATATTGAATATATTTTATAGTAAATATCTATGAAAAGGAAAAAAATAAAAAAGAGTCAGCAAAATGTAAAAATATGAAGACGCATGTTGTAGTTTTATAATTTTCTCCTAATATTTTAAACATCTGGGTTTTCTCGTTTAACGAAGAAATCGGATTATAAGATTTTGACAATCTCGAGATAACTGGCGTTTTGGAGAAATTGTTGTTACCAAGGGTCGGGTACACAGCTTTCTTAAACAGATGAGATGCGTTTCCTGTATGATTCGTGTGCCATAATAATTATATTTCTGTTTTTTTTAATTATTTTTTCCTTTCTGTTTTTGGTTATTGTAACCTCTCCATCTTTCTATTGATCTTTTTATTTTTTATTTTTAAATTAAAGAGACTACAGGTCTATCTTTATATTAATTCAAAAGAAAGTGTCCTAGATTATCCAGTAAAATGGGACTTTCTTTTTTCTTTTACTCTCTCTCTTTTTTAAAAATTTTTTTTTCGAAAGCAGTGAAGTGAGGATATACGTTGTTTGGATAGTTGGTTTGATTTCGTTTTTAAATCGAATTAATACTAAATTAATATTGATATGATATTGAGGAAATACTAATAATTTTACTTATAAATTAATTAAACCAAATTGATATTAATTCGATACGAATAAGTTATCGATATAGATAAAAGTCCGACAATCTAAACAAAACGTTTACTAGCAAGTAAGATGGGTCTATCATTATAGGTATATTAAGATTTATTTTATTTGCACAATTCAACTTATATAGGGATTTGAAAAATGACTCTTGGACAAGTAGATGGGGATGGGTGTGTCTCGTAGAAATCATTTAACATGGGTGATGGTAGGATTTGACTTTAACCTTTTGGATTAATAAGCACATATAGCTAGACATGCAGCTATGATGTGGGACTAGGTTAACAAGGCCACCACCCGAAATAAAACGTGCATTACGAATGGTTGTTTGTTTTCCCTTTTTTTATTTTTATTTTATTTATAGCCTGATTTGAAAAAATGACTACTGAAGCCATGTAACATGAACATTAGTGATAAGTAGTGTTGTTAAACTCGAGTTTATCTGTTCAGTTGAATTTGATCTTTGATAATTGGCCAATTCAATTATGGTTTAATCCCTGATTCAATTCAGTTTTATTCATCAATCCTTGATCTTTTAATTTGTCCTTGCTGGACTGGATTTGTGACAATATTAGTGATAAGACCTTAACTTTGGCTTTTTAAGTAAACATAGAGATAGCACCTTCTTAATTATTGATTTATGCAATTATCCTTTGAACGTCTTAGACATGCAATCTTTTTCTTCGTCTTTTTCTTTTAATTATTATTTGGGGACGAATTTACTAATCATTTAGTCCTATCTTTAACTATGGAATGATTATTCTCTTATTTTCTGTACAAAAAGTTACCTTATGAACAATGTTTATTTCATATACTTAATGTGCAAATACATAACATTTCTTCCTTGCTTTCACTAGAAAAATTGTTATTTTTTTTAATCTAACTTTTATATTAAAATATCCCTTAACATACAACAAAATAATATTTTCAGCTGAATTATTATTCTTTTTTAGTCTTATCCATTTAATTGAATTTAACATAAAGTTAGCATTTGGGGTCCAAAATTATATCTAATTTGGGTTAAAAATCTCTCTCTCTCTCTCTCTCTCTCTCTTTCCTCTTGAGAGAATGAAAATCATACAGTGATTAACGAGCTCAAATTGTAATTACCCTTTAATTGTATGTTACTGTTGTGGCATTTGAGGCATGTGGATGCATTTAAGTTGTGGCTCCTCAGAATTCTCCACTAGCCAGCTAGCTAGCTAGAAGTAAACCTCTTTAATTAATTTACATTCATGTGCATGTAATGTCATTTGCACTGAAAGGAAAAGGAAGTAAACATCTCAAATTCACAACGGATTAGTCAGATGTTAGATAATGACATTTTTGCGGCCAAAAATAAATCCTTGTTCCATCCTAATTGTTGTAATCAATTTAAAGTTAGGTCATCTAATATTCAGTGAGAAGTATTATTTACTATTATCCCATTATCATATTTTTAGTTAATATATAAAATTACGACTATATGAATGATATTAAATTTTTTGTAAGTATGGTTACTCATGTCATCAGGGAGCAACGAAATTCACTTCCATTTTAAAGTTCCTACCCCTCTCCATTCACAAGTATTGCAAGGATATATAATTTGTTAAGAGAACTGGGCTTATTTCTCTGGCATGTAGATTAGTTTTAAGTGTAGAAAAAAAGAAACAAGAAATTGTGTCTTGAAACAGAAAGAAGTACAAGGAATTCGTACTTTTTGGAATATAGACTATATGTTATATGAGGAAATTAAAATAAATGCATTTGAGTGTGTATAATTCTATATAATAGTATTTAGCTGTCATTATTCCTCTGATGTATTATCCAAATATATATACATATACACATATAGAGTATGGGAAAGTTGGGATAGGACAAAAAGAGTTGTAACTTTTTACAAAATTCTGCAAATCCAAAATTTAAATAAAATAATATCATAAACAGGACACTTAACTTGAGGATCTTTTATAGAAACACGATTTCGATTTATTAAAAAATTGTGTTTCCAAAACACAATGTTAATACTTAAATGTCACTCTAAAAATTGTGTTTCAGGAAATTGTGTGTTGAAAACACAGTTCATCAGAAATTGTTCAGGAAACACAATTTGACACGATTTTAAAAAGCCGTAAATTTAAAATTCTTTTTTGAAAAGTTAAGATTTTCATGATTTTTAAAAAAAGTATATATCATTCTTTTCCTTTTCGAGGAAAGTTGATTATAGGCAACTACTCTATAATTCTCACCTTTTTATATTTTAGATTTATTAATATTTGAAATCAAAATATAAAAGGGGTGAAGCCAAATAAGATGATTTGGTTTAATAATGTATTACCTGGCAAATACCAATAGGTAAAAAGTTATAACTTTGTTGGGAGACGCCAATTGTAAAATGGAAATTATTAGCCTAACTTTCCATCTTCTTGTAAGTTGGAATTTTCATAGAATGTGTAATCAATATTGGAATAAAAATAAAGATTTTTTTTTCATTTTTAATGAGTGCCCATAACATCTCTTATTTCTCCTTATATAATCATTATATATAATAGGATTACCTTTGTTTATCAATAATAATAAAAAAATCCATTAATAATTTTATGTCATGTCTATGTATAAATCATGGATAAGTACCAATAAAGTTTAGATAATAATACTTTATATAAAACAAGACAATACTTTTAATAAAAACTACTATAACCAGAATTACTAATATCTACCCATCATATACATATATATATATATATTCAC
The DNA here is from genome assembly GCA_024138025.1 of Combretum micranthum. NCBI lineage: Eukaryota > Viridiplantae > Streptophyta > Magnoliopsida > Myrtales > Combretaceae > Combretum > Combretum micranthum. Next base: position 179,123 of record JAMXBD010000801.1, on the reverse strand, counting down.
ATGTACTATTTTGATTGAGCTTTTCATTGATCAATTATCCCTCTTCCTGACACCTTCCTATAAGATCTATAGCTATATTTTCCCTTCATCATTGCCTTTTACAAGAGCTGTATACCCAGTAAGTTTATCTCATGTATCATGAACTCAAGCTTCTTGCTTCATCTTGGAGTGAATATATTCTCAAGGATGGACAACATATTCTGCAGGCAATTGATCATGTAAATAATTACAATAATCCTTAGCAGTATAAGCTAATAATTTATGTCTCCCACTTAATGAGCATGCATTACATTATATATGCGAACCCTTTTGGAAAGTATGACCTATATATATAATTCCATAGCCATCGCACCTAACGGAAATATAAGTTTGCAGAAAAAGCAGACAATGTAGAAGAAGCATCGATTGTCACATCAAAAGCTTACATGTTTTAATAATTCACTTGAGAATCCAACCATATTGTTATAAATTATGCATAAAAGCACTTTATGTTAATAAATGATCTTCTCTCGAGAATTCTAGGCTATAGCATTGAAAGTGGTGATGTTTATTGATAAAAAAAGATTTAATTTACAATTATTATTATTCTTGACACATAAAGAGAGGGGGGAAAAAAATAATGATGAAGCTTCATCATTATATGAAATGTGATAATTTTTTATTTGGCCTTTTTACGTTAGTGTTTTGGAATGATTGTAAAATGAATCCGGGTCCATTTGGCATTTAGTAGATGATAGATGATGAATAGTTTTTTTTAATAAATTATTTATCAATAAATATATTTAGATGAAAAATATATTATAATTTTTATGAAAATATCAAATAGATCAAATATAAATAAAATATAATTATAATCAGACATCTTTACACGTGAAATTTAAATAAAGATATATAGGAGGAACAAAGAATCCAAATGGATATAATAAGCTTTTAGAGTTGATGCAATACATAAAGGAGAATATAAATACTTATAAAATTTTCTTACTATGTGAAAGTCAACCCTTATCTCTCTTCATCATCAGTTTGTGATCGAAGGATTATGTTCTCAAAATTTTCCTGTAACGAAAGGGACACTATAAGCAAATATGTCATACTTGTTGTCTCTTTGTGTGTGCTTAATTTATTTGACTACTTAGTAACAATTTTTCTTTTCTTTTTACTTTTTATTTATCCCTTTTTTTTTTTTTTGGGTGGGGGGCCAACTTTTTTCTCCTTTCAGTTCGTTCTTCAAGTTCACTCCTAGATCTGGTTGTAAGCCTAAAAGATGATTTGGTGAGTCACTTAGGGTTTGTGTCAATGCTTAGAATTAGGGCAAGTGCAGGTACACAATCCTTGAAAATTATTAATTAGATGTTGATAGACTTAATGAATTTCTACAAAATACTACAACTTCATAAATACATACACTCTCAATTAATTGCTATTTTATCAACAATTATAGAGAAAATCACTGTTGATGGTTGGCCATTGGGGTTTAGTTGTATATATATATTAAAAGTTATGAAACAAGTATTCATACCTAACCATTAGATGTTGAAGCACATTTGCAATTCCTTGATAATAATCTCTTTTTATTTGTTATTTTATACTATGGTGCGGTAGCAAGTATAAATGGTGGAGATGGCAATGAAAGTCACCAGATGTATTCTTTAAATAAATATCATATTCCCTATATGGTTCATTTCTAATTTTAATTACAAAACATTTTTCATTAGAAACTATAATTATCTATACATATAAATATATATGGGTGCAATATTTTGTTCTAGACACAAGTTTCTAGCTAAGTTACTTTTAAGTAGGCATTATCATAACTATACATGTACGACGTATGTTCATTATTGTTGTCATGCAAAGTTCAAAATTTTGGAGAGTCAAAGGAACCAGGAGTTGATAAATACAGTCTATATCCTGTAGCTAGAGTCTATACTGTTAAAAGTGATAATAGCACTCACATGATGTTTGCAATATTTATTATTTTATTATATATATTTTTTAGAGCTACTTATTAGCTAGTTTTATTGGTGGTCACCTATATTCAGACTCTACCTTTGGACCAAAAACATGGTTGCTCATCTTTTTAATAACACTAGGGTTATCCTTTTCCTTTTTTCACTTTTTATGCCACAAAGCCACAGGCTTACGACACTTTAAGCTTGTGTCCAAGACTTTTCAAAGAATTTATGGAGTTGTCTCTCCAAGACCTATCCAATGACCTCTTAAAATTGTTTCTTCCTATATTCACATTTCTATAATTTTTATAACCCTGTTGTTGTGAAATTGCAACGTCATTTAAAAAAAAAAAATTTTTTTTTGAAGCGTCCATTTTTTTGGGGCTTTAGGGACATTTGACTTCTTTTTATATAATTCTAGAAAGTTGTGTAAGCGTAATTAAAATAAGCTATAGAGCTTTTTTTCTTGTCTTGTTCTGCGTAAAGCACAATTACACTATTTAACTTTATAATTAATTATTATTATATGAAATAATAAATAATAATTCATATTTTCACATAAATTGTTATTTTTTATGCTCAATTTTTAACATAAATATCGTTGTCTTGGAAAAGATCACATACAATTATCATTTCTTCGTAATAAAAACAAATGATATTATAAATATTTTATGTTTACTTCTATAATTATTTATTTTATTTTCTATACGAAGTGGACATTATAGTAATTATTATAACTCTATTATATTCTTATTGAATTAAAATTTAATTCTCTCCTTATTCTATTGGGTGAAGTAAACTAGCTCTAATAGCCTGTTCACTTGACATGAATGATTATTCATTCATTTCTCGTTCGACGTAAAGCTGATATTATGGTGTTCACTTGAAAAGAACGTCGATTCATAATGAATTGCTTTTACTTAAAATGAACAATAATAATTCATATCTTCATCCCATGAATTAACATTTAATGATTTATTTTTCAATTTTATCATAAATATCTTTACCTTAAAAATAACACCTATACAATTATCCTCTTTCTATAATGAATACAAGGGATATTATAGATATTTTATCTTTTATTCTAATAATTACTTGTTTTACTTTTTACACCAAGTGAACAATGTAATAACCATTACAATTCTCTTACATTCCTTTTGAATTAGAATTTCATTCCCCTCTTATTCTATTCAGCGAAGTAAACGAGCGATAAGTGTTTGATTTACTTGAATGAAATCATGGATTTAACTCTATTACTTGTGAGGTAAACGTTTTCTTATTTGCTTTATAAAATGTTTTATTATGGATAATATATATTCCATTATATGTAGAAATGATGAACCATTTTTGTTCATTCTCTTTTCTAAATAAATCGTTAACTTTGATAAAATGTGACTTTCGTTTTAAAATAGTTCCTCATCATAAAGTAAAATAACAATAAGATATTGCTATTACTTTCCAAAGAGTTTTGGGGTTAAGTTTGCAGTTTGTTACGAGGAATAGATGCATATAGGTGAAAGTGCAAAGTGGCTTTATCTTTTGGAAACTGAATGATATTCGTAGTCAAAAGGCCAAATTCCAATGGTTGCTGATTCGTGAGTGTGCAGGTGTGTGTAGTTAGCAGAATTGAGACTTAATTAACACGATGGTCCCATGTCGGTGGCAGATTAGTGTTAGGGTTAGTTAGTTTATTTATCTGAAATGGCCCTAAAAAGGGAGATCTGGTAGCCGAAAATAGTTAGAGGAATAATTGAGAAAGAGAAGAACGAAGGGGATAATGGTCATACACTAAACACTAAAGGCTTTGGTTAATTCATACAGGACTCCATAAATCCAATTTTTTTATTATTTTTAATAAGCACATTTAGTTGATTTCATAAAAATAGGATGTTATAGTTTTTTACTATCTTGCAAATTTTTTAGTTTGGTTGATAGAATAGTTATTGCACGAAATCATTATTGTCACAAAACGAGTAATTACAATTCCTTTACATGACCAAATTAAAGTTATTATGCTGTCTTTTCTAACATATTTCCATATATTTTTATAATACTTTAAAGTAAATAAAATAAATAGCTATTGCTTATTTATCTTTCTTTTTTCTTTTTCCTGATATTACAATGGGGAGGAAGATTTAAATTTGGGGTTTCTTACATGAGAGTTTAGGATGATCCACTAGTATACAGGATGATTGATTTTACTTGTTTAATCTATGGTTTAACAATTGTATTTCCATTTTTATTTTATTCTATCCGCAAACAAAACATATAAAATTTAGTATATGAGGAAATGCGGACAATAAAAGTAAATGATCGGTGCTAATTTCAGTTTCTTGAAATGGTTGTTAAATAATATGATGGAGAAATATGATCTCGAGGAAAAGAAAGGTACAAATAAACATTATATGATTTATTTCCTTGTACCCATACTAAACTTTCACAACAACAATATGCGATTCTACTTTTGATTTATTTTATTTCGTAAACTGAATATATAGAATTTAATATATACGAGGATATGAGGATAGGATAACAACAGTAAGTGATTAGTGCTTCCAATTCCTCGAACTGTTGTTAGATAGTATAATGTAAAAATAAGATCTCAAGGAAAAGAAAGGAATCGATAAACGTTTCATGATTTACTTCCTCATACCCACACTAAATTTTCGCAACCAGAGAGAATTAATTTGATTCTGAATAATCCTATACATTTTACGTAATTAACCAAACTATTCTCTAGTGTTTGGCTGAGAAACTTAATGGACAAAAAAAGAAAAAAAATTGCACAATTAATTTGCATCATATTCGTTATGCACCCTATTAGACAAAGATTTTTATGTTGTCTATTATATAGTACTCATAAATATAATATAAAAATATTATAAAATATATTTAAATTGTTCCGTAAAAGAATCTTATCATATTCTCTATATGATGTTGTATTATTTCAGATTTGTTTATTATTTTTAGAGCTTCTTGTTTAGTATTAAAGACACGACAACAAACTAAATAAAGAAGTAGAATTTTTGTTAGTCGCACTTCCACGAATTTGAGTCAACAAAGTCCTCTCATAATGCAAAGTAGCCTTATTCAATGTACAACTACCATATGCCCTTCCCCATCTTTACACTGTTCTTTTTTGTGACGGGGGAGTAGGGTTGTCGATGAAGGCGAACAGCTAGGTCTTATTAATGTCTAACAAATATAAGCAATACAAGTCAATGTCTTTGAGTTAGGCTTACGGTAATTACATGTGTAGTCTGCATGAAAAGACATGTTACACGCCTTCCAACCAACCGAAGCCCTAGATTTTAGCTGGAAAAGTTTTAATTTTTTTAGTCATAGTACGATTCGCTTCAGCTGAAAGATATTGAAAATGGTTTGGCCGAAAAAACGAAAAAAAAAAAAGAAAAAGAAAATCAAAAGATTGATGCATCTTCATATGATGACTAACATTTTGGAAGTAAAAACCATATATTGTATGATTTCACTTATATAGAAAATATCTCATGACCTAATGATATTAAATTTAGTTTTTTAAGTGAAAACCGAGAGATAACATTTTTGAATATTTTATTTCTCATTGAAATGGCTAAAAAACAAAAAATAGTGAAGATGGTACCACGGCAACAGCCAACAGCTAGTTCATAAATCCGGTCTCTTGCATATTAGAATTAAGATGAAATTCAGTTCAGCTGCATGGCAAAAGAGATGATTATACAGTACCCGGTAAAAGTATAGGAAGGTGGTACATATTTACTGGACGAAAAACAGAATCCGGGTTTTAAGTACATAACCAATTTTCTAGGGGAATGTTGTGATGATGATGGCGTCGATAAAGCATAGGAGGATGTAACTAATGAGTCTATAAGTTTGGAATTGAGTTTTTGTGTTGTTAATAGCAGCAGTAAAGTTGAAAATATAGCCTCCTTGTTAGTGAATTTACCGCAATAATCACCATGCTTTTGAAACTTCATGTTGAAGAAAAACATTGAAGCTGGAATCAGTATAACATGCTTGGTGTTTATTGAAGTAATCACCATATTTTCAACATTAAAATAGAAGCAACTTGTAATAATGGAGCGGGTTTTAGATGAATTATATGTAATGAAAACCTATCATTATACTCTTGAAATATCTCGAAACCCATCCTATATCCTTAGGGTTTTACATTATGTGCCCAAAATAGTGGTATCATTCCCCAAATTACCTAAAAAGTAGACTATTATATTGTAAGGAAAAATGAAAATGCCCCACTATTATATTGAGTAAGACTTTTTTTTTTTTCTTTTGGCCATTATAACCAGAAAGAGAAATCGAATTTGATACTTTTCATTTGAGAAAATTAGGAAAAATGATACTAGATTATAAAATCATTGCCAATATTAAGTAAGATTACAAATCCTTTGTTTGCACCTTTCTATCCATCTCCTCCCAAAATACAATTTACTTACTCCCACCGGACCACAAGCCCGTTTTATACAACGCTCAAAGCATCAGACTATGAATCTTTGTGCTATGAATAACAAAACCCATATCCATAAAGAATTCATGAGCATCTATTGAAGCGCCACTCTCGTTGTCAAGCGTGTCTAGTATGGCAATTGGTGCCATTTTACTAAAACCCTAATCCTAATACAAGGAAGCGAATCCTAGTTGAATTAAGACCATTCAAGCAAACAGGCCGAAAGTTTTGTTCACTAATTACTACACTACATTAAGAGATAGAAAAGAAAAGGCTCATTGCTAATAGCTTGAAAAACTAAAGGAAAAACTACCGTTGATAGTCCATAAACCTAACGCTAACTAGTAATTCAATTCAACCAGAAGCTAAAACACCTAAGAATAAACGGACGAGTGCTATTTGTTCAGGTATGGCATAGTTAAAAATAATAATAATAATAATTGAAAAACGATTGAAAAATAAATATAAATAAAACAGTTAGGACTTAGAGGTTCAGATTTTCAGTGGAGTATAAATTTTCTCCTAAAACCTGAGTTGTAACTCTAGGTTTCAACAGTTTAGTTGTAACTCTAAACACCTGCATCTTTAGAGGGAACAAATTTGCTTTTTCCTTTTTCTTAAATCCATTTATAAGGATGGTAGATAGCCATCCCATTTCCTTAGAATGACTTTCCAAGATGATTGGGATTTGAGAAATATTTACATGTTGGTTTTTTTTATATTATTTTTAATATATTATGTAATCAAATGTATTTAATATCATTATTTTATTAAATTAATTATTACAGACTAATTATAAATTGACACGAATTAAAGATTCACAAAAACCTAATAGAGTTAGCATAAACGTTATTTTTGTAAAAGATAAACACTTGTAATTCAAATAGAAAAAGGAGAACAAAAAAAAAAAAAAAAAAAAAAAAAGGCGGAAACTCAAAATAGAAATTTAGGCCAACAGTGAAAAGACTAACTATATATACTTATATTTATATTTCCCTTCATCCTATGCTATTTCTTTGGCGGCAATCTATATTTTGCTATACTTTATTTTGAGTTCGTCATACTATACATGTATTGCCTCTTCTGGTATGAAAATACACAGAAAAAACTTTCTTTAGTCATTACAACTTAAGGGTTAGGACCTAACTCGATTCCCTTACATTAAAAACTAAATCTTCCAGAATTTATCCATGGATAATATTGAAACAAACTTTTAAATTCGTTGGGTGTATAATATATGTATATATATATATTTTCCTTTTTGATAATATATATGAACCAATTATATAATGTTTGCTATGTTTGGTTGAGTAGAATATAATCAATATTCTAGCTTTATTATCACGGAATATCTATTTTTTTGTTTGGTTTGTGAAAAATTCTATCAAAAGAATGTTTATTTCATGTGATGCGGAATATATAAGGAATCTCCATTATTTTCCTTTACTAGAGAAATGGCTATTCCTTATAAAAAAATATGTTTTGTTCCAAAAGTATTTCTAACTATAAAATAATAAATCGTTATTCTATTCCAGCCTTATTCCATTCCAATGAACCAAATATGATCAAGCATGTTTGGTTGATAGGAACGCAATAAATATGCTTTTATTATCGCATAATACCTATTCCTTTGTTTGGTTCGTAAAAAATTCTACCATAAGAAATGTCTATTCCGTGTGATATAAAATGGACAAGGAATCCTTATTCCTTCCCTTTATAAGAGGAATCGCTATTCCTTCTGAAAAGCATATATTTTTCAAAAAATGCCCCTAATCCTAAAACAAAAGAATAATTATTCCATTCCAACTTTATACCATTCCAACAAACCAAACGTGGGAGTGTCACTTTTAATTAAAAAGAATGTGATTAGAGATATCATCAACGGATACAGTAAGGTTTTTTATTTCCCCTAGTTATTTTTTAAAAAGAGAGTGGACTTCAACGGAAAAAAAAAAAATAAAAAGGTGGATTACTTGGATAGAAATGTAACAAAAAAAAAAAAAAAATTGGCGATTTTTTTTTTTTTGAAGAAAAAGGGGCTTAGTGAACTATGAAATAGAAAGAAAATAAGGTGAATGTCTATTTTTATACCTTTTCTCTAATAGAATATGACTCTACTTAATCTTATAATTACCACTTGTTATTATAGATATCTTATCAAATATAGAATCTCTCTAGTATCTACTTCATTTTACCAGGGAAATGAGTTACTATAACTACATCGTTACAAAGATATCTATTAGACATTCCTTTTTTAGAACTTCTTTGGAAAAATTACTTTCTTTCATTCTCACACTTACAAGAAATATATATTATTAAATCTTTTATGTAGTTAAGACAACAAATTATTTCGAAAAATTGGACAACCAAGTTGTAAATGAGGGAATTGAATACGCGCTTTTAGTTATTGTTGGGGAAGTACATTGGAATTTTTTTTTCAAATGTTTGTTTCAAAATTCAATTAAATATATATGTTTTAAATGCACTTATTGTTCTCTATATCTAAGTCCTCCATATTTGAATTTTAGCACTTGCACCAGTTGAGTCTCTATGCATATAGCTAAGGACTTGATAGCTAACCTAAAACATAAGTAACTTGATCGCATTTCCAAACATATATAAAAGATTAAAGCTTCCCACTTCAGACATTATCAATGTCTATCTTGTTATTTTAGTCTCCAATAATCATGTGCTGGTCTATACAAAAACATCAAATCAAACTTCATATAGTAAATTAGCTATTAATTTTCTTGACAAGTGGTTGAGCTTTCTACAAGAAAAATGTCTTCGGTCAACTATTAATTTTGTTTAGAATTATTTCTAAATTTAAATATAAATGTAAAATTGATATGTTAATTTAACCCATCGATCCATGATGGACTAGCTAAAATTTTGTTTGTTAATTAAATGGGGCTTATGAGTTAACCCGTTTAAAGTCTAGGCTCGAGACAAGTTAGGCTAAATTTATCCAAACTGTCTCATTCCTAGCACCTAAGTTAGAGTAATATTTTCAATCGAAGTGCTATAAAATTTGTTATTATTAAATTTTATATGATATTTGATACTAAATCTAATATTCTATATGCCTTAGAATTTTACACATGCCCCTCATCCTCTATGAATACCTTAGAAGCAAATTCATTCTATTTTGGACTATTAATTGTATAATGCACTACACAACTCTTTACTTTAATATTACTCAAAACTTCCTTTCATCTTTCCAAATTTCACAATCACTTGTCCCTTGCCTTGGCTATCAGCTTAAGCATTATTTGGTGAAACTTTTTTTTGTCTTCATGTCACTATTCTTACAAATAGAAGTCGGATGCAAGAAAATGGTTTGACAATAAACATTCTCTCACACAATGAAGAGAGTAAACGCCAATCAAACAAAAAAAAAATCTCTACCCCTACCACCTCCACTAGCTCTATTACCACCACATGCATCACCAAAACCACAAATTATCGCACCAATGCTACTTAATCATTACAAGAAATAATTGCACCACCATCACCAACACAAACACCATGAAAAGTTGCATTATCACCACAACAAACATATTGTATAGTCTATCATCTTAAACCTAGATTGTTCCACTTTCCTTGCATTTGCATGGATCCAATTGCTGACTATTATCATGTATAACTGATCAAGGAGAAGTAGGCATCTAGATGTGAAGTTTGCTGTTGGTGAGCCAAATGTTTTTAATCAATGAGAGCAAGTGTTTTTTTCAATTAGTGTTTGTAGATGTGAAGATTTGAACAAAGTAGTCATGTGCCTATTACATGGGTTTTGTGCTACATGTTATTTGTGATGAGTGACGTGGAATAAAACATAGAGAATGAAAGGATAGAAGTGAAATAGAGAGCAGAAGTAAGCAACCTTACTTATATTGAATACACTTGTGATAAGTGAAAGAACCATCAAGCATTAAACATATTAATATTTTTTCCTTTCCTTTTCTTTTTTTTTTAAACTAAAATTCAAAACTACAACGTTTCTATCAAATTCTTAAATATTGCCAATGAAAAGGGATTGAGGGCCATTAATGTTATCCATCAGATCGTATTGACAATTAACAATCAAAATTAGGGCAATAAATGAGCCAAGTTGAATCAAGCCAATCTTTTGAAGACTTGAGCTTAGTTAGTTTAAAAATATCAAGCTCGAGCAAGGATTTTTATTGAGCCTAGAATTTAGGCTTAAACTTGACTTGTTCAGCTAATTCAGCTTTATTTTGAGCTTAAGCTCGATTCATTCACATATCGAGTTTGAGCTTGGGCCGAGCTAAACTTTTTATTGAGTCTAGCTGAGCTTTTATCAAGCTTAAAATTTAAGGCTAAACTTTACTTTTTTTAGACATCTCTTTTTCTATTTATTAACCTAAAAATAATATATAAGAGTCACTATACATATATAGGAAAATAAAAATTATTTTTTGTTTTTTCATTATATATATATAATATATTATAATTATAAAACTCACAAATTTACCAACATACTTGTTCATGGTTTTATTAAAGAGCTTACGCACGAGCCTAAACAAGCCTGTTCATGTGCTTACTTATGATCTTATAACAAAGCTTGAGCTTAGCTCGTTTATATATATGAGTTTTATTCTCAACTTGTTTACTAATCGTGCTCAAGTAACTTGCGAGCAACCCTAATTAAAATGAATCTTCTTTAGTGTATAAACCATATTGAGAAAGATTGAAATTAGATATACCAATTCTGATGAGCCCGACTCTAAGCCCACTATATCAATTGTCTCTTGATCAACTAATATTTGAACTGAACTCGTTGGGTCTTATCACTTAGCCCAAAAGAGTCAATTCTAATATTTGATAAAATAATATTTAGCCCTCAACAATGTTTAGTAAATTTGATTGTGTGAAAATAAAGTTAAAGAAAAACCGGGTTCAATGCTTTAAATTCTTTGGTAATGTTTATGTACGCTAGACAAAATGAACTACTCTTAATTTGTTAAAAAAAATATTGAAATCTAGAACAATTTTAAATTATTTCTAATATATCTGACTTATATATGCTAAGTCCTTTGTCAATTTTGTTGCTTGTAAGATATTAACAAGATCAAATTTTTTCTTAAGAGTGAAATAAAGTTTTATTATTTCCATTTTAATTACTTTACACAAGTTCACTACTAGGCTTTTACTTGATAGTTATGTATATGCAACAAATTCATACCATTATCAATCATGGTTTTCCTCCATATTATAAGCTACAAAACCATTTGTAGGATCCAAACTCTATGAGGGACATTACAATATTTTATGTACTCCTTTACTTAATTGTAAGTCAAACTTCCCTTCCTCAATCATAGCACTATAGTTGCATAACCACCACAATAAATTGCACTAGATCCACCATTACAACTATCACAAAAACTTCCACCACCATAAGAAGATGCACTATAACTATATTACAAACTTCATCACTACTACAACTAGCATAAGAACTCACACCACCACCAAAAACTACCCCTACCCCACGACTACGTAATAAACATGTTGTATAGTCTACCAAAAAGTGAGAATATTTTATTCATTACGTTAAACTCTTCAATGATACTTACGTACATTTTTGATAAATGAACTACTCCTAATGTGATTAAATAAAATGAATCATTAAAATTCAAAGAAGCTTTAAATCCTTTTTTATATATTCCAATCATAAATAATGCATTCTTTGTCAATTTTATTGGTTAAAGGACATTAACAAGGCCAAGTTTCTTACTAAAGGTGAAATAAAGTGTTATTATTTCCAATTTTATCACTTTAAATTGAAAATGCAACCCATTCCTACCAAGTTTAGAGATAAAGATTTTCTCTCTTTCTTTCATTCACAAAATCCAAGTACTTATATAGCACCACTCACACATTTCATGAACTATATCTTCATTTTCACATATACTACATTTTTTCTAAGCTTTATTGTTGATTATTATGGAGACTGTTAATAAATTAAACAAACTAAAGAGCTTGAAAGATAGGTTCTGCATTTGCAAGCCTATGTATTTAAGCAACTACTAAATGACTCATCAAAAGCCGCTTAAATAGAGTTAAGTATGCTGAGACTAAATTTTGCAAACTAGTGTTGAAGCTTGGTGGTAAGATATTGACTATTTTTTAATTAACAACTACTATAGCATATGATGTTGAAGTCAAGGAGGTCAAAGTTAAATTCTTTCAATCAACTAAAGCTAGTGTTAAGGCCAATAGGGATTTGGCGGTGGAGAGTATAAATAAGGCATTGATTCGCTATGGTATTACTAGTGATTTTCGTGCTACATCTCACAGACAACTGAAAATGGTGGCACTTTTTCATTAGATTTTTGAATGCTGGCAATTTTAGCAATGGAACTAAGTCTTCACATACTCTTCTCCACTCTTTAATAAGAGTTATATACTACTCAATCCATTGAGATGGATGTCAACTTATTAAATGGTAATTTGCTTATTGATGCTTTAAGAAACAAAGCATTACATAATGTAAAATTCTAAGGAACACAGTTGTTGTCTTTATAGACAATTTTCAATTATTATATACACACAATCAATTCATATTATTAGTAATCATGACAATCAAGTCGTTTTTTTTCTTTATCATAAGCTATAGAACAATACAACTCTTTCAAGTGAAAAGACCTCTTACCTTCTAAATTTCATAGTCATAAACTTCTTTACTATACAAGATACTATAAAGATTGTAACATACCATTGGTAAAATCTTTCCTTGTAAATTTAAGTTTGTATGATTATTAACTAATCATGTGAATAAAGGTTCAATTTTTAACCCTCATCTAATAGATTTTTTTTTTTTTTATGGAGGTATAAATTACAAAATTTCAATAAACTTTCACTATACTCTATATAATAGTGTAATACTTAGTAAACAAATTATGACTAGCCCACTCCTTATCACCTAATTATTCTATTTAAGTGATAATTATTTAAATAATTTAATTCCACAATTGATTTGTCTTTATATATTTTAGAAATGATTATTTTAATTTTTATCGGTACAAATATTTCACTCATATTATTATAATTTCATTTACATACATGATTTTTTTGCATAAATTATACAAAGTTAACAATCCACAAGTCCATCTTGCATGCCATATCCTACAATATAATCACATAAAAGAAAACTTTACCTTTTGTTTTATTTATTTAACTTTTCATTTAGCTAATATATTGTATTATAATAACAAATTTGAATATTAGATGAGAAGTTATTCTAAAGTTCTAAGCTGAATGAATGTTACAATGTTATTTTACGACATGTATTTATATTTTACCTAGTTATGATATCATGAACAAACACATTTTGATTTTGATTAGTGTATTGAAAAGATCAAAGTGCGCTTAAGACACACAATACAACCTTAATTGCCTAAGGTGGAACTACAAGAAAGGCACACACTTGTTTTCACTAAAGCATAATCCATAAAAGAGTCAAAGCCAATTTGGATTTGAATAAAAATTTGCTGTGAAAATTTAAAAAGAAGCATCATACATCGTAAATGATTAATATTGGAACGTCCATAAGAAATCTTATATCTAAACTTTAAGACCACTTTTTAAACAAACTCACCAAATAAGAGAGTAACTAAAAAAGAATTTTAAAGTTCAATGCTTATACAATAATGTTAGTGATTGAAACAAGTTTACCCAATTTTATAAATTATAATTGTTTCATATTAGGATAATAGAATGTTGCAATTGACGTAAAAAATGCTGACTAGGTTTGGCAAGTGGAAAACTATACAAACCTTTACTTTACTATAACTCAAACTTTCTACTTCTTACTTTCCAAATTTCATATGGAAAATTTTCTTTTTCTACACATGATTTTTTAAGATGTAGAATATACCACTAATATTGTATATATGGATTAATATTAGATTTTTCTTTTTAGCTTATGCATTTCTTTAAGGAAGTATAATGCCTAACATATATAAACATATATTATACCATATTCTTTATTAAATATATGAAAGTTAGCAATTGAAGTATCATTAACTCTATCCTTGTCAATTAGTTATTCCATTCAATTGAAAAGTTATTGGAGTAAATATATTCCAAAATTGATAGGTCTCTTCTTTTTTGATTTTAGGAAATATCTTATATTAAAATTTGCTCAACACATCTAAAAAAAATAGGAGATCGAATTAGGAGACAAATAATGTGAGACGATAAGTTCGTAGAAGAATTTAGGTGCATTATATTCTTTTGAATAAGCTCAATGTTTATAAATTTTAAAATTTTACTTGTTCATACATATCCATAGGTTTTGACTTAAAGATATGAGTAGCATCTCTACAACTTGGCTTAAAAGCATGATGGTTTATGTCTTGCTTTACATAGTTTATGTTTGGTTAAATAGACTAAATAAACAACCAATAATTTGGCATATGCTTTAACATTTAATCATTATAATTGTGTTACTTCTTCAACATCCAAAAGGAGGTATCTTTTAAAAAAAAATTATAAAATGAAATTCTCATAATATTTTCTATCTAAAGTATAATACAAATGTCAATCCATTTTTTTTAACTCATTGAAATAATTGATGATGGTTAATGTATAGCCTTGAATGTTCATAATCTATGTTCTACATTCAACTAGTTTGTTAAGTGTAAGAAAAACAAGCACTTGACTTAAGAAGAACAAAACCTAACCCTATTGACCAAAATTATCTTTGGATAATATGGTTGAGACACATACAATTTAATAGAACAAAGACATGCACACTATAGACAAAAGAGGAGCACAATGCTAGCTTAAATCAATGATGCACTACCTAGAAGGTGTAAGGGGATCAATAGGAGCATCATAGTAAAGTAAATATTTAAGTGGATCAACTAAAGGTTGAAATAATGGATTCTTAAGAGAGGTGGTAGGGTGTTATAATTGATCCACTTTTTCCCATGTCTTAGCTTAAGCTTATCACATCATTCATATTTTAGAGATGTTAGGTGGAATTTCTAGAATGTATTAGGTGGAATTTATAGGATATGTTAGTTGAGATATTTACATAACAGATTTTAAGTAGCAATTGTAATCTCTGAGACAATGTATTATAACAGTTGAATTGGAATTATCTTCATCGTTTGTTGAGGAGGGGGAGTATATAAATAGACATGCATCTCTCATTTATAACCAAGCAAAAATGAAAGAATTATACCAAGTTCTGTCAATTCCAAGCACCCTTTATAATATTCCACTCTCTTATAACTATTTCTACTTCAACTATTTTTTTCAACAAATTCTATCTCCATTTACATGCCAATAATGATATTAAAGCCATGCTTGAATATTTACTAGGTGTAATTCCATCAAATATTTTTAAACACATTCATACTTACTTAAAACATTATATGCTATTTTGATCCATACTATATCCATAGAAAGACGCACCAAACAAAATTTTCTTCTTACTTTTTCAAACCAAAATATGATTATTAGGTCATTCAAATGAGAACTTGTTTTTAATCTAAAAAATTATGGGAAATAATTGAAGTTGCAATTATTATTACAAAAAAATGCTTCTACTTTAACCCCTACTAAAAAAAAAAAAAAAAATCAGAGAATGGCAAGGCCAAGGAGTCAGAGGCTTATACTATATCCAAACATCATCAGGAATCATATATTTTTGAAAATTTGTGCTGCTATATCTACAAAGGAAGCATGGAGCATCTTATAACAAACATTTGAAGAGAGTGTTAATGTGTGCATTATTAAACTTCAAAATTTTTATAAGTGATTTCGAGTATATCAAAATGAAACATTCTAAGACCATTAGTGAATAATACACTACACTATGTGAACTAGTTAACCAACTAAATGCTTACAAAAAGGAAATTACAGAAAAAAAATCATTGAAAAATTACTCATAAGTATAACTGAAAAGCATGACCAATAGGTCACAGAGTAGGTTTGATTGCTTGAGGCCTACTGGAAAAGATGAAGAAGACAAGAAAAAATTCTCTTTAAAATGCCTTTCAATCTATACTGAATATAAGGTCTCAAAATCTAACTTCAAGGAAAGGGAGGAAATTTTCAAAAATGTACATAGAGACACGCAAAATAAAAAGAAGGAAAAATATCCATCTGGAGAACTAACCATTTGGAGAAAGATTGCCACTTCCATGGTAAAGACTTAGTGTCCATACTACAAAAGATTAGGGCATATGCAGAAAGATTGCAAACTAAGGCCCCGTTTGTTTCAATACAAATATTTTATGGAAAACAATTTCCTTTATTTTCTTTTGTTTGTCAAGCGGAAAAGAACACTTTAAGTAGAAAACATTTTCCCTTGTAAGGAAAAATAATTTCCATTAAAGAGTAAATTCTATTCATTTTAAGAAAAACGACTTACTCTTTTCAAAACGGAAAGTCATTTTCCGAATTAACCTTTGCAAGTATTCAAACTCTAGCAATATGATATTTATTTCTTTTTTTATCGTAATTAACCAATAAATTATATTTTAAACATGAAAGTAATTTAATGGAAAAAATAAAAATAAAAATCATTAAAAAATTATAAATATGAATTGATGGTATATAAATAAATAATATATATTTTATACTTTAACCTTTAAATAAAATTATTTGGCATAGTGTACTTATATAGTAACATATTAATAATAAATTATTTACATAAGACAATGTGTTACATAATATTAGTTAGTCAAACACCAGAAAATTTTTTCGACATATTTTTACAAATGCAACCAACACATGGAAAACATATTATTTTCAAGAAAACATTTTATGTAAAACACTTTTCAAAATACAAAACATTTTTCTTGAAACAAACAGGGTCTAAATGAAAAGCATTGAGCTATCCGTATTGAAGAAGGTCAAAGTAGTTACCAACCCTTCTGCACTTACAACTTAGTAACAAAGATTAGGGATACTACATGATATATTAGTAGTGTTGCTAGCAACCACATGATCTACAACAAAAGTACATTTTGAAAGCTTGACAATTCATTCAAGACCATTGTCAAACTTAATGATGGTCATATCTTGAAGGTCAAAGCGAAAGGATCCATTACCACTAACACTAAAAAGGTATGTAAGTCATTAATGATGTCATGTATACTCATAATCTTTGGATAAATTTATTCAGTATCTATCAAATGATGCAAAAGAGATATACCTGCACTTTGAACAAAATTCATGCACTATCTATGACAATGAAGATAAGTCTCTCATTATTGATAAAGTGAAAATGAAGGAACATAAATGCTTTTCTATCTAACTACAATACTTTGACAGCACTGCCATGCAAACTCAGGAAGATTAATTTTGGCTTCAACACAAAAGGTTGGGGCACCTCAACTTTCAAGGCTTGAAAATACTAAATTGGGTAAAGATAATGACAGGTTTCCAAAAAATTCAAATTAAAGATGGTGCCTATGAAGCTTTTTCACAAGGTAAAGAAAGGAGAAAGTCATTTCATTTAGGAAGTTATTGAGAGGTAAAGAAACTTTGGAACTTGTTCATATGGATGCTTGCAAGCTAATGATGACACCATCTCTTCAACTGAACAGGTATTTCGTCTTGTTCATAGATGATTACACTAGAATTACTTGGTTATATTTCATAGGGTAGAGTCAAAGGTTTTAGATATTTTTAAGAAATTTAAAAATCTCATAGAGAATCAAGATGGCATAAGAATTGAAGTTTTGAGGAACAATTATGAAAGGAATACAATAATAAGGAATTTGACAAGTTCTATGAAGATGAGGGCATTGAACATTTAACATCAGTCGGCTATAGTCCTAGAAAAAATGGAGTCTTAGCAAGAAAAAGTAGAACAGTCATAGAGATGACAAGATCTATGCTTAAGGAGAAACACTTATGTAAAAGCTTATAGGAAAGCAATATACACAATAGTCGACTTGCTCAACAGATGTCTTCTTAAAATAGTCCAGAACATGACAACTATTGAACTAAGGAGTAGATGAAAGCCCTCGGCTAAACACCTTAAAGTCTTTGGCTAGATTTGATATGTTTATGTCCCAAAGAAAAATGACATGAGATATAGGAGAAAAAAAGTATTCTCCTTAGCTACAATACACAATCAAAACGCCACCAAGTTTACAACTTGAAAATCAAGTAAATACTTATTAGTATAGATGTCAAGATTGATGAAAATGCCTTGAGGAGTTGGGATGAAGAAAAGGTAGAAAGAAAAACAATAACAATTCCCATAACACTAAGAACTATACAAGAGCAAGAAGAGGGGGAGACAAAGCAACAAACTTGAGGAGACAAAACTAAAATCTACACCACTACCAAGATCTCTAATATGCATACAGGAGATTAAGAGAGAAGCTTCAACAAAGTCACCACCAAGAAAAATAAGGCTCCTGATTGATATATATGAAACATGTAATCTTGTCATGATGAAACTAGATAGGTTCAAGGCAAAGGCTAAACAAAAGGTATGGGATAAAGCAATGGAATAAGAAATTGAAAGGGTTGAAAAGATTGAGGCATGGGAATTAGTTAACCAACCAAACAACAAAGAAGTAATTAGGGTTAAATGGATCTACAAGACAAAATTGAACATAGATGGTGCAATTCAAAAGCACAAAGCTTGAACCATAGCAAAAGGATATTTATCAATTTCTAGGTATCGACTACATGAAAAACTTTGCACCAACAACACGATTAAACACTATAAGAGCACTTGAGGCACTTGAAGCACAAGAGATGGAAGATATATTATATGGATGTGAAGTCAACATTCATCAACGGTTACATCGGTGAAGAAATCTATATGGAACAACCTCAGGGATTCATAGTTAAAAATAATGAAGACAAGGTCATGAGGTTAAGGATAGCACTATATAGATTGAAGCATCAAGAGCTTGGTATAGTAGGATAGACGATTACTTCATGGATCAATGATTCAGGAGAAGCCTAAGTGAGTCGACACTCTACATAAAGAATTAAGGTACTTCGATACTCTCATTGTCTCTCTATACATAGATGATCTCATAGATAGAGTGAATAATGAGAAAATGGTCCAAGATTTCAAAGACATGATGAAGACATTTAGGATTAGTTATCTCATCTTGATGCATTGTCTTTACGGGTTTGAAGTAACCAATAAGAATATAGAGTATTTATATCTCAAAAGAAATACATAGAGACACTTCTTAAAAAAAAAAAAAAAACTAAGATAGAAGGTTGTAAGATGGTTGCAACACTACTTGTCCCTAACAAAAAAGTATAATAAAGAAAATTAATATTGAAAAAGCAGATAGTTCCATCTATAGATGCCTCATTGGAATCTTAAAAGATTTAACAGTTACAAGACCAAACATCTTGTTTGCAACAGCTTTGCTATCAAGATTCATGCAGAGACTAAATTAAGTACATTATTGAGCCGCCAAACAAATTATTGAATACTTACAAGGCACAAAAAGGTATGGAATATGGTGTAAGTCAACAAATAAAACAAGATTAATTAGTTAAATGGACAATAATTTAAGAGGGTTGGTTGACGACACGAAGAGTACCTTGGGCTATGATAAGTTATTTTTACTCTATTCAATCTATAGGAATTTATACTTTATCTGATCCATTTTTAGATAAATTCCTATGATTCTATGCTAGTATTATGAAAATGTTGTTTTTTAACTCCAAAGATCAAAAAATAAAAAATAATGTGATATTAATCAAGATTGGAGCGAAACAATAATAATGTTTAAAGGCAGATTCCAATCGCAACAAAAAAGATCCCAACCGAACGGAAAAAAAAAAAGAAGAAGGCAAAAGTCCAAATCGCACCCTCAATTACGCCCTCGATTTGCACTAAGAGAATTGTTCCTTATAATTCAAGAGGATACCTAAATCGAGCGCAAAGACGCACTTGCAGTTCTAACTGCCGTACAGACTGACCCTAGATCACGCCTCTGATGAAAAAGATACAACTTCTATTACTGTCAACCTTTGAGCCCGCAATCCAAGCCATGAAAAGTGACCCTATCTTTGTTGTCACGTACATGCTGCCCTAGAATAAAGCATGTGAAGATATGGATAAAATCCATTAAAAAGAATTTGCTACATCAATGAATAATATCTTCATGATTCTCTGTATCAACCGCCCATAAATAAATGTGTAAAGGCATTGCAAAACGTATTGTATCATATGTAACAAATTTCTGACATAATATAGAGTAGAGAGAGAATTTTTTAGTGCAAGAAACCTTTCTTCTTACTAGAGATTCAAGATTTTTTGGTAATTTCATATAAACCTGATGTTTTGTTTTTGCAAGACCTTATGGTTAATCAATAATATTGATCTTTATTTCATATATTCTTTTTCTCTTGAATTTGTGTTTAATGTTCATATCCATAGAGAAATAATCATTTTAACTTAGGGTTTGTGAATCTAAGACTTGATTTATGTGATTTCAGTGCTTTTTAATTGAACATTGATCGGATACTCCTAATTAGTAGGCTGAACCCTAACTCCTGAGTTTATGTGAGTGCACCATGTAGATTCATGTCTAATTTTGACTGAACAGATTGAGAGATTATTTTTTTGAATAGATTTAGGCTACTAATGAAGTTGCTCATAATCACCTAGAGCTAAGGATGGTGAAACTTTCTATTACTTGATTTTGACTTCATTAAAATGGGTTTTAAATCAAAGGATTCTTAAACTTTATGTGGATCCAAGTTGTTGATAGCTTGTGAAGAGATTCCGATGGTTTGATTTAGATTTAGAGTTTTTGACCTTAAGAGAGGCCGTAGGTTACATTAGTGAATCCGACAATACAAGTATGCCCAGCTAACAACTTTTGAGTTTGCTGAGAAATCATATGATAAGAACTTGGCGAAGCAACCCTAAACTCATTCTTGCATTAACAAAACCTATTTTATAACTTACCCTAAAAACGTGTATATATTTAGTTTTAACCTAGTATTAGCTTTTTACTGTTCGTAATGTTCTTCTAAGTCTTTTTTTTAGGTTAGATAATAGATAAAGAGTGAGTACGGTAGATGCTAATAATCCTAAAAAATAGACTTAATACTTTTTATACTACTTCAATACGTGGGCTTGTTTGTGTTGATGATTGCAACCAAAGTTGAACGGAACTTATTTGTACACATTTACAAATTTTGAAAGACATCAGTTTCCTGTTTTTAATGTTTTAGAAACAAAAAGCCAACCAAGTCAAGGCTACCCTTTTTCACTTGCTTCAGGAATATCCTCATGGTGATAAAAGAAGCAAGCAATTGTAGTGCAATCATTAGTAGAGGTAAAATATATTGTAGTTTTTGCAATAGAAAGTCAAGCAATTCGACTAAGAAGGATTTTGCAAGACATGGTAGAATAGCAAAAAAAGCCTACGGTTATTTTATGTGATAACAAGTTATCAATTGCAATTGCTAAAAATATAGTGTACCATAATAGGATACAAAGCATAATAACATCAAATACCACTTCTTACCAAAAGCAATGAGCTATGAAACTGAGCTCATATTTGGTGAGACAAATGAGCAGCTTGCTTGCTGACATATTTAGGAAAGCTCTCCCATGAGCAAATTTTGAGATGCTATGTCATATGCTTGGTGTTATGCTAAAGTGTATTAGGGAAGGGTGTTAGAATTGATCCACTTTGACCCATATTTTAGCTCACATCCACTACATCATCCATATTCTAGAGATGTTAAGTAGAATTTCTAGAATTCATTGGGTGAAATTTCTAGATTATATTAGTTGGGTATTTACATGAGACATTCTAGATTTTAGTTATAATATTCAATAAAATATATTATGATCGTTAGATCAAATTGATCTCCATCGTAAACTGAGGAGTAGAGCAAATACTCTCTATTATAGGGCTGCAAACAAATCGAGTCAAGCCAAGCAAAGATTTTGAAGACTTAGGCTTAGCTCAACTAGATTAACAAATTAACGTGCTCAAGTCAATTCTGCTTTTTAATGACCCTAAAAAGCGTAGGCTTAAGCCTAAGTTTGGCTCATAGGCTTGTTTAGCTTAACGAGTCTGAATGAACTCAAGCTTATTTAGCTTAATAACCCTAACCTCAAGTTTGTTTACATAAATAATTAAATATGATTATATTTATTATATTAATATATAAATACAAATAATTATCTATAATAGAATTATATTACCAAAAAAAAAAATGTTCACGAGCCTATTTGTGAGTACTTAACAAGTCTCCTCGCAAGCTTGCAAAAAAGTTCAAACTCGGCCCGTTTAACTAAACAAGCTTTATTTTGAGCTCAAGCTTGTGGCTCATTTATTAAATAAGCTCGAGCTGAGAGTGGCTCATGACTAGCTCAACTCGATTACAATTTTAATATTTCATTATCTATTATAAACTATTTCTAGTTCAACTATTTTTCTAAAGGGTTGATGTTGCGATGGTACATGAACTTTAATAAAATATGCAATTAGGTACTTAAATTTTAAAATTGATAAATCTAATACCTAAAAGAATTTTTTATGCATACTAATGGTATCTCCATCAAATTGACTAAAACCGTCAATTTACATAGCATTATTAACTAATATGACGGGGATACTATTAGTATACATAGAAAGTTTTTTATATTTTAAATTGATCAATTTCAAAGTTTAGGTACTAAATTACATATTTTATCAAAGTTTAGATACCATTTATGATATTTGGCCTTTTCTAAACAAATCATGGTTCCATCTGCATACCAACGCGGGATAATTGGGCGAGTATCTTGGTAGCTATGCTTAGAGTTTGGATGAAGGCATCGCTAAGAGAGCCTGTTGTATCTCCCCCATTCTCGCGAGAAGCTTGGATGGCCGTTAACAAGAGCCTACGCTTGATAATTATAAGAAAGGTTTGGTTAAGCATTATCAACTTCTACTCTAAAAAATGAATTACAATATTATATTAAATTTAATTCTACATATCTAGTATGGTAAGATAAGTTTGACGTGGGTATATAGGGGAGAGAGAGAGCTCGTATGGAAGAGAATCCCGCACGTAGTGGCTTTCAAATCTTACATCACAGTGGAGGGATGACTATAACTATAATTTAGAAAAGGGGGGAGTAGAAGCTGCTCACAGCCCACGGCCCCCAATTAGATTTGAGCATTCAAGCTAATAATTGGAGACAATTTTACGACTTCTTCGACACATATTTGAACTGTATTAGAAGAATTAATTAAATTCTATACGTACAATCTAAAACTACCATAATTCAATGCAATGACATAACAATTGGTGGATCTAATGCAAAACTAAGAGAATCTCAAGTAGTAGCAAGTGCCCAAACTCATCATGGCGTTTTGCCTTGCCCATGACGGCCCCCTTTATCATCGGCCACCTTCCCCCTCATATATATTACCATCAAATATTTATTAGTCAATCTACAAATTGAATTTGTAGTTTATATAGCATAAGTAGGATTAAATTTTATAATATACATAGCAAAGATATACATACATACACAATGATATAAATTGTTTGAAGCTGACTTTTGGGTATCGCATATTTGAAGTTTAATTGTTATTAATGAATCACAGGTATCATCATATCTCCCTACCTTTTGCGCGGAAGGGTGGACAGATCCGAGGTATACACGCAATAAGGAACCCATTTATGTTCATTAATTATATATAATTTTATTACCATGGCATGATTAGAATACCTAGTTACTTAGTTATGTCAAAGAATTTAATTAATCACGAATTTTGATTCACTTTTGTATAACTAAGAGTTTATTATGAACCATGCATGTGTGTGTATATACATGTAGTAATATTGTACTCCACATGACATTGGTATGTAGGGAATTGTGTTATAAAGAATAGTAATAAATTGGAATAAGAATTAAAGAGATCAATAAATAAGCACTTTTAATAAGCTGGCTACCAATAACAGGATATAGTAAAAGAACAGGAGTTACTAGTTAGGTCAAATCTATCCAATGGTTCACAGAAATTAGTCCTAGATATCATGATCATCTAATTATTGAGGTTTAATGACCTTAATAGCCTTCAGAAAGAAAAAAGAATTTCAATTATACAGAATTGATCCTGGTTGACAGCTAAGAAAAGTTGAAAATGTACTATATATTTTGAAAAACCCTATTATAATCTACCAATCCAAAAAACTCAATAAACCATTATTAAAATAGGTCTAAATTCTTAGTTCATTAGGAGAGGCAATCTAGCTGGAGTAAAGTGAGAGAGAAAAGCAGTACCTTATGACATATCTTGGTTCGTCATTTGACAGTTTGCTTCAGCTGATTTCTGGAAAAGCGTACAATTCCAACATAAAATCTCCAAGCAGGTTTCATGACTACCTTAACATATTGTCTACCTTTACTGCGAAAATTTTCACCACCACATAGAATTTCTTGAAGCCAGAGAGAGAGAGAGAGAGAGAGATTTAGATTTAGCTTCTTCATGTATCCATATGGACTAAGGAATCTTAAAAAATCAAAAGAAATTAAAAAGAATCAAATGAAGAAAGAGAAGCCAAAAAAGCAGGGATGAGGAGGGGACAAAATGATATACATCAAAAAATGAAAAAAAAGCTGTTGACAGACAAATCTATAGGGGCACAGTGTTGGTAATAGAAGGATACCCTAGGAGAGTGGTTGTAGGGGCTGTTTCATATTTTAGATGAAGCACTACTATTAGCTAAAGTGGAGGACAAAACTAGTACAATAGATATATAGGTTTCTGCATAAAACCCTAATTTATATAGTTATTTTTTTTTCTAGGTCATACACATGTATCCACATTTTCTTTGTGGTCCCAAATTTTATCATCTTAACTTATATCAAGGATATCTTGACTTGCTTGAATTCTTGGTCAATGATAGGGCAAACTTTGAATGTTAGTCATGTTTGAATGTGGATTTTATTTATGTTCATGTTTTTCACTTGAATAGTTGATAGCACATGGTTTCATGCATGCACTATTAGTGTTAAAAACAATCAATCAAAGGCATACATGGTATAAAAGCAATACCAGGTGATGTTGTTAGGTGGAAAATATTTTTAAATATGTTTTATTATAATTGAAAATTATTGATTATAATATATTATTGTAATATATTAAGAGGTTTGCGGTTATTGGTGACAAGTGATGGTATAAGAGATGCATATAGTAATTGAAAACTATGATGGTAGTAAACAATTATGAAAGATATTAATAGCAAATGAGGAAAATATTTTCTATTAAAGAAATCATAATTTTTCATTAGCCTTCTCCATTAATATCTTTCATGGTTCGTAATTATTTATTATTAGTTGTTGGCCATTCCAGACATATTTTGCCACCATATAGAACTATATATTAATGGAAAATCACAATAAATTTCAATATATTTTTACATTTTGATAAACAGAAGACTTCTTGTCGTTTGGCTAAAAGATGATCGAAGTTTTATCAAGAAGTTGTAATATTAATTATAAATATTTGAGGGATACATGATAGCATCCTATTGTTATAAGAGGTGACCTGAATTTTCAAAAGAAGTTATAATATTAAATATTCATATTTGAGGGACATGTTACGACATGCAATTGTTATAATATAATTATTTTAATCTGAAAATATTATTAAATAAATTTGAATAAATTATATATAAAACATCATTTAAAAAAACTAAAAATTGCAATAAAAAGCAAAAAAAAAAAAAAATGTAAAGCATAAATATTAGCCATCTTCGGTCACCCCAACCTCCTCCTTAGTGGCTGTCAACTACCCCAAGCCTTAGAGTACTAGAAATGGGTAAAACATCTTATAGGTGACAACCCACCATGATAAGTGGGTCTTACAACCCACACATGGTGGTGGGAAATGTGGGTTAGGTAACTTGCAAAAACTCGTAGGTCTTTGAAAAGTAAAACAACCTAATGTTAATGCATTAATTGTTAACATTTTTTATTCAAGGATGGTAGCCACCTATCACTATATTTAGATGGGAAGGTTGTACGATATGGGAATGCATGATCCACCTTTACTTGTGAGTTGCGATTTTCACTTCTCCAAGCCACCCTCAATTGTAATCCAGCTAACAAGTGGTTTAGTAGCAAATATCCAAGTGTTACCTTTCATTCCCCAACCCCCCCACCCCCCACCAGTTCACGTTTTTCCTAATGGTAACCATGCAATTGCTACCTTTCATTTTTTTTTCTATTTTTAGTTGTTCTTTTGTTTATTTAATTCATGTATTTTCTAATAAATATTAGTTATATTAATTATATGTATAATTTAGTAAAAGTATGACTACTAAAATAGTGTCACATATTGAACCTTAACGTAACTTGTTATATATTTATTGAAAGGGATAATATCATAAAAGATACTTGAACATCGGCAAAATATGAAATTAGACATCTCAATTTTGAAATTGATCAATTTAATACCTAAACTTTGAAATCGATTAATTTAGTATATAAAAAACTTTGAAATTGATCAATTTAGTACTTGAAAAAACTTGATTGAGGTACTATTGGTATGCACGAAATTTTTTTTTAGGTTTTAAATTATTGATCAATTTTAAAATTTAAATACTTAATTAATTATTTTTAAAATTTAAGTACCTAATTATATTTTTTTTTTCAAAGTTTATTACCAGTGTGACATTAACCCTCATTAAAAACTGAAACACATGCCACCTCATTGCAAAATACCAACAAGACATATCACTTTTTCATAATTCATCCTATCTTAACCTTTTGATGTCACCATCAATAATTTTCATAATTCGTAAATCTGAATAATTCTTTATCCTATTAAACAAACACACCTTAAATTGTTTGCTCAGTATATGTTTGTGTTAAGTAATAGGATTCACTACAATCAAATTTACCTTACACTTCTACATAAGTTCTTTCATATATATGAGTCTAACCCAGATTATTTCTAATCTTAAATTGAAATTAGACTTTACCCAATGTCAATGAAAATTTATGCTTTTACATAATATATAAGTTGAAGGACCGAATAATTTAACATATAATATATATATATATATATGTTAAATAACATATGGGAATTTGTTGCCCCTAAATTGCTCTCTTATTCCAATCTCTACCAATCAACACTTGCAATGTGTCATAAATGATAATTATTACTTGTTTTATTTCAAGAATTTTACCAATTCATAACATATAGCGAGTATTGATTAGTGAAACAAGAATGAAAAAGCGATTTATAAACAGTAATTTTTCACTCATTAAATAACGATTCAACCTCAGAGCTAACTAGAAGATAAGGTGCTCATATGGACAATCCGGTAATAAAACCGTTCAATCACATGATGGAAAGTATTCGTTTTGTTTTTATGCGACTGTACATTTACGTCACACAGAATTTAAAAGGGGGTCTGCCATTGCTACAGTACCAAATTTTGGAAGTATAGTGCCGTACCTTTTTCGTTATTCTTGAATCAAATTTGTTTGTCTTTAGATGACAAAGCTGATGATGAAAAATTCCGTTTTCGGAATGTATGTGTAAGAGAGAGAGAAAGAGAGAGTGTAAACCAAGGAAAGAACCAGAGAAAGAGACACAGATAAAAAGAGTTGGCCTTTTAGTTATGTGTGATCACTTGTAAAACAACATAAATGGTTGGTGGAAGGTAAAAGGGGTACAGGGTGAATACTGAATAGGGTAAAAGCTTTTATATATATTCTAAATATTATCTTAAAAAATGACTTGAAATCAAGATCTATGATGTAGGTATACTATGAAACTGTCGATATTTTTTACTTTTTAAAATTAAAATATTATTTCTTATCAATAATGTCTAAAATTATAATATTTAAACTATAAGTTTAATATCATTTTTAATATGAATCATACATAATCTAAATATTAATAAAACGAAAAATACATACATAATAATACAATGTAATAAATATAAACAAAAATGCCACTTTCATTGGAGATTTGAGATACATTTAGTGATTAGATTGATTGTTACTAAAATAACAGATTATAAATTATGAGACATGGTTGAATTTCCAAGAAATCTATCTAATTAAATTATGTCTATCAAAGATGCTCCGGAAGTTAAGTTTATTGCTGCTTTAGAAATTGAACCTATGATATACACTAGACAAGTATCAAGATGTGTAAGAAGTTACATTATACTATCCTATATTATAAGTTATGAACGTTCGAATATCGAAACTTGCCCGATAAAATCAAATATGAAATACCCACCTTGATTACCACCAATTATGTAAAGTATTACAAAATCTATGTCAACATGCCCCAATACTCATATCTATCTATGCTAACTTATAGGCTTTGACAAATGCATGGTATCAGCACGTATTTGAATATCTATATCCATAAATTTCTCCCTTAAAGTACTATATTAACACCTTAAAAAATTATTCTTCTCATTACTTTATTTGTAATTCTCTTCACATGAGTTCCTTCATTTCTTTGTATACTTTTATCAATCTCATTTACTTTACACAATATCTAAAGATCCTAAAAGACGAAAAGTGAAAAAAACTCTTCACATTTGTACAGATCTTTAAAAGTAAGATTTTTTACTTAAAACCTGTGTCAAGGATCTTAGATTTAGATGCTTTTAATATGGTGAAAACCAATAATGTAGAGCATATTTAGTAATTGTGTTTAAATAGTTGCAAAATAAAATATAATTTTCTTATGACTATATTAATACTTTAATAGGTATATATAACTAATGAACGTTAAGTTTCTATGTGAATGGTGTTAGAACAAAATCCGTGGTCGATGGGTCTAGTCCATTAAGCAATTGAAATATTAGGGCATGGGTTTCTTTGGGGGCATGCTGAAATAGAAAACATAGAATGGAAGGCCTTTTTAAGTCTTCAACCAAAAAATTGCAAAAGACTAGTATCCAATTCTATCGATATCCACCGCTTCGAGTAGATCTGAATCCAAGGAAATCTAACGGAGTAAAGATGCCCCCAGATATTATAGTTCAGCTAAAATTTGGGATTTCAAATAACGCCAAAGTGCTAAGCCTTTTTTTTTTTTTCTTTCTATTTTTTTTTAACAATCAATGGTAACATCTAGAAACGAGTAAGGAAGGATACGTACATGTACCATGATCCTACGAGAAATGATTTAATGGGTATTATACACTATTTGTTTTATATATATATATATATAATATAATTAACATATCTTTTAAGATGAAAACTGGATAAATCAGAATATTGCAATCCTTCGTGATCATAGAAAATCAGGATACTCAACAAATATTATGATCGAAACCTGAAGAAATCAAAACTATAAAAGATTACTGCAGTCTCCGGCTTTCACTTTTTTCTCCTTCCTGGCCAACTAACTAGTAACTCTAGTTGAACCTAAACGCCACTGTTCTCCTATAGGAAAGTAAGCAACTGGGCCCATTCCCACGCAGCCATGGATAGCGACTGATATGGTATCAAATACACGCATGAACTGATGTTAAACTACGTGTGTATTAAATGGCCGTATAAGGAATATAATCACCACTTCCACGAGTGTTAGAAAGGCATGAAAAGAGCTAACTTATGCCCTCGATACTGTGATGAGGTCAAGACACATAATCACCCTACAGAGTTGGGTTCAGAAGTTCGTGGTTCGGATAGTGAAAGGAAATAAGAAGCTAGAGAATTGCTACACAGGGTACCTTCGGCGATGTTGAAGAACTATCTATAAACCCTAAAAAAGTACTATTAAATTTTTTAAGAAAGATACTTAAGTATGTATGGAGGTATAAATTTGATTTATAGGCTTTAAGCTTGGCAATTTCTTGAATTTGACTCTTTGTGTTAAACAGACATAGTCCAAAAAAATCAAGCACATATTAGTTAGATGATTAAAAGAAAATTGGCATGATGAGTTTGGAATAGGCCTCGTTAAAATTGGCCTATTCAATTCTAACTTTTCTCACCAAGAGTCATGCACTACATAATAGCCCTTAATAGACTTTGATCAACAAGGGGGCCTACTTTGAAATCCATTAATGACAAAGATTCATCTCAATCATCAATTGTTCGTATGATCCAATGAATAACATCAACAATCAAGCTCTATAAATACTCTTACTCCCTCTTCATAGGGGGTAATCGAGAATCTTGGAAAAATATCGTTGTACTATTGAAATCCCATCTTAAAGAACCAAACACTTGTTCAAATTAGAAATGCTTATTGTTTCATAGAGTTAGTGAGGTGTGATGCTCTGTAGCTCTTTAACCTAGGATGGTGAGTCTATTGAGATCATCTCTTCCTCCTCCTCATCTTATACTCTCTTAATCACCCCTCATGTCAATCCTCTCAAGTCATGTAAATCATGACTTACATGCGGCACACATGTGGTTACTCCATTCAAACTCATACACACACCTTATGTGATATAGATTAAATAAGCACTCAAAACCTACAATAAGAAGCTATCGAAATAAATAAAGCTCTTTCAAAATTGTATAAGAAGATGGACAAAGCAAGTGACTAGCAAGAAAGTAGAAAAAGACTTGATAGGAAAATTATGGAATAAATGTTGAAGAAGTCGAGAAGATATCCGGAAAAAAAAAAAAGGTTGTGATGACTGCTCATCTTATGAAGTAATAACCTTCAAAAGTGCATTGAATATAAGGGAGATAGAAACTGTCATGCGCCCAAAGGATACCCTAAATGTATCGTCCTACCTTGTGACTAACTACGGCTCGATTCTTAAGTAAAATCAACCTTGAGCTCTCAAAGAGACACAAGTGTATGATATAATCAGGTTACTCAAAGGAGTGCAACATGCCCATGAAGGATTGAGTTG
The DNA here is from genome assembly GCA_024138025.1 of Combretum micranthum. Lineage (NCBI taxonomy): Eukaryota > Viridiplantae > Streptophyta > Magnoliopsida > Myrtales > Combretaceae > Combretum > Combretum micranthum. The sequence continues at coordinate 147,866 of JAMXBD010000801.1, read as the reverse complement.
TTTAAGAAAAAATAAAAAAATGAAAGCACACACATACATAATAACATCATTAGATAATACTTAGTCTTTGGACATTACAAACCAGGTTTCCTTAACTTCAAGCTGCAGTAGTTTTCTACAACTCAAATAAAAAATTAAATAAATTGAAGATAATTTAATAAATTTCATCTTCGTGTAGCCTTCCCTCCCCCATTCCTACCCCAAGGGTTTTAGCATGTACTAGGGTAAGATCTCTCATAGATTAACAGCTATGGGCTACCTCGAAACCTACAAAATTATAAGTATGTGAGCAAACCACAACTCAATGGAGTAACCAAACCATAAACACATATCAATCAAACAGAATAAGTTTTATTAGCACTCAATGCAATGCAACAATCAAACATATGATCACACACATATAATTTTAGATAATTGGAATTCAAATAGGGTAAGGTTTATACCCTCTCTCTAGGGTTAGGATCTTAACACTCGCCATTAATGCTCAAGAGAATTTGAGAATATCGGGTAATATATCATATCAAAAACAAATTTCCTTTAAAATCATTTATTTTCCTGGAAACTGAGAAACTCCCTAAGTATTACTATTTCAAGTTGAAACCATGAGCGACATTTCTCACTTTACCATGTGGTTCTCATGGAATCAACAAGTCCAATGGAAGTCTTAGACTTAACTAGTATTTACTCATTAGATACCCTACTCATACCATAGGTTTGAAATGTAATACGTTGGGGTAGCAAAAAAACCGATTGAACCAAACCGAAATATGATTTCTTTTGAATAATTTGATTTGAAGATTTTTGGTTCGAACCAATCCATAAATTGATTGTTGGTTTGAAGAGATAAATCAAAAAAATTCATAAAATCAAACCAAACCATATTAATAAACATTAAAAAAAAAATTTACTTGTTATTACAAATTTTTGTATGATGATTGATTGAAGGTCATATATATTCTTATGATTTATTATGAAATTTATTATATGATGAATATTGGTTAATAGTAACTTATTTCTTTTTTGAAATTGTTTTTTATGTTTAAGATATATTCTTTTTTTGGTAACTTAACATTGTTTTTTATTAATTGTTTGAACTCTATGGAGTATAGTTTTGTTATTTAGTCATATATCTTATTATGTATTAATTATTCATTGTATTTTGTTTAGTAGGTGATTTTTTTTGGCTAAATTTGTTACTTTGACTGGATGATTTTTTTAGAGAACTATAGGTTATATTTTACCATGTATTAGTTAGTGAGTGTACTATGTTAGTGACTCAATGATTTTTTTAAAGATTAAGGATTATGAATGTGTGAATTTACAAAGTATTTTGTTGAGATTCACAATATAAACTATGTAAACCAATTTCAATATTTAAATATCCACACAAATGTAAAATATTGGAACTAAGCTTTTTTTTTTTTTTTAATTAGAATTTTGATTTAATCTGCAATCCAAATTGAACCAAATCATTATTTAATGGTTCGAAAAATTTCTAATTTGGTCCAAACCGTTATTAAAGGTTTGGTTTAGGATGGAAAAAAAAAAAAACAAACGGTAAATTATGGTTTAGTTTGTCTTTAGTGAAAACTGGATCAAATCGATCTACGCCCAATCCTAATATTATGTGGCAGTAATGACTACTCAAATGCAATGCTTATGAAATCATGCTATACATGATCATTTTAATTTATATTGTCATATATGATTATATTTGGTTTAAGTGATCAATCTTTTTGTAGACACTCTCTAACATCTAAATCAACAATCAACAATGTTATACAATTTAGCTTTTGCTTTGATTACGTTGTTTTGCTCAAGCATAATGCAGCAATCATAATCTTGAGCCTAACACAAGTCATTTTATTATCTTTTATGTAGGCGCAACTATACTACATAGACAAACAATGTGAATAGAGTCAAAGTTACTCACCTATCCATACCCACCTACTATGCGTTGTAAAAATTCTTAAGAGTGTCAGAGATAGTCTAGCTTGCCTATAATACAAAATAATATATTAATACCAATAAAAGAGTAGAAACTTCTAATTGTGATCAAGTGTCCTAAGTTAGGGTTTTTACTTACTAAACGTAGTTTTTATCTTTATGATCCTATCTTAGGCCATAATTGACCTCCTTTAGGTTTCTTGTGCTCTTGATTCTTATATTATTCCCAAGTTCGACTTATTACCATTTTCTCATTCTTAATTTCACTTGTTGATTACCTTGTTAACTTTATACATGATTTTAACCAAGTATACTCAATCTATTCCTATAATATCCATTTTAAATTAAATTTGTGTTTATAGATAGTCTAGTTATTCCTAATGTAACATGATCCTATTTCAGGATTGCTTAACTTAGTTATTGCTATTTATTTGCTCAATTTGGTACTCTTTGTTTATATTAGCCTTAATGGGCTAATGAGCCTTTATTCTTATTAATCATACAATCTTTCTTACTTTTGACAAATTTGCTTCACATATTCGTTCATTTTTATCATATTATCTGTATTCACTAAGGAATGTACGCATGTTGTTTGTGTTCGCCCTAAACTCTTTAATGGGCCAACATAGGCATGCACACCAACATGTGCTTGGTTTCTATTTACCTCTTTCCTTGCCAAGTGTTATAAAACATGATCAACTACACTTTGTTAAGAATGATCTCAAAAGCCATTTGTACTCCTCATTACTAAATTAGTCGAAGCACACGTATATTTTTACATACGTAGATTTTCATTTTCTTTCCTTTTTAAATTCATACAATTAACATAGATTGTCAATATGTGAAGTGGATATTACATGAACTCAAAATTAACCTTATTTTCTAATGTTGGTCGAAACTCATAAGAGGTGACTTAAGTTCATATTCTTGTTTTCCCTTTTCAAGAGATATCCATCCCCTTGTTTTAAATTTCAAGGATTACAAATTCATGTGAAATGAATCAAAGAATTTACTCCTACCCTAACCATGATCTTAAGGATCTCATTGTTATGCCTTGGCTTTTTATTTATACTAAATATATTCATTAACATATATTGTTGCTACAAAAGTAAAATAAACATGGATTTTTAAATGCCTTAGGAGCTGTGACCTACATTCATACTATCAAACATGTTTTGCTTCATTTAACTTGTACAATACGTATTTTGAGAACTTTGAGCTATCATTCATCATGAAAACTAAGCTCATCATCTTTAATCTTAGAGATCGTTGAATCACACAAGTTCATATTCATGTTTTACCTTTGTTTGATTTGTGATTAGTTAAAAACTTACAAATCAATATTTATGAGAAGGACAAACCATAAAATGAACTTTAACCCCTCCTTTAAGAGTAATCGAATCTAGAAGGGGGTTACATCCATGTTTCCGAACATATTTGTAATAACTCTCAAACATAAATGGTAGAACCCTAATCACAAAGGCGTCTTTTCAGTGTAATGGCTTGGAGTTTATTAGAATTCCAAAGTTAAGTGTGCTCTGAGCAGAGCAATCCTAAGATGGGTGATCCCTTGAAAAGCATTGGTACCAAAAGGACAAAACCGTGTGGGTGTGGCTAAAGCAGACAAATACCTTGGTGGTAGAGTTCCAAGTCGTTATATAGTGTATCTGGTGTCTTAGTTATGCCTGAGAGTACACTGAAAGGGCTAGTGTACCTGGCATCACGATCCCTGCCTAGCTTAGCCTGAGGGCCTAGGGGCGCCCCCTCCGCTGTGTTGGAGCTTGGGGTGGCAAGTTGTGACAATATTCGTCATCTTATATTTAATATTATAAGTTGGAAATATGAATTAAACAAACTTAAACCCTCATCTCAATCGTAGTTGTGACACATACATATACATGTTTAAATGTGTTTCATATATTACACTTACATAATACTCATTTTTATGATGCTTAATCATGGTTTAGTGAGGTAGCAAAGTTGGTTCCTTAGGAACCCTAGTGTGTCATGAATTACCTATGGCCATCGGATGGAATTTTGTTTCTTTAAGCTCCCTAGATGATCAATGAAAATATTTGAGCAATATGTTGAAAGAAAACTAGTGGGATTCCTTTTTCTTTTATGTGTATTGAACCCTAACATGTACACATACACCGTTACTTTTGTTTTCCCAACTTCTATCTATTAACTAGCTAAGGAGTTTAGTATTTACCTTTTGGATTTGTGGAGTGATATAGTATCACTGCCTCCTTGGTGTGAAGGATCTAAACTTAGTAAGGAAAAGAAAGGAATGGTGTTTATTAGAACCACCATGAACCTAAAAAAAGAAGCTTGGAAGAGATGGTGTTTCTTTACCTTGGTTATGGGATGTATCCTTAGAACTTAATTTCTTTAGTAGATGTATGTGGATGTTTGTATTTGTTTTGAGAGGAAATAAGAGGAGGCTCTCAACACTCCAGAGAGAGAGAGAGAGAGAGAGAGAGAGAGAGAGAGAGAGAGAGAGAGAATGGAGAGAGAGTGTTGGTGTATGTGCTTGTGTTTGCCGAGAATGAGAAAAGAAATAGAAGGAGGAGTGAGTTTGAATGATTAAGTGATTTGATGTTTCTTTATGGATTGGATTATGGAATGGGTAAGTGGGGTTTTGACTTGGATTGTGCATGTAAGATCAAGTACAGGATTTGTACTTGTGGGGCCTTGTAGGGATAGGAAAAGAAGAAAAATAGTAGATGGTAAAATCTTTCCTCTTAATTCTATGGTACTTGTTGTACTTTGTGACTTAAAGACATGGATTTAATTGATTTCCCTATTATCAGTAAGCTAGAAAGTGATGGGGCCAACTTCTTCATGGTTCACGACAAAAGAGAGGAAAGGAGAAATTCATTTCTCCCCTTGATTACACTGGACCATTTATAATGTATATGTGACAAACTATTCTAATATATGTTAAATGTTTATGAATATGAATACAAATTTATTAATTAATGAAGAACATATTTATTTATTTCTCATTACACTTCTAAATTACTATTGATAATTTATTTTATAGTCTAGAACTGATATTTAAGATTTTACGTTTACATGATTGGCTAATATTAGAGTTTTGGTTTACGTGATTAGGGCTCAAGGCTGAAGTTAGGGTTTTTAGTTTCATAATTATATGTTTATAACTTTGATATTATTTATAAGGCTTATATTTGAAATTTGAGTTGCTTATGTCATTACTCAGTTTGGTTATCAAATCTTATTAGATGTTTTTTAGGTTATCGGTTTGATTTCAAGCTATTGTCTACTAACCATAGGGTCATATACCTATATGTAAATTTTCCAAAATGAAAATTTTTAGGGTTTTACACAGATGTCATCCTCTAATTCCCATGTAAGCTCTTTGGTTTTTCGATCCTATAAGGCTTAACATATTAGATCTTATTGTTACGTAGTATTTGCACTTTATGATCTAAGATCTTTACAAGATGGTTCTCATAGATCAAGTTTTCCTTAAGAGCAATCGGTTTAAATTCCACTACTTTGTTTGAGTAAGGTACATTTCCACTACTTTGTTTGAGTAAGGTACATACTTTCGTAACATCAATACATGGAAAACATTATGTAGCCCAGATAGATTTGGTGGGAGGTGCATGCCAAATCTCCCACATGATCAAGTATCTTAAACGACTTGATATACCTTAAGCTCAACTTCCCTTAAAGTCATCCTCTGTGTAGGCTCTTAATAGGATTTACCTTAAGGTAAACATGCTCTCCCACATTGAAATCAAGCGCTTTTCGTTTTTAATATGCATAACTTTTTCTACTAATTTTGAGTTTCCTTCATCTTTTGTTTTATTATAGCCACTTTATCTATTGCTTACTAGTTCAGGTTTAATGGCTATCTTTTTCTAAATTATCCCTAAACAATGGTGATCTACACTTATGTCCGTACAAGGCTTCATATGGTAGCATTATAATACTAGAGTGATAACTGTTGTTGTATACAAATTCTACTGGTAGTGAGTGTTGATCCAATTCACCTTGAATTTAGAACATAAGCACACAACATGTCTTGAAGAGTTTGTATGGTTCTTTTAGTTTGCTTATCAGTCTAAGGGTGATAGGTTGTGTTAAATTTTAACCGTGTGCCCATCGTGTCAAGCCCCAAATCAGAGTCTAGGCGTGTCCAATGCCATGTATAATACCCTATGCATTATGCGCACAGGTTACCTTAAAAGACTTATTTATCATTAATATTTGCTAACCGATTTTAAATTCTGAAATTTTTAATTTAAATTCTACAAACACTGGATTTAGCAACGATACAATAAAGTTTGTAAAAACATTTCATAATCTACTCTCATGAGTAGTCCAACCTTTATAAAAACATCATAACATTAGGTATCTCAAACAAAGAGTACCTTGTCATGAAGGGAAAACAAAACTTTAAAGCTTAAATTACAAAACATAGGCTATATAACTAGGCTCTTAAGGAAATACAAGTTCCAAAAGATAAATCCAGTTCTTAAATAAAATTAAAACAAATCTAGTGATCCTAATCCACATCACTTATCATCAAACCCCTCCAGAGTTGTCCTATACCTGAAGCAATCATCATCATCCAATCAGTACTTGGAAAGAAGAAAATAATGAGCCGAAACTTAGTACAACAGCAGCACAAGCACACATGAAATGGCATACACACTTATTCTAATGTAGTGCAACAATCAAAAGTTTGTCTCTTTAATTAAAATATAACAAAATATCATTGGAGTACTCACACTCTGGCAATACGCCATTGGGAATCGATGGGTCCAGTATAGCAGTAACTGCTTAAAGGTTGATATATGTAGCACGAATACCTATATCTCCTATATGACCATCTTTAAAATAGCTCAATCTAAGGTTTATAGCCGTTACACATTTCTACTTATCCTAATCCATAATATCATTTAATTCAACTAATCCCATAAACGTGAACTAAATCATATTACTCCATGTCAATCTTAAGTAAACATTATGTCGATGCCATTTGCCCTATCAACTACTCATTAAGCCACTTATGAATTTTCATTTTCAATGATAATAGTTAGCCTAAGCACTCATTGAGCCACCTATGAATTATCATATCAACGATGGGGGTTGGCCTAAGCGCTTAATTACCGTGTTGGCATCGCTACATAAGGTTGTCACTCCCCGAATTGAATCCAATGACTAGAGCTGGACAAATGGGCTATGGCCCACGGGCCAACCCGTTTAACCCACTTTAAAAACGAGTTAGGGCTAGCTTTTTTTAGCCCGTTTAAAAGTGGGTTAATTTTTCCTAACCCACTTAACCCGCGGGCCAAAGTGGGCTAGCCCGTGGGTTAAGTGGGTTGACCCACCAACCCACTTTTATAAAAATAAAATAGATAATTATAGGGTAAATATGTATTAATGAAGGTTATTCTTGAGATTTTTTATACTTGAGATTAAATTTATGTGTTAATTATAACAAAGAATGACAAATTGATGCATATGCACCATAAAATTTTATAAAATATATTATTATTGTTTTAAATGAAATATATTATCTAATAAGTTATTTTAGAAAACTTATTTTTATATAAAAAGTAATTAAAATAATAATGAAATTAATCATTAATATATATAACCTTATAAAACTCTCTTTTTTATTATATATATCTTATTTAATTAGTATAAATAAGTTAAATTGGTCAACTTGGCCCATTTAACTCACAAAATATGTAAGTGGGTTAAAAGGGTCAAAAAGTGGGCTGGCCCGTTTAACCGACGGGCTAAAGTGGGTTGGGTTAGGGTCAGGCAATTTTGGCCCGTTTAACCCACGGGCCAAAGTGGGCCGGGCCGGGTTAGCCCGTTTAACTCACTTGCCTACCTCTACCAATGACACACACAAGTAAAAATCATTTATTATCCATCTTTAAGTTTTAATTCATTTAGAATGTCTATCCTAACGTACAACACACAAGTTACTAACTACATTATATAATGTTTGGATAATCAGAAGATAGTTTAGAAGATAAAGCAGAAGCCAAATTTAAGTATCTGTTCAAGAAATTAATTTATATAAGTATTTAAATAAATTATCCACTTATTTCAAACTCATTTTAAAAACTTACTTAATCAAGCACAAAAATAGGAACCCTACCATAGCTGCAAAAATTATCAAGCCAAGATACAGGCAGTTCTCCATTATCTATTAACTCATTTCTTTTTCTTTACTTACAAATCATTCACTATAAAATCATCACTTCTTATTATTTATGTAATAAATAAGTTATTAAATTATAGAAAATATACATTTTTCTCTAGCAAATACATATTTGAAACAATATACTCCCTTTATTATTCATGGTTTAGCCTGGTGTATTAATCTAAGCCAACCATAAGTTATTAAGCCTATATTAACTTAACTTAGCCAAGTTGGATAGACTTAATCATTTTAGTTCATTTTATCTTACTAAAGTTTATTAAATCATGTTGATCTTAGGTTTATTAACTAAGTCCACTTTATATTAAAATCCATGTTAAAACCAATTTAGTTACCCACTTTATTAATGTACTGTATAATTCCAAGTACAATTAGCATAAACATAAACTTAACTTATTCCTATTTATACAAGTACCAACATACATTATTTATTATCTATTTTATTCATTATTTAATTCTTTTCTTTCTTCTTCTTCTTTTTTTAATATAATAGTACTAGAGGATCTATCACGTTAGGATCAAGGCCTTTAAACATTACTGGCACCATCACGCTTGTGATCAAGGCATCTCAAATTTTGTAAAAGATACAGAGAAGATCATGCCTCTAATAACGGTCATGATTAGGTTGTGATGGGAACCACAGTCAAGATCACAACCTTGATCATACCAGCGATTAAGAATAAGAAAAGATTGGCAGAGATCATGCCTTCAATTACACCCATGATTGCCTTTATTTTTATTTCGCTTGTATCACGAGCTGTATCATGCATGTGATGAATAGCATCAATTTGCATGTTTTTATTTGTCTTTTTACCCAAATTTTAACTACTTCTTTACATTATGCTTCCATCAAAACATCGTAAAATCAGCATACAAACTCATTTTCCTAACCTGTAACACTTTTATACTCATATTCCTATATGATATATGTTCAAATCATGTCATCAAACATCTAGGCTCTATATGCATATACATACCTAGGGTTTAACATATGTGTTCATATATTACTAGTTTATCAATTTTATCAAAAACCCCACATCTACTTAACATCAATTCATCAAAATCATGTTTACAACAATCAATTAAGAAAATAACTAACTCATCAAACATAAGCTATTTGATCTTCACTACTATTACTACTTCCTAGTTGATGTACCTTCTTCATACATGATTCTCAACTTCTGTCTTATTTTCTATCTTCAATTTATCCTATGATCTTATTGAAATAGAGATTTAGGGTTAGATCGTTAAGAGAAATGAAGAGGAAGAGAAGAGAAAAGAGAGAAAGAGAGGGCTGCTAAAAAATGAAAAGTAAAGGAGAAAAAGATAAGGTTTAAGCTTTATATATTTTCAAGGGTCATGGGCTTGGGATTTTATTTAGATTGGGCTTAATCTTGGTCTTCTTGATAATAATGGCCTTCTATTTTAAAATCATAGGAACTATAATTTGCAAGACGATTTAAAGTGTAGAAATTGATAAGTTGAAATAGAACTTGATAAATTGAATTAGAATTTAATTTAGGGATTTATTAGTAAGAATTTGATATTTGATTTAAGTCTTGGAATTTAAGACATAGGAACTGATATTTATGAACAAGGAGTTGAATTCGAAATTTCTCGGGTTAAGGAAATGGAATTTAAACTGGAATGGTAAATTGGGCCTTTTAGAATTTTAGTCAATTAGACTTAACAAATTTGGTTCATTTGAAATTTGAAATAGATGAAGTAATTTAATTTATTGGAATAGAGAATTAAAGCAAATAGACAAATTGAAAAGATATTTAAAATCTCAAATTTCAATTAATCTATTTACTAATTCAATTATGTTAACCTATTTAACCTTAAACCATTGTTTGATTTACTTGATTTATTTAACTAAACTTATTCAAGCTCAACTTTTAAATCACTTAAATTAAAGTTCAAAATTAACTACCTATTATACTATTCAATTACAGCATTTCTAACCTAGATAGGCAAAAATTTGTGGCATTTCACATGGCTTTTTACAAACTAGTCCAAAATCTAGAAATAAAGTGAGGGTCCTTGTCTAATACCATCCCCACTAGTATAACATGTGGCTTAATTGTTTCCTTAATATATTGTGCCAACTTCCCAAGGGAGTAAGTCGTGTTGATAGGCAAGAAATGAGTTGACTTGGTAAGCCAATCAATAATAACTCACACCGCATCATGTCTCGCATTCATCCTTGGTTATGAACAACCAAAATCTAAAGAGATCTTGTCCCATTTCTATTCTAGGACTGGTAGTGGTTGTAATAGACCTCCTATCTTTGATATTCTACCTTTATTCTCTGGCAAACTTCACACTATGCCACATATTGAGCAACTCCCTCTTCATTCCTTTCCACCAATAGCACTTTTTAATTCTTGGTATGTCTTGGTCTCCTATGGTGTACTGTATGCCCCGAGTAGTGTGCCTTGTACATTAGTTCCTTCTTTAATTCCAATTTGTTGGCACACATAACCTATTATTAATTCGAAGTACTCTTTCTTCATCCACTCGAATTCCTTTATATTTTCCTTAAGCGAGACCTTAATCTCCTAGAATTCTATGTCTTGTTTTTGTGCCTCCTTGATCCGTTGTATTAGCGTTGGCTCCACTATCAGATTGGCTATTTCCATTTGCTAATGTTGTGAAGAAAACTCCAAATTCATCTTTCAAACTCCTTGATAAATTCCCTTTGTTCTATTAGGAGCAGTGCAACTTCCCCATAGCTTTTTCTACTTAACGCATCTAAAATTGCATTAATCATACATAGGTGATAGTTTATCCCCAAATCATAATCCTTTATCGGTTCTAACCACTATCTCATATTTAGCTCATTTTGTGTAAACAAATACTTTAGGCTCTTATGATTAGTATACATCTGGCACCTTTGTCCAATAGGTGGTGCCTCCATATCTTTAAAGCGAACACAATAGCCACTAATTCTAAGTCATGAGCCAAATAATTCAGCTCATGACGTCGGAGTTGTCTAGATGCGTAAGCAATCACTTTTCCCTTTTACATCAATATGCACCAGAGTCTGTTCTTTAACAAATCGCTACAGCTAGCATATGAATCCTTATCATTTGGCAATACCTATGGTGTCATTACCAACCTTTTCTTTAATTCTTGAAACCTTTGTTCCCTCTTAACCTTTTATTCAAACTTTTCATTCTTCCTAGTTAGCTGAGTTAGAGGGCACGCAATCTTTGAGAAATCTTATATAAACTTCTTGTAATACCCTACCAATCCTAAAAAGCTTCTAACCCCTGTCACATTTCCTAATTGTTCCCAATTGACAATTGCTTTAACCTTCTTTGCATCTACTGAGATTCCATCATTTGACACAATGTGTCCAAGAAAAGAAATTTGTTCCAACCAAAACTTACATTTTGACAACTTGCATACAATTTATTCTCCTTCAATATTTGAAGTACCATTTTATAAATGCTTGTCATGTTATGCTTTCGAAGCTGAGTATACTAGTATATCATTAATGAATACTATCACACGTGTGTCTAGTAGTGGACGAAACACTCGGTTCATCAAGCCCATGAAAATTGCTAGTGTTGGTCAATCCAAAAGGTATCACTAGGAACTCATAAAGTCCATATCGAGTTTAGAAAGCCGTCTTAAGCACATCCTCTACCTTGATTCTTATTTGATGATATCCTGATTTCAAGTCAATTCTTGAGGATATACTTACTCCTTGTAACCAATCAAACGGTCATCTATTCGAAGCAAAGTGTACTTATTCTTGATAGTAGCCCTATTAAGCTCTTGATAGTCTATGCTAAGTCTCATTGATCCATCTTTCTTATTAACAAATAGTATGGGTGCTCCCCACAGTGATATACTTAGGTGAATAAACCCTTTATCCAACAACTCTTGCAATTGAGTTTTCAATTCCATAAGTTCCACTAGTGCCATCCAATGCAATCGTTTTAATATCAGTTCGGTTCCGGGAACCAAATCTATGGAAATCATGATTTCTCTTCAAGGTAATAAACCCAGTAAGTCGTCTAAAAATACATTATGATAATCACATACTATCCCGACATTCTTGATATCCGATCGCTTCGGATCTTCCTCCATGGCATTAATCATATTCTCTTCCAATCCCTTTACTCCTTTTTTATCACTTCTACTGCATCTATTTCTGCTCGACTTCCTCTAACCTCTCTTCCGATTAACATACTTCTTTCTTTTTTGTCGTTGAGAAAATATGTAGTCTTGGCTCTACAGTCTATTTTTGCTTTGGAAACTATCATCCATGTCATTTCCAAGATAATGTCATATTTCTTCATAGCCATGAGTATGAAATCTACAATTGTACCCTGTTTGAAATGACTCGTATATAATTAGGTCGTTAATATGACTAAGAGAATTTAAAGAAGCTAAATTGTGAAAAGAAAAAAAAAAGATAATAATAAATACTTATTAAATATATAAGCTTATAACTTAAATATATATAAATATAAAGATTTCAGGAATTACCTTGGCTAAATGGTGTATAGATAAACTTTTTAAAACCATAAACTCAAAACCAAGCTCATAAGAGAAAATTTTAGAAACAAATAAGAGGGCATGTACCAAATGGTACTTTAGAAAATTTTACAATACCCATATCTATTACAAGCAAACCCTAGAAATTGGTATATATATAAATAAACATAAGATTTTTGAACGTCACTTGCCTCCTCCTCTATGGAAAATATCAAATTCTTTAGTAAAAAATTTAAAAAAAAAAAAATGTGGTGAAGCAAGCAGATTCTGTCGAGGAGGATTTTCGGATAGACGACAATCGGTGAATAAAGGTCGATACTTGTAGACAAGGAGTCCAACTTGTTAGCATCCTTTTCCAATTTGACTTTTTGTGAAGGAAAGCTATTTTTCCCAACCAATAAGGTAATTCCTCCACTTTTTGATGAATAGTAATATTTCTGAACACTATCATCATAGAATGATGATGAACGTCTGTTATGTAAATTCATCTGCCATTAGCATGGTAGTCATTAAAAATCAATTGAATGTTTATCACTTTACAAAAAAAAAAAAAAATATATATATATATATTAAAATTATTTTAAAAAATAAAATAAAATGATTTCCTCATATTTTAGTTACTCACTGATCGTGGTCATACATAGCACGTTCTTCATATGTATATATATTTTCTTTTCTTTTATTTTATATTATTTTTAATTAAATTCCATCCACCGATTTACATGAAAAGACACATAAATAATATAATCACTGAAGAATGGAATCATACACATTGCATTACAAAAGATATTTGAACAGTGTGCTTTATACATTAAAAGAATTGTACAAAACGATGGTTACTGATTTCCCTTTTTTTTTTTAATATGTACATGTTGTTTGGAAAAAATGAATGCTTCTTTTTGTATTCCTCTGAGTACATGATTAACAATGTGAAAAAAAAAAAAATTAATCGGTTCATACGTTGAGAAATAGAAAGATTAAGTATATTTGTTCTATCTGTTTCACTGATTTTTTTTTTCTTTACTAATTATCTTGGATTGTTTAATTAAATTGATTTGACTTGTTAAAATATATATATAGGGGGGCCGCATGTCATTATGTAGATGGCACTTCCTGCTACTATAATATCTATGTGCATGTTGTACAATTAGCAATTTGCTTGTGACCATAATGCATTTAAAATAAATAAAATCAACTATACTTGTTGATGGCCTAATGGACTTTTTTTTCACCAGAAAGCATTATCACTTTCAAATGATGCTTGAAGTATTTATTCTGATATTTTGTGAGGTTGAATAAGGAAAAAAAATGAAAATGACATACGGACTCTCGGAGATATCATAGGCTTAGACAATAAACAAATAACATGTGATGATCTTGGAAATAATATTAACTAATTGATTGGCTAACTTAGAAAGAAATAAATTATTTTAATTTTGAACTCTACAAATTTTAGGAACTTATAATATATTTACACCAATGCTTTGAAATGCTACCAAACTTGGCTAAGGTTTATGTAAAATATATATATATATATATATATGTGAGTGTGTGTGTGTTTTAAATGCATATGTAATTAAGTGTCCGGCATGAATGTTGAATGCATAGATGTATGCCAGCATATAAATGATCTAGTGTTATGGAAAGATTAAATTACGAATAGAAAAAAATGATGAGCAAATAATGTTATGCACGACATACATGTATTACATGACGTTGTCCTTTTCCTTTCCATAATAAATAAAATATTGGAATTTATAGGCATAAGGATAATGAGTAGCTCACTATTAAATTTGACAAATGAGAGATATTGATATAATTAGAATTTATTTACAAATACCTAGAGGACCCTAAAGTGGTTCTTTAAAGTATGTCATAATATATATTATATATAAAAAATAATAACAAAACAAAAAAAATTATATGGACATTTAAGAATATATGGAATTATAATTCTAAATCAATAAGGCTTGAGAAATTTAAAATATGTTCAAAATAAAATTTATCTAAGTAAATAAAGTTTTGGCCTTGTTGGTTCACAAAATCTAAGCCAAGTCATTTCAAAGGCATAAGGATCAATTGATTAAGCCCCCAAACTGAACCAATAACGCTCAAAGAGGACTGAGATATTACTAACCCGTTGGTTGGGTCCATTTCATTTACGACAACAATAATAACAATCCTATTATTATTATTATTATTAACCTATAATCTAACTTGGTCCTGATACACTAATAGGCCTTAAGTAAATTTAAGGCTCTAACCTATTATGGAATAATATAGGAAACAAACTTGATTTGATTATTTACACTTGTAATTATACTAATACATAACTATCACGTCGATAGATAAATCCATATCTATATTTTAGACTTACATTGAGTGAGATCTGTTATTCCAAGTTTGCAATGACTTGTTTATTGGATGCTATGATAGGTATTAAACCTGACTAATATTTAAAGATGGCTTAACCATGCTTGAATATGTGTGGTCTTCTCAGGCCAAGGAGCAACACCCTTCTTGGACTTATAAGACTCTAACACGGTAGTTAGGTGCTTAGGTCACCAGTAGTGACTCGGTGGCTAGGTAATGGAGGGTACAATGTTAGCGTACGGTTAAACCTCAGGAATGATTTTGCATTCGAGAGTGGTCCAGAGGAGTAGGATTCATTGGACCATATGGTGTTGATCGATCGATCTGGTTAATGTCCAAATAACGGTTGTTAACCCTAGATAAGGCTAGTTTTCTTCCTGTTCTCTTCCCATCGATAAGGCTTGTCTTATCAACCTCTTTCGTTCTCCATCATGTTGCTGGAGTCATGAGGACTTCAATGTTGTTTGTCAATTTTAACCAAAGATATAAATTGATGGGTTGTTGATTGTTAGATTAGGTATGTGTGTACAATACGCATATGCTTGTGTTGTTGTGTACCAGGCTTCGCAACTCATTACTTTATTATTTCAGATTCTAATGATGAGACTTATGATGATACTGATGATGTTGGTCATTATGATTATATGGGATATGGGTCTGACGTTGAGGAGTGCCTTGTAGATGACGATTCTTAGGTCCTTTGGATTTCTTTACATATTTTGAAAAAATTTTCATGTAGTGAGATTTCTTATATTTTGAAGAGACATCTGATACTCTCTTAAGTTTAGATACAGCTTCGACATTCGTTTTGGTATTATTATGATACTATGTTTATCAAAGTCCAACACATGTTTATCGCTCCTACATAAAAACAAAAATTACCAATATGCAAGTGGCATGACATTAATCACTAATATATGGTTGCTAAATCACATCTAAAATTTAGGATAGAAAAATTTATACATAAATTGTGATTGTAAATCATGATATCAAGTTTTAATGTTGTATCTATATCGCGTTGTAAAATAGGACATATTATTTTTTTCTAAACATATCGCTTTTTTATTAACGCGATATACCTACGATAATTGAAACTACTTTCTATCATCAAAACTCAACACACACTCTTTCTCTCTCCATCGTACAAACACCAACACAACTTTTTTCTCTCTCCCTCTCCTCTATCTTATCTCTCCTTTTCTTTTTCACTTTTTCCTATCTCTCTCTCTCTCTCTCTCTCCCCCTTGTTGTTTTAGGTAAACTAAGTCAAACTCTATGTCCTCTATCGGTCTTATTAAATGGCCAAAAATGGATGCATATTAGAGGTGTTGCACATCACATTTTTTCTTCCTCACAATACGTAACATAACAAATCTGTTCACATGGTCTTCTTTAGGAGGCTTTTACTTTTATTTTTTTCCTCTTAGTATATCGCATCTTATAATTGCAATATACACTATATCGAGATTATAAGACACAATATTTATTTTTATATATTGTTTAGAAAACGCGATTTTAATACTGTATATTGGTAATTATTTTTAATTTGACCTTATTTGAATAATTATTTTCAACAAGTAACTTAAACTAAAAATTATTTCATCTTTATCACATATGATATTTTAAGCTATCAGCTCCTTAGAGTAGCTTTTTTAAAACCTTTTCAAAATCTTTTACTCTACACTGAAAATGAATTGTTTTTCAAAATCAATAATGAGTTTTGCATGATCTAAATTGGATAGAAATCCATTTAGTTTAATGTAGTCTTATGTAGATCACTTATGTAAGATATTGCGAAACTGTAGCGCCTTAGATGAATTAGGCACATGACACTACTGGTTAATAGTCAATGGACATTTCTTTACTATTTCTTGGGTTAAGACAACTCCCCCTATAGGTGTGGTAGTTCTTAGCCGTTTTTCCACTGATTCTACCAGTAATCCAGTCCCTTTTACTAGCTTATAGATGATGAAAGAGTAGGTAACGTCGGTATCAAATAGTGCATATGCTAGATTATCCTCTATTTGTATTGTTCCTAGATTTCAATAGCTTACTGGTTATTACACTTATCTTTATTTCAATACTCTTTAGTTTTCTAATGTAAGTGTGAAACATAAAAGATCAAATTGGTTACATACCTGTTATCAAGCTAAGATCCTACTTTTTCAGCCTCAATACATTCATCTTCATCGTATTCCTCCTCAACATAATCTTAAATGGTGGCTCCTTGTAAAGTAAACACCCTTCCTATTCCCGCTAATTTATTTCTACTGTTATCATTCTTCCTTTCAATCGTCATGTTAGTTCCTTTAGATCGGGTAACTCCTTGCCCAACATTCTGTATCCTTTGCGAACAAGTGGTTGACAAATGACCCACTTTCTTGCATATGAAGTAAGTGGCTCCTATCTTTTTTGGGCAAGAACTCACTATATGACTTGTCTTACCACAAAAATAGCATTTATGCTAGAGTTGTGCAATTCTTAGGGTCGTGTGATTTCTTACATTTCTAGCAATTAAGTGTTTCCTTTCCTGTTAGAGCTGTTCATGCGTTGTGGGTTATACAGGCTAGCTTGCATAACTAGCGTTTTTTTTAGGGTTAGGCCGATAAATTTAGCCCATTTAATGTGCCGATCAATTTGGCCCACTCCACATAAACCCGCTTGTTTATGCAAGCTAACCCACTATAGGTCGAGCGAACCCACAAATTCGCAATAAAAAAGAAATAAATATAAAATAAATAAAAAGAAAAGGAACTCTAATGTTTTCATTTTTTTTTTGCTCCATGTAGTCTTTTTCTCCACCCGCCTCTCCCTATTCTCCAGCAAGGCAACGTTCCTATTAGCTACCGCTCCAAGGTCTGACTTTTGGTAATGGAGTAGTGGTCAATAATAATATAGTCAATGCTTTTTCAACTTCTTTTAATAGTTTTAAATTTGGTATTTAATAGGTTTTTATTGATGTATGTTAATGATTTTTCTTTTGTCAATATTCAAAACAATATCTTTTGAATATGATTTGATATCTTTTAATAGGATTTTCTCTTTTTAGTCTTCAAAAAATATCTTTTGGATATCAATTAATTTCTTTTAATAGAAGGTTTTTGTATTTTAATCTCTTTCCTTTTTCAATATCATTTAGTGTCTTTTTAATAGATCCTTTTCAATTTTTTTTTCTTTTTTAGCATCTTCTAGGGTTGCTTATAAATATATGCCTTAGGGCAATGAAAAATCAATTATTATTAGAAATAGAAATTTGAGTTGTTTTACTCTATTTTTCCCAAAATCTTTCAATTAATCAATAATTATTTGAATTTTGGATGCTGATTATCTAAGTATTCTTAAAATCAATAGGTAATTGAACATCACTTTTTGGGTATTGTGAGAATTAATGGAACGTGATAGTTTCCTCTTTTCTTTCGCTACGTCAGGTACTCTCTCTTTTTATTTCTCTTTTTCTCTTTCTTTATTTAAATTACGAGACACATAGAAGTCTATATCTATTTTGTTCTATTTAGTTTATTGTGATTTTTTTTATTTTTTTTTCTAAATGAAGTGTGCAATTCTGTCTATGTTTGTGTTTTATGTTTGTGAAGCAATCCGATGATTCTGTTATGTTTTGTTTACAAGGGCAACTCTATGTTTGCTCTTATCAGGCTTATAGGACTTGCTTTTAGTTTTTCTAATATTAAAATGTGGTTTTCTGTTTATTTTTTTTTTAACATATCAATATCATATGACTTAATGTGTGGGGTCTAACCAACTAGATCTTCTCATAAAATATTTACTATGTATAATTTCATGTTCTTATGGATGAACAAATTCCATTCATAAATATTTATCCAGAGTAATGCATTCATTTTGTTATTAATTGTTTGCGAAATGAAAAGTATTTCAGAAAAATATAAAGTTTGAGAGAGAAAAGAGTCTTGTTCTCTTATTCATCAAGAAACCATATATATACATACATATATATATACATATAGGATTACAATCGTGTGAATAGGGAACTAATTTAGCATGTAAATATGCTTATACAAGGAAGAAAATCTCTACCTAATTAAGGAAATATTTTTCTTGCTATACAAGACTATGTAATCGTAATCCCCCTAATTTGACATAACCAGATTATAATAATTATAAAAAATATAATATAGAATCATAAAGAATTTTAAGAAAAGTTGTAAATATCGCTTCCAATTATTTGCGATTTAAGAATATTAAAGTATAAATAATTTTATTATAGTTAAGAAAATTAGAATCCTTATCAATAAAATTCAAAAACACAAATGTAACTTTCATAATTTTAGACACTCGATGATCGATAATAAAATTGTTACTGTGATACCTAAATTTGACTATCATAAACTTAGTAGTTAGAAAATAAATTCTACACTCATTAAATAATGATATTGTCACGCCCCAAAGGGTACCATAAACGTGACAGTTCGCCACACTCAATATAAAAGCTTAAGTATGACAACCGTAGCCATTCCTAAAGCTTTTATATTAAGTGTAAGGCGTGCTTTCACAACTTTAGAGGACCATATATGGAATTATGAAGTTTAAGAAGATATAAGTAACACTTTAAGAAAAGAGGATTCATAATAATCATTCATTCATATCAAAGGTTTTACAAACTTAGGAACATTTCCCTTTGATCACTAATCTATTACAAGAATATTTGTACATCAATACTAATGCTATACTTCATCTAAATTTCTATTATCTAAAAAGAAATTACCTGCCCGCAGGGTCCTCGTGGCCTTAACCATAAATAGGAAAACTGCAAAAGATATCTATGAGGGTATAAGCTAACAGGCTTAGTAAGAACTGTTTCCATAAATAACTTCTTGTAACAAGATTTCAAATAAGTTGTTTAAACAATCAAATGTGATGCAACATACACGTGGACAAACAAGCATATAGTTTTCCGAGAACTATATGTTGAATGGATTTGCGCCTCCATTCGGGGTTTGGTGATATTTAACCTCAAAACAAGTAGTTTTAGTTAAAAAGTTTTATGCTCACGAGCACTCATCGCCAAGCATTCCGAATCTACTTGATTTGACCTTGCTTTCGGATTTTCCACCAAGTATTTCCCTTAAGCCGCCAAGCAATCGCTTTCGGATCTTCCACCAAGTGTTGCTTTCGACATAAGCTTATTATCCTTCTCACCCAAAGATAATAACCCAAAATGCAATGTGACTCACTGCGTGGTATGCATGAATCCATTTATTTATAATGTCATAACATTATTATTATCAAGTTTAAGATTATCAAGGCATTTCATACAAAGCAAGTGTTATAATAAAACAAGCATTTTAAATCAATTCCGGCTTCGATATTCTTAGGATTCTTTCAAAGAATTAATTAACATACATATCCATTTTCTTTTTCCTAACTCTAATACAACTAAATTACAAGCACAACAAGTATAGCATTTAACGGAAATAAACTCACGATGCCATGTCGACTATTCCTCTATGTGGATGAGTCATTTACACACTCCACTTAATCGTAATAATCTTCGGGATAAAGAAATCCTTCCTTGGGGTCACATAGTCAAAGAAAATACCCACAATGAGCATTCCTTGATGATTTTCTTGAATTTTGACAAAACAATGTCAAAAGAACGTTAAAGTTCGTATAAAGGAAAGTTACAATTTAAAATGGCTATAACTTGGTCAATTTAACTCGGAATCGCGCATATAATATACTGATTTCTACCTACTCGAAAAGATCTACCCATTTCTAAAATTATTTTTGTCAAACTAAACCATTTAGGCCCCGAAACAGTGGCGACAAAATTCACCACGAATTTTCCAACACAAAAACAACTTTGGTTCAAGAAATCAAAATTTGTTTGATAAATACTTAGTTATCTATATAGTTGAAAAATTCTCTTTTTATAACTATATAACTCATATTTAAGCATGCTCAAGTGTTTTGTTGTCCAATTATTTTTCTTGAGTAAAACAATGTCGGTTTGAAGTTTTTAGAAAAAATATAGTCTTCAAAAATTGTTTTTTTGTAAATTTCTTGAAATGAATACCTTGTTTCCTTTTGTTTTCTAAAAATGCTTTACGTTGATTTTATTATTTTTCCTAAGTAACTTTTTGAAAATAACATTTTCTATTTTCTAAGTTTTCTATACTCATACTATTTTCGAGTTCTTAAAAAATATACTATTCTTCCTATTTATTTTTCTTGTACAAATTCCTTTGTCTATTTGTTTGCAAAAATCTTTATCTAAAAATTTCTCATTTTTCCTCATGTCTTATGTTTTTCATAGAAATCATCCATGCATAAAAATTTATTTTCTTGATAAAAACAAAGTGGAACAATATGCGACTTAAGAAACTTTTTATAGTAAAAGTGGTTATAAAATTTTAGTGGTTTCTTCTTGTAACTTGAAAAGAGATAACTTTATTTTTGTTTTCAAATCATAGATTTTCTACTTTATATAAACTTATTTCTAAGTGTCAAAATCTCCTTTTTGTCAATTATTTTTAGAACTTGAAACTTTGGACAACAATTTAAATGAACATGAATTATGAGAAAATAATAGCAAGTAAAATAACATGAGTAATAAAGTCAAGTATTGAAGTCTTGGCTTTTTCAAGGCTCCCGGGACTAAGAAGTAGACTAGTCCCAAAATAAAAATAAAATGAAAGGAAGAAAAAATTTGTTTTGACTTGATGAGGACAAGTCTAAGACTAGAGACTAGTCTCAAAATAACAAGGAATAAGTAAATAAATTGCAATGGAATAAATAAATAAATTGCGTTGTATAAAATAAATAAATTGCAAGTGAGCTTATACGCTCTAAAGAATATGTATGTATATGTATATAGATAATAATATTTAGATATAGTAACAATAATATGAACAAAAATAATAACATAAATAGATTTTCATGATCAAGAACAACACATGAACATAATGTAGCTTCTATAACATTTAGTCTTTGGAAACTCACATTATGGTCATGTAAAGTTACATGATATGAAGAAGAAGAAATAATATGAAGTGGTTGCCTAAAGAAGACTTTGGTATTGTGATGTAGTTATGGGTTTTAGTTGTTGGTAGAAGTTGTTGTGGAATTATTTTGAGAGAGTTTTGGGAGGGTATTTTGAGAGAGTTTTGAGAGGAGAATTTGAGAGAGTTTTAGTAAGAAACTTGTGGGTAGTGAATGTGTGAAAAAGTGAAAGAGGAGGGGGGGGGTATTTATAGGAAAATGTGGAGTGATTTTTGTATGATTAAAATAAAAGAAAAATGAAACAAATGGAGAGAGAGAGAAGGGGAGGGGGCGCTGGCCATGAAGTAAGAAGGAGGGAGAGAATTTATTTTTTTGATTTTTTGTTAAATAAAAGATGTAATATGTAAGGTAGATGTGAAATAAAGTTATGGGAAAGGTAAAAAGTAAGAATTATAGGTTATGGAGTATGTAAGTAGGTGTAAGAAAAAGTAGAGATAAAATAATAGTGTAGAATAGTAATAAATAGTGTAATGTAAAGTAGATATGACTAATAAAGTATCGGTAGTAAGAAAATATGCATATAAATGCGATATTTGTTATTTTTACTTATCGAAAAATTTCGAAATTGATATTTTTGAAAACCTTGTTTTTACGAGTCTAACGGTGTATTCAGAATATTTTTACTATTCCAGGGTTCTGGACACGTTTTTTAAGAATCATGTCCGATCGGGTTCAAGGACACTCGAAATTCGCAAAACTGATATTTTTATATAACCTATAGTTATTACGAACTATTCTAGCTAATTATTCCAACTTCATTTTCTAGGGCCAAAGAAAACGGTAGTGCCAGACTTAAGCGGTTATGATAAACTAGGGTTTTGTTGACTTTGAAATCGAGTTGACTTCTGGTTTAGGGTTTCAAGCTAAACCGATTCCAAAAATTTGGGGGTTTACAGATATAATGGTTTTCAAATTATCTCTAATATTTTAAAACCATAAATTAGCCCTAAGAAAGCTATGATCATCAATAAATAAGACAAATAATTCTTAGACAAGAAAATATAAGATTTCATAACACGAGTCAATAAGTCGACAAGTAATCAAAGATAACCTTGAATTTGAATTACAATAGAAGATGATAAATTTTTAGAACCTATTGGTTATAAAAATGGTAATTTAAAGATAAATAACTAGGCTTATAAAACACACAATAAAATAAAAAACAGATCAATATCTAAGGATCTAGACCTCAATTAAATATTTGGATTGCGCCAACATTTTAGTTAGGAAATTTTGGATCTATGAAGGCTAAAATCTTAATTTGCCCTTGTAATACCTAAGAATTTTTATAAATAGCACAATGAAAGGAGTAGTAAATGTGGAATAAATGGTGAATTTATAATATGACAAAAACCTAAGTTAGAAACTTGGAATAGTCATTGTCATGCTCCAAAGGGTACCCTAAACGTAGCAGTCCGCCACATATAATATTAAGACCTAAGAATGACTACCTTAGTCACGTGAAAGTCTCGATATTATATGTAAGCTGTCTAATACAGCAACAGGAGACTCCAGTAAGATATGTGGTTTAAGCAGTAATATAAAGATACAAGAACTAATAAACATATATCCACCAGTTAATAAGGTCTTTACATAAACTTAGGGGCATTCCCCTGCTCAAATCCTAGGATCTGTAATACAACTTAAGTCTTACATACATAAACCCTATAGCCAAAAGATTTTAAGGGAATTCCTTTCTAAAGCCTTTAATCGAATTTCCCAAAAAAGCTTTCCAAAAGCGTAGTCTAACTCGGATATAAAGAAACCTTGGGTAGATTAAAGGATGCTCTTGTGACAACAAAAATAAATGGGAGGGTAAGCTTAACTAGCTTAGTGAGAATATTATCGGGTCATCATACTCGAAACCAACGAAATATCAAGCAAGTTATATATGAACAAGCATATGTAATGCAATCAAACTTGAGCAAGTAGACATATGGTTTTCTTGGAACCATATGTTGAATGAATTACACCCTTCATTCGGGGTTAGGTATACCGACCAATGATTACCAACACTTTTAAATTAAAACTTTTATAGATCATATCAGCTACTATTCGCCAACACAAAAAAATGTAGATTATATCGACTACTCGCCAACACAAAACATGTAGATTATACCGGCTACTACTTGCCAACATTAGACACTACCGGTTATACCAACCAACACTATTACACCCTTGTCCAACTAAGTATATAATAGCGGAATGCATTATGACTCACTACATTATATGCATAACATTATTTATTAAATTCTTTCATGTAATTAAATTAGAGGTGATCACAGAATTTACAAACACATCAACACGGCAATATATATCAAACTTTTAATTAACAACAATCCATGCCTCGATATTCTTAACATAATTCCAACCAGTATTATAAGGCACATGAACTTTTTTTTTATTGTCCTACTTCTAGTGCTCCTAATATTACAAGCACAAGCATGAGTATGGAAACTTAAGGAAGTAAACTCACTAGGTGCGAAAAAAACTCCTAATCAAAGTAATCCTCAGGATACAAAACTTCTCTTTCCTCGTTACCTAAACAAAAGAAATACCCAAAATGAGTATTTCATAGAACTTCTACTTAAATTTTCTAACTCTCTCTTCTATTTGCGGTAAAAAAATCGGATTTGTGAAAATTCCAACTTAAAATGGCTATAACTTGCTCATTTTAACTCGGAATTTCACATATTACATATTGTTTTCTATCTGCTAGAAAAGATCTATCCATTTCTAAGGTTATTTTCATCATAAAATGCCATTTGGATTCCAAAATATCACGGTAAAGAATGATTACGAAATTCCCAGCCCTTAAAGCACAAATTTTCCAAACTTTTTATCATCCAAAAACCCTTTAGCAATACAGATCTAAATATAATTGAAAAATATTTTTATACATATATGAACTCACATTGCATACATGTTCAAGTGTTGTTGTCCAAGCTATGATTTTTATTTTTTAGTTTATTTTGAATGAGTACTTTTTATATTTAATCCACAATTTCTTACCTTATAGTTTTTATAAAAATGAACTCTTATATTTTTCTTTAAAACTTATTATTTTGTGTTATTTTTCACTATTACTTTCCTAAGTGTTTCCTTGACTAGTAAATTGATTTTTATCTTGACTTAGAAATTTGTCTAGTTCTTGGTAGTATTTGTGTAGGTTCTTTTAAATAAGTTTTTGGGAAAAACTTGTATAATAAAGGATTATCGATATTAAGTTAAATTTATTTTATTTTAAAAAATTAAGTAACGGTACTTTATAACTTACAGTTTTTTGAGAAAAAGCCTCACAAAATATTTGCACCAAAATCTATGAGGAATTGATTTAAATTTGGAAAAATAATTATTTGTTGAAATAAAATCCTAAGTTTTACTTATAAACTTTTCCTAAATGCCAAGAATTATTTTTGGTAAAAAGCTTAGTCTTAGATTTTTAATGAAAGAAGAAACTTTTTTATTTAAACAACAACATTAGTCTCGCATGAATATGAGCATATGACCATATTACATAATAACTTATATGAAATTATAAGATGCGGCAAAATAAATAAGCAAGTAAACATTATAGACAAAATCAAGTATTGGAGGTCAAGGCTTCCGGACTAGAAATAGACTAGTCCCATAAAAAAAAAAAAAAAAGCAAGAAGATAAAAAAAAAAATCATGGGAATCTTATATTGTTGTCAAGGCTTCCTGGACTTAGATTATGGATAAGTCTCGAAAAAAAAAAAAAGAAAATGGTTTTGACTTAATAACGACAAGTCTAAGACTAGTCTTAATTTTAATAGAGTGAAATAAATAAATTGCAAGATATAATAAACAAAAGTTAGTGAGCTTATATGCTCTAGGAAATATATATATATACATAATATATTTACTAACATATAGGAGTTAGATTAAAGCAATAATAATAACATAATAATAAAATGAGATTTGTAATGAATAAGAATAAACATGAACATAGTATTACTTCTATAACACTTATTGCTTTAAAACACACATCATGATCATGTTATGTTATGACATGGTAAAAAATATTGGTAGAAATTTTACCAAGGTTTAGGTGGTGATTGATGAAGAAGAAATTTGTTGGTAGTTGTAGGTAGATGATGTTTTGTGGAAAGAAAAGAGAGTTAGGAAAATGATTTTTGAAGAGAGAATTTAAGAGAAAAATTTGATAGAGTTTTGTCAAGTGAAAATGGAAATGTGTGAAAGAAGTGGAGAGAGAGGTAGCATTTATAGAGATTTGTGAAGGAAAATTTGTTGTAATAAAATAAATTAAAAAGAAAAACAAATTAAGAAGAGAGAGGGGGGCTGACGCATGTAAGAGGGGGAGAGAGAGAGAGAGTTTTGATTAAATTTTGTATATTTATAATGAAAAGAAATTGAAGTGTAAAGGAAGTTATGTAAAAAGTAAATTATAAGTAGTAGATATGTAGGTGTAAGAAATAGGTAGTAAGAAAAAGTAGAAATAAGTGAATAGTAATGAATAGTAGAAATTGTACAATGAATAAAAAAGAAAATAGTGCAAAGGTGTGATATATGCTATTTCTAGTTACCGAAAAATTGTAAAACTGATATTTTTGGAATCCTTGTATAATTACAAGTTTAACAGTATTATCAGGATATTTTTATTATTCCGAGCATGGGAGCACATTTTCTAGGAATTGATCCCGTTTGGATTGAAAACGAATCGAATTTGACAAATCCAATCTTTTTAATTTATCTTACATTATTTTGAACCATAATCTACTATAAACTTATCTCTATTGTTTTCAGGTTTTGAGCGCGGGATTGTTGGAGTTAAAACTACTAGTATGCATGGATGTTGTTGACTTTTGAAGTTCCGGTTTGACTAGGTTAGGGTTTACTTAATTTTACCCTAAAAATGAGGGGTTTACAATCATGAGCTCGTCTATAACTTAAAACCTTGAATAAAAATTTCCTAGATATTAAAAGAGACTAAAGACAAGATTTCGTAACCTGAGTCGAAAATTTAAGTTATAATTATAAGTAGTCCTCGATTTCAAGTGTATTAGACAACTAATAATCGATAGAGCCTATTTACTAAAAACAACAATTTAAAGATGAACAGCTAGGGTTATAAAATACGTAATGGGAATGAAAAACAGACTCATAACTAGGAATCTAGACCTCAAACAAAAATTTGGATTACACCATAATTCTAGTTAGGAAATTTGGAGTTTATAGGGACTAAAACCCTAATTTATTGTGACCTAAAACCCAAATCGCGTAGAATAAAATTGTAAAGATAGTCAATCATGTAAACTTTAAACTCAATATTTGAAATTAAGGATAATCTAGGAATATTGTAGAAGCCTTAAATAAAATTTTGGAAATAAAACTCTTATATAACTGATATAATTATACGCATAAGAGCTAATATTTGATGAAATGAGCTAGATATTTAACTATAAATTTGTATTACAAGTAAAATCTATTACAAATGGTGAAAAATTAGAACACATGACCCGTTGCCATTCTAGAAAAATTTTCATCGTGTCTTTGCTTATGGAAATGGGACAACTTAGCTCAATAAGTCAACATGAAAGATACACTTCATCCAATTATATACTACCGACCTCAACAATAAATGAAACCTTGGTGACTCACTTTGGGAGCTAGTGGAGGTCAGTTTTTCCTCCCATTTCCACCGAAAATATGCACAAGAAATAGACAATAGGAACAACTTTTAGCTTCCTTCATTTCACCATAATTGTCCTATAAAATTGGCAAGCTTAGACTAGTCAATTTAATTTTTTCTCTCACCGTGTTGAAGCTTCACCCCAATCACATCTTAATAACAAACATGCCCCAATAATAACTCACATACCAATACACATAATTTACAAATAAACATACTTAATTCTCCCATAAGCCCAACTATTAATCACTAGCAAACACAAGCGAAATAACAAGTCTAAATTCCTAAAATCGCATGTCCCTACCATAGCCTATATCTTGTTTTCAACACAACATACTATGAATACAAAATTCCACTTTTTCCACTAGAACTCCACCGTAAGTTCCAAGGAAGAAAATAGACATCCAACAACATAATATAAACAAGTCTTTAGAAGTCATAGTCAAAGGTAAGAGTTGTCTTGATTAATATAGCATACTTTCAACAACTTATTTCCCTACCATTTCATATAGGATTCGGTCTACACAAAAATAAGGGAAGAAGGAGGGGTGATTCAACCATCTAACCAAGGTAAAATATATATATATATATACACACACACACACACCATTTTAAAATTTATATTATGTTCATGTGCAGAAAACTAGGAAAAATTAAAGTGTTGACTTGTTTTTGAAGCTTGATGTATTCGGTCCTCTTAAAGCTTATGAGCATTAATAATATGTTCATGTGATAGTGCTTGATACCTTTTTTAATTATGCTAGACATTGTATCTAGTAAGGAATAATATGGGAAAAAAATCAAATTGTACTTTAGAAAGCCTATACCTTAAATTTAAGCATTCACAAGAATAGGATCTACCATTCATATTCCATAGCCTAACCTAGTTTAAATTTAGTAAAATATGCCTATAACATCAACTAGATAACAAAACCTAACCAATATGATCATTAAGAGACCTATAAGGAGTATTGACCTTATAAACATATATGGTATCATAATGAAACATCATACAATTTAGGCACTCTAAAAGAATGATATTTAATAGGAAAAATAGGAATAGAAATTTTGAACAGGCTAAAACAATCCTAAAATATTAATCCTAGAGTTTTTGCTAAAAACAAGTTCATGGGAAAAATCATGGTCCAAAATAAAATTTATATGAACTCCTAAACTCATTGGAAGATCAAACTAGTAATTAGATTATGGCATATGATCCCACAAATAATAGAAATTTTAACCTACATAGATAGATAAGGTTGACAAACAAAATAAATAATAATAAAAGTTACACTGTCCAAGTATGCATGAATTAACTGAGTTAGGAAAATTTGGGATAGTGAGATCACTATAAATAGAAATATAAGTATAACTTAGGATCAAGAGAAGTAAAATGAAAATAAAGAATAAATATTAACCATCCTAGAATCATCACACTAAAAGACCTATATAAATAATAAAAGCTTGAAAATAAAAATAGTAAAAAAAAAGATTTAGGAATACCATATATAGGCTAAATAAAATTTACAAATTAATAAAATTAAATTAACCATCATATAGGACCCAAAACAAGCTTTCTAATGCTATTTATATGTAAAAATCCAAGTTAAATGAGTATAATAGGCTTAGTTAAAGATTATGTAATAAAAGCTAACATCAAAGGCTATTTAGACCAATTTTCATCAATGGAATCCATTAATACGAATTTTATATAAGACTAGAAAATAGAAAATATTAAGAACTTCAAATTTGCTATTCATAGGTTAAGTTAAGGAATATACTCATATATACATAGGTATGCCATAACATACATGTATAATGAGGATTCCTAAACAACCTCGATACAGTTTGAGTGTATGTTAGATAATATAATGATATAGTTCAAAATTGAAAGATCTAGCCCAAGAACCACTCACCTAAATATAAATATAAGTCTCGGCATTTATAGAACATTAAGTTACAAAGTTTAAATTAATATAAGCCATAGACATCTTGGGTAATATGACTAACATAATTAAAAATATATATACATAAATTAAGATAAAGAGAAGCAAAATGAAAATAAATTATAGCATAGATTTCGACCAAATGTTAATCAAAGGACTTATAATGAGTTTAATCACTAAAACTTAATAGTAGATACGTAAAACAAAACAATGGACTTGAAATGAGGATTTACAATACAGAACTAAAATAATAGACATCGTAAAGATACCTTATAAGTTCTTAATAAGACATGGGTAAAAATATATAAAATAAATACTTGAAAACTATATTCAATAAGCTTTTCAATGCCTATTCAAACAGAGCTAAAATGAATATAATAGATTTAGTTTAAGTTTATACAATGAAAACAAACATCTAAACATTATAAGAAGGCTTCTCTTACATAAAATATATTAGTACAAATTCTACGACTTCACCAAACGAATATAACATATGTAAAGTTTAAAGCTCCTAATTAAATACATAAAATAGATTAAGATTGATAAAATTTGAATTAGGACATGAGAAAGCACAACTAGAATCATTATACAAATAACAGTATAATAATGAATATCTATTATTTCATTTCATAGGAGATATTGAGTCCGAGTTCACAAACCCCAAGTATTTCCAAAAGTCGTATCAAATAAACAAGAATGCTGAAGTGAGGGAGTTTTGATGATTTTCTATTTGCTCGTGTTCGCTACTGCTTATTGTCATGTTGGTTGTATTGCTTGTCTGTTGAATGATTGGATTTTGTGAATGCATCATCTATATGATCGCTAGAATAAATGGATAACTATAATTACTTGACTAAACTAATCGGATATACTCGTCGCATGTGATTGAAATCCCCTGTAGGAAATGTTCTAGAATTTACAATAGAAAGTATTTTTGAGATGTATTTTCAAAGAACATGACTTGGAGAATCTTAAGCTGCTCCTTGTTCATCTTTTAAATGAAATTTTTCTAAATGAATTTATGAAATAAAATTAGGACATTTTCGAGACTTTTATTGGTGGTAGGTTTACTTGAGCTAGGGTCTACATGCTAGATTCACCTTTATTGGGTGATGGTCAGTATTTGTGGTAGATATTACCTAAGTTAGGGTCTACCTGCCTGATTCACCATTAATTTGTGATGCTCAGCTTGATTCGCCATTATTTAATGATGGTTTGATTAAAATATTAACTAACCTAAAATGCGCACACGTTGGGAAATATTTTCTTTTTACCAATGATGGGTAAGCATTAGGTGAGTCTGGATGGATGCTTCCACCAGACAGCTCCGTTCGGATAAGGCGGGATGTCCCATGTGGGTAAGTATGGGAGACAACTGATGTGTAGACAGCGTAAATCTACATCATTTATGGCTCCAGATTCCCATAGATATGTTGATTACATTCATCACGTGTGCACTCATATCACATATAGATAGATCTGCATGAATGCTTAATTAATGATTGATAACTTATGTGACCAATAGTAGTGAGGAACGAACTCACTGAGCTGTGATTTTGCTCACCCCCCAATAGTTTTTATGCAGGTATAATGCTAGCTGGGATTGGGCTAGGAATGAGAGTTTGTATTTGGAAGGATGAAACCCAATTTTATTATTTGGTATGGGATACAAAGTTACATATATATATATATATATATATATATTATTAAATTATGTGAATTAAATAAATAAAATAAAATCTTGTAATCTTTGATTGCAATACGGTTCTCATAGTACGGGTGCATACGTGGTATAATAATTTTAGGATATTCCTACTAGACCCCTTTTTTTAGGCACGACAATAGTTAAAATACAAAGAATATTTCCTATTGCCTTACCCACCCCCAACCACCATCCTCCCCTCTCAAGTTAGCACATGCAGATTATGGATACCCAACTTGCTAAGAATATGCTCCAATTAGTGACCACCCAATGCTTTAGTAAATATGTTAGCTAACTGAGAGCTAGTGTGGACATATGTTGGTCGGATAACACCACAATGAGCAATATCACAAACAAAATGACAATCGATCTCAATATGTTTAGTGTGTTATTGAAACACTAGATTGGCAGCAATATGCAAAGCTACCTAACTTTCACGGTATAATCGTATAAGAGCCAAATGATTTATAACAAGAGCCAACGATAACCCTTGAAACCATTTTAATTCACAAGTAGTCATACCCATAGATTGATACTCTACTTTAGCCGATGACCGAAAAATAGTTTGTTGCTTTTTCTAGGAAATTGGAGAACTATTCGGTTGAATATACCAACCAATTAAAGATCGTCAAGTTAAAGGGCAACTTGCCTAATCAGAGTCACACTACGCACAAAGATACAAATCAATATGTGATTGTAGCAACCTTGACAAGGATTCCCTTTCAAGTGACAAACTACCCTCAAGGCTGCCTCTAATGTTCTTTTCGAGGTTGCTACATAATTGAGCCAATACATGCACACAATAGGATAATTCAAGTTGAGTAACTGAAAGATAAATGAACCGACCTATCAAACACCTATAACTTTTTGGATTATGCAAAAAATAGCCTTTTCCATGGCCAAATTATGATTTTGTTCCATTAGAAAAGAAACTGGTCTAGCACCGAGTAAACCTACTTCTGAAATAATATCTAAATCATATTTTCGATGACAGAAATAAATTCCTTTAGGACTACGTGCAACTTTAACACCCAAAAATTATTTCAATACTCCCAAACCCTTCATACGAAAGCAACTACTCAAATACTGCTTAATTATTTAAATAGCCGAGTGTTCACTACCTGACACAATGATGTCATCAACATAGAAGGACATTGATTTACATACTGCTCTGCCAAAGT
The DNA here is from genome assembly GCA_024138025.1 of Combretum micranthum. Classification (NCBI taxonomy): domain Eukaryota; kingdom Viridiplantae; phylum Streptophyta; class Magnoliopsida; order Myrtales; family Combretaceae; genus Combretum; species Combretum micranthum. Next base: position 115,277 of record JAMXBD010000801.1, on the reverse strand, counting down.
GAAGAGAGAGTAATCAAAATAGGATTGCTCGAAACCATATTTCTTCAAAGAAGAAGCTAATTTTGCAAACCAACATCAAGGAGCCTGTCATAACCTATATAAAGACTTCTTCAAATGACATACCATGCTTGGTTTATGAGTGTAAAACCTAGGAGGCATGCACATGTACACCTCTTCTTGCAAATCTTCCTACAAGAAGCATTATGCAGGTCCATCTGATGAAGTTCCCAATTTTTAGTTACAACCACTACGAGAAAAGTACGAATTATAACCATTTTGGCCAGTGGTGCAAATGTCTCATCGCAATCAATTCCTTCAACTTGCCTATTTCCAAGAATAACCAATTGAGCCGTGTAACATTCAATCGTTCCATCTGCATTATACTTGATCCGAAACTTATTTACATTCTATGGCTTGCTTTCCAAGTGACAATGGCTTTATAGTCCATATTTCATTATCTTCTAAAGCTTGTATTTCTTTTTATATAGCATCTCTCCATCGTTCATTTTTATAGCTTCAGCAAAAGAATTAGGTTCAACTCCTATAGTAACAACTGCCAAGAAAAGCACGATGTTGCATAGAGAATTTAACACATTTCACATAATGTGTAATAAGATAAGGACTGCCTAAGGAATGCTGATTACCAAGTGAGTTTATAGAAGGGCTCATTACTTTCACAATCTGTAAAACAAAATCCCTCAACAAAACAGATCCACATGTCTCCTTATGTTCACGACCAAGTAACTCTTCAAGTCACTGATCTTATTCGACTTCGATTTGCTGATCTTGTTTAGCCTCAGTCATGCTTCCCCTCTAATCACATCCTGATCCTATATATTACTATTAGGCTCAACCACGTCTTGATTTTGTTCATCACTTTTCTTTTGTTCAGGCATCATATAGCAGTTATCCAATTCTTCTTCAATCAAGTAATCTTCAACTACATTGTCACCAATCATCCTTTGTTCATCATTGGTTTTATGTATATAAGGGAACTACTTTTCCACAAAGATTAAATCTCTTGATACAAACAAATCACTTGTTTCCACATCATACATACTCTATCCTTTCTTTCCAAAAGGATATCCAACAAATACACATTTGCAGCTTTAGCTGGCAAATTTATCTCCTTCTCGTCATTAGGTATGAGCATAAGTTAAGCATTCAAACACTCGAATATTTTCATAAAGGATCTTGACCATATAGAAATTCATAAGGCCTTTTTCCTTTTAACAACATAGATGGAATCCTATTAATTAAATATGTAGCTATTAACACACATTTTCCTTAGAGTTCAATAAGCAAGTTTACCTAAAACAAAGTGCACATGCCAGATTAAGTATGTGTCGATGTTTACTTTCTACTCTTCCATTTTGTTGAGGAGTTCCAACATAGGAAGTTTGATGTATTATGCCATTCTCCGCAAAGTACTCTTTCAAACAAGTAAACTCAGTCCCATTATCACTAGGCATTATTTTTACATTTCCATGAAATTGTCTTTGTATTAATGCAAAGAAATTGCAAATAGTTTATCCCACATTAGATTTATTTTGTGACAAATAAACCCACACAATTATTGAATAATCATCAACTAATGTCAAAAAATAATGTGCATCACAAAAGGTTGGAGTTTTATAGGAATCCCACAAATCACAATGAAAATTTCAATAATATTAGATGCTTTGTTATTACTAGAAATAAAACTCTCCACTACTTTGTTTTGCTTGAAGACAAATTTCACAACAAGTAGTCTAGCACACTTATCCCTACTAGCATCAACAATTGGTAATAAACTAACAATCTTATTGAAAGGATGACCCAACTATTGATGCTATATTTTAAAGGTCTCTTTTCTTTTTGTTTTTAAAGCCTTAGTACCCTTTTCACCTCCATTTCCTTGAAGTAATAGAGCCATCATGCTTCTCACCCGCGCTAGTCAACATCCTCGAATTGTTGTCCTGTATTACCTAAAATTTGTTAGTGAATAGAACTATGCAATTCATTTCCTCAATAAGTTGTGATACAAAAATCAAGTTATACTTCAAATTAGGAACTTATAGAGCATTGTTCAATTTTAAATATTTATTCAACATCATAGTTCCTTCTTTCTCTGCCATGGCTTCCTTCCCATCTAGTAATCCATTTAGGATAGGATGTGCATTTTTTACATTGCTTATTTATTGAGACTTCCTGCCATATGATGAGAAGCTCCGCTGTCAATTATACATTTCATGGTGTTATATGTACCATTCAATCTTTCTTGATTTCCATCCTTTTGTGCATTCAAATGGTTAATCAATGTGTTTCATTGCTCGCCACTTAGTCCACCTAATCCTCCTCTTTCTACTTCAATTGTCTTACTTTCCTATGATGTCACAAATGTTGCATTAGCCAAATTGGTCCACCACATCGTCCTCTTCTTGAGGTAGTAGATTGTTTTTATCATCCCTATCCACGTCCACATCCATGTTTGCTACCTTTTGGCATATCTCCCCACCAATCTGGATAGCCATTCAGGTAAAAACATGACTCAGCATTATGGCCTGCTTTATTACAGTTTATGCAAACTATAGACTTGTCTTTATTTTTAGTTCGTCCCTTTAATGTCAATCTTGTTTGCACAACAAAGGACATGTGCTCATTTCTTTGTTCCTTTCCATGAGTTATATTATGAGCCCACTCCTCTTAAACTATCATAGCATATGCTTGATTAAGACTTGGTAACAGTTCGGTACTCAAAATATTAGAACACATTGTTCCATAAACTGAATCATCTAATCCCATTAAGAATTGATGCAACCTTTCTTCTTCTCATTTCTTATCCAATTATGCACCAATATTACATGCAACCTGCACATCTACACATCGGGTTCTACTCATAGTTTCCTAACTCTTCCCATATTAACTTCAATTGTCCATAATAATTCACTATGGTCATCCCTTGTTGTTTGCACTCTACCAACCCTGTTTTAAGTTGATGAATGCGTGGTCCATTCCCTATAGAAAATTGTTCCTTAATGTCATCCTAAAGATCCTTTATGATTTCCATGTATGTAATGGTTGATCGCAAAGTCGATCCTGTGCCTTAAATATCCATGAGACCAGCATGGAGCTGACAATCCAGCAATCGTCTAGCTTCAAAGAATCTTATAAGGCCGTTTTAGTGTACTATCAATGAAACCATACTTTTTCTTAGCTCTAAGCACTATTCTTATCGCTATTGCTCGTTCCTCATAGCTCTCTCCTTTTAATTGGATATGTGTAATATTATTTCTTGGATTATCACTTGTCGAAAGAAAGTATGGAGACATCATCAATTTAATTAAGGCATCATTGCCCTCCTTTTTCTCACCACTTGTGGCTCTGATACCATGAAAATTATTTTTAAAAAAAAAGTTTGAGAGAGAAAAAAAGTCTTGTTCTCTTATTCATCAAGAAATCATACATACATATAGGATTACAACTCTGAGAATAGGAAACTAATTTTGCATCTAAATATGCTTATACAAGGAAGAAAATCTCTACCTAATTAAGGAAATATTTTTCTTGCTATACAAGACTATACAACAAATATATAGAGAATATTTCCTATTAGGAAACAAAAAAAAAAAAGTTATTGATCTATTTCCAAATTCAAAGTTCAAAAATTAGTATTGTTGTCTCAAAAATTTGATTATTTTATTTTTGGAGTCAAATATTAAATTTCTTCAGGATTCATTAGCAGAACACTATATTCCTAAATTTTGCATCTTGACATCCTCATAAATTTTGCATTGAATCGCTTTTATTTTTAGGAAAGAAACTGTAATATACAAATAAATAAATCATAGAAAAGGGTAATATCATAATCTAATTATTTATATGAGGGTTTTATGGTCTACCCTAAGATACATGTGTGTTTGGAATGTTTCAATTGATCGAATAAAGAAGTGGAAGAATTTTGGTCGAAGGCTGGCTAAAGGTCGTCGGCCTTTCCCTTAACGCCACTGGCGTTGGCTCTTACAGCCGTCGGCATTGGTCTAACGTTGAAAGATGGCCAAAGAAGTTTCCTTAGAAAGCCACCAGCTTTTCTTCTAGACAAAGCCAGACTATCTTTAGTGTATTTCCTAAGCTGAGTTAGCCTACACTAGTTTTCTATTTCTTTGTCTGAACTTTCAAAAACCTTAAGTGGAGCAAGAGAAAAACCTCATGGTAAGTGTTTTCCCTCGCAATCTTTTCACAATCTAAAACTGATTAAATCTCTAAGATTTATATATCTATTTGTAAGGAAAACACTGTGGAGAATTCTTTGGAGAAACCTTGCAATTCTTTTGAAGATTCGGTTTTGGGAGATCAAGAGTTTTTTAGTATCAAACCTAAGAGATTCAAGATCTATAAGAGTTTAGAGAAACCTTAAGGTTGAATTTGAAGATTTATGTGGTTTCAATTCGAAGAAAAAGGTAAGATCTTTCTTAGTGTTTTGTGATTTTTAGGATTTGATGATTATAAGAATATGATAATTTGGAAGCTATAGTAACTGGGAATACATTGATTGTGATCAGGAGATTGATTGATTTAGGGTTTTTGTTTCAAATCAAGATCTGCAAGTTCTAAGTAAGTAAGGATCCATCCAATCTTGTCGTTAAATGAAATTTATTTATTGTTATAAATCGAATTGTTAATTGGAGATTTTATATACGTATTGAAGGAATTATGGAGAAATTGGAAATCGAGGAGAAAGCTGAGTTTGAAGGTTTCATTGAATTATAAACAAAGGAGACAGGTGTGTTAACCTCTTTTTGTAGATTTATGACTAGGGTTATAGATCCTATGAGTAAGATTATGAAATTAAGGATTAGGGTATAATTATGTGTTACAATTGGAATTGATTAAGATATGATTTTGATCAGGAATACTTGTGGGATTAAATTTCTATTCTTTTAAGAAGATTTGTAGGTGGATTAGAGTTTGGAAGCAAATCCAGGTATGACCATATCTTGTTTGTTGTTTGTGCTTGTAGGATTAGACATGCATATAAACTGAACTAACCCTTGCAGGCTTTTAAAATTATATGTTGCTTGTGTTTGGCTGCGGTTAGTAAAAACCACGACTGAAGTGTGATACTAACACTGGTAACTTGATGATCTTTATGTGTGGTGTCCCGAGTGGAGTTGCACCTAGAAATGATTCCAGTAGATTAAGAGTCGTTACCTGCTTAATTGTGGAATGCAACTATATATATATATATATATTATTTATTTATCTATACTATTGTTTTTATCAGGGTCATGAGTTATTGCAGGTTGAGGATTAGTCATGAATAGTCCTAAACTATGCTGCTTGTTGGTTAATCAAAAGATAATAAACCTGTGAATGTTGCATATGCATATGATGCATGTGAATTTGCTTAACATGTGTTCACGCATATGTGTGTGTGGTATGGCGTACTGGGCGTTTTCGCTCAATCCTTTATTTTTCAAGTGCAAGTGAAGATGATGTTGGTTGAGAATTGTCTGGATATGACTTCTATGTTGACCATGGAGGACGACGTTAGTAGATTCGATTTTCCTACTAGTGACTAACAGATTCTAGATAAAGAAGAATAAGAGAAAAGATCTTTAAAGACCATACAAAGTATATAGAGTTTATTTAGATTATTATTGAAGATGTTTATAAGATAAGTTGTTATGTTTTGGATTTTATACAAGTACTTTTGGATAATATCAATTTATATTTCTAAGAGACCAATTATAGTAATGATAAATTCAAGTAAATTTTTATGTGAAGTTTGGAGATAATTATATTTGTGGTTTAGTATTTTATAGCCTCGGCGTGTCCTTTTTAAGAGAATGACACGTAGCGAGTTGTAATTCCGTTAAGTTGGGGCATATAGAAACCTTAAAGCAAGTTTGCATATCTCATTTGAGAGAAAATTTTATTGCAGCTCATTCATCTTCATTCTTGCATTATTTCACCACGTCATACTCATGGAGCCATACTACTTTGAATATATGACTTTTGAATTGTGATTAATGAATATAATTATTCTTTTTGTTTACTTTTTTTTTCCCCTTGAAAGTAATAAAAAAGATTGAAAATGAGAGTGGTGAAGTTATTGTGATTTATTGCTTATGCATGTGGTCTTATAGAAGTTTGATTGTTTTGTAGAACTTCTTCTCAATTCATTAGCAACTTGTTATGTATCATTCTCATGAGATTTTTGCACAATTTAATGCAAAAGGACTAATGACGGAAATACATACCTTTCAATAATTATTGTACATTGAAATGAATTCTGAGTCTCCAACATATATGTATTTGCAAAGCTATGATTCACAACTCACATGTGGTGTTGTCACAACCTAACTAAAGGCCTAGTAGGATCATTATAAAGTTATCATACCACACGTGCATTCACTATATGAGAACCATCTTATAAGTCAGAGGCTACAAGACTCTACATAATTAATTATTTTATAGGTTTCAATAATATATATGTAAAGTTTATTTATTCAATTACAACTAAGGAATCTGAATTCCCATAGTTCACTAGAATCACAGAGAATCGGTATCCCTTAGTAAATAGTAAGATTGAAGTTTTAACCTACATAATGCCAAATCTCTAATGATTATATAGTTAACCTGTTTCATATTCTAAGTTCATCTTACTCGGGACTTGACTTTCTAACTTCAAGAAGTCTGTTGAAGAAGTACTTTTCATACTTCCTAACACAATCCCAGCAAGTACTATTCCTACACAAAACTATAGGAGTATAAGCAAAACCACAGCTTAGTGAATAACAAGACCAAACCATGCATCAAACAAGTACCAAGCAAGTATAATTAACAATCATATGCAATGCAATACTCAGCCATATGGAACATGCACAATTTATGTGACTAGAATCTAAACTAATAGAGATTTATGCCCTCTCTCAGAAGTTGAAGGACCAGTTCCAGTAATTCACACCCAAGAGAGCCAAAGAACTAAGGAATGAGAAGTTTTCTAAACTTATTTACTATTATATGTATAAGTATTATAATCTCAACTTCACCTTGGAACTCAAATCCACCACTGAGTATTAGCCACCTCATGTCAACTTTCATCAGGCAACGTCCTTCGGTGTCTACTTAATTCTTATAGGGATAATACCCAATGGAATCCAACTGGAGAAACAATTCCACTGACATAACTGAGGATCACCACAAAGCTAAGGAGCTAATACTTGATGTGAATACCATACAAATGCAAATTATGTTGTCGTCCAATGCATGTCCATTTCACTTAAGGGTCGATTAAAATATATACCAGATTATCTAATGACCATATAATTTCCAAATAATCATCAATATGTAGTACACACAATATCAATAAATAGTTATCACTTCTATTGATAGAGTTTATCATTCCTCCAAACACCATACAACATGCATTATTCCCCTCCCCATATACAACTAGTTTTGTTTATATTAATACATGTGAAACTACATTACGATCATAAACAAGGTGATAAGCTTGATGTTTCTTAACTGTCATCGTTGCTAAGTTGTAGAAATGTATTGGAAAATCTAAAGATTGATCTGTTTCTTCTATGAAATGAGATAATAATCACTCATTACCATACATATATTTGTGTAATTAATCGTATTGGTGCTTAAACATCCTAAACTTGGGTTTTAATGTTTCTAACATCATTTTCACATTCTTAATTAGGTTTTATCTTACAGATAATCATTTTAAAGCTCATAAGACCTGTTTTTCTTGAGTTAGACTATGAAGTACGTATAAATTTAGTTTTCTTAGAAAAAATTATCCTCAATGATTCCGAATATCAATTTTATTCGCATAATTTTAAATTAAGCCTATTATACTCATTTTAACTCCGATTTACATACATGAATAGGCGTTAAAAGCCTTATCAAATGTAGTTTTTAATTATCTGATTTGCTTATTCATTTTTATATTTCTTTCTCTATATTACCCTATGGATCCTAAGGGTATCTTATGATGCTTATCATTTTTGTTTTGTATTTTTAATATTCATTTCAATTTTAATTCCTCATTTTATGTATATTTCATTAAGTTTTAGAAATTGAACTTGAATTTAAGTTTATTATTCTCCTTTTGGCTAATACACATATATTTTATATTTATTTTTGTTGTATTTCTCTTGATCTTATTTTTTTTATACATCTTTAGTAAATGTGATCATATCAACTAATCTTTTTATGATTTATAATTATGTACACTTTGTAACCTTAATATCATGTGTAGGACAAAACCTGTATCTTATCTTAAGCGTATATTTTTCTTAAATTTAATCACTTGATTCTAAGTTATGTCATTATTAATAATTAATATATACTTGAATTATTATAAGTTGAGTTTTGAAATCCTAATTTCTTCATGGAGCTAAAACATGTAATCACATACATACATACATATATATATATTATATATCCTTTCCTTTTAGATTCAATAATTATTACTATATTATGACTTGTACCGATTTAACATGAAGACTTCTAATTTTCAAGTAGTTCGGAACTCATGGATATTTATAAGTAATTTATTTTCCTTAATTGTTCTAATTAATTAGTATTTCTTCCAATAAATTAGGTTTTTTTATGATATGTTAATTATTGCATATTTAGTCCTAGAATAATCATGATTTCTCTTTCTTTTCTCTTTAGTTGAACATGATATTTCATATAGGAAAATTTTTTTCAAACTACCAAGATGATCTATCTTTCTAAATATACTATAATTTTACTCATATGCAAATTTTTATAAAATACAGTCATGTAATTATTATTACATATTACTACAATATTATTATTTATATATATAAGGACGAAATCTTCACACATACACATATATATTCTCAAATGTATCTAGTAATTATTTATCAAATGTTCATCTTTAACCTATATATTAACCATTCATCAAATTAAATAATTTTTCCTATATTTTTCTCCTAGGAACCGAAATCTTCTGATGGTTAGAAAACTGATCTATTTAATAATATAATCATATCATGATAGAGATAATTGTTTACATATAGCTATTTGTGCTTATGTGTCCTAAATTCAGCTTTTACTAAATCTATTGTTATTTTCTTGTTTCTAGTCCTATTTTAGCACTTAAATAATCATTTTGATGTTTATGTAATCTTCACAAGATTTTTATTATTATGATGATGATTATTTATATATATACACATATATAAAAGTTTATATTTTTATGCATGCATACATATATATGGCCTCAATTTATCCAATAATTATCTTTCAAATGACTATCTTTAATCTATATATTAATTATAAAAAAATATTTATTTGGTTGAAATATTAATTTCAAGGATAAAAGAAGATAACATGTTTTATGATGACATTTGGATGAGTTAATGGGGGGTTTTGATGAATAATTGGGCAAGTGAAAAATTTATAACGTACATAACCTTTCTGCACAAGCTGTGTAAACTACTGTATATGATGTGAAATACAGCAGCAAGAGATTTTATAGTGCACAAGGTGGCTTCTATGCGGAATGCTTGTGTAGAAAATGAATTTCAACTAGTAAGAAATTTTAAAGTACATAAGGAAGCAGCACAAGTTGTGTAGAATGCTTGTGTAGAAAATGAAATTAATTCTTTTTCTATCATGGCTGAAAATTTTAGGTGTATTTCCTAGAAATTTTATTTCTTTATCTAATTTTAATAATCATTACAATTAATAATTTTACCAAATTCAATATTTCTTTTGTGCACAAAAACATTATAATTTATTTATTTAATTAAACTGAACATATAGGGTATAATAAAGGTTTCTACTTTATTTCTTTTACGATACCCTTATGAGTTTGTACTAATAAAATAAATTGATGTTATATCATGATATTGACTTTCTTACATAATCAAAATTTCTAGAGCTAATATTCAAAGGGCCAAGTTTATTTTTATTTGATTTTTGTTCTAGTCATCTAATATAGTAGTAATTGGAATAGGTTACCTTGACTTTGTGGAAAATATTTGTTACTTCTATAAAGATAATGAAAAGAGTTATGTTAAGACTTTATATTTCTTATATTGAAAATGAAAGATTAAAAGACCTTCTTACCTTTGTACTTGTTTATATAAGTACTTGTTGTTCCTTCTATCTTAGAAGTTTCCTAAAGGGTTTGTAAAGGTATGTTTTGGTTTCTTTTATGTTGAAAAGGAAAGAAAATAAAAGTGATGGCACATTGGAGGTTTCACAACATTTTTGGGAAGAATAATTGGAGTGTTTTGTCTTAATTTAAAAATGAATGAAAGTGAGAGGAGTGGGCCACAACACTTTTCAACAATTTAAGGAAATTGGGAATGGAATAAAAGGAAAAAAAAAATCAAAGCCACCATCATTAATTTTCACTATTTGTAGTCTCTAATCTAGTCTATACTCTAAGAGATACTAGATATTTATCTGAAAAAATAAACTTACATTCATTAGATCAAGTCTTGGTCTTCTCTTTTTCATTATTTTATTATTTAGGTTTATTGGTCAAAGAAATTCAATGATAGCTTCATCACTTGAAGCTCACGACAAAGCTAGGCTAGAGGAGAAATATATATACATATATTCATAAACATATACACATACATATTGAATAAGAGAGGAGGAAATTCACAATGAATTTCGGTGCACATAACTGAACTGGATCTCTATATCTTCCTATTATTTTATTTTATTTATTTTAAATCTTACAAGTTACGTGATTGAAAATTTCTAGGGTTCTTACTTACCTGATTAGGGTTTTATATAGTCTGAAAGATCAAATCTAATATTTATAAATATAAATGAACATATTCATTTTGAAAACAAGCTTTTAAATTCTCTAAAATACCTTGTTATTGGTTTTAAATTATTTTATAAAGTCTTAATCTTATGCAATTGAGTAAAATTGAGTTTTGAGCTTACGCAATTCAATTTTAAGTTTATATGATCGAATATTAAGATTTAAGCTTACGTGATTAAATTGTATTAAGATTTGAAGTTATGAGATTAAATTATATTTTAGACTTACATGATTAAAATTGCTAGGCCTGATTGGTCAATTTAGGACATTACATTCAATAGACTTAGAAAATTCTAAATTTCATGACTACATATCCAAATTTGTATTTGGGTTTTGGATTTTTAGATTTTATCTGTTATTTCTTACATTGCGTATAATTATACTTAGTTAATTCAAGAAATATCTTTTAAATTGGGTTTAAGGCTCCTACATTATTCGTAGAGCACTTTTGAGTTGGAAACTAAAATTTTAAATCTGTAAGATTAAGTATTTTTAAAGTTTTAGAGTTTTCGGATTCGATGAGCCAAAGTAGAGTTTTGAGTTATTTAGGTTAAAAAAATTCTAATATTCATGTTTATGAAATTGAAATTTTTATTTGAGTTTTAGTTTTATAGATATTGATTAGTTTCTGTTTGCCTCACGTATATTTCAACCCTATCAATTAGTCTCTAGACCATCATTTACTAATAAATAGACTCTAGAAATTTATCTCTTCATCCATTGACTTATTTTACTTGATATCTGGAGTCATATGTTTGTATCTATTGAGTTATTACCTTGTGAGGAGTAATCTTGTCTTTGGTATCTTTTAATAGTTAAAGAAACTTTTAATTAGATTTTGAAACTATGTATGGGTTCAAAATCATTTATATTTCAATATTCTTAAATCGCAAAAAATTTGGAGTGATCTTTGCGAATTTTCATGAAGTTATACAAAATTCTATATTGTATTCTTAGTAATTATCATATTTAAGATGTGCAAATTTGAGGGGTTTACAAGTGTCCTATTCTATAATTATATTGGTGCATTCTATTTTGATCCAATGACAATAATTACCATAATATACGCATAACAGGTCTTTATGATTTTCAAGTACAAGTAGCATGCAAATGGCATTTATTTATAATGTTCAAATTCCATACATCAATATCCCACGAGATTATTTTCAAAATATATGGCCATTACAAATACATATGATATGCAGCTAAATATTAGTAATGACCATGAAAGCATATTGTCATAATCTTATACAATTTTTTGTAGTGTATTTTTCAGAATGGATGATAAAAGCGATAATATGACCATACAACAAACTGCTGTGGATGATGAATTAGAAATAGAGGGACTAAAGTTAATAAGCAAACTGTAACGGGGAGGATCTGTTCCATCTAAAGCACCTCCAAGTAAGAGGACTTGACCAAACACTTATGATGTTTGGGAAAAATTTATAAAAATAGGTGTAGGAAATGATGGTAAACAAAGGGCAACATTAATGGGTGTGGGAAAGAGTATGTCATTGGTCAACATCAATATGGGACATTAACCTTAGGTTAGCATCTTCTAAAATGTAATTTGAGTCATACTCCTAAATTTCATGATGTGGGTGACATGATAATTGATCATTATAAGAAGTTAAGATCAAGAAAATTAGATCTAAAAGTTGCTCAAGAGATTATGTTAATGGCGCTTATTGAGGACAATCTTCCATTTATGTTTGTTAGTATAATATTATTACATGGTATATACTATTATACAATCCTAATTATATGCCTATTTCTAGAAAAATGCAATAATAGATGTTTACAAATTTGTATTTTCCCAAAAGGCGAATATGAAACAAATTTTTAAAACATTCATGGTAGAATTTGTTTGACATCTAATTCGTGGACTGCTTCATCATCTTATGCATATATATGTTTGACTAGTCACGTTGTGGATGGAAAATGGAAGCTTAACAGTAAAATTTTTTCTTTCTCCAAACTTTCTCCTCCACATTCTAGTTTTAAGTTATAGAAAAGGTGTTTGAATTTTTAAAAGAATGGGGCATGGATAAAAAAGTATTTTCTTTTACATTGGATAATGCATTTGCTAATAATAGTATGCAAGAGTACTTGAAAGATGAACTCAATTTGCAAAATAGTTTATTGTGTGGTGGTGAATTTTTTCATATTAGATGTTGTGTTCATATTCTTCATTTGATTGTTAAAGAGGGATTGATAGCACCTAATCAAGCTTTGTATATAATAAGAGAGTGTGAAGTATGAAAGGGGTTCAAAGAGTAGGATGAATTATTTTTGGGAGTATGTTAGTCAAGTTGGCAACATTGATACTGGACTTGGTTTGCGTTTGGATATTGCCACTCGATGGAACTCTACTTATCTTATGCCTTATATTACACTAAAGAATAGATGTTCTTTTTGCTGCCTTCAACTAATGATTACAATTACAAGTATTGTCATTCAATGGATGAGTGGAGAAAATGTACAAATTGTTGAGACATAAATCACAAACTTGATGTTGGTTCCTAATATCCAGCTTCAAACTTGTATGTTTTTAAAAATCTAGAGAATTAAATGGTTATTGAATGAGAACTCAAGGAGTGAAGATATTGTCTTAGTGACATGTCTCTTAAGATGAAGCAAAAGTTTGATAAATATTGAAAGGAATACACATCACCATTGCTCTTGGGGTTGTCCTGAATGAAGTTTAATTTCTTGAAATTTTGCTTCAATAAAATTGATCCCCTTACTTGTGAAGATAAGTTGACCAACATAAAGACCAAATTGTATAAGCTTTTTAGAGAATATGACAAGAGCAATGCAAATGATAAGAATTCCACTAGCTTTCAAATTGGAACAGGGAACCTAAGATTCAGAAAAGGTTTAGGTATTGATTTTGCTACTTTAGATGTAAGTTTACTTTTCATTTTGATTATTAGTTTTTTTATCATTATATGTATTTCTAAGTATCAATATTTGATATTATTATTTTTTACACTATGATATTAAAGTACCATCAAGTTGAAGTAGAAACCACTAATAACTCTTCCTTAGATTTGTGTTTATATGAGTCGGCAATGGATATAAACTTTTATCAAGAATTAGATGTATTACAATATTAGAAAACCCAAAGCCAAAGGTATCCAAATTTGTGCATTATGACTACTAATGTGCTTAGCATTCGAATTACTATGGTAGCATCCAAGTTGGCTTTTAGCATTAGTGCCCATGTTCTCAGTAAGTATCGTGGTTCTCTTCTCCCCTCAAAGTGGAAGCTTTGATTTGCACTCGAAATTAGTTACAAGGATATGTTGATGAAGGCGGCTCATTTTATTCGTTTTGGTAAAATTTTTCTTTCAATGTATAATTATAAGTTTTGAACATTTGTAACAAATTATATGTGTTTTTTGTGAACAGTCTATGATGATGAAGAAAATGAGATAACTATGATTAAAGGGGACACAAATTTAATTATTCATGAGGATGATTGATGGACATTATGTTCAAATTTTAAATTTTTTTAATTTCTTTTTAAATTGTTGATTTTATCTCATTTGCGATGTTGTTCAGTTGAATGTTTGTTATTCCATGTACGTGAATGGTTCCATTATTAGAGGACTATATGTAGGTCCATTTTGGTTTTAATTTTGTTGGTTTGTGAAATAGCTAAGTATGACTATTAAATGGTTTTGAAATTTGGATTCTGTATCAAAATTTACAATTTGCATTTGTCTCATGGAAGTGTTCTTTGTTTTTTTTTTTTTTTTCTTTTAAGATTCTTCTAAACAAAACTTTGCAATTTTTGTAACATTTCAAGAAGTTATGTTATAAGAACTAGTGAGTAAGAGCAATACAATCCAGCAATAATGAAAATGAATATAAATTTACAATTATATTTAAATTTGAATTCTTTTAAATTTTTCCAATAAAAAAGAAAAAGAAAATTTTAGCAGGTTTATGAGCCAGCCTGCATAACCCACTAACCTGCGTAAGGCATTGTGGGCCAACTTGCTTAACCTGCATGCACAACTCCTATGGTCTTTTCTTTCACAAAATCAACTACCTTGAAAAACTTAGTCTTTTTTGAAGTAATTGTACTGCTGGTCTGCTCATATATTTTCTTTCCAAAAGTTTGCCCTCTTCTCGTATATTTTTCCATCTCATACTTCTTGGCCCATTCAATTATTCGAGTTTTTTCTACTAAAGCAGCAAAGTCTTCTAGTTCAGACTCAGTTGATCTTCTCCAAAAATGAGGTTATAGTTGCCATAAAAATTTATCTTTTCAATTCATCATTGTCCCTATAAGCATCTAGGGCAAACCGGAGCAGTTATTTAAACTCATGTTCACACTCATCGATACTTTTTCTCCCTTGGCTCAAATTCATCATAGTTGTGTTGTGTTTAGCCCTTAGGCTACTTGGAAAATACTCCCTCAAAAATTCCCTTTTGAAAGTGTCCCAAATAGCCAGATGTGGAAAAGTCATCTGTATCGAATCCCACCAAATTCTTGCTCTAAGTCTCAAGGGATAAGCACCATTTAACACCTTGAGTCCCTCTAGCGCCTAGAAGACATCAAATGATCTTTCAATCGAAGCTAGCTAATTTTCTACTTCTTTTGGCTTTCTCGAAAGTCCCTCAAATATCTATTGCATTTGATGAATTTTTTAGGTAGTCGTGGTATTTGGTGGTGAAAGTTGAATTTTTTGTTCCAATTGTGGTGCAGGTGCTTCTGCAGCAGATTCCACAGGTTGATTAATCTCTTCAAGCATTCCAACAAATTGTTGCACTAAAGCTATTGGTAGTGGAGCTCTTTGAGGGGCAATAGGAGGCATGATCGAAGCCTAAGCTGGTGCTACAAGCGACACCATAGGTTGTTGTTGCCTTCTTTGTGAAGCCTATAAGATCAAGGCATTCTACTATTGAATTGCTATCAAGATAGGTTCTAATATGTTTGGTGGAGGTGGTAGTGGTACTTATGGGGATCCATCACCCATCAGTTCTAAAATAAAACATGTGTCTACCAACTTTCTAAAAAAAATTACATAAATACAAATCATATAAAAATAATTACATAAATACCAATGTAAAATCATATCTATAACAGGCATTTCACTAATTTACATAACATTCACCTTTTGAAGATTGATTCATCAAAACTCATACATCGTTGAATTATATCTTCAAATGGCATTTCACGTTTTTTAATATGAATTGCATGTGTGAGAGATAATTCGGTTTAAAACTTAATGAGTTGCACTTTGTAACAACGATTCACAAGTAATATCTTCAAAAAAAAAACGCATCAATCCTCCAATTGGATCTTCCCTTTTCTTTTTCATTATTGCATCAATTCACAATAACTGTTTTCTTTTTTAGCCTATAAAAGAAACATAAAAGACCACAAGGCTACAAAGTCACATAAAAAGACAACTAAGGCTGCAAATTTGACTTTTGAGACAAAAGTTTGTGGCAACCATTTCCCTAGAAATTATTAATGGTGAGAAATTAAAGAGAGAGAAGAGAGAGAAAATATCAATATCAAAGGCAGTTTATATTTTTTCAACGTGAGTCGCATCTTCATTATGCAATTATGTACAAATAATATAAAAATATATAAATCATATATTTAAGATGTCATTTTGCATCAGTGTTTAGGTAATTAAATTGATGTGATTTGCATTTGTATAATTTTTATTTGGTGGATTAGTAAACATATAATTTCCTCCTTAGTTCTGTATGCCCAGTACTTTGTAGCTGGGCTTCTAGTGGAACATTTTGTGCCTAAGTGCTTTTGGCTCTATTTCTACGAGATTTAGAGTTTTTAACATAAGAGGTTAGTAATTTTACTCTTTGAATTATTAAACATTCCCAAATTTTTTTAATATTAGTTCATGGCCATTTTATGGAGTTGTACTAAGTTTTAGTTGTCACTTTCACCCTCCCTTTAAATATGCATACACAAGTTATTATTGTTTGTAAATTGGTTCTTTGCAAGCTAAATAAGTTGTATTCATACATTAATTGAAATCTCCATTCATCATTATTGATAAACATTACATATGAGATGATTTCAAAACATAACATTACCATGATTACACATATGCATATGGACTCGGTACGAGTCCCAAAATCTATCATGATCTAAACAAAACATCAAGAGTCATCATGATAATCACAAAACATCAAAGTCTATCATAAGATTTGCAATATGAAAAGCATCACTAATCTTATAACTTGGAGCATCTCAAAAAGTAACTAGAGCACTTACTGTCTCTTCTTGAACCATATCTGCATCTACCATCAAATATTTAAATACCCATAGCTACTCAACTAAACTGTTACTATAGTATTCACATCCGACCCTCAAACAAAAAGAAACTTGGTCAGTCTACTATCCACATCATACTGTCATATCAGTCAAGGAGACGGGGGAAGTAGATCATCAAGAAACATAGGTATCTTACCCTTATCCGAAGGATTCAAAGGTAGGTATGGATCCACTATAATGGGTCTAACCAGCCAAGTTGTGGCAGTTGTACTCTTATCACTATTCTCAAGACTAAGTGTAAGGGGTCTAATCTTAGAAAGTCCAAGTACATCTACGGGAGCTATGTCTCTCAACTCAGGTCCCTGCCATGGTGCTACATCCCTAGCCATAGTATCCATAAACTCGTCATCCTCACCAATTAAAAAATCTATGATGTCTCTCGGTACAAGCTCCCCCTCATACATGTCATATACTCGACCGAAGGCTGGTCCAAAAAGCTCCTGATAACTCCTGTAAACTCTCCAAATATAAAATCTGTAGAATCTTGCAATATCTCATCAATTTAAGCAGTCCAGTCCTTATTGGGGCCTAATATGTCTACCAGCCAAGCATACTCATGTCAAACCTGCCTTGGAAGAACCACCTGCATGGGCTAACCAACTATTTGAACATGTATATTAAAAGATGATGCAGGCACAACCAACTCATAATGAACATTTAGAACAACAAAAGGGCAGCCATAATCTCCTCCCTAGTAAAAAGTGGCAAAGAATTCTCTAAGATAGATTGTATTCTCTACTCATTCTTATACTTAACACCTTCTCCTACTTGAGGATGCTTTCTCCTCAAATCATGTGCATAGATCAAATCTGAATCAAGGGGTATCTAAACCCGAAAATCCGGTAGCTGAAGTCTCATGTCCCTAGCAGACGCCACAAAGACTATGTTGTCAATCTCTAAACTCATGTCTCTCTTAAAAGTATCTCTCCAGCCTATGTATAACCTCAACAGGTGTTCTGGATTTGGCAAAATGCTCTCGATACCATCAAGTATTGCTCTATACATGGATATCAATCCTAGACTGCAGGTAACCATAATGTCATCTAGCTCCCTCGCTAAACCATTAAGTGTGATATCTTCCATTAAGATACACAGACAACACCTATACTCAATTAAGTTCTCTCTTGGGTCCATGGCAAAAGAATCCCACATAGCATAACATAAATCCTAGCATCCAAGTAACCATAATATCATCCTACCTAATTGAACTTACTTCAAATAGGAAAAATGTACACGAAAGCTTACTCTATGTACCAAATTATTCAAAATCAAACTCCACGTAAAAAATGTCTGCAAAAACTTGTTTTAGGTATTAAATTATTCAAAACCAAACTTCAGGTACCTAATTAAACTTTTTGCGAAAGTTCAGGTATCATTTTTGACATTATCCTTTCCATAATATTATATACAATCTATCTATTTCATAAATGTTTTGTATGCAATTTCTATTTTAATATAGATATTTAAATAATATGTTATATGCATAATTTTTACATAACATATAGATTATGTATTTATAATCTACAAATTTAATATATGTGCATGTTATATCAATACATAAAATTGCTATAAATAATTGATTATATATACGTTGTATATATTTGTTATATATGTAACAAATAAATCAATTGTATATTCATATATAAATTATGTATATTTTATTTGTTTGACAAGATCTATAATTTATATATTATATGTATGTTCTATATATATTTTATAATTACTATACCTATATATATAACTTATTTTATATATGGATAGTTTTGTCATTTTATAAATTATTTAGGGATAATAATATTATATTTTAAAAATAAAATACAAAACAATAATAATATATTTTAGCAGGTTCATGGGTATGTAAATGGGTTTAGGTCTAATCCATTCAAATTCATGTCGTTTCTAGGTTTGATCCGTTTATTAATCGTATCGACTTTTACTTACCTTAACCCTTTTATATTATGTCGTATTATGTCTAGGTTCATAGGTTGGGTACCAAATTACTAGTGCTAGTTAAGAAGCTGATGCAATTTGTTACCCTTCCTAGAAAGGTGTATTAAAATATGTGTAATTGATGTACATATTTACATCTTAGGAGTTCGAAATTAGGATCTTTACAAAAACAAAAGCGAAACTTTTGTGCAAGTAACTTTTTCTTACATGTTAAAAATCCAATGAAGAACAAGTACGATTGGTCTTCCTATTTATTTTACTCCATTTGATATGTAAGGACTATTACCCGTAGTTGTCAGGGGAAAGGTGGTCGTTTATGCCATCTATAAATATGTTATTGCCATAATACTTGCATACGTGAAAAAATTACACCGGAATCCATATATGAAGATTAGTATAAATGGAGTATTAACATTTTAAATCGTTACAAAGAAAAGAATTAACATTATTCAAAATTATGTAAAAGAGATTTAACATTTTTTTAAATAATTAAAGAAAACAAGTAACATTATATAAATACGAAATTCCTTTTTTATATTCATTTATTAGTCACTTCATGTGTTAATCTAAATGTTGATCCATACACATCAACTAATTGATTTTACCATGTGCTAGTGGCATTTACTAATTTGCAAATACTTAATCAATTCTAGAGCATAGTTTTGTAGCCTAATGATAATGATGAGGTTGTTTTGAGAATTATTTTGCTGCTTCGAAGCAGTCAATAGACTTACGGTATATTGATATGGGCGATAATAACTAGCTGGGTAATCCGTGTTATTGTGTCATGTCTTGTATCAGTGTCTGAAAAACATCAACCAGTGATTGGACTCATTTATTAATTGTGTATGAAAGTATAAACCCGTGAACCGATCTGTTTATACCTTATCTCGTGTCTCGCATCAACCCTTTTATTGTTTGATAAGGCATATAAAATATATAGATTCTATCATAATTTAAATATTTGATATTATCTTGGAAAGTTGTTGTATTATCCTAGGTAGATCTATTATACTTATCTTACAAACATACATACATATAACATACTCAATATATGTAACAAATGAACTATAATACACACATATAAATTATATATTTATAACGTGTAGATTTATATAGGTAAAAATATGTTGTATAAATACACATATATATTATAAATATCTATTTTATATTTATGTGATATACATATATATTAAGATATATATCTATATGGTATATGTTATACATAATTTATAGTTTACATACACTCTTTAAGTTATATTTATATAATCTTTACAAACTATAAATGTTCTATATGAAGTATATCTTTTACTGTAGATATATGATCGATTTGTTAATATATATATTCATATGATATCTTATATATGATCTATATTTTATAACACATATAGCATATGTAATAAATAAATTATAACATATATACACATATAATATAACTTATATATTTATAACATATAGATTTTATATATGTATAGCCAAGTATATATACACATACATATACATTATAATTATTTGTTATATATGTTATGTCATATATATATATATATTATATATATTGCCACGCCCTGATAGGATACCCTAGTCGTAATAATACATCATATAACCAACTGAAGCTTCCAAAAGGTTACGTTAGTATTTTACAGCTAGCATATCCCATATGAAGTGAACATGTAAAACAGGATCGAAAGTTGATTAGAGTTAAAAAAAGATATTGTATATATATAAGTCATATGCTAAGGTAACAAAATTACAAAGACTAGGTCATCATTTAGATATTACATCCATGGTCTTTAAGGACTTCAACTGAATACTTTCACATAAAACTTACAAGAAGATAAATAAAACATACCTTAAACTATTACAAACACAAACTAGGCCTCTATTACATATTAAAGTCTTCCTTGTAAAAAATGAATACATAAGATCCTTTTCTAGCCTAACCCCCACACCAGCCTTGGTCTCAGTCATCCTGCTTAAAAATCTAATAAAGCAACAATCTAAAGGAACGTAGGTATTGAAAAGCTCAATGAGTAATAAAAATCTTAACATAGTTGATTGATCTCAAATCATGGTTAATTAGGAAGCATATGCAATGCATCAATCAAACATATGTAGCAAACATAGTTTGGATAACCGGAATCCAAACCTATGGGGATTTACGCCCTCCCAGGGGGTTGAAGGATTAATTAAGTAACTAATGCCCATGAAAATTCCAAAACTAAAGAAAGAGAACTCTTTCAAATCATTTACTATTTATAAATATTCATAACATATACTCTCCACTTCATTTAGAACTTGGAAATTCCATAAAGTATTAATACTCTATAGCCAACTCCAATATAGGTGACCTCCTTTAAAGCCTGCTTAGTTCCTGTGAAGCTAACAACCCTATGGTAACCTTAACCAGATTCACTGGACTCAACAAGCATTACCACAAAATTGAAATGTTAACACATGACATGAAATACAATGCTAATGCAATTATGATGTTATGCAATGCATGTCAATTTGAGTTTAAGGTCCAATATGCTTTAGTCCATGTTATAAGGTGAACATCTCAACTTTAAACACACATCAATACAAACTAGACAACTATTATCAACCAATAAAGTTATTGCTTTGAATATAAGTGTTTATTGCTCATTCACGAACATACATCAAGCAAAGCTCCCAATTCCCCATGCATTTTGATGATTTTATTACATATAAGAAAATGTTCATATTCTATATTACAAGCACAATCAAAGTGAAAAGATCCGATTACTCACCTGTGCATGATAACTAATCATCATAATAATCAGCTGGAAAATCCAAGTTTTGGTTAAAATATCCTATAAGATAACAAACAAAATTTACTTTGCAAGTGTCTATGTAGGACTTCTATTAACACGAGTCTTTTAAACATATGTTATTGTAACCTTAGTTCATCAATCTTTAAGAAATTATAAAGTACTAAGCTTAACTATTTTCACTTAACTAGTAAAACAAGTAATTAAATTGATTGGAGCATGTCTGAAACAATCAAATTTTAAGCCTTGATACTTTTAGAGTCTCTCAAAACCTAAAACATAGAAGTTGTAGAGCTCCTTTTAAGCTTTAGCTTTCTATAGCCTCTTGATCACCCCAATCCAAGTTCGGACAAAAAAGTTGCGATCAATTTACGAAACATGGACTTGTCTGCATGACCTTCTGCACGGTCGTACTCGAGGCCGTGCTGATGCCATAAAAACGTCCAGAATCAAATTTTTTTTCTGCCATAATCAACATGGGCTTCTGCACGCCTGTGCACATGCTTGTGCAGACCCCAAAAAAGTATCCAAAAGCGAAATTTCGCCCTCAACACCTTTTGCACAGGCTCGTGCATGCTAGTGCACAATCTTCCTTGCACCTAAAGCTTCCAACTTCGAAAATTGCACTTTTCAAGTACATGTTTTGATCTTTAAATTCATCAAACACACTTCATCACTCACATATAAGAACAATATACCCTTCTAACATCATCACATAACCAAAACACGAATAATCCCAAACTCCACATCAACTATACACTCCATGAACTCCATCCATAAACAAAAGCCTATGCTAATAAAAATTAAAGACTCAAACTATCATTATCATTTTTTTAACTTTATTTATCCAACACCAAACTCATCATTCACCTTCCAACCATCCAAACCCATAAAAGACATCAACTTCACATACTCAAATTCAACAAAATTAACAAGAAATGAAGAACTTTAACTTACCTTAAGCTAAGCTTGGTATGTAGATGGAAGCTACTTGAGTTCTTGAAGAATTTTTGAAAGAGAAAAGAAGAAGAAAAAGGAAAAGTGTGTGTGTGTGTGCTATTCACGTCTGGTGCAAGAAGAGATGGAGAGAATTTTTTCCCAAATTTAATTAATTTGTCCTTTGTAAATAGATAAGAATTGTTTACTTTTAGGCATTTGCAAGAGAGATGTAGTGTATGTGTGTGTGCATGATAACTTTGGTGGAATTGAGGCCAAAAGTGCAGCAAAATTAACTTTATTTATTTATTTATTTATTTTTATTTATTTTTTATTAAAACATCAATATACTTTAAAATGGAAAATCAATATAAAGTTTAAATAAATTTATCTTATAAATTATGTTTAAAAGGAAATTTTCTTATAGAAAACTATATAGGAAAGCTTTATAATTTAAAAATTGAATTTTTGAAATCTAATTGTCTAAAGAAGTTTAGAAGTAAAATAATTGATATATCACTTGAAATGAGTTATTTAAATTATTAAATCTTTAAAAACTCATCTAATGGAAAATTTGAAATTACTTAAACTAATAGACAACTTTAAAAATGATTTGAATGAAATTTTGAGTTTTTTTCTTATTTATTTAATTTCATACATATCAACACACTTAAATCTAACAATCAAAGCATTCAACAAAAATTATATACGAACACTTCT
This sequence comes from Combretum micranthum, assembly GCA_024138025.1. Lineage (NCBI taxonomy): Eukaryota > Viridiplantae > Streptophyta > Magnoliopsida > Myrtales > Combretaceae > Combretum > Combretum micranthum. The sequence continues at coordinate 91,741 of JAMXBD010000801.1, read as the reverse complement.
ATGATTTTTAATTCTATTTCTCAAACTTAAACTTAGAAAAACTTAGGGGTTTACATATATATTATTTATATATACTTAAGCAATATACGTTATATATAATTCATTCTTTATATATAATCTTGATAAACATAGATCATGTATTATACATATTTTATAATATGTGTATGTTATATTTATACATATAATTGTTATATATATTTGTTTTACATACTATAGGCATATATGTTATGTATATATATGTATATATGACCTATATATATGTTATATATTTTATATGTATGTTATATATATAAATCATAATATGCTATACCTATAGATATAATTCGTTTCTTATATGGACAGCTTTATAAGTTTACAATTTATTTAGATGTAATATTATTATATTTTAACAAAATAAATATACAAAACAATAATAATATATTTTATTAGGTTAGCAGGTTTGTAAACATATTTGGATCCTAAACCCAAACTGGACGCATTTAAATTCATCTTGTTTCCGGGTTTAACTCGTTTAATATTTGCGTCGGTTTTCACTTATCCAAACCCTTTTATAATCATGTGGTGTCGTATTTGGGTTCACAAGCTAGATCCTCGGTTTTTTTTTTTTTTAATAATAATAACTATTCAATACCACCTTACTATTATCATATTTAGTTGCATTTTTAGTACCAAATTAATAAATTCATGGCCCCACTATTAGTATTAGACCCTCCCTATATAAAATATTTTTCTGTTGCAATAAGGTTATGATAAATATTGTACTCTGATCCCACTAATTCTTCTTTTTTTCTTATCTGTTTATCATATAATAGGCATGCAATAAGAATTACAGTTCCATTATATTCTCATTAAATTAGGATTCTAGCACTATCTACTAGCAGGTCCAGTGAACTAAGTCGTGCTCAGAAAGATTTTCCAACTCCTAATAAAATATATAAAGATATATATACTCTAATATATATATATATATATATATATTAATCAGTTAACCAGACGAACATCTAAAATGACAATACCCTTTCATTAGAAGTCGGTTTTTAAACGATAAGTTCTATTAGATTGTATTGGTTTGCACTTTGACTTACTCTGATGATATATAAAGAAATGCTAATATCAAATTCCCCCTTTATGGCTTTATGTATCGCTTATTCGACATAAATCGTTAATTTCACATAATTAAGAAGTATATTCTCGTGGTTCAGCATAATTAACCATAAGCCAGCTGAATTACACCTCACTCCACACCCTCTTTGATTCAGCAAATGCATAAAATTAACACAGATATGGCCAAGTACGAAAAGGTTTTACAACATCAGACACCTTTGGAATGTCTATCATTTGCACACTCCTCCGACCAGCATTTGCCAACAACCAAGCAGAAGTCATTCTGTGAAAACCAGAGGCATTTACACCTGAATTTCTTACAGGCAACATGTTCCCAATTCATCGTAGACATTCTACCATAAATTACATTCGTCAAAATTTTCAGCAAAAGAAATCTTCTCTAGTAGTAGTAGAGGGACAATTCTGCTAATGTTGTCTCCTTTCAAATATAGATGCGTCCCACGCCCGTTGTTTCGCATGCTACCTCGTCACATGTCTGCTGCTAGACAGAGCTGGGGTCAGTATATTCTCAACAAAATGTTGAAGAGGAGTCATTTTCATCGTGCACCAGACGAAACACGGGGCTTGCTCTTCATGGAATTCAAGTGTTGAGTGACAAATATGACTCCCATCACAACTATGAGGCAGCCAACCAGCGTGCTGAAGAAGAGGGCACCCGGTTGTCTTGTCTGGACAAAGCCATAGACCCCATTGGAGGTCACAACAATAAGGTCAGTCAACCCATCATTTGAGAAGTCCTCAGTAATGATAGCATGTGTGGGCGGTGAAGGGAGGTCAATTGATGTCAATATATTTCCACCTCCAGAAATCACCACTGCTTCTTGCTCTCCAGCAGCAAGAATAATCTCCTGATTATCATGTGCACGTAGAGAAAATGCCTTCAAAGTTGGAACCACTGTGGAACTATCTGTCATTCCAGCAGGTGATGGAAGATTTGACCATGTTGCACCTGTCGAGATTTGCCACCGCCAAACAGCATCATGCCCATGGGTTCCAGGTCTATATGACGAGACCTGAAACAGAAGGTAATGGTTCACTCAGAAGACAATGGTGAAGACACAGCACAGGAGAATCGACATCATTTCTTTAATTTAGGAGTTTTACAAGAGAATATCAATAAAGGACAAACTGTAGGAGTACATGAGAGAGAAGAAAATAATCTCTCTTGAAGCCTCAAGTCTTGCACGATCTATTTGAAAATTGTGGATGGAATCACACACAGCTATTTGAAGCCAAAAGAAAAAACACAAGAACAGAGAGAAATAGACAAAACACTCCTGATATATTACTATGTACTGAAGAATAAATGAAACAAAGACAAAAAAGACATAGTACTTCTCAAGCAACAGGGGAATCACTCTTGGTAAGAATAGTAACACAAAGGACATTAGCATTTTACATTTCTTATCTATTCTAATTTCTGAGCCAGACATCACATACAAATTGGAAGTACATCACCATCCATGAAACATAACCAGAAGATTTAGCTTAAATGAACAATCTGACGGGTGGATCATAAGTTTGTGAAGGATATGCATTCTTTACATCCTTGCCCAGTAAGATATCATTATCAAAACGCTATTAAACATCAGAGTTTCACCAAAAAAAAAAAACATCAGAGAAGAATTTCATAGGACACAGAAAAATGGAATTTTCTTTTCTATAATTAAACAACAGAACAAAGGTAACTTAAATAATTAATAAAAACAAATGAATACCTCCCCTCGATTTGTCAAGAAGACAACATCACCAAAGCTCCCCTTACGATGTCTGTGTCCATCATTTCTTGGAAGAAGAATAGGCGTAGCTACCTCCAATGCAGATACATCTCCAGTCCGACCAAAGTTCCGAGGGAACTCTCCATATTGGAACAAGTTATATGGGGAATGACGACATATAGAAACATTGAAAAGCTGCTCTCGAACTGGAACACCCGAGGTTGCAACAGCCCAGCAGGGTCGAAGAACTTCCATAGATCCGCTAACAACAGTCTGCTCTGCTCCATTCCCACCAACAGCCTAAAGCAGAAAAACAGAAACGTTTGGCCATGCTTGCCTCAAGAATCCTCAAAATAGTGGACATATAAAAGATATAAACAGATGCATCAACATTTACAACTTGCACTCAAGCAAGATCTAAAGTAAACAGAAATGCACCTGAACATGATCAAGCACTCCATCTCCATTGATATCAGCATGAAGACCACCTTCACGTAATGTGAGCTGGACAATAGTTCCAGAATCAAAATTAAATGAAGCCCAGAATTCTGGATATATCATGCAGTGTGTTGTTGCCAAAAGGACATAGACAAACAAAAGTGAGCATTCAGCTGGCTTCAGCTGTGAAAATATAGGAAGAAGCGAATTATCTTAACCGGAAATGCTATGTACATCCAAGTCTCCGTGCACAAGATGGGTTCCTCAATAATAATATATACATATATATACACATGTATTTTATCTTCAACAACACAGATATTGACACCTGTATACTAAGTGAACACTCCATTTTTTGGCTCCAACACTCCACATATATAATGGGAAAAAATGGTATGCAGTTCCCAAAACAAAAGGCAAAACTAACCAAGATGGTGAATTCAAAAAAAAAATTAACCATTGAGCAGAATGACATGACACAGAAGCTTGTGGGTTTGCCATCAATGTGAAAAATTCAGTATACTTGTTTCATGGAGAATATCTTACTTTCCAAAAGCAGTTCCTTGGAAAGTTTATTTCCTGGAGAATTGCTTCCTTTTCATGTGCGTGGTGGTTTTAAGGAAAGCATACTGAAGATTTTCCTGGCTTTTACCTTCCACATTACTTACATTACAACATCACATATGATTTATAAAAGAATATTATATTATTATTATAATATAAGTTTATAAACACTCAATGTATTGCATGATATCACATAGATTAAGACACTTAATGTATTACATAATATTACATAATTAATATAATATCATATAATTCTCAATATATAAACAAAAGCATACATGTATAAATATATTGTTATATAAAATGATATGCCTTAAATATAAAATAATATATATAAAAAATTATAAATGCGGAAACGGTCCAACCACCATGCATGTCATCCGAAACTAGGGCAAAAAGAGGAATGAACTAACTGCATCCATAAACTTGACAGTTCTAAACTTAAGAACTCTGGATGCTTGAGAAAGACAGACTGGGAAAGTAAGACGGTTATACTTCATTGGTTTTAATCATTTCCTCAAAGGCATTTAGATTATATGATTATGGTTTACTAATATAACTTATGGTTTACTAAAATTAGGTGTAGGAAGTCAACTATTTCATCTTTACCTTACAAAGAGTGCGCCCAGATGCCAAATGAACAGCTTCTATTCCTTCTTCTTGATGAGCCACAACAACATTAGGAACCCACCAGAGTTGTGTATAGTTTGTAATGGTAGGAATATACTGCATTGGCTGTAAGAAAAAAGGCAGTCCATCAGGACAAAGATAATATAAGTGGACAGATAGCACTTCATAGGATCTCCCTCAGTTAGATGGAGCAGCTAATCATTTTGCCAATGCCTAGAACATACAAGAGACTACAACTGGCGTTACTAAGAGACAAAAAACAGCATACACAGATGGATTTTTGAATGATTACAACATGTAACTGGGAAACAGCGAACAGCCTTTTTGAATGGCATATCAAATCCCATTCAGTGTCTTTTTTCACCTTTTCTTCACCCAAGTTGATATGCTTTATAAGGCCATTATTTGAATAATCTACAGCTTACAAGACAAACTATCACAATAATTGACCTAAAATCAAAGTCTAGGACCTCAGTCATAAACTTCCAAAAGTAACAAGCCCCTGACGAGTTTAGGCTATTATAATCTCAAAATTTTCCTTCACCCAAATGAAGCAAGTCAGAGACTGACGTTTGAAGGCCATCCAGAAAGGCCAAAGTTGTCATATTTTCACAACTGGCTTAATCTAATCTCTTAAGACTGAAGGTTGACCACCCAATAAATCATTTTATGATTTTTAAATTTCGTGTTAATCTATTTCAGAAAGTCCTTATTTATTACTTAATGATCTAGGTACTTACGAGATTTTTCTCCTCAAAATAGGAGTCTTCATAGTAATTAACAACAAGGTCTTATTACCGAACATACGCATCTCTCGAGTTTGAGTTCTTGCATCAGATTTGTGCAATTCCATTTATCTAGATCTTACAACTAAACTAGATTAATTCAGTCTGCCAATCTGCTTTTTGCTTCTTGTCACTCTTTAAACTTGAGTTTGGCAACCCCAATCTAATCCAACTGTTGGTGTGTAATGTCAATTGGAAGAGTTTGTCACATGTACGCTCAGTTTCATTGTTTACCCATCAATCCATCTAAATCCCCATTAATAAAGCCTAGCAGACTCGTGCATCTTAGACAAGTCAGTTTGGTAATATACCTTTTGGTGATTGATGCACATCACATGTGTTTGTCAAAATATGACATGAATACGATATGGCTAAGAATAAGACAAGCAAAACTTTGAACAAAACACAATTAGGCCAATCAAACAGACAACTAAGATACCAAAGACATATTAAGACACGGAAGGAAACTTTACTATCCTAATACTGATGCCTAGTACAAAAAAGCCAAAAAGGCTCCACTTCATCCCTAGATAGTAGATACAAGCACAAATTTTCATGCTTCAAGAGCTTGACAATGATCAAACACCACCGCAATAGCAATCATCCCGTGGAGAGATACTGTGAGGCAAATGCTGCTTAGCATGCATCCTCACTCTAGAGGAAAAATTTCACTGCCTAAAGATTGGAGCTATTATTCATTTCTTGATCAATATGTAAGTATAGTAAAACTACTCCTGCTGTTTGGCCCAAAAAAAAAAAAAAACCACTCCAGCTGGAAGTTTGAAACTAAATTGTTTCAGAAACTTCTTGATTTTTTTTTACTTCAAATATTTTATTGAACAAAAGGAAGAATATACAACCGCAATGTATAAGATAGGGTGAATCCCATATTTACAAGCCTCAAAACTGGACAGAACCATTAAGCAAATTACGATCAAGCGAATTACCAAAACAAGATAACACTAGGAACTATTTATGACAAAAAAACATAATTCAAAATCTGTCTTCCTAGAGCATGAGAATTGGGGAGAAACTTCTTACTATTTATAGCATGGAAAGGATGTAGCTTCACCAGCTTCTATCCATTTTTTTTACTGTCATTAATTTCTATATAACATTATAAGTATTCACCCGTGAGTGTGGAATCTGATCTTGTGTCCCAAAATGCTGGAAAAATTTGATTCTATAATATAACTAGGATTTTAGTTGCTACATGCCTAATTTGTATTTAACAGAAACATAAATTGAACATAGCATATTTTACTACATATGTCAAAATGACATTTTCAAAAGCTCAGCTTTTAATCATTGAAAGATACACTAAAAGATAAACATACCTTCTTTTTATTTGACGAACCAGCATAATCTGCAGCTTTGGCAAGGATGTTTGCAATTTTCTTGGTTGAGTCTTTCCCTGGAGCATTTTTTTCTTCGGGTTTGTGATATGGGTAAGTAATCGTTTTTCCTGATGTCTTCTTTGTAGTTTTCCTTTTATGCCGCCTGAAGTGTGCCAATTGTAACAGAGTATCCTCCCTCCTATCCTAATCAATGGATAACCAGCCTCACTACAATTTCCCCCAGACAAAAGGGCAAGGAAGAAAAGGAAGGAAATAAGCATTAAATGGTTTTACCCAATGGTGAGGCATGACTCCAAGAATTGATTCTCTGAACTCCCTGCATTCAAACTGAAATGCAATCATCATTAGGAAAGAAGTTATAAGTCAAATGCAAATTGATACTAAAATTGAATATATTACTTGGCCAATCTACTAAGTCAGTTTAATAAAGAGACTAAAACTTACTTCCAAGGGAAATCCCCAATAAACAGTCTACAATTGCTCTTATAAGGTTACTCCAATTGTAGTCTCTTGTTTATATCAATATATGATTCTAAAAAAATTTAGAGAGAGAGAACAAAGAACAAAGAGCAAAGAAGCAATAATCCGTGTTGCAATCATGCGAATTTTTAGAGATACCCATAAGATGAGCACTACTCTTGTAACATAAGATATATATACAAGAGTACAATGGATTATTTAATGATGAGATGTATAAGAAAAAAAAATCTAGGCAAAAAATCTAGACTTTCATTGGCTCCTTTTGCCTTATAAATTTCAAATCTGCCCTATTATAAGAGGGACGTAATGACTGTTATTTTGCCTCTCGCCTTTTCTGCAGTTTCCTCCCTCTTCCTCAAAGAGCAGCCAAATCTTGGTGTTTCTTCAGCATTTGACACCAGAAATCAACAAGTTTAATTAAAGAAAGTTTCCACGTCTCTTTGATGAATTACACTCATAAATGTGTAAAATTGAAGGATTTGTCTCCAATTTTCATACTCGATCACACAAAAAGAGTGAGGACCATGGGTTATAGTGGTTTCTTGGACACTCCTGGTAAGCTGGGACTTCTCTACTGCGTTTCTGGCATTCAGGTAACTTTTTGATTGTCTAAAAAAGTGGTTTCGTTTTTAAGAGCACTTTAATCAGTGGTTGTGGAGATTTTAAGAGCAATTTCAAGAAAATCACAAGTAATCCCTTGAATCTTTATGCCTTACAAAAATCAGATGTTTCTTGGGTGAAGAAATGTCTAGGCATGTTTTGATTGAGGAAAGAATAGCTAAGATGGAGTTTGAAGTGAAAACTTTAATTGTTTGTACAGGGAAATACCGACAAGTAAGAACACGGGCAAGCCAGTGAAGGCAAAAGTTCATAGAACTGAACTTTTGCATCAGGAGGCAACAGCAAGCCAGTAGAACCTTTTGGTTCAGGCATTAAGCCATGTGACAGGTTGCAGTGCCTCAAGTTATGAGGCATTACAAATAGCCATAGCACCTTTTGAAAAGATGTAAATAAAACACGTCTTTCCTCAAAACACCATAGGAATTCGTAATGTCAATTATCCAAGTTCAGTTAACCAGGAAGATAGCAGGATGCAGCAGAAAAGAATTGTTAGTAAATTCTTTTAGCAAGTCATGCATCTTGATCTTGAAACTTACCAATTACAAGAGACAGCAGCTGTCAGTATGATGACTGCTAGATCGTTTCAGATATGCATGTTGGATGCAACAACAAACTCTTACATATGAAAAGTTTTGACTTATGAACAAATGAAACAAACCCATGGAAATTCAGAATACAAGGATAACAAGTTGATCACAAAATTAGCATGGAGGAAAATCATAAGGAGAGTAAATACTGTACAAGAAAAAAGCAATTAGCTGTTCCCGACGCCAGTGGATACTGCAGAAGAGATTAAAAAAGAAACAAAAATAATATACTAAACTTCACAAGTACCTGCCCAGGACGACGGCTGTTCAGTGCATGGACATCAAGCTTAGTTATGCTGAGGTATTAACTCGGAGGAATCAGATGAATGTGCCTCAACGTTCTGAAAACCAAACACATGAGATACTGAATAAGCACCACAAGAAAACTTAGTAATCAAGCACTCCATCCCAAAAGACTTTCAAATATACTAATAGACTTTCTTTGAAATACTAATAAAATTAGGTCAGTTGATACAACACCACAGGTTCATAGGCCTTGTTACAGGTCCATAGAAGGAAGCTTACAACTTAGCTGTCATGTATGATTATTGTAGTTATGTGTTTAGTGTGTAGTGTGTGTAAGTTGAGGTTAGTGTGCTGATGTGGACTGCTGAGGTGGACATTAGTTAGTTAGAAGTAGTAGGTTGCAATAGTATAAAAGTAAGTTCTGGGGAGTGAGAAAGGGTAAGAAGAAATATATTCAACAATCAGTTCAGTTGTGGGATTGAAGGAGTTGATATACTACAGCCTACAGGTAAGCTCTAATCTCCAATTGAGTTTAGTTGATTTCTCTGTCTTTAATTGTTTCTTTGCTTCTATGCGTATGGAAACTCGTTTGGAATCCATGGAGAAGGACCTTAAAGATATTGGCCAGGAAATGAGAGGACGTGTGTCGGAGCTTCAGCAGCAGATTCGCGATACTAATGTGAAGGTCAGTACTATCGATAGCTCACTTGCTAATATTACAAACGATGCTACAATGAATTATTGTAGGATCGGTGTGGAATGAATCCGATGAATAGTACGGCAGGAACTTCTCGCTCGGAATAATGTTGAACAGGTGATGAATTTGAAAGGAAAGATAGCGATGGGAATAGATCTATTCGACAATGAGGATTATAAAAGAAATGCTGAAAACATTACTACTCCGGAGTTCGATGGATCGGAACCATTTCATTGGTTAACCCTAGTAGAACAATATTTTGAGATCCATCAGACTAAATCCGATCAAAAGGTTCCATTGGCATCAATGTTTATGAGAGGCCGTGCATGTAATGGTTGAAAATGTTAAAACAAAGATTGCCTAATTTGGATTGGAACGAATTGAAGCGTAAATTGCTGTTGAGATGCGGAAGTCATTCGGCCATTAATCCTCAACTTTGCGACAGGCTACTTCGATCGCTTCTTACATTGAAGATTTTAAAGCCATCACTTCTCAAGCTCCAAAAATGACTGAATTACAATTGTTAGGCTATTATCTTGGAGTTTTGAGATCAGATGTTCTACTTCGGGTGAAAACCTTGAAACACTCGACTCTAGAGGAAGCTATGGAATTGTCTTTGAATAATGAAAAAGAATTGGAGTATGGCATATTTCTTTAACAGGATAATCGTTGGGTCGAGTATGGAAGTTTTTTCCAAAGTGGTAATGTTGCTAATTGACCAGTACCTTCGATGTCAAATTATCGATCAGGTTCTTACGTTAGGAATTTGACGCCTAGCAATTCACATGTGCAAACTTCTTCTTAAGACTTATCAAAATGGAGGAAGGGTAAGTATGTGGAATGATAGGAAAACAACTAGCACAAATTCAATTGTGCAATCGGCTTTTGGATCTAGTGCTATTAGTTTTGTGGTTCTAGGGGGAATGGAGGGAAGGTGTCTAAACAAATGACTTACAATGAATATTTGGATAAGAAGAAGAGAGGAATTTGTTTTCATTGAGATCAGCCATACAATCCCAATCATAAATGTCCTTACAAATCACTACGGGTTGTAATTCTTGAAGATGAGGCCCGTGTGGTAGCTGAGAATAACATTGAGAATGAGAAAGAAACTGTCCCTGAATGGCCGAATGAAGGATATGCAAAGGATGATGAACATATGGCATTGTCCCTCCTTGCTTTAAATGGATTTAATGGGCCTAAAACTATGAAGTTTAGAGGTGTATTGAAGCAACGGGACATTACAATCCTTGTTGATAATGGAGCTAGCCATAACTTTATTTCCAAAAGGCCGATTCAACAATTGCAACTCCATGTAAGTCCTACCTTATCTTTTTTCATTCAGCTAGGGGATGGGCATAACATTCAATCAAGAGGTCTATGTGAGGGTTTAATGTTGAATCTTAAATGAAGTTTAAATAACTGTTACCTGTTATGTGCTGGAATTGGGAGCTATTGATGTTATACTTGGTGTGGCGTGATTAAAAACTCTTGGTGAGATAAAAGTAGATTGGAACTTAATGTCTATGAAAATCCCTTATCATAGACGAGAACTCATATTGTGTGGAGATCCTACTTTGTAGAAATCGCATTCTTCTTTGAGATCTTTGCAACATCTTGGAGAGGGAGATGAGTGTAGAATGTTGTGGCAGATGGACTTGAATTTGCAGGTGGTAGAATTAAGTCAGGTTGATTTTTGAATTGATGCCTTATTGCCTTATTACCACCCTCATGGATTACCGACCATCGGATTCCTTTTAAAAAAGGTGTGGGACCAGTTAATGTCAAACCTTACTGATATGCCCTAATTCAAAAAGATAAGATTGAAAGGTTAGTCAAGGAAATGTTGGATGCTGGCATAATTAGAGATAGTTCCTCCCCGTTTTCTAGTCCGGTCAAAATAGTTAAAAAAAAAAAAAGAAAAGAAAAGAAAAAAGACGGATCATGGAGGTTTTGTGTGGATTATCGAGCATTGAATGAAGCCACTATTCCAGACAAATATCCTATTTCAGTTATAGATGAATTGTCTGGAGCTACAATTTTTTCAAAAATTGATCTAAAGGCAGGATACCATCAAATGCTGTTTCTTCACAAGAAATTCATACAACCGCTTTTAGAATACATCAAGGGCATTATGAATTATGCCCTTTGGTCTAAAAAATGCTCCGGCCACCTTTCAATCTACTATGAATGAGTTACTTCAGCCCTATTTGAGGAGTTTTATATTGGTGTTTTTTGATAATATCCTTGTCTATAGTGCAAATAGGGACAAACACTCGAAACATTTGCGGAAAGTGTTGGAATTATTATGGATTCATCAGTTCACAACTAATAAAAAGAAATGTGCGTGTGGTCAATCTACTTTAGAATATTTGGGGGACATAATTTCAGCTGATGGAGTGGCAATGGACCCATTTAAGGTGAAATTTGTGCTTGAGGGGCGTATTCCTTCAACATTAAAGCAGGTGCATGGTTTTTTGAGACTTTCGGGATATCGTAAATTCATCAGAAATTATAGTAAATTGGCAAGGCGCTTAACAAATCTTTTAAAGAGAGAGACTTTTGAGTGGAATGATTTGGCATTGGAGTCTTTTCAAGCTTTGCAACAGGCTTTGATCAACCCTTTGTGATAGAGTGTGATGCGTCAGGTACTGGTATACAGGCACTCCTCATGCAAAATCAGTGTCCTATCACTTATTTTAGCAAAGCTTTATTGGATAGAAACTTGATGAAGTCCACTTATGAGGAAGAACTAATGGCTTTGGCTTTAGCCATTAACCATTGGCATCCATATTTACTTGGCCAAAAGTTTATTGCGAAGACTGATCAAAAGAGTTTGCAACATCTTCTCAACCAGCATATTACTACACCAAATCAACAGCATTGGTCGGCTAAGTTGTTAGGATATGAATTTGACATTGTCTATAATGCAGGGGAGGAGAATAGAGCAGCTGATGCTCTTTCCAAACAGTTTGAAGAAGGGGAATTGTTGGGTATCTCAGGTCCAATTTCGGACTGATATGGATTCAATTCAGGCAGATGTTCTAAAGGATCCATTCCTATCTAGTAAGATTTAGTTGCTTCAAGAGGGTAAAGATGCTGGCCGTGGTTTTCATTTGCTACATAATACTTGTATTATCATAATCGGTAAGTCATTCCTACTCATTCTCATTGGGTTCAATTATTTTTGCATGAGTTCCATTCTTCATTTGTTCGCGGGCATGCCGGGTTTGTTAAGACACATAGGAGATTAATTGCGCATTTATATTGGATTGGTATGAAGAATCATGTGGGTAAATTTGTCAGTACTTGTGCCATTTGTCAACACCAGAAGGTTCAACAATTGGCACATTCCGGTTTATTAAATCCGCTTCCAATTCCAAATGTGATTTAGGAAGATAGATTTCATTTTGAGTTTGCCAAGATCAAAGGGATTTGATGTTAGATTTGTGGTAGTTGATCGCTTTTCTAAGTACACCCATTTCTTATTGTTTATACATCCCTATTCAGCCAAAGTTGTTGCGGAGCTTTTTATGAAAGGGGGGGTTCGCTTATATGAATTTCCTAAGACGATTGTGAGTGATCGAGATCCTTTGTTTGTTAGTGGGTTTTGGAAGGAGTTATTCGATTTGAAAGGCACTAGATCGCACTTTAGTATGGCCTACCATTGGGAAACGAATGGGCAAACCAAAGTCTTAAATCAGTGTTTGGAATGCTACCTTCAATGTTTTGCTTCAGAAATTCCTAATTCTTGGGCTAAATGGATTAGTTGGGCAGAGTTTTCCTATAATACTTCCTTTCATTCTTCCGCAGGTATGATGCCTTTTGAGGTTGTCTATGGGCCTCCTCCTTCGGTCTTGCCATTATATGTTTCTAAGGAAGTTTCCAACCCTGATGTGAGGACTGCTATGACAGCTAGAGATGACATACTCCGACGTTTATGGGCTAATATGGAACGTGCCCAACTTCATAATTGTGCTGTTGCTAATCGGAAAAGGAGGGATGTTGAGTTTGCAGTAGGTTACTGGGTGATTTTGAAGTTGAGAGTTCCTCTACAATCCCAAGTAGGGATCAAAACTACGCCTAAATTGGCTCCTCGATTTTATGGTCCTTTTCAAATTCTAGACCGACTGGGCAATGTGGCTTTTAAGTTAAGGCAACCTAACAATTGTAAAATTCATGCGGTTTTAATGTCTCTCTCTTAAAAAAATCTGATGGTACTTTTCCCATGCTCCATGATCTTCCAGATGAATTAGCTACAGAGATGATTCTTGAGGGGTCTTATCCAGTTCAAGTGTTAGGCCACAGGTATGAAATTCGGGGAGATATGGAAGTTCCCCAAGTGTTGATTCAACGGTCAGATGATACTGCTGATGAGGCTACTTGGGAGGATACTACAGCAATGCAATTGCAATTTCCAGATTTCATCCTTGGGAACAAGGATGTTCTTCAAGGAGGGGGTATTGATACATCACCACAGGTTCACAAGCCTTTGTTACAGGTCTATGGAATGAAGCTTACAACTTAGCTGTCATGTATGAGTATTGTCGTTATGTTTAGTGTGTAGCGTGTTTAATGCGTGTAGTGTGTTTAGTGTGTAGTGTGCGTATTTGAGGTTAGTGTGCTGATGTGGACTGCTAAGGTGGACATTAGTTAGTTAGTAGTAGTAGGTTGCAACAGTATAAATAGTAAGCTCTGGGGAGTAAGAGAGGGTAAGAAGAAATATATTCAACAGTTAGTTCAGTTGTGGGATTGAAGGAGTTGATATACCTACGGGTAAGCTCTAATCTCCAATTGAGTTTAGTTGATTTCTCTTAGTCTTTAATTGTTTCTTTGCTTCTAGATTGTATCATCGGTTGTTTTCCTTAGGATAAAAGAAAGTTGTTCAGAATGTTAAAGATGTGATATGTTTGATTTTATTAACTTTAGCCCCTTTCTCTCCTTTTATTAGCTTCAATTTCCAAACATATCTTTTAGAAAGAGATATCTTTTAGAAAAAGATGGCTTTCCATCATATCTTTCTGTTCTCAGTTGCAATAAGAGTTCAGGTTTTTTTTTTAACAAGGATAATTAACAACAAAAATAACTAACCTGAGTAAAGAAACATTCAACATGAGCAATAGAAATCGATTACATCATCATTTGGATAAATACTTATGACATGCCAATTTTTTTTTAGCAAATGCATATTTCAAGATAAACTAACATATATCTTTTGAAGTGAGAATACCAACTTCATAACCAATATAGCATCAATAAATTATACAAAGAAATGCCAAAACAGAACCAAAAATATAAACACAAAAAAGAAAAAAAGAAAAGAAAAGAAAAGAAGAAGAAGAAGAAGAAGATTCTGTGCAAACCGTACCTCATTCTTCCCCGTCCACCTGATAACACCTGATTTACCGGCAAATGCATAAAAGGCAAAGTGACGTAAATCAACAGTTCCAGCATTTTCAGAATCCTACAGATGATAAACAAACTTCTCAACTCAACTTTCAGCCAGAAATTAAAGGAGCAATCTACATCCAATGCTTATAATAGAGCAACTCATAGAACCCAAAAAAAAAAAAAATCCAACATTTAAAAGTAAAATCAAACAAATAACAGTTATCAAGGATAAAAAAGCAAACTGAAAGCAAATACGAAAGCAAATGATCGTTTTTCAAAGTTGCAACACCCATACAGTGATAAGTTCAAGTTACAATCTATAGGCTGTCAACTTAGAAGTGTTTGAACCCCCCAACTGCATGCAATTTATCATGAGTTCCCAGACACTAAGCTAATTCCTTGAATTTCAGATCCTATATATATGTAAAAGAAGATATGATATGTATATACAAGGTAACCAGTACACAAAATTCATGCATGCCATGTGTCACGGTCTTGGGCTTCCACTTAACCGGACTATGCAGCGCTCACCATCCTATCATTGTAATAATAACCACGCTTAGACACAGCACAATTAGCCCAACAAAGGCCTAAAAATCTATAAGCAACACACAAGCTAAAAGAATAAAGCCAACAGTAAGTAAAAGAACACAGGTACCAGTCATAAATGAGAATAACACACTTTTATTAATATCTCAACAAATAAGGCTAGAACAGTTCTCATATCCCCATAAAGAGCTTTATGGGCATTTTTGGGATTGACAAATAAACACATCAAATACCTTGAAATGGCAATGCCAAAAATTAAAAATAAATAAATAAATAATAAAGAAAATATCAATTCTAAAAAATGTAAAAAACATTCCCCCTGTTATACAAAGAATATTACAATAAAGTTAAACCGTGACACCATTGCACTTCTGGATAGTGCATGTACTTAGAAACACAAACGATCTCAGGGTCATGCAGAAAGGCAAAGGCCTATGAATATGAGGCACACCCCACTAAGTTAGTAAGAGAAAGACACCATTAAAGTAAATTACCTCTTTCTCACTAGCACTTCTTCTATGTGACTCGGCATTCTTCTCTGTTGTACCAATATCTTCAAAGGGATCCATGAGAAACTGTCACCAAAGAAAGATATTAAAGGATGCCAATAGATAAAATAATTAAAATCACAAAAGAACATGTGCAACATTTTAAATCGAAAGCCTGAAGCTAGGAATAGCACTTAACAACTTTACTCCTACATTCTATTGAAGTACATATAAGATCTAGCATCAGAAAAAAAAAAAAATTCTGGCAAGAGTAAATTATTTGCCATTTTTGATGAATAACAGCAGCTAATCTTTAAACCCAAATCAGAGAACCAGCTACCCATTATCACTGATTTGCAACCTTATCCAGCAGTCAGTTTGTTAAAGTTAACAATACAAGCCATTCGCGATTGTTCACAAACTTCACATATTTTCCTTCAGATAGTCAATGAGGAGAAACAGGAGAAAAGTTTGCATACATGTGGCTGTGGTTCCATCCTCCCACCAACAATTACTAATCCAGAATCACCATGTTTAAGTGTATAATTGCTTATTGAGATTGCTATCTCCCTGTGGTGAGAATTATGTGGAAAATCCTCCTGTAAAGCCCCAAAAAACAATAGATCACAATGGAATATATGTAAAATGCAAGAACAACTACGGTATTAGGGATAGATGAAACCATTGTACCTGCAAATTTACATCCCATAGTTTTTTCAAGTTATGATCAAAACACATCACAGACCAACCAGAGGTAACAACAACCAAGACTTGTTTCTGTGGTTGCCCCTGCTTATAATGTCGATCAACAACACCTGTTGCCATGGCCACAGGCCGTCTCCCAGATGCAATACGGATCTTATCGGGCAACAAAGTCACCTCCGCGATAACCCGTGCCTCACTAAACCCCTCATCAACTCTTCTACTATGGGGTTCCAATACCTGGGAGAGCCACCAAAATATACTGCTAAACATGAGACATGTGACCAGTACTTTCAGGATATAATTTTATGGTGAATTTCACTAAAGGATCATCAAATCAAAGTATGCGGATAGAAAGTACCGCAGGGATTGAGATCTTTCTTTTTCTTTTTTTTTTTCTTTTTTTTTAAATCTGGCTTGATATGGTCAATGCACAATAATTTATCAGCCCTGAGATACTGGGAGCTGAGAGAAGCAAATGAAAAAATCAGGGAGCACAAACAAGCATCTTCAATATTACGATGTAACGCAGAAACCCATTATCTAAAATAACACTTGGTGTCAGGCATCAGGCAACTTTGGAAGTGGAACTGAGCTCAAGCTTTAGATTTGGCACTCAAGATGCAAAATAAATATCCACAATATAGAAGAACATGGATAGATCTTTGAAATTCCAGTTAATATTCATTTCTTAAAAATGAAAAACAATTCCAACTGATCTTGTGTCAAGGTCAAACCCCCGGTTATCAAAATTTTTTTTTGGATGTAAGGACAGATTTTCATAGATACAAGAAAAAAATACATAGATAAAAGAAAAGAAAGAGGCAAAGACGCCACTTCAAGACAAGAAAAACCTAAAGATAGGACTTGCAAAAGACCTAAAACCTCGAGCAAAACACCATGCAAAGTCAAAAAATGGTGCTAGATTTGGGCAGATTACATCACCAGAGTACTATCCTAGCAAAGAAGAGACTTTAACAATTCATGATCGTACAATGCCTAAAGCCACAGAACCTAAGAATTCAAATTCGAATAAGAAACAAACATTCGTATAGAACCACAGCAGCCTTTTGCCACATCAGTCAATATCTACTATATGATCACGATGGGAAGGAGAATTAAAGAAACAAAAAAACCCAACCGAACATGTCGGAACTAAAAGCAAACTGAATCATCTCACCAAAAGATAAGTTCACAGCTAATTCCAGAAAACACGACAGGTCAAGACAAAAATGAACCTGAATTTTGGCATCGTGAGTGGCTACAAGGACCTCCTTCTTGCCATCGCCATTGAGATCGGCGACAATAGGCGGTGGAAGCCTCTCCGCTTCGTATTTAATCGGATATTCATCTGATAAATGAAACCACGCCTCTCTAAAAGAAAAATCACCTTCATGCTACCAAAAATTTAAAAAAAAAAGTCAAAATCAAAAACTTCCAATGAAATGCTCATAAATGGCATTGAGAATATCTCAACAAAGTACAAACTACAACTCAATTTGGATTTAAGACATTCCTAAGGTTTAGCGAGTATTAGATCCGAATTGGAGCAAAACCAATCAATCTCAATACAACACCGTCATAATCAAGAGAAACTACAATAATTGGGGACCGTGGTAGCGATATTGACAGGGCTAGGGTTAGGAAGTGAGGAAATTAGGATTAGGGTTTAAGGAGAGTACTTGGAGAGAGAAGAAGATTGCGAAAGCGGAAAGCATAAGAATGGCTAAGTCTCGTTTCCTCATTTTCGACGATCGATCGACCAATCGAATTGGTGATTGCGAATTGTGATCGTTCGCTTCGATGTTCAAATTCTGAGCTGAATCCAATAAATCTGTTTAGTTAGTGGTCTGTACTACTGTTCTTGAGTTCTTCCCTCTCCGGCACCGTTGCCCATCTTTCGAGTTTCGAGAGCTGGACTTTTGGACATGTGCAAGAATTAATTAAGAACTAAGGATACTGTGTAAATAATTTAATAACAAATACTTTATTGAATTATTTTTTAGAAATTAATTTTTTTTATATGATAGATAGAAATTACTAAAAAAGTGTTCGCCTTTTATAATTGAAAATAAAATAGAAATTATGTCAGAAAGCACTAAATTTGGTTATAAGTCTATAAATTATGAAAATGTAAATAATTTAATAACAAATACTTTATTGAATTATTAAATAGAAATTATGTAAGAAACCCTATATTTGGTTAAGTAAATATAAATCTAATAACCATAGTCAACCAATGAAAATATTAATTAAAAATTACTTTTATTGCTAATAAAAGAAACTTAAATCTTTAATTATTTTGATCATATAAATATATAGTTATTAATGGTTAGCTTTGAGTTGATTATTTTTCATTTCTCATAATAAACATTATGAAACAATTTAGAGTAATTTATAATTATATCGCGCACACATGTATGGACTGTAGATTATTTAGTAATATTGATTATTAAGGGTAAATATTATAATTTGATAATTCAATTTTATACAAAAATTAAGTTTGATAATTAAATTTTAAAATGATTAAGTTAGTATTTAATTAAATTTTTTATATTTTTAATACTTTTTTAATATCATTTGCTTTTTTTTGTGATTAAAACTAAGAGGGATTCAAAGCAAGTAACTCTCATTTGGAAAAACCGAGGCTGATATAACTAATATACAAATCATTTAATTGTTTTATTTACTTATATGGAAAAGTCGATAAATGATTGAAATTTTACTACTTTTCATCATGCTATTTAGTTTTAATAGATTGTCTATTCTACTTTAGGAAACAAAGTAAACAAAAAGTTTGATAATGGTTGTTACCAATGACAAATATTTTATTTTGTATGTAAAGTTCTTCCTTCTTAAATGGATGGCGCCATATAAAAATATATATGTATATATATTCCTTGCACATGGAGTGAATGGAATAATAAGGTTTCGTGACAACTTCCTCAACCATACTCAGAAAAATATATGCTAACTTAAATGAGGTGTTACTAAAAATTGCAAAATTGATATTATAGGTTCAATCATAAAAAATAAATAAATAAATAAAGCGTATAACATTGTAAAATTATGTCCATGTATGCTACATGACTGACTCATTATTATATAATTCAATAGATATATGCTCGATATGCAATTTCACACAAAAATGATATATAGAGATTATTGCTTAACACTTGCAAACTTAATAGGACCAAATTGTACATGACTTTTCAAGCTCCATATCAATAATCATTTAAGTTTTTCCTTACTCAATTACACTTTCGTAAGTTTTGCTTTATCCAAGTTTATCGACTATTATCTCTACAAATTTCACATTAGAGTGTAATCCTCATTTGTTTTTTTTTTTTAAGGCTAATTGCAATTCAAACAAACAGAATGAACATACAAAAGTTCAAGGGCACATCAAGGTGGCTAAGTTACATTAATGTCAAAAACTGGGTCAAATATTACAATCCTAGATTTCAAAATCAAATCCTTAATAGGACAAGGAAGTAAGATAAAAATACTTAAAGGGATAGATTCAAAATAGATAATGTCTTCCTGGAGAGATAATTTGCTTGTAGCAAGTTCATTGGCAGCTTCATTTGTTTCTCTAAGCATCCATTACATCTGAATCAATGGTATCATCTCGACCAACTACCTATAGACATTAACAAAATTTAGCAAAGTATTAGGACAGCTATTAATTGCAATTAGCCACGTAAAGGCTTCAGTAGAATCTGTTTCAATTAGTAGATCATAAGTGTGATAAGCACTAAAGATCATTAGTGTCTAGAAAACACTCCAAATTTCGGCTTCAAGTAGGGAGCTTTTATGCACAAACTTATAGAAAAAGACCTATGCATGTGCCATTTGCATCTCTAATACATCTACCTATTGTAGCTCGATTCTACAGTGAAGATACTGAAGCATCTACATTAATTTTCAGCTTGGGAGAGTCTAAGAGTATCCACTCATAGGGATGTGCAGATAAATTCTCTAAGATCTCTTTTTATGTTTGTAGCTCCAGAATTCATGAGCTGTAGATCTTGTGGAATGTATCCAGTGACAAGTTGGACTTTGAGTACAAAAGAGTACATCATTTCCACTCTTCCATATATGCCATAGGATGAAAAAGAAGATTATTTGCCATTGAGGTTCCTTACTTTTCCAAGAAATTTTCTTTATTCTAACATATCTTGGAGCCATTACTTAAATGGTAAATGTATAGAGGTCCAAAAATCCACAGGGAGAATTAATTGCTTGCCACCAGGCAATAGTCTTTGAACATTTCCTGAAGAAATGATATGTATCCTCTTGTGAGTTCCTACATAGTAGGCATGTTAGATCAACTAGTATACTTTACTTATTAGCTTATCCTTTGTCAGAAGGCAATGTTTCAAGCATCTCTAAAGGAAAATTTTGATCTTGGGGTAGGCTTATGCGGATTATATCCACTCATCAATATTAGTAGATTGTTGTGTGGCTCTTTCCTGAAATAGGATACATATGCTGATCTTATGGTAAGTTCTCCTCCTAGTTCATTCATGCATGCCCAGACATCTTTGCTACTATTCTTCAACTAGAAAATTGACCCTAAGAGGTTTTTGATTTGCTGGTCAATGGGATAACCAATAATGTCCTCTTGCCAATCATCAATGTCCCTCCAAGCTTTAGTTAAGGTGAGACTTATCATCCTCTTGGTCAAGGGGCCGTATAAGAAAGATGAAGGTGCATCTAGGTTAATCCAGTTTATTTTCCAAAAGAGGCAATAATGCCCATTTCTTGGTATACGGATCATCTTGTTATCTACCCAATGGGACATATGAATGATGTGTTTAAGAGTTTTGGAAAAATTAAGTTTGCCACAATTTTGCAATTGTTGGTGCTTTCTCTTCGTTATGTCAAAAAAACCTTCTTGGTGTGCATTTTCTAGTATAATTTGGTCATACAAGCCTCATTTCTTATCGAAAGATTCCATAAGCCAACACCTCCCAAATCTTTGGTGTAAACCCCGACTTTTTTTTTCCACAATTCCTAGAAATAGTTCATGAATTAAAATACCAAATCGAAACCCTAAAAACAGGCCCAAGTTAAAACTGAACCCTAAACAAGATCAAACACGGGATTTTATGGTCTTAAGAAAAAGAGGATCTTTAAAAACAAAAATAGAAAATTCAATAATCATTCAACTCAAAACCTGAATATGAGAAAAATCATCTATCTAATCCCTAATGTAAACCTCTCAATTTCTAGAGTAAAGTTGGATTAAACCCTAACTCTAGTCAAACCGGAGTTTCAAAAGTCAACAAAGATCAAGACAATATAGCAATTTGAACTCCGGCAATCCCGTGCTCTCAAATCCTAGACAACGGAATTGAGTTAATGGCTTATAATAGTTCGTAATAATATAAGTGTTGATTCTCTATTAACTAAAGTTTTGATGATAACAAAATATCAAGAAGGTAATAAGTTTTTTTAGTATGTAGAATTTTCATATATAAGGTAGAACCTTCCACAGAACTTTAAAGAATCTTGATGGGCTCAAGATAAGCGGTTAAATGAGTTATATTTATACGAGTTACATACTTTGTTTATCATAAACAAAGTATACAAAAGTTTTGAGATAAGCTATAATGTTCTCAATGAATTTTCAAAGGAATAAAGGAGATATAGAATGTTTTCCAGAATGTTACTTTAAGGTTAAAGCATTTTTTTCCAGAAAAACAGAACTTTTCCCAGAACCTTTTCTAGAATTTTTTTTAACAACAAGAGTTACTGTTCATCTTCTTCAATAAAGTTTACTTCTGTTCAAATGGTTTCATAGAAATATAATGAAAACCTAGCTCCGAGATAATAAGTATATTTGAGTAATATACTTATTTGTTTCATTAAAGTCGATTATATCTAAAGGGGATTTAAACGATTTTTACTTTCTCTCTACAAGCGAGAACAATTATTCAAGGACAAAATTGGATACGATTTTCACAAGATTCAGGTCAGGACAAAGGGATTATCGGTATTAATTTATAACAAAAGCAAAATTATCTCTTATCTTATTTCATGGATCTTGTTAAGGAGTTTAAAAGAAGATAAACGTTATCTTCAAAATAAGATAACGATGAAGGTCGATATATCAGCAATAGATAATTTCGAAAGTATATCTCCATACAGAATAACGTTATGGAGAATTTCAAAGTGGATAACATCAGATTTGAAGAATCACGAGAATCAAGCAACCTTATCTTCATTTCAACGTCTCAAGTTATTCAAATTTGAATCAGATAGAATTACAAAACACTAGAAGAACGTGTTCTATTCATTAAAGCTATTGGCAGAATTTCAAATTCAAAATAAGGATAAGGAACTACAGATCTTTAACCAAGAAAAGTGAGATATGATCTTATCTTCCACGCAGTTTTGAACGTTTGATGAAGAAGAATGATATATGCGCAGAAAACCAGAGAGAAAACAATAACCTATTACTATTGCTATTCACATTGAAAACAAAAAAACTCTTTCCTTTACCAAAAAGATATATAGAAGCAAATACAGAACAAATTACAAAAGTTTGCCTTCATCGAGATTTTTCATAATTTCTCTACATTTGCAGTAGCGAGCTGATATTTTAGCATTCATTCTTTAGCTATTTGATTTAAATATCTTATTTTGTAAAGAAGGAACGTGTTGTTGCCTTCTTTATTGATAGTTTAGTTACAAGTTTAGATTCTATAGATCGATTGTAGCTAGAAAATAGCTGTGAGAATCGAGCAGAGAGGATTGCACAAGCTTGTAATTTAAATTTATTGGATATGGTGGAAAAAAACCTGTAAGATAACGGGATCCCCGGCTTAGAGCTGGAAGAGTGGATTGACGCACAAGACGGAACCACTATAAATTGCTACTTGATCTTCTTTTCTCTATTCTTTTAATTTTATGCAATTTATTTTTATATTTGTTATTATGTTGTTATTATGCTCCTAACCTAACCTTATATATATATATATATTAATATTTATATGTATATCTATATATTTTTTAGAGCCTAAATACTCACTAACTCTGTAACTCGCTTTTATTAGTTCTTTTATTATTGCTTTCTCTTTCCTTTCTTTTTCTTTTTCTTTTTCTTTGGGACTAATCTATTCTTAGTCTCGGAATGCCTTGATAAAGATAAGGCTTCCAATAATTGATTGGAATGCCTTGATGAAGCTAAGGCTCCCAATGCTTGATCAGCATGCTTGATGAAGCTAAGGCTCTCAATGCTTGACCGGGATACCTTGATGAAGCTAAGGATCCCAATACCTAACCATATTATTACGTTTATTTGCTTATGTATTTCTCACTATTATGCATTATTCTTACTTTCCATTGCTACATAATCATATTCATACATCATTAGAATGTTGTTGTCTTCATAAAAACGAAAATGGGTTATTTTGTTAATAAAGAAAAGTAAACTAAATTCCTTATTACTTAAACAAAAGATTTTTCAAAAGATCTAAGTTTTATTTTAAATGAATTCTTTTCAAAAGTTTACACAAACTAATCATAGATTTCAAAGTGTTAGTAATGAAGATTTCTTCAAATAATAAAGAAAACTCATCTCTTTTATAAGCAGGAACTAAATACTCCATAAAGATATAAATTTTAGCATTAAACTTGAAATTTTAACCCAACCATATCTTTTATAAAACTTAAATAGGCTCATCATAGATTTTGAAAATCACTTACTAAGAAAAACTTCCACAAGACTTAGTTTTAATATTGTTATTCTCTTTTCAAGGTTAAAATGAAATTGTTGCCAAGTTCTAATGTTGACAATTCTTTATTAGGAAAGCTTTTGTTATGAACTTATCTAAAAAGGATTATGCCATCACTTGATAAACATAGGAATAAAACAAGTTTTTCAAATCAAGGTGAAACCATCTCACTATTTTAGAAGACCAACTTGGAAAAAGAATAAATAAATAAATTTGCCAAGAAAGTAAGTTTCAAAAGTAAACTTATTTTCTAAAAAAGAAAAAGAATATGAAAAACAAGAGGAAAACATACATTTAACACAACTCCAAATATTAGACCACACCAACAACTTAAGAAAATTTTGAAAAGCTTATTTTTCAATCATTAGAAATAAAGTTGGTAGATAACTTAAAGAACCAACTTTTTAGAAATTAAATTACTTTTGAAAAGTTAGGAAATGGAATTATAATGAGAAAACACTAACTTATAACAACTAAGAATTTTTAAGTTTCCTTCTAGCAATTTAAAAAGGAAAAACTTTCAAAGTTTCATCTTTTGAAACTCTTAAGATAAATTGTTTGTGAAATATCAATATTGAGACACACTACAAAAATCATGCATACAATATGAGTGTAAATATATATTCAAAGGATTTTTCAATATACAAATATCTATATATTTTATTTAAGGATTTTTGAAAAAAAGAAAGGTTTGGAAAATCAATTTTGAGGATTTTGAAATTCGTAACTATTTTGTACCATGGTATTTTGCAACTTGAATGGCTTTTGATGACAAAAGTAACCTTAGAAATGAATAAATCTTTTCGAGTAGGTAGAAAATAGTATATAATATGCGAAATTCCGAGTTAAATAAGCTAGTTAGGTCGTTTTAAGTTGAAATTTCCTCCTATCCGAATTTTGACACAAATACTAAAATAGAATTAGAAAGTTCAAGTAGAGATTCCATGAAATACTCATTCCGGGTATTTCTTTCGTTTAGGTAACAAAGTTTGGGAGGATTCATATTCGGAGGACCATTACCAGTAAAGAATTGTAGCAAGGATGGCCGAGCGAGTTTATCTTCTACCTTTTACGTACTTATTTGCGCTTGTAGTTAGAGGTACTAGAAGTAGGAAAAGATGAAAATGAATTATGCATGATAACATTGGTTGAAAGAATATTAAGCATAGCGGGACATGATTATTGTTAATCAAATTATGTTTTATTATGCTGGAGTGTCTGCAATTTTGTGATTACCTTAAAATACCTTAATTACATATTTCGAGTTATATATATTAATTGATTCATGCATACCACTTAGTTAGTTTCATTTCATTAGCTACTATACTTAATGGGACAAGAGTATAGTAGTGGGGTTTGCAAGAGCCGAAAGTTTGCAAGATGGACGAATATGAGCCAGAAAGAACTATTTCAGTATAAGCGAGTAGGAGCCAGAAATAAACTACATAAGTTAGATTTCAAAGATGGGTTTTAAAGAGCCAAAAACACCTAACCACCGAGTGAATGGGGTAAATCCATTCAAAACATATGATTTTCAGTAGATCATATGTATTGCTTGTTCACTTGCTTGATGCATTCATATACTTGTTCGAAATTATTGATACGGGTACGTTAATTCAGGAATATTCTCACTAAGCTAATTATGCTTATACTCCGATAGACTTTTGTTGAAACATGACCAATATTTCTTATGCCCGAGGACTTCATATACCCGCGTGGGATTATGTTTTAGGAAGCTTTTGTAAATCCTTTTGAAGATCTTAGAATAGATTTTCTTTAATATCTTTTGGTTCTAATAGTGTTTCTTTATGCGAAAGACTAAGCTGATATTATGTTGTTTGGAGATTTATCGGGGGAATGTCCCTAAGATGATGTAAGGACTATATTCTTATAATGTTGAAATTAGATATTTATCTAGATTTTTTGTATGCTATATTTGTTATTCGAACTACACATTCCACTGGTGTCTCCTATTGTTGTGATAGAACCTTACATATGGTGTTGAAGTTTTCGCATGACTTCGGGAAGTCATTCTTAAGTTTTAATACTATATGTGGCAGACTGCCACGTCTAGGGTACCTTTTGGGGCGTGACATTTAGGTCTAGCAATTTCATCCCATTTAATTTCATGGATATTCCTCTTCTTCATGCTGCTCCAAAAGAAATCTTTAACTATTTTCTTAGCTTTTAAAAGAAAAGCCTTAGGCATGGAAACTGCTTGCATGTTACCTCCTAAAGTTGATTTGATTAGAATACGTCTACTAGCCATTGAAAAGATTTTCACTTTACATCTTGTAAGATTATTTATAAGTTTCTCCAAAATTCTATCAATGGCTTCTTTTCCCATATTACCTTTATAGTCTAGATCAAATCCCAAGTACTTCCCGAGACTATCAATGCTTTGAATTTTAATTGTTGCACTGATTTTATCTCTGAGAGGCTGGTGTACATTAGCAGAGAACAAAACTCTTAATTTTGCAAGATTTATTTTTTGTCCTGACATATGTTTGAAAAGATTCAACAAGTCAATCATTAGCTGGGCATTTTCTTTCATGGCTTCTCCCATTAAAATAAGATCATTAGCAAAAAATCTGTGGGAAAAATCAAGGTCAACTCCTCTTAGTTTGATAGATTTCCACCAGTTTGAGTCAATTGCTGCTTGTATCCATGTACTAAGCATTTCCATCCTTATGACAAAAAGGTATGGGGATATTAGGCATCCTTGTTTAAGTCCTCTATAGCTTGTTGAATTTCATGTGATTTCACCATTTACTATCATAGAGTAAGAGGAGGATGCTAAACAGAATGAGACTAGTTTGATCCACTACTCAGGAAGGTTCAAAGTTTACATTGCATTTTGGAGAAAATCCCATTCCATGCAGTGATAGGCCATTTCAAGGTCAAATTTCATCAACATCCTACCCATTTTTTCCTTTTTTTTACAAGAGAATCGATGCAATAATTCTTGCATGAAATTGACATTATTTGTTGTACTCTATCCTAGCATAAAAGTAGCTTGTGATAGACTGATTAATTCTTCTATTCAAGGTCTTAACCTTCTTATAAGAATTTTTGTAATAATCTTGTTAATTGTAGTACTAAGCTTACAGGTCTAAAATCTTTGATGCTTTTGCACTCACATTTTTGGGAATAAGGACTATAACTGTAAGATTTTTGCTTATTTCCTCATCAATTCATCCAACATTAAAGCAATTTCTAATAATATGTACAACTGAATCTCCCACAATATCTCAGCATCGTTTATAAAAGCCAGTGTTTAGCCCATCTATTCTTAGAGCCTTATTGGATCTTACGTTGTTTAGGGAATCCCAAATTTCCTTCCTATCTGGTATGGAGCATAAAGAATCATGAAGATCAGTTTCTAGATGTTATCTTCTCACATTTATGAAGTCATTGAGATGGAGACTTTTAGTTTTTCTTATTTGAATAAGGTATTAAAGAAGTTAATTATCAGCTTTTCAATATCAGAATGTGTTGTGAGCCACTCTCCCCTTTTCATTCTCTAAACCATAGATCCTTGCCTTATTTCTTCTTGCAATAGTACTGGCATGAAAGAACCTGATATTATTATCTCCTTTAACAATCTAAGATGGTATAGATTTTTGTGCCCAAAGAAGTTGTTCATCATGTAATACTTTGTTTAGCTCCTCATAAGTGAAGTTTAATCTGTTTAAAGTATCTTGTGATGGGGTATGAATGACAAGGTTTTCAAGATGAAAATTTGTTTGGAAATCTTCTCTTTACAATGGGGAATGATGCCAAAAATGTGTTTATTCCACCATCTTAATTTTTGTTTAAGTTCCTTTAAAGAAGTAAGGCACAAAAGGAGGTTATGTTTCCAACTACTTTGGATCAACTCTTTAAAAAGAGGATGTTTTAACCACATGTTCTGGATACGGAAGGCCATGCATCTTTCCTTAACAAGGTATGGGAAGGAAGAGTGGTTAGAAGGAGGCTACAATGGTCAGATTGACTGCTCACTACGTGGAAAAGTTTCGTCTCAAGGAAAGAATTTATTCAGCAATCATTAATCTAAGCTCTATCTAATCTTGATCTAATCAATTTAAAGAGATATCTACTTTTATTGGTCCAAGTGTAGGATTTATCAATGAACCCATCATCTATCATACCATAATCATTCATACAACTCTAATAAATATCAACTCTACATTGGTTCACACGTACTACCCACTTCTCTTCCCTCTGCAGCATTTCATTAAAATCTCCCACAATGGACTAGAGCTCACTAAAATTATTACAAAGCCATCTTAAGTTATCCCATAAATTTTTTCTTTTAGATGGTAACGTACTAACATAAATAGGAGAAATAATAAAAGTATTAAGGTAGCTGGGTACTCGTACTCGAAGATGAATCTCCTGTTGGGTTGAGAAGATGGTAAAGATGATCGCATCTTCCTTATTCCATAAAGTAAATACTACCACTTTAGCCAATTAACTCTACAGCCATTTTATTGAACCACAAAGCACGTTTGATATCGTTAGCAAGTCTTTGGCTCAATCTAGTTTCAAGTAAAACTAGAAGATGGGGCTTTTAAGTCTTCCAAAGCTCTTCTTCTTTGAAGGTCACTTGCACCTCGTACATTCTATATAGGAATTTTGAACTGTATATCAACCATATTTCTCTAAACATTCCTCAACTTCCTTTCATCATCCATAGAAATGATGGTTTTGCACCACGGATCAGACCTTTGGATGGATTCTTGAATTCGATTACTTATACTCTAACCAATGCAGTTTGGTACTGAACATTAGAATCATTAGGGTCTTCTCTCATGGACTGAATATCCATGGCGTTATTTCCCAAAGGATTTCTTGGCAAGGTTGTGACATGTGGGTCCTCATCTTTGAAGTGTTATTGATGGTATAATATAGCTAGTGTTACGACTTGCATATGTGTAGAAGTCCCTCTCAAATGGATCTAATGTTTGTCTGGTTCACTACGACCCTTCTCTTCCCATCAGAAGGTGTCTTTGTAACTTACCATAAGAAGTTGATGGATTTTTACGATTGGAATCTGTATGGGTATGGTTGAGATGACCTCTACGAGTACATTGTATGATTAACCTACAAAGGCTATCAACCATGTTGTTGAACGAAGAGTATGTCTGGTGGTATCTCTGACAGAGGATGAAGGATTCTCACCAGCAACATGATTTTGGTGTTGTGTACCACGTCTTCATACTTACTGTTTGATTAACCTGAAGCGTCTATTTTTTGAGCTATGAATCTGTGTTTTCTCTCTAATGGACGAGAAATTAATACTAATGTTTGGTTTAGTATTTTCATCAAGTTACTGTCTATCGATAGCATCTCTGTTGTTTGGTTTTCCCTTATGCAAAAGAGCATGATGGTTAATGTCGACATTTGACGGATGTCTTAGGATTTTCAGGTGTAGAACCAATGTCTTATTTTATTCTTAAAAAAGGAGATCTTTAATTAAAAGTGTTGGACATTCTTTTTGTCGCATTGGTCGATTTCTGATTTGAAATGGCTCTTTCATTGGGTACACATAGGTTGGGTTTGGGACCCCTTTTCTCCTTTTTACTTTAATCCATTCACCATATCCTTTTGTCCTAGTATTGGATTTAGTATTTAAAATTTCTTCTGAATGGCAGTTAAGATTGTTGTGGCTTTCATCACCTGTCACATCTGGTGCAGAGTTGATGTTACTATCCAGACAGTTTCTTTTCCTTTTGTGACAAAACTACGGATAGTGGAATTGCTTATTACGACCAACACAACCACAAGTATTACAAAAAGAAGGTAACCTTTTATATTGAACCCTATATTTCCAAACATCGATGATAATGTTATGAAAGTGTGTCAAAACGAAGAACAACACAAATGGCCTTCCCAATTTTCAATAAAGCTTCTCCATAGTAATATTCTAATTGTAATTCATGGATTCTTGCCCAAACTACAACTGAATCAAAATCATTATTGAAGGGGAGAAATTCAATCTCTGTCTTCTAATTGTACAGAAATACCCATTGATGAACCATGGTCCTTCATCAATTATCATTTGCACCTCCTCTTTCAATTGAAAGGATATAAAATAAATCCTTTTCCCACACTCTCCATGCTAAAATTTGCAGTTTCCTACAGATGAAATACTATTTATTGAGGAGCATTTGGTAGCTCAGGATTATACCCAGGACTTAATGATTAAGGTTTGTTTCCATTTATTACGAATGGAATCCTTCTCATCCTTTCTAAACATGATTCTTTTGATCCCAATTCCATCGCTTATAATATCATCCAAGGGGTCTTCTGAATCTTCCATGTCTTTTAAATCAGGTGATGGCTCGTTATCAAAAGTAATTTTGAAGAAAAATGGTTCGTAGGCTCTCGAAATGCAAGAGGCTACAATATCTCTATAAGATTTGGTGTTATGATTGTAATATGTGGATTTATTATTGTCTTCAAACACTAATTCACTCACAAAAACCTCATCATGGTTAATACGAATTTGTCTTTTTTTCCTACTATTGAATAAATC
The DNA here is from genome assembly GCA_024138025.1 of Combretum micranthum. Lineage (NCBI taxonomy): Eukaryota > Viridiplantae > Streptophyta > Magnoliopsida > Myrtales > Combretaceae > Combretum > Combretum micranthum. The sequence continues at coordinate 61,076 of JAMXBD010000801.1, read as the reverse complement.
ACTTTGTTGGTCTTTAGTTGGGGATCTCAAGGGAGATCTAAGGTTTTCCATTGATTGTGGATGGAAAAGTTAACAATATTAACAATCCTTATTTGGTTTTTAATATTTTATATATATAGATCTTTCTTCTCTTATATATAAAGTTTCCCAATTATTAATATGTTTCATTAAATATATGGTCATATGGCTACTAGAAAAAAAAATCATGTGCAATTATTTTTTTATTTGGTCAAATTTCATTCTATAACCTCATATTTGATAAATAATATATCATAATTTCTTTCTTTATAATATGTTGTCAATTTTATACAGATTTTGTAAAACATTTTAAAATGAATTTACAATTTTACCTCACTATATATATATATATATATATATTTTTTTTTTTTTAATTTCTTCCTTTCCTTTTCTCTTATTGCCACATTACAGGATCATACTTCATGTATAACAAATATTTTAAATCTATTATGAAATACTTCCCAAAAATCATTTCAAATACAAAATGGACTCAATTCAATGAGATCTCATTGTAGAAGTCACAATCGAATTCAGAAGAATGCAATGTCTCCACAACAAGGACAAGCACATTGTAAGATGACAATCAAATTACAAGTACAAATAACACATTTAACATCAAATACACTCTACAATAACTAACATCTCCTGGATTCCCACATTTAACAAAAATTCATTGCTTAGCCTGTTCACATAAAGTAAGTACTTTCACACACGGCTTTTATCCTCATACCATTATTCATATACATAAAAAATAGATATAAAAATTAATTCCTTACATCATCGGTGATTTGTTTTCCATATATGTAGATTATCTCCAAGATGCACATATAGACCAATTAAACGAGTCTTTCCATACTGCAAGTACAATTTTCATAGTATTTCCAAAAAAAATATTCTTTTCCTCCAATATAAACAAACATTTTCATACCTAACCTTCTACAAGCCTCCATTTGATAGACATTTGCCAATTTCACGCAGACTAACTTCCCACCATGCTAAAAGTAGGAATAAACATACATACATCGTATAATTTTTTCCCCTTCAATTCTATTGTCCTAAGGTTATATTTTTTTCATTTAAGATATATATTATATATATATATATGTAGCTTATTCTCATCGTACATAAAGTAACCAACTAGCATATTCATTTACAGCAAAGGTATGTAACATCATTTGTGCAAAAACTACATTGACTTCTCAAAATGGCAATAGTATACTTACGTACTCATGCATCATTTTCCTTTGACTACATGTAACCTAAACTTCTCCATTCTAATGGAAAATAAAATAAATTTGTGGAGCATTATCCTCTTATGGAACCAAACCATCCAATCAAGTCTATAGCAGTTGCTGATGTGTGGTCCTTTTATACATTGCTTGAAATACTTTCTTCAACAAATTGGCTTCATTAAACTTACAAATCATTATTATCGATACTTTACCCAATAAGTTGACTTGGACCTATTAAAGTAGCTAGGGACTTCCATGAAAGTAGCAGATATCAACCATCATGCTTCCTATTACCATAACATGCCTGTTTTATGCTACTTAGCTATTTTAACATGAGACATCCCAAAGTATGTTGCTCAAAAGGATGAATTCTTCTACCTATGCCTTCAAACCCGTGAATCTGTTTGAACTTTTCAATGCACAAACCATTATTGGGAGACATTTCAAACAATGTATTTGTTCATACAATCACACTTTTTCTTTCACCTCAATAGGTGTTCATGTAGAAGATAAAAAGGGAGGGCCCCAATTGGTAGAAAAACCCGCAACCCTTGGGGTTATCTTGCACTTGGAAGATATGTGTTGGTTGGAAACCATGAAATTTACACATTGTGAGCACAAGGTGTAATATAATATAACATGGTAGCTTATCATCAAGTTGCCAAGAAAGGCTAAGGTTTTTGTAAACTTATATAAATGACACAGGCCATGAAATTGAAAATCACTTTACAAAAAAATCCATTATTAAGTATGAAATCGTATCGAGGATTACTTCAATTCTCAAATCCCACAATCCTTTTATCCATCAACTTCGTCAACTAGTACTACTTAACAATGTCCAAGATTGTCACATTATCATCTATGAAAACAAAGTAGCCACATCAATATTCTTCCAATCGATCTCAAGTTGCAATTATAATAGTTGGAGGTGAAGAAATAAGCGACTTGAATGATCAGAAGCCATTATACAGTCCCATTTTGGCTGACTCATGACTACAAATGATGCATTCAATTACGAGATCTATGAATGGCACCAACGTCATATGTCGTGCTTTTTATGCATATAAAATACAAGTAACAATCTTGTAGTTCATCATAATGATTGTTATATTTAATAATTTGCACGATATGGATGTAATGTGTGTTCCATTTATAAATTCATGACAAGGAACAATCACTTACTCTAAAGGGGGTAAACCTTTCCAACAATATTTAGTTGACAATTTTATCAAGATTGAAACTCAAAGGTTTAGATGGTTGTGACAAAACCAATAAACCAATCGAGCTAAATTTTACTAGGAATTGCAAGATTCAATTGCTACTGGTGAAAATGACGTAAGTCCTTATCATTAACCATATCCTCGCTGATTGTTAATGATGTAATTTAAAGCTATAAATTCTAAAGGTGTACATTCTATAGGAAATATCAATCATAAGGTCATTTTGCCATCATCATTTGTTGAAAGTCCTAGATATATGCATCAAAGGTACCAAGATGTAATGACTTTGGTGCAAGAATACAGACAACCTGATTTGTTTATTAGTATAACATGCAGTCGAATATGGCTTGGAAATTGAACAACAACTACTTTTAGGACAAATACCCCGAGATCAACTAGATTCGCTTTCATGTGCCTTCCAATTACATTTAGAGCAATTTAAGAGGGACATTATTGAAAAAAAATGTGTTAGGAAAAGTCATTGATCATTCTTCTGTAATAAAGTATCAAAAACTCGGTCTCCCACATGCTCATATGCTCATACCCTTATACTCTGATAATAAACTAAACTCACCAAACAATTATGATACTATTGTTAAGGTCGAAATCCCTTACCAACAAAATAACCTTGATTGTATTAAGTTGTTTTTAAACATGATTCATGGACCATGTGAAGCATACAATAGATTAGCATCATGTATGAAGTAAGGGCATTGTCAACATCTTTTCCCTAAACCATTTGCAAATGCTACTTCTCAAGGGAATGATTCTTACCCAATTTATCAACGTAGAAATATCGATACCTTCACATTACTTAGCTATAGGCCATCCCACATAATCCTTCTTTGCTTCTTTAGTATGATTGCCACATTAATGTGGAGGTTTTTGCAAGTGTAAAGAATGTTAAGTACCTATATAAGTACATCCGTAAAGGACCTGATAAGGTCTTCATGGAGGTTCGCATCAGAACTAGTAATGATGAGATCAAACCATTTATTAATGTGTGTTGGGTGTGTGCTCCTGATGAAGTATGGAGATTGATGTAGGTCATAATGACTTGAATATATCCTTCAATGATCAAATTGCAAGTACCTCTCCCAAACATGCACATAGTACGCTTTCAACAAGACCAATCTATAAGTTTTGTTTTGGCTAACAACCTATATCCATGAACAATGCTTATAAAATGTGTCCATACAAATAGTGGAGATTTCAAAGCAAGACAATATTTATACAAAAAATTTCCCCAACACTACAAGAGGGTAAATTCAACATGGCTATGAAGAAGAAGAGAAAGGAAGGTTATTGGAAGAATTTATATCGTTCCTCTAATCGATTCGAAAAGATTTTATATTATGATTCTTGCTCAATCATGTTTATGGTCCAATTTTTTCAATTATCTATTAACATATGATGGGGTCAAACATAATTTATTTCAAATGGTTGCTAAAAGTAGAGGTCTTTTTGACAATGACGACCACATACTACATTGCTTAATTGAAGTAGTGTCTTTTCAAATGCTGTCGACATTAAGGAGGCTATTTGCAACTATTCTAGTATATTGTCAACCTAATAAAATCAGATACTTGTGGGATGAATTTCATACAAGCATGATGGAGGACTATCGTACATCTTCAACAACTGTGTTTATTATTAATCACTTATTAAAAGACCTTGAATTTTTACTGGCTTAACATGGAATTAGAATGACTATGACTTACCTAATTTGAATAACAACTTACCAGACTATGAAGATATCTAAGGATTATTCAAGATGAGTTATCGATTCATATTGTTGATGCTGATATAAATGTATCATCTCACTTGAATATAGAACATATACATGTGTTTGATTTAATGAAGTAAGATGAATATGCAACTTTCATTATAGATGGTTTAGGTAGAATTGGGAAAAAATATTTGTACCATACAATTTTAGCTTTCGTTCGAAGGGCTGGTCACATTGCTTTTTTTACAACTACTTTTGGGATTGCATCAACTATACTACCTAAAGGAATGCCTCCCTACATATTAACACTTATAAAAGGAGTGTCTATCATGACAACAAGTCTTTACAATGGCATTAGATTGGTTTGTGTGACTTCTAAAGGTATCTCATGTATGCCGAGGTTTTGAAAGGTCAATTAAAGGGTCAAGAGTTATATTCCAACGATCTCTTCAAAAACCTCTAACAACTTACGACTACCCTTTAAGCTTATAAGAAAACAATTTCTTGTCTACTTAAGTTTTGCTTTGAAATTAACAAAGCACAAGGTAAGTCAATTCAAAATGTGAGAATATATTTTCTGACCATGTGTTCAGCCATGGACAACTTTATGTAGCTCTATCACGAGGCGTATCAATGACTTCAACAAAGGTATTAATCAAAAGGGTAATATAATAGGCGCATAGTGGTATAATACTCGTAATGTTGCTTACAAAAGCATATTACTATCGTAACAGTAATAATGCTTTATATATAGTATATTGTCATTTGTGAAGCCTATGTGTATGTGCATATATTAAACTTTTATTACTACAAATTGACATATTTCGTTCTAAACATTATAAACACAAATGGTCATGAGCTCCTTAAAATTATTGCCATTTGAATTCAAAATGAGATGACTCATTCTTTATCATGTTTTGGGAGCTTTTACGATCTCATCAATGAAACTATCTAGTCAATCATTAATCATTAAAATAAATATAATAATTAGAATATTAGCTATTTTAGTGATTCAATCATGGTGGGTATGGTGTAAGCATTAGATAATGATGAGACTAGTCCCGTCAAAATTAATGACGGGACCATAGAATTTCCCCATGTTTTATTTAATTTTCCAACTTATTCAATCAACCTTATTTCATGGTCTAATTAATATTTTAATAATAAATGTAAGAGTCAACAATCATGTCCCATACAGGATTTTTGTGATGATATTAGCCTAGTTGATGCTTAATTATATGATTTAGAGATTTCTATGATTTCTCTGCAATGACACCCTTTACGGTAGCTATTTATCTTCCATACTTCGTAATAAACCTTATTTTATAAAAAAAAAACATATTCAATCCATTTCCAATTCTATTATTTTAATCCATAAGAAATTACCTCATAGTCTATAGCTTTGGTTGGATATGTTATTAAAGTTGATGTGCAGACTTTCACTTAAATGATCAAGTGAGAGATACAAAAAAGGCATAATGACAAGTAACAAGTATTTCTACTAATATTAAACAAACAATTGTTTTGTATCCATTTCTTTATTTTAGTTGTGACTAGTCAGTAAGCACATAGGATGTTGTAATGCTTGATGGATATAAATGCTACAAGCCAGCTAAATTCGTGTGAATAGTTACATCACATAGTGAAATGAATGCCTTATGATCATAAAACACGATTACTTTGGGTAAGAAATATATGTGCATGATTTTTTATTTTATTTTGGTGGGGGGAGGTTTAAATTCTATATTTTAGTTGATATATTTTGTTTTATCACTAGAGCAAAACATTACACTTCCATCCACTTCTGCTTTATTAAGTTTGTCAAATAATTAACCCTCCTCACGCCATAATACCGAGCATTACTCATTTGGTTTAACATTCCATTTTTTTTTAACTTTTTAAGATAAGACACTTACCCATCAATTGCTATAGAAGAAAATTAACAATTTTACAAGATACCATTGATATGTGTTATTTTTGTAATGTACAAATTTTCTTTTACTTATATTTTAGTTTATTGCCATTTTTTTAATATGGCAAATTATGACATCCTAGTTTTTATTGAGAGGAATCAATTTTTTGCCTCCCTAATAAATTGTATACATCTTTTCCGGGAAAAGGAAAATAATATTTATATTTTAAAAAAATTACAAAAAATACCATTAGGATGAAATAATCCCAGTTTCAGGCAACATGATCTCGTTTCTTCAAGAGACGAAGTCGTAAAATTACAAAGCTACCTTTTCTCTTTAAAAGACGAGGTTAGTGTAACATATAACTCCATATCTTTAAGAGATGAGGTTAGTGTAAGATACCAACATCGTCTCTTCAAAAAAGGAGGTCACATAGAAGGTTGACACAATCATCCCCCTCCCTTCCCTCAGTATTTCATATCTCACTTCTTGTTACATCAATCAATCTAAACAATTGTAACCTGTCAAAATTGTATACAATCAGCTGTATAAATCATTACTCATTCACCACAGAGAAACAACTTCTAGACTACAAAATCCAAGTACAATAGTATTCCCAAACCCAATCCATCCAATCGTAACGGTATTTTGACATTGCCAACATAATAAATAACTTATAAAACATAATATGAAATTGTTGCAATATTATTTAATTCATTACATCAAATGTATCTACAATATTATATACCACCGTCATAAAACATAAGAATAAATAAAATCTAATTGACTCTTATGTGGTCCGCCTCCCTCATCTCCGCCTAGCAAAAGTACGACGGAATGGTGTAGCCTAATGCAGAGTCTTTTAGGGATGCTCTATAGATAGATCAACTTGTGTGAGTGTGGCATCCCTATTTCCACCACTAATATTGTTTTGCTGAAATGGGATAAGGTCTAGATCCACCTGGATGAGTCCCTCCTCTATATCATATGGTGGTGTCAATCACCTCTTATATGTAGCTTAGGGGGTATAGACCTCTGCATATGAGATGTCTCGTAGCAGGGTGTCTGACAGATGAGCATATGATGATGATAATGGACCAAACAAATCATGTTGAACATGTGAAGGGTCGAGCTCGTCATGATATACATGTGGGGGCGAAGGCTCATCTCTAATATCTATAGCTTTGTATCGCCCTCGCCCTCGCTCTCGCCCCTACCCTACCCATGCCTCTCTCTATGTAGTACGCGTCTCTATATTAGCTAAGGCTATGGGTCATCTTCACCATCAATGATATCAAGGGTTGGGGCTGAGGCTGATGCTAGTACTAGTGCTAGTACCGGATCGTTGATATTAAGTCCTAAGAACTCATCTACTACATGAATGAGATCTTATGCAGTGGTAGCAGTGTCCTAAGGTGGCATGTTGGGAACTTCGTGAATGAAATCTGCCTGCAATTAACAATGAACATGTAAATCAGGAAATAACGAACACAACATGCATCCATTTACCTTATGTAATCATTAAACTTACCATATATCGTATAATGGCCCCAGTACGATTGATACAATACCTGACGATCGCATGATACCAATCAAAATAATCTGCAGATGTATTATCGGGGATATCCAGGATCTCCACAATGCGATTGCACCTATTATCCCACTTTGTGACCCACTTAGCGTACTCTGCTACCCAGTTCCACTCCGAACACCTCCGTAAGTCAACCTCATATAATGCTCTCATATCAGATAGGGGGTCTAGGATCCTTATGAAACCACAAAAGTATTTGAGCACCGTGTTTGGATAGTCGACAACATAAAAGCATACCAGGGGAACCCGTGCATGCCATATATCTTTGTCAAACCGGTAGTATTCAGGCAGGGAATCCATTATAGTAGAGTATGGGTCCCGAACAACTTGTTTAAGAAAAAAAGTAAGCAATATACAAGTAAAAATAATGAAATTGTACATATAAAACCACATGGGGGATACAAAACCATACCTATCTAGGGACCTGTCAGTCTAAGCATCCCCTATACTCAAACAACGAGTCTGTGGGGTATCGATTGACATCAAAAGTGGCACCCCAGTAACTAATGAGAGGGTACCCTGTAGTAACTGATGTGATTTGTCGATGCACGAGGGCGATGTATGGGAAGTACTCTTAGGCCCAGATCTGCAAAAAAACAAAGGGCCCTACTATGTCGTTCGTATCAATGTGTGAAGCCATGCATAGTTGCCTATAGAGCTATGCGAAGCAAGCTACTTCCCACACATACTGTCATGTTTTCTCAAAGTCCTCAAGTAGCTGGAGGTACATGTAGCAACAATAGAATATAAGCCCTTGCATGTCATCGAATGGCAATATCATTTGCATCATCAGGTAGTGCTCTAAAGTGTATATCTAACCATGACATTTTCAAGCACCCCATCAATATCCATGCTGGACACAGGTCTAACTCCTAGTAAATAGTCGCATAAGTTTGGCCAATCCATCCGTGTCATGCCAGTAATTGCATGCCCATTGATGGGAAGGTCGATGAATGCTGTAACATCCTATAATATCACTATCCACTCCCCTTTCGGTATATGAAATATGTGTCTCAGGGCGCCATCTCTCAACTAATGTAATAACTAGGTGCCAATCTGACAAAACAAATGGTATATGTGCGGCACCTATGAAGGTAGCCTATGATAGATATGGAATAAGTCGATTTTATAGATATGAAGGCATGCTAGCTTGTCGCCTTAGCTTTGCCTCTCTCCAACAACAATGTAATATGATGTGCTCCTGCATTTAAAAACAATTCCATGAGAAATATTCTTTAAATGTTCTAAGTAATGAGGTGAGGAAAAGATCTTACCTATCCCTCCCATGCTAGCCACGATCGATAAATAGGCTACCTGTAAATACAGAGTCATCTAGCGGTCCCATATCCATCTATAAGAAAGAAGGTAGTAAATAGTGTCAACAAAAACATAAGTAGCAAACGGAGCAAACAACAAATCAAATAGGTAATGTCAGTATAGTAGAACAAATCACATGAACAATATAATACTACTGTGAATCGACTTATTCATAGTTGTCCTATTAATCGCTCGCTTACTTAGCTAACTTCTAATGCTGTGCCCTGTCTGCCTACATGACTCGCATTAGTAACCCCGTGAGCCCTCTCAAATATCTATCTCATTTTGGAAGTGTTTCTTCCTAGGCTTAACCTTTTTTCTTAGAAGTCAAGGGAAGGGGTGCCATGTTAGAACATTAATATGAGTCCAATTTATCTTATCTACTGTAGGTATGAATAAACACCCATATACCTTTAGTTGATTCTCTCATCTGTACCACTGCCCCACTTGAGCAACACAATCTATATGCAAAGTGCCCATTATTGCCATTCCATGTAAGCATGGAATTTTATAGGTTTGTCACTTATTACATGTATATTACTTAATCTTAACTTGACTTTTTGTATGTGATCTCCCTATTAACCATACGTTGTTGGTCATGGTGTAGTTAGAACCTCAAATACACATTCTTAATAGTTGAAACATGTAACACGATGGGCACTTGACATGTTGTTCTACCTTTCAAAGAGTAAAACTTCCTTACAACATAATCTATTAGTACCTTAACCAAATTCATTGCTTCACTGGCCTCCCGCCTTTATCTATTGAAGGTTAAGTTGCAATTATAAAAGGTTTTTTTCACTAATGCTACCACGAGCAACGATCGAGCATCTTTAAGAACGGAATTGTAACTTTTAGCCATGTTTATCGTACCAATTCTAAACCTTACACCTTTATCATAAGATAAAGTCCACATACATGGAGGCAAGTTGCGAAAATATTGTGATGTCCAGGTCTTACTTTGATTTATTGTGGCAAAGTAAGCATTAAACTTTCTCATTTGGGTTTGGTATGGTGCTCTTTTCACTAATTCTTTACGTTCTTTACTCTTAGCCTTCGAATTGAAGCAATATGCCTAATACACTAGGGTCAAGACCAGCCTCTAGGCCACATAGCATCCTCATATTCAACTGTACTCTTAATACTAGCATGGCGATCGGATATCAAGCAAATATTGGAGTAGCCTTTGATAACGTGTTCCAACAATTTTTTAAGGAACTAACTCCATGAGTCCTCTAACACTTCATCGACAAAAGCATATGCCAATGACACGATATGATTTGCTCCATCCAGTGCTACTACGATAAGCAATTTATGCTTGTACTTACTATACAAGAATGTACCATCAATTGTGACTACGGGTCTGTAAAGCATTAGTAAAAATTAATTAGTTCAATACAAACAAAATTTTATTAATACTTTTAATTATGCATCCAAAATATACCTGCAGTGCCGAAACGCTTTAATGCAAGGAGCAAATGCCCAAACACTTCAATATAATCTCTGTTATGGGTATCAATGCACTTAATTGTCCATGACTTTAAATCCGAGTTATAATGGCTAGATATGTGCCACATTTTAACTACCTGTATAAAATGATGTTTAGTCTCAAATCGCATCTTAACCTTGAATATATTATAGAAGCTCTAATTTCCAGCACTCATTTCCCACTCATCATCAAATGTAACATATCCACTATCTACATCAGTAGTGGAAAAGGTATTAGCATTGAGCTTCCTATTGCATCAGCATCTGTAGGAGCTACAAAAATTATACCTATCATGCCTCTAAGTTGTATATAGGTAGTTGTAACCTGCTGGGACAAACCTGCCACAGAACCATTTCTATCATCATTATAGTCATTACTGGATTCACTTACCGATGAGTCTTGTATCGCATTAGTATCATGACCATAACTCTAGTTAGGTGCATTCATTTTAAAGTTACTCATCTGGACTTATGTGCAAACTATTATCTAAATTGGAGTGGAGTTCGAATCGACCAACCCTTGACTGCTAACATTTCCATCAATGCCCATAGCGGCCGCAGGTGCCTGTGGCAATTTCTTTTCAAATATCTTGACATATATAGCCACTAACCCTTCTATGTACACAATATCTCCTATGTAGCATCATCATCGGTTACTGGAATAATATCATAACGTAGCGTCCTATCTCCAATAGCTACCCAATGATACAACCTAGCCTGATGTGTATACCTATTTATCTTAAGTCTACTGCAAATGGTGTTTAGTATTTGCTCATATGCAGAGTTCCTACAAATACCAACAATAGCAATTGGCTGCCTATCATAACCAAAATCTTTATTCCCTTCCACATTGTTGCTAAGCGTATTGTAAACCTTAGAAAATTTCTATAGATTAGATATTTGTTATAAATGGAGATTTAAGAATATAGTAGATATAATTGCTTTCAAACTTTAATAAACCATTAATAATACTATGGGAATAAAAACTTTAGTATTAAAACGAACTTTTATAATATCATATGATAAACTATAAATAAATATATGGCTAGAATTAATAGAGGAAAGGAAAAAAATAATCCAGTGTTTAAAAAATTACAAAAATACCACTAGGATCAAAATAATCTTAGTTTTAGGCAAGTTGACCTCATACCTTAAAGAGACGAGGTTAGCAAAAATACATCCTCTATCCCCCCAATCATATCTCACAAATCACTCCTTGTTTACATTAGTTGTAATAACCTATCAAAATCATACACAATCAGCTATATAAAACATGCATTAGCCATCCACCAACTTTCAAACATCATAACCTAACCTAAATAGTATTCCCATACCTAATCCATTCATTGACAATCCCAAACCCAATCCATCCAAACACGGTCACAAACCTAATCTATTCATTCAAAGTCTCAAACCCAATCTATTCATTCACAGTCTCAAACCCAATCCATTCACCTTTCACCATAAATATAATTAAAAACTTATAAAATATAATATAAAATGAAATGATTGCATTAATATTCTGTTATTTACACCAAAAGTATATGGAAATGCTATAAAGAACAAATATAAAAGAGAAGAATCTATATACAACAATCACCAAAAGTATATGGAAATGCCCCGCCTGCCTCGTCCCCGACTGATAAAAGTCCGAGTGAATGGTATACGCTAATGAACATCTTGATAGGGATGCTGCATAGATGGATCAACCTGTGTGAGCGTCTCATCTCCATCTCCACCACCAGCACTATAAGGACAAATGGGGCAGGGTCTGGATCCACCTGGGTGAGTCCCTCCCCCATATCATGTGGCAGTTATGATCGCCTCTTTTATGAAGCAAGAGAGGTGTAGAACTCTATGTATGAGACATTTGGCATAAGGGGTCTCATTTAGATAAGCACATGATGATGAGAATGGACTAAGCTCGAAATGATGAAACTATGAAAGCCTAGGCTCATCAGGTATGGGTGCATGCAAGGGCGATGACTCGTCTCTAATATCTACAGCTTTGGCTTGCCCTCGCTCCTGACCCTGACCCTGACCCCTACCCCGTCCCCATCCTCACCCATGCTTTTCTCTGTGTGGCCATCATCTCTTTGTAGGCTGAGGTTATAAGTCCTCCGGTGCTAGTGTTGGCACAGGCGGTGGTACTAGATCATTCAAATTGAGCCCCATGAACTTGTCCACTACACGAATGACCTCTCGTGTAGTGGTTGGAGTATTCTTTGCTGGCATGTCGGTGACTCTGTAAATGTAATCAACCTGCAAGCGAGAGTAAAAATTTAGATCATTAGATACCAAACACATTATATATCCATTTATAGCTTATGTAGTCATTGACCTTACCATATATCGAATAATGGCTCCTGTACAATTGATCCAACACTTTGTGATAGAATGGTACCATTCGAAATAATTTGCAGATGTGCCGGTAGGGATATCTGGAAGCTCGACTATGCGATCACACCTGTCATCCCACTCGGCAACCCACTTGGCATGCTCCGCTGACCAATTCCATTCAGAATGCCCTCTGATAGGAATTAGGTTGCTTAAAGTCATGAAAAAGAGAAACAAAAAGGAAAAGCATCAAGGAGTAAAGTAGCTAGTATGGAGGACTTAACCCAGCCCTATGCCACTGGCCTATAAAGCCAATGTCATCAACGTTGAACGGCAAAGCCGCTAGCTTATAGTCGGCCTGCATGGTCAAGCCACCAGCTTTATTTGGTTTTTGTAATAGCTTTTATTTGTTCGTATTTTAGGCTTTGTTTAGGGGTATTTTTGTAATTATGTCATTTAGGTCTCTTTAGGATTAATATATATAGTCCTTTGTTATTTGTTTTAAGCAGTTTTTGAATGTTATTATTTTGAGAACACTTTGTGTGTTGAAAACCCTTTTTGGTAGTTTTGATTATTGCGATTTTATTTCTCTTTAATTATTGTGTTCTTATTAATTCTTGTGTCACATAGAATTGTGGTGGACCATTGTTATTTTGAATCTTGTGATTCAATTGACATAGTAAGCACTTTGTAGATCGTGGATTCTATCGATCTATAATTTAGTCACAAACTAGTTTAAGTTTTATCGTTCATGGATCCTATTGAATGATATTCTTATCCATATCTTTAATTTTCTTTGTTCTTTCAAAACCTAGAAAACCCTGAAAATCAAGATTGAATCTTTATCAAAGCAAAGGTTTGTAGATTTATTATTCACACACTATCACTTTAGGTTTGTTAGTTGATTTTTGCTAAAATTTATGTTGTTGCTATTGATTGGCTGAAGAGATGGTGTCTGATGATAGTAGTAGTGTGAATAGCAATAATGCTAGGGTCAAAAGAAATAATAACAATGGTGGTGGTGATGGAGATGTTGTGATTAGGCAAGAATTTATACCATTTCAAATCAGGGTTAATCGAATGCAAGAAGATGTTAGAAGGATTTTGGAGAGATTGGAGGTCAAAGAAAGGAGGAGTCAAAGTGGATCTAATCATAGAAGACACTCCAGTGGTGATTCTGATGGGAATAGTGAAAGGAGTAGGAGCCGAGAGGGTAGAGATGATAGGAGAAGGGGAATTGATAGTATTACATTACAAATTCTACCTTTCGCTGGAAACAATAAACCGAAGGAATTTCTAGATTAGGTGTCAAGAGTGGAGAAAGTGTTTGATTGTTATGAGTAGGATGAGCGCATGGAGGTAAAGATGGTGTCTCTAGCATTTTTTGATTATGTTAATTTGTGGTAGGATAAATTGCAAATTAAGAGATAAAGGGCGGATGAAGAAAAGGTGCGTTCATGGGCTTTGATGAAGAGATTGATGGAACATAGGTTTGTGCCAAATTACTATAAACAGGAGTTATTGCTGGAATTACATTCTTGAAGGCAAGGCAAGCAAAGTGTGGAGGAGCGTGTAAAGGAGTTTGAAATGTTGATGGCGAGATGTGATATTCGAGAATCTTCATATGATTCCATAGCTAGGTTCATCAATGGGCTGAAGATGGACATCACTAGTGTAGTGGAACTCTAACATTATTAGACCTTAGAGGATGTGATTAAATTGGCTAGTAGGGTTGAGAGACAACAACGCAGACGGTTTCAGAAATCATCTTATCGTGGCAAATCTGATGAGGAGGAGAAGAAAGAGGTTGGGAAGGAGAAGAATAAAGGGAAAGTGGTGGAAGATAAAGCTCTTGATCAAACACAACATAAAGGAAGCCGGGAGATGAAATGTTTCAAGTATTTGGGACATGGCCATATCGCTTCTCAATGTCCTAACAAGCGAGTTATGGTCTTGAAAGATAATAAAACTGAGAGCAAGGAAGAGGAATGGAAGAGTAGTGAGGAAGAGGTGCTAGAAGAGGATATGCCGAATGTTCTTTTGACATTGGTGCTTGAGCAGGAGAAAGCCATTCCAGATCAGAGGACTAATCTGCTCTATATTCAAAGTTTGGTGCAAGGAAAATCATGTTTGACTGTGATTGATATAGGCAGCTGTGCCAATGTTATTTCTACTGGATTAGTTTCTAAATTGGGATTGCAGGTGGAGTAGCATCGAAAGTCATATGCTCTTCATTGGCTTAATCATCAGGGGGCTATTCATGTGCATAAACATATTCATGTATCTATTTCCATCGGTGAATATACTAATGAGTTATTGTGTGATGCAATACTCATGGATTCTACACACTTAATTCTTAGAAGACCATGGTAGTATGATCTTCGAACTACATTTGATGGGATACAAGAACGAGGACACTATTCAACACTGGGGAAAGACTTACAAGCTACTTCCTATGAGTTATGAAGAGATACAACAGGCCAAGATGATGCATGTAAGAAGATCGAAGGTTCGAGAAGTTTGTTTGCATGGACTAACAGGATGACCAATTGTAATCTAGATCCGGACATTCGGAGATTGAAGAACCAAGATTCGAGGATTAATCGTTTTAAACCGGGGGTAATGATAGGAATAAAGTTGCTTGAAGTCATGAAAAAGGGAAACAAAAAGGAAAAGCATCAAGGAGCAAAACAGCCAGCGTGGAGGACCTAAGCCGGCCCTATATCGCCGGCCTACAAGGCCAAGCCACCAACATTGAAGGGTAAAGCCACCTGCTCATAGCCGGCCTGTATGGTCAAGCTGCTAGCTTTGTTTTATTTTCGTACTAGCTTTTATTTGTTCGTTTTAAGATTTGTTTAGCAGTATTTTTGTAATTATGTCTTTTAAGTCTCTTTAGGATTAGTATATATAGTCCTTTGTTTTTTTTTTTTTTTTTTTGAGTACTTTTTGAATGTTATTGTTTTGAGAACACTTTGTGTGTTGAAAACCCTTTTTGGTGGTTTTGATTATTGAGATCTTGTTTTCCTTTAATTATTGTGTTCTTATCAATTCTTGTGTCACATAGAATTATGGTGAACCATTGTTATTTTCAATCTTGTGATTCAATTGACATAGTGAGTATTTTGTAAATTGTGGATTCTATCGATCTATAATTTGGTCACAAACTAGTTTAAGTTTTATTGTTCGTGGATCCTATCGAACGATATTTTTATCCATATCTTTAATTTTCTTTGTTCTTTTAAAACCTAGAAAACCTTAAAATTCAAGATTGAATCTTTAACCTTCAAGATCGCGTCACCCTCATAAGTCTAGCTCATGCAGAGCTCTCATACCAGCTGGAGGGTTTGGGATCGCTTGGAAACCATTAAAATTGTCTGAGCACCCTATCTGGATGGTAATGCTCGATAATGTGGAAGCAAACTGAGGGAACCCGTGCATGCTAACTATCACTGCTTGCTCGACGGTAGACAGGCAGAGAATCCATAATGACATGATAGGGGTCCTAAAGAACCTGTTTAACCAAAAAGTGCACTATACATTATGAAAGACAATGAAATTATACACATGGGAACACATAAAACATAGAAAACAATACTTAAATAGGGATTTGTATGTTGAAACACCCTTTATACTCAAATAGTTTATGTGTGGGGACCCCAATAACTAATGAGTAGGCGCCCCTTAGTAACTGTTGTGAGCTGTCGACGCAGAGAGGCAATGTGTGGGAAGTGCTCCCACACCTAGATCTGCAGGACTACAAGCGGTCCTGCAATGTCACATTGTAGTCCTGCAATGTCACATGTATCGATGTGGTTAGCCATGCATAGCTTCCTATATAGCCATGCTAAGGAAGCTGCTGCTCATGCGTACTAGCCTGCTCTCTCAAAGTTATGGAGCAACTAGAGATACATCACATCATCAAATCATCTACATGGTGTGGTAGCACTCTAAAATGTGTATCCAACCATGACATCTTCTGTCGACCATCATCTACATGCATACCGAGCTCGGGTATAACTCCTAATAACTCATGGCATAACCTTGGCCAACCTATCCAAGCTATGCCAGTAACCGGCTGGCCATTGACGGGAAGGCCGATCAGTGCTGCAATATCCTGTAACGTCACATTCCACTTCCCTATCGACATGTGAAATGTATGGGTCTCTAAATGCCACCTCTCTACTAGAGCTCAAATCAGGTGCCAATCGAGTTGTGCAAATGGTATATGAGCAGCACCTGTGAAACCGACCTGAGATAGCAATGGAACAAGTCGATTATCTATAACTATAGACATGCCATCCTATCATCTCAACCTTGCCTCCCTACGGCGACAGTGTAACACTACGTACTCCTGCATTCAAAAATAAATCCATCACAAACATTGTCTAAATGATCTACCTAATTGGATGAGGAATTAATCCTACATGTCCCTTCCATGCCAGCCTCGATCCATGAATAGGCTGCCCCATAAGTATGGAGTCATTGACTGATCCTGGATCCATCTGCAAGGAAGAAAGTAACAAACAAGGTTAGCAAAAGCTTAAGTGTAAAACGGAACAACAACAGATAAAGTATGTCGTGTAAGTGTAGTAAAACAAATCACATGAACAAAAAAAAAAGAAAAAAAAATACCAATACGACTTGACGGGCTCGTAACTGTCCTACTAGTTGCTCACCTATTAGAATAACTTATGATGTTGTGCCCTGTCTGCCCACACAAATCGCATGAATAACCTTGTGAGTCATCTGGAATATCCATCTCATTCTAGAATCGTTTTTCTCTAGGCCTACCTTT
Organism: Combretum micranthum; assembly: GCA_024138025.1. Taxonomy (NCBI): domain Eukaryota; kingdom Viridiplantae; phylum Streptophyta; class Magnoliopsida; order Myrtales; family Combretaceae; genus Combretum; species Combretum micranthum. Next base: position 43,436 of record JAMXBD010000801.1, on the reverse strand, counting down.
TTTCCTAATAAGTCCTGGGATGAGGTACCATTTTGGAATGTCAAGATGAGTCTAATTAGCCTTATCTACTGCAGGTATAAAGGATCGCCCATACACTCATAGCTGATTCTCCCATTTGTACCATTGCCTAACTTGGCCAACATAATCCATGTGCAGAGTACCATTATAGCCATTGCATGGGAGCATGAAATTTTATATGTCTGCCACTTATTACATGTGCATTTGCCTGCTCGCAACTCCACTTTTTGAATGCGATCTCCATTTGGCCATACATGGTAGGGTGTGGAGCAGTTAGAACCTCAAATATTCGTTCTTGATAGTCGAAACATGTTACCTGATGGGCACTTGATACATTGTTCTACCTCTTAAACTTCGTTGCAGCATATGTAGTCAACAACTTACCTAAACTCATTGCTTCACTCGCCTCCTTTCTTCACATGTTGAATATTGAGTTGCAATTGTAAAAGGTTTTTTTTTTTAACTAATACTACCGCATGTAAGCATCGAGCATCTTTTAGTACGAAATTGTAACTTTCAACCATGTTTATTGTACCAAATCCAAATCTTACACCGTTTATTGTACCAAATCTAAATCTTACACCTTCATCGTAAGATAAAGTCCATATACATGGATACAACTCGCAAAAATTCCTCGATGTCCATAAACTACTTTGCTTTACTGTATTGAAGTAACTATGGAACTTTCTCGCTTGGGTTTAGTATGCTGCTCTTTTAACTAATTCCTTACATTCCTTGCTTTTCGCCTTTGAGTTGAAGTTGCTAACAACATGCCTGATACACCACTACCAAGGCCAACCTCGAGGCCACACAACATTCCCACCTTCAATTACACTCTTAATGCTGGCATGTCGATCGAATATCAATCAAACGTTGGAGTGATCCTTGATAAAGTGTTATAGCAATTTTCCAATGAACCAACTCCATCTGTCCTCTTTCTCTTCATAGATAAGGGCATATGCAAGTGGAACGATATGATTTGCACCATCTACTACCATTGCCATGAGCAGTTTATGCTTGTACTTGCCATACAAGGAGGTGCCATAGATTGTGACCACCAATCTACAAAGAATTAACAGATATAACTTGGTTCACCAATATCAATCTTTTATAACTAAATTAAATCATGTATTTAAAACATACCTGCAATAATGGAACGCTTTTATGCAAGGAGCAAATGCCTAAAAGAGTTTGTTAAGGAAGACGTGTTCTACTGTATCTGAATCCACAGTTCTCCACTCAACCTTTGTTCTGGATTTGCCTCTGCTATCGCATTAAGTATATGCGGAAGCTCCGCTTATGACTCTTCCCAATTTCCATACACTTGTTTAATAGCTTTTCGCTTCACCTCACGAATTCTCTTCATATGAACATTGAACCCAAACTCTTTTAAGATGGTTAATTAGAGGTCCTTCGCTCTCATATCTAGAGAATTACGAATCTCTAATATAATGCACCTAGACATGCTAGTAGAGTTTAACTTAGAGTGGTCCTGTCCAACGATTTCATCCAAGTAGGTTTGGGATCCTTCATATTCAGTGATGTGAAACCATCTATCATGCTTCTTCTAACTGCCTCTGAGTCTCCACTTGCAACATCTATTATGGATATCAATACATTTAATCGCCCATGACCTCAGGTCCTAGTCTACCACCTTGAAATTATAATGATTCGATATATGCCACATTTTAACTACCTATATGAGATGATCTTTAGTCTCAAACCGCATCCCAACCTTGAATTCATCCCAGAAACTCTAATTTCAAGCACTCATTTCCTACTCATCATCAAATACAACATAACTGCTACCAACATCAGAAGTGAAAAAAAGGTACTGGCGCTAAACTCCCTATTGCATCAACATCTGTGGGAGCCACAAAACGGTGCCAGTCATTTCTATTACGTTGTACCCCGGTTGCAACATCTTCCTAGGGAAAAGTTTCCACATTATCATTTCCATCATCATCAAAGTCGTCATTGGATTCACTTGTCGAGGAGTCTTGCATCACATCAGTATCATGATCACATGTCCAATTCGATGCAGTAATTTCAAAGTTACCCATCTGCACCTGTATGCTACCTATTATTTGAATTAGGGTAAAGTTTGAGTCTACCAACCCTTGGCTGCCAATATTTCCATCAATACCCATTGCCCCTACAGGTGCCTATGGCAATTCGTTCTCAAATATCTGCACATACACAGGCACTGACCCTTTAGTGTACACCATCACTCCTATGCAATATCATCATCAGTCACTAGAATAACATCATAGCGTAGCATCCTATCTCCAATAGCTACTCTATGATACAACTCAATCCGATGTATAGACCAATCTACTTTAAGTCTATTACAAATTATGCCAAGTATTTGATCATATGTTGAGTTCCTATTAACATTGACCATTGCAACTGCTTATCATAACCAAAACCATCACTCCCTTCCAAAATGTTGCCATGAGTGTACGATACAAACTTGGCCTTATCTATTTCCTCACCTACCCTGTTATCTCATAAAACATAGGGTGAATACATGAAATTTGCATCGTGACTTATCTATTGCACTCCTTTAATATTTAAGGATATTTGCTAATGCTACTATATCCACTCTAGTCTTATAATAGTATATGATCAATGTGTAGGATGTATAACAATATATGATTTCATAATTTGATTCATAAATTAAAAAACTAAAGAGTATAATCATAATTACATCAGACATTGTCTATAAGGTAGCATCAACAGCACATATGTTTAGCATACCAATCACATTCCCATCTAACATACAACACCCAATATTTAACAATGCAACATCAATAATAGCAAAAATTTAAGGAAAAATTCAAACGCACTTACCTACCAAGTTCAACACATTTTGGAGAATCTCTGCACGAATTTCTTCACTTCTTCATGATTTGAGTACTCCTCCAATGCCTCGTAATTGATCTTATTCAAAATCACACCCTGATTTTGTCTAAGTCCAAGTCGCAATGAAGGAAACTGAGGTTAAGGTTTCGAAATTAAGGAGTTTTGGGAAATTTGATCGCGCAAAATGAGGAAAAAGAAGCTGTCAGGAATATAATCCCCTAACCTTGTCTCTTAAAGAGACGAGATTAGACACTAAGGATTCCGTCTTTTTAAGAGACAGGTCAACTTACATAAAACTGGGATTATTTTAATCTTAGTGACGTTTTTGTAATTTTTTTAAAAACTATATTAATTTTTTCCTTTTCCCAGAATTAACACTCTAAATGTTCTGGTCATAAAGTAGATAGGTAATATTAGTAATAATTGGCAACATTTTAATTTAAATTTCAAAGTCATAATACTTTAATTGTGTAGAATTAAAATACCATATTATAATTAACGCTATAAAAGATATATAAATAATTTAGAACCTTAGTTTTAACTAAATATTTTTCGCTTTTATTTATAAGGATTAATTGTAATATTTTAAACTATATAAAACTCTAATTGGATAAGTAAAACCTTAGAAATTTTAAATCGCGTAACCTTAAAGTTTAATATATTGACTTAAAATAATAAATAGAATATTATATGACCTTGCAAGACTAAATTCTCGGAAAATGCATTGAGAAATATATATACAATATTTAAGTAAATTTAATTGTAATATTTTAAACTATTATAAAACTCTAATTGGATAAGTATAACCTTAGAAAGTTTCAATCGCGTAACCTTAAAGTTTAATATATTGACTTAAAATAATAAATAGAATATTATATGACCTTGCAAGACTAAATTCTCGGAAAATGCATTGAGAAATATATGTGTATGTGTATGTGTATGTGTATGTGTACGTGTACGTGCATGTGTGTGTATATATCTTCTCCTCAAGCATAGCTTCACTATAAGATTCAATAGATGGAGCTATCATTAAATTTCTTTTGACCAATAAATATGATTAATAAAATATTGAAAGAAAGAAGACCAAGACTTTTTTAATAAATATAAACATCTTTTTAAAGCTAAATCTCTAGTTTATCTCTTAAAGGTAGATTAGGCTATAGACTAAAAATAGTAAAACTAGTCACTGCTTGTTGATTTTTTCTTCTTTCTTTTCTCTTCAAATTTCCTTAAATTGCCGTGAGGACCAATGCCCCACATCCTCTCACTTTCATTCATTTTTCAACTAGAACAAAACCACTTCAATGATCCTTTCAAAGATGACGTGAAGCCCCCATGTGCTATCACTTTCATTTTCTTTCCTTTTCTATATAAAATGATCCAAAAAAATATCTTTCCAAACCTCTAGGAAACTTTTAAGATAGAAGAAATAACAAGTAATTGCAAAATCAAGTACAAAAGGTGAATGATTTCTTCTAACTATCATTATCAATAAAGTTATCCAAAGTATGGAACTTGATTATAATGTTTTTTTTACTAGAAGTGGCATAAATAAGGAAATCCATTTTGTATTTTCTACAAGATCAAGGTAAGCTATTCTCACCCTATACTCTTAGTAGATGACAAGGAGAAAATTTAATAAAAATAAACTAATACTTGGAATATTGACCCTAAAAACTTTAGTTATATAAAAGAAAGTCAATATTATGAAGAAAAATCCAATTTAATCTATGTAATGTAGACTTATAAAGGTAATCATGAAAATAACAAGATAGAAAACCCTTATCTATGCTATATAAGTTCAGTTGAAATAGAAAAAAATAAGGCCATGATATTGATTTGTACTCAAAAGATATGTTGACCTTGACAAATTAATTATTTAGTAATGATTATCAAGTTTAGACAAGAAATGAAAATTCTAGGAAATATGCCTAAAAGTTTCAACCAAGATAAAATAAGGGAATAAATTTCATTTTCTACACAAGCATCCCACATAGCTTGTGCAGCCTGCTTGTATACTTTAAAATTATTTACTAGATAAATTTCATTTTCTACTCAAGCATCATACACAGCTTACGCAACCCCCTCATGTACTTTAAAATTGCTTACTGGCCAAATTTCAGTTTCTACACAAGCATCCTGCGCAACTTGTAGCTTTTATATGCACTTTCAAATCTCTTGTTGGCTGTATTTTATACCCTATACCAGTAGTCTGCACAGCTTATGCAAAAAAGTCATGTACCTTATAAATTTTTACTTGCTCAATTCTCCATCAAAATTTCTCTTAACTTATCCAAATGTATTCATAAAATTTTTCTTCTTTTTTCTTAAAATTAACATTTTAACCAAACATATATATAAATATATATATATTATTAATACATAGATTAAAGGTAATCATTTGATAAATAAGTATGGGATTAATTGAGGATATATATACGTATGCATAAAAGTTTCAACTTTTATATTAAATAATAATATAATAAAATAACAACAACACAATAACAATAAGTTTGGTAAAATATGAATTTAGGACACTTAGTCATAATTAGGAATACATATCTAATTATCTTTATCATGATATGGTTATTATTACTTAATTCTAAGAGAGACAGATCCATTTTTTGATTTACTGGAGGATTATTATGACGAATAAACCAAAAATGAATCAGTGATAATTCAAATTTATTTATATGTATGTGTTTGTAATAGTGCACTAAATTAAAAGGCAATAAAAATTGAATTGTGTACAGGGATATGGGATTATGTGCTGCTTGATGATTGTATTGACTATTGATTTACTATAATAAAAGTGAAAATCCTTTGATTGTAATAAATTTATTAGTGAAATGACAAGAGTTTGTGATTGAAGTGGTCATTTTAATAACTGGAATAAAAATATCTGACTTTATAATAAATTATCATGTATTGCATAAATTGTATAATTTGCATTAATTGAAGTCACCCTGTTACATGTTAATATTTCCAACCTGGATTCAATTTGGTATTTCTAGATGTAAATTTTCTAGTTTTAAACGCTAAGTTTTCATAGATCTATTTGGTTCCATGGGAACTACTTGGCACTTGAAGGAACGTCGCTATGGAATCAATATGAAATAGTTAACACTTAATGGAGTTCTATGTTTTCCAAGGGTAAGTGGAGGTAATAAATTATTTTTAAATGCATGCATATATTCTCTCTTTCCTTGGTTCTTAGTATCTCCTGAGCTTGATAAACTAGTGCTGGTTCTCAACAACTTCAGTGTGAGGGCATAAACCTAGACCCTGTTTGAATTTCGATTATTCAAACTTGTATTTGTTACATATGATTGAGTGTTGCGTTATATATGCTTGTTAATCAAACTTACTTGTAATTGTGTGATGTGGAATAAAATCTGATTACTTCACTGAGCTGTGGTTTTGCTCACACCCTTATAGACATTTTTGGTTCTAGGTTAGTCCATGGCTTGTGCTGAATTGGTCTTTTGTCAGGGTACAAGTCTTAAAGCTAAGGATTAGAGCTAGAGGGAAAATCTTAAAGCATAATAGAATAATTTGTCATCAAAATACTTGGTACTTTGTTTGTAATAGTGATAACTAATAGCGATATGATACTACTTTATTTGCTTGTGACTTACATATATCCATGTTTCTTATTAAAGCAACCTCAATCCTTTTTCATGCCATTTTCTTTGAGTATTTTAGTAGTTCAAGTGATTATCTTCTTATATTGATGTTCATGTCATGCTTGTTAAGGGCATCAATTAAGATTTAATACTTGATACTATTAAGATACCTCTCAGAATGTGACATATACTATATCTTGGCCTTAATTCATTAACTCTACCTTACCAGCTCATAAAACATAGGTTGAATGCATGAAATACAATCATGAGTTATGAATTGACTCCCCTAATATCCAACACCAGTTTACTAATGCTGGTCTAACATCTTCAGGCATGATCAAGGGTAAGACATGTAATTAATTTATGACTTCATAATTGATTCATAATTCTAAAAGTATAATAACATCAAAATTAAAGCATATGATGCCCACATGTAGCATTAGTAAACATATAATAAATATAAAACCGTTATCACTCTTCAATATAACTCATGTGACAAAAAACATACAATGTTGCTTCAACATTTGGGGGAAAAAAATCCAACAACAGACACAACACCAAAAAATCTACAATGTAACATTAATAATCGTGAGAAAATAAAGTGACGAGCTCAAGAAGCTTACTTGTAGAGTTTTGTGCATCTTAGATTACTGAAGGGTTAATCAATTGATTTTTGCACGAATTAATGTCTATATGATGCCCGATGATAAAAATTACCCAAGAACACGAGCTAATTTGATCACAACCAGTGCTGTAATGAAGGAAAATTAGGCTTAGGATTTATGAGCAACGAAATTAGGGGGTTTTCTCAATGGTTAGAATAAGGAAAAAGAAGAAGATGGGCGGTAAAATAAGCAACAAAGAAACGAGCTCTTTTCGTGTTTTCCTACTTGTAGCATTTTTTTTAATTTTTTATTAGAAAATAAATATTATTTTCCTTTTTCCCATCTTTTCCTTGCACTTTATGCTCTTTTTGTACTAATTGCCAAATTAGTTTATTTTGTTTCACATACTTAAAATTCCTTTGTTTTTCAATAACACTCTCTCTCAAGATTAACGGTTCAATTCAAGACAATCAACCCAAATTGAAGTCCAATGAGCAAAATCCCAGAAAAACAGACGCCATAACAATTTGTCACATTTCCATTTTAAACCCCAAACTAACAGAACAATCACTTTCTGTCCCATTCCTTTTCCCTTTCAATTTTTCTCCATGAACATGCTTCCTCCTTCTACAAGGACCGTCTTCTTCTTCTCCCACATTGTGATCACAGGTAAAAATTCGAACTTTAAGCATTTTAGCTAATTAATTACTTCACTTCTTAATTATGCAGTATATATATTTGTTTTTTGATTTATGGGTGTGTGTAGTTTTTGTTGCTCTTCAGGTACATAGGATAGGTTCAGTCGTCGTGCCGAGTTCGAATTGCTATGCGTTCGATAATTCAAGCCATCTGATCGATTTTGTATCCTTTTTCAGTGCATAAAGATATGTTATTGATGATAAAAGTGTTACCAAAGGTTGTTTGTGAAGACTGTATATGATGAACAACTTTGTGAATTTTGTTTGTTCCCTTTATTGAGCTTTGATTTTAGTTGTGTCGGGATCGCGGTAAATGTAGAACGTGACGTTATGGAGGGTTTGAATTTTTAAGTGTATTGATTGTCATCAGCTGATAAGGGGATGAATTCCACCTAAACTTGCAGAGTTCTGTAATTTAGGGGTGGATGTTGCTGGAAGTCCACATGGCAGTCGGCTTTTGGGTGGATTAAGTCAGCTTGATTTGGAAATGTCAATAGAAATACAAGGAGATTTTCCTTTTCTCAGAAGTGGATATCATATTCTACATGTTCTACTAGCATCTTCATTTCTTTATAAATCGGACCGGATCATAGTTTTGTGACAGGTGTTGGATGCAGCCTTTTGCCTGTTGCTGGCTGCTTATGCCTCCTCCTGCCGCTAGTTATCATATGAAGATACTTATTACCATGATTTCTAGAGGTCACAGTTGTATTAGATAACTTAAAGAATTGATTGACAAACATTTTTGTTGAAACATCTTCTGCTGTCTAATTTTGCATGTTTGCATTCTAGTGTCTGAAATTTGCATGCTTCAAATGCTGTGGCAAGATCTCTTTGTGAGACAAGAAGCCATCCCAAACATCCCCATTTGAAGTTCAATATGCATCGAGAACAGTCAAAAATACATTTTAAACGCTTGCACCATGCTGTTATGATTTTAGTTTCTTTCTTTTTGATAGAAACCTGTTCTGTTGCATTTCTGTTTCACATAAGGGAATGTATGCTAGAAGTTCTCAATTTGTGCCAAAAGTCAATTAAGTTCTCTTATTTTTTATGTTAGAAGTACTCTTAAATGCCAAAAGTCATTTAAATCCTCATAGTATGTGCCAAAATCCAATCAAATCTTTTATATTTCAAGTGAGTCATAACTCATCCATGCTTATGTATTGACTTTTGGCTGAAATATAGTGTACCAATAATGTACTAATTATTAACGTTAGCATCACAACCATTTAATCTGAAAGTTTAAGCTTGCAGATATGATGTAAGCTATTATATTTATTTTATAATGTTCTCCCCCACTTGTAGACCAAGATGTTGACTTTAATTGAGATCCATAAAGCGGATAACTTAATTTTAGCGGGGTTGTAATAAGTATGCAGGGATTTAAACTCATTTTTCTTATTCTGATACCATATTAAGATTGACCGCAATCATATAGCCTAAAAGTTTAAGCTTGTAATATAGCATGAGCTATTGCATTATTTTATAATAATAATCCCTTTCAAATAATAGTTTGCATTGAAAACTGTTAGTTATTTCATATTAGATTACTATCAAAGCATGTTCTGGTTTCCCATTGAACTTGCTGTTGTCAAAGGAGCTTCTGAGATGTTGGTCAAAATCTTTTTACATTTTTCTGAAAAAAAAATTGCTTTGTAATAAAATAGCATTCATTTGACAGATGTGGTTACTACTCACGTATTTCACTCCTCTCATTAAGATATTTGTTCTTTAGATATTATGATGACTATTGGTTCTTTTGACAAATTCGATTCATGGCTGAAGCTGTTCTCCTTAATCGGCTAATTAGAGTACCCTAAACGGTTACGCATTTTCATATGACGTGGGGGTGTGTATCAATGTGCCTAAGGGATGCAAACCATGCTTGATTGAATAGTTTCTACCTCTTGATATGAATTTTTGTTTAGTGCAGGAACCAGACTTGGCTGTCAGATTTTGCATTGATGTACAGACAAGATCGCACCTGGTAGCATGCATAACCAAGTTTTTAATCCCTTACACATTTCAATTGTCTTTTCTCTGCCTTTTTGTAGTTGTTGAGTTTTATATTTGTACTTAATAATGTTTTTACTCAATAATAATAATAATAAAAAAATTAATAACGTGCAGAAAGTGGGTATGTATTTAAATGAAACCTTTGTGTCATTTATGCTTTATCCATCACTTATTGTAGCTATTGTTGATTCATGCTCTCTGTCTCTCTCTCTCTGTAAAATGCTTCTTGTTGTTGCTGTGTTATCTATATGGACAAGTACACATTGTACAAAGTTTTCATTGCTAAAGCAGAATAATTAGATGTTCATGGTCATTATTATATTATTGTATATGAAGCTATAGAATATTCAACCTCTGCTTAACCCTCTAGCTTGTGCCAGAATGAATTAATCATTACCTTAAAAACTGCTGCTAAGCTTCGATATTTGATTGCTATTTATTGTGGCTGTGGGCTTCTCAGTCATGGCATGATCATATGCATTTTGTGTTGCAGGGGTATGTGGATTTTGGCCGATTCAATAAGTTGAGCTACTTCGTTGCAGGCTCTGGACATGCTGACTTTGTTCAAGTATGCTTTTTGCATTGCCTGATATATGACAAACCTGGCATTTTAGCTTGAATTCAAAAGAAGGAATTTTAACCAGCATCATATGTCAAGTAACCCGTACTACTTCATGAAGTTCTATATAAATCCAATGACTTCCTGAAAATATCAGCATTATGTTCAGCCTTTTTGTTTTCCCTTTAAAGTTTTTATCTTTTGAATTATTTGATTAAAAACTCGGCCCTGCTTGAGTTACTTCCTTTTATGTAGTGGTATTACAATGGCGACCTGAAGAATTGTGAAACAAATTATGACTTACTGGGACGTACAGCTCAGGTTGGTATCCATTTCTGTTTTCTTCTATCTCCAGAAGATTCGTAGTCTGTATTTTCTATATTACCATGGAAGCATAAAGATCTTTTTAATCTTAAATTTTCTTGTCTCCCTTTTCTTTGGCCAATTTATGACAATCCTATCCTTCTGAAACAATAGGTAAATGTGATATGTGGGACTTGTTTAAATAGTCAATGCAAAGGTTCGTTCCTAGACTTTTCAGTATCACTTTCTTCTCACTTTTGAAGTATTCACTCGATCCATTCCGAGTGTCCTATCCAAAGCTTGTACCTTGTAGTTGATATTTGGCGTAAACTTTCTATTTTTGGTAAACCTTATACTCACTGTTAATTCATCATGGAATATGCAATGAAATTACTCTAATATAACCATATGTTCTATTTCTCTTCTCAGATCAACATGGATGCATATGTAATGTTACTTACCATTCGACCTGCAGGTATATTATAATCTTTCTTTTTTCCACTATGATTGATAAGTTTAATCTTTATGGTGAGACACCATCTTCATGTGGTAAAACCTTGCCGGATACTCTTGTTATATGTTTATAGGGCTATCTGACCAAGAGGTTTGTTCTGAATAAAACTCATTGGTGGTACCTTTAGAAGCATCCTGAATTTCTAAATGGAGGGTATCCATGCTATGCTTTGTTGTTTCATATTAATTTCCCCAGAACAAAAGATAACAAGCTATATATATTTCATCTAGCTAAGAAATGTGGTATGCTCTGCATTCCACCTCTACAGCTTTCTTCCTATCATTTTATTTACACTCTATTTAAAGTATAAAGCATTCCATTTGTTGCTCAATCGCTTCTTTCAAAAGGGCTTTGCTTCCTTAGTGACTGTCTTGTTAGAACATACTACTTCTTGGAGCTGGGCTTTATAATTCCTTACCAAGCCTGTAAATCATGGGAGATATCCTTTGGCCCAATTTCCAGGGAATCAATATAACATTTTTTTAGTGTATTGTCATTTTCTATTTTGCCACTGTGAGAGGGGCTAAATAGAATTGTTCAGACAAACTCACTTAAATGTTCATTTTTTTGTTTTCTTTTTCTTGCTCTTATTATCTATCTGTGCTAGTAATGAAAAAATTCGTTTCTGAATTTCTTCTGATCAGATTGATACTTCAAATATATCTGCTATTATTATCTTTGAGGTGCAAAATGCATATGTATAATATATAGGCATATTAAAATTTGCTAGTATAGAGATAGATAGAGAGAGAGAGAGAGAGAGTGGGTGTTGCTTTAGATGACAAGATGGCAAGAAGTATATTTGGAGTATTTACTCTCAGAGTGATGGAATTACATTACAATGGATGTTTGGACTCATTTAGATGATGACTATTTTTCTCTGTCAGAATTTCCGTTGAACTTGCCATCCCTTGTAAGAAACAGGGTCCACGAGTATTTCAAGGCTTCACCGTTGGTCTTCATCCAAGGTCTTCAGAAATTGTAAGAATCCCTCTTATCTGATGTGTACAACTAGCAAAGACTACCTTGTGCTTTAATGTCTAAACTACACTTTGTCCCTTTCTGTTGGCAATACTGTTCAGTTTTTTTGTAACCCGTCTCACCTAGTGGGATTATGGCCTTATCGTTGTTGTTCTATTGGACGCTAAGTACTTTCACTTCACCAAGTACCAACATATGTTATGACAGAAGCAGCAAAGACGTGTAATTTGAAACAACTATCGTAATTAATGCCAATTTGCACTCTGATATATGAATTTACTGCTTGTCAACTATGTAGGTTCATAATGGTTTGACTCAATTGGGTTTTGAGAAGTGCCACAAAGAATTCAGGTACCATGTGTGGGGACTTCAAGTGCCGCTTTTGTTAAATAATTATCCTCAGCTAAAATTTTATCTCAAAAATAAGTTTGTCAGTTTTTCATTTCAAGATAGTAACAGTTAACCTGTGTGATGCAGTTTCAGCACAGAACAAACTCATGTAGCCCTCTACATGACTGCTGTGGCTTCTTTTTCTAATTTGGTGAAAAGACCTTTCGTGAAGGTTTGTTGGTTATTTTTGAAGCTGAATTTGAGTTCTTCAACAAGTAATCTAACATTTTAATGCAAAAGCTTTTCAGGTTCTGCCAGAAATTGGATTGGATGTTAAATTGTCGGGCTCTGCAATGACAGGAAGTCGTCCTACTACTTTGGCTCCTACAATGCTATTGTTAGACTGGAGATGTATGAATGCTGTCCTACTAAGATTCAGTGCATGGTATACTTCAAATTGACTTCTTACCTATAAGTGTAAACATTCTTTAGGTGAGAAGCCCTTGATTCTCTATTTGAAGTTACCGTTACTATTCCAATAGATGGTTATGAACCTATTGAGTTTACTCTATCCAAAATGTGCGGTGAGTTCTACTTGCTTTTGCTGGGCTGGAGCTTGCTCTCTCTCTCTCTCTCTCTCTCTCTCTCTCTCAATTAACAATCAATCAATTATAGTTATTTTATTTATGTAACAATTTGCATGAAGATGTGTTGGAAGGACATTCTTATGATCTACATCTTTCATATGTATTTCACTCATTATAAGACACTTTATCACTCATATTATCTAATTAACCATTTTGTTTCAGCTTAAAATAAGTGATGCTTTTTCAAAAGATAGTCACTTTACTCTAGATCACCATAAACGGCGTGGTTTTCAATTAGAACTTGCTCATTTTGTTCTTGCAGAATTGAGGCAGGATAGAGAAAGGGTGCTACAAAAGGCTGGGAAATATTTGGTGTTCTATCTTGCATGTGCGTATGATAAGTTTGATGAATTTGAAGTACCACTGTTTCATTTAAAGGTTTAAGCCTTTTAGATTTGGTGTATTTTATATTTGTTGGGTGGTACTTCTTACTTGCAGGTTGAGATTTTTATTGAAGTACATGAATTGAACCATTTAATTAAAAATAAGGTGAAACAAGTGAGTAATAGTTTGAACTCGGGATCTTCTGTTCTGACACCATAGAATTTTTGACCCAAAAATATATGATATGAAAGCTTTAAGGCTTATAGATATGGAGTAGTTTTATATTTATCGATTAACAAGTTTGATCTTGTTTCTTGCATTATGCTAATTTTTTCCTTCATATTATCCTTGTTTTACTTTGCTCAAGATGGATATAAAGCACGAGTGGATTCACCTCATACCTAGTTGAGATTTTTGTTGAGAAAAATAAAAATGAATAAAATCAAGGAAAGGAAGTATAACAAAATTGTGGCCTAGGCTTTCCATATGCCTTAGGCATCATGGTACAGCTCCTTTTTATTGCTTGGATGTAAATCTTGCTGTGCACCATTTCATTCTGAAATCTGATCTTGTGAATAATTTGCTGCATCTCAGTTCTATTTTTTATCAACTGTGTTCTGCATTGGAGGATTTGTCTACAAGACAAGGTTGGAACACCAGGTATGCCATGCCATGCGTTACTGTCTTTAATATTGAGGTACCACTTGTCCAAAGTCTTTGTATGTAAATTTGTATGCTTACAAGATTCTTTCTCCTCCTCTGTTATATTGCCAGCGAGGAATTGAAGCATTGCCAGGCATAACTGTTCTATCTGCCTGTCTAGAAACCGTAAGTGAAAATAACCATTAGCTTGATTTGTTCAGAGATTAAAAGCTTCATTTGTCGTTTCTTGATTATTTTGGTATTCTTTTGAATAGGTTTCAAATGAGGTGCCTGGAATACTAAGACATTCAAAAGATGAAATACTACTTATAGTACATACATCCCTCTCATGAAACAAATGCCTAACAAATTTCTTGATAAGTAGAACTGCTTCGTCCTCAAATTTTGTTAGTTTTAAAAAAATAAAATAAAAATAAGAGGATAAAACTTTTGTTTATGCGTTTTCTTCGATTGTCTATCTTGATTACACGTGGATAAACCGTTTCCAACTTTAATTTTCCAAATACCATTTTCACTGTAATTACATTAAATTTAAGAAAACGATTTATTTAGACTCTGGGTATGGGACCACAATAAATTGAATGGTCTTTGAAATATTGCACTCCATAAATACATGGAACAAATAAGACAGACAAAAGAAAAACAATCTAAACAGAAGCATGGGTGTTTCTTTATTGTCTGGTTTTGAATCTGCTTATTACTTACAGCATTTCTTTTATGAGTGCACTTTATAAGTTCAGATATTGATTTCCTGATTTTGACCATATGAAATAAAACAAAAAGGTGAGCGGAGGGACTCGGGGCAGTGGCTATAACCGAGCGGACCTGAATAATACTTTCGTCAATCAAGCTTCCTGGGAGCAGCAGCCAGCATCTAGCCAAAGTGCTTTCACCAATCAAGCCTCCTGGGAACGACGGCCACCATATAATGAAAGGATTTCCACGAGTGAGAGGACATACGGCACACTGTGACTCTATGCTGTCTCCTAGATAAACATTGGCCTTAGATTAAAGATGCCTCATTGCCAGATAACTATATGTTTTTTTCAATGGAAACAATGTTTAGACCATTAAGTTTGTGTTAGTTGATCTTTAATGTGTTTTTGTTTCTCCATTTTCTTTGTAAATTCATTTGTGTTCTTTTTGCGTGTATTGTTCTTTTCTGGCACAGTATTGCGCCTTGTCCCGCTCTTGTTGCTCCATTGAGAACGGGCACTGCGGGGATCGTGTTTTCTATATAGATATAGATAGATAGATATGTACTTACAGGTTATCTAAGCTTTCCCCTTTTTGTTTTCTCAAAATGTCAATTTTAGGATTTAAATTTTCAAAAACAAATTTAGATAGGGCTTTTATCATTGCTCATTAAAAGGTCGTTAAAATTACGTCCTAAATGTTTGAAAATATATATATATATATATATATATATATATTAACGAAAAGTGAAAATACAAATCCTTAAATGAAGAAAATAATGGAAGAACCAACATGGAGCTTGTAGATAAGAGGAGTCCATCAAGCATCTAACTAAAGAAAGCTGTATTGTCAAGCTTGGTTGCTATAATTCAAACCGCTTCACATAATATTTATCACTAAACTTCTAAAAAATGGCTGAAGAGAAATGGTGGCAGTACTGCAGCAGGTAGGAAGGGAAAATGGAGACCATGTGCTTGTTTTTTTGTTTATGTTGTGGGAAATATAGAAATTAAAGAGAGAAATAGTAAAACTTTTGGACAAAGAAGCTAGGAGAAGCATGTGACTGGCATAGCATAGATTAATGTAGCAGACTGGTGGGGCAAATTGGATAAGGCAGAGAATGATGACAAAGGAAAGTGACTCTAACTTAGCTGTTCCAAGCCACTTGAAGGTTGGATGAAGTTTAATAAGTAAGTGGCAAAAATCTTAAAATAGGATTGGTAGACCATGCTGGAAGCCTAGAACTGAGAAAGAGAAATTCAATGTGGATTCTCTAAAAGTGTTGCTTATGCTTCTCCCCTAGAAGCAGAGCTATGGAGCATTGCTTGAATCTTGAGAAATAAGAATTTTGGTTATATTCTATTTGAAACAAATTCTTATTATGCTGCCAAATTGATGAATCAACAATATTTTGGCAGTCTCTCTTTACCTAATGTTGCTTCTTTATGGAAGAGGAGAAATTAACAAGATAAAAGTATGTTAAAGCCATCCATATTCTGAGGGAAGCAATACATGGAAGCTAACCAACTTGCAAAGAGAGTGACAGGAACTTCCAAAGAATTTTTTTTTCCTAAAATAAAGTACAGTGATCTTGCAAAAATGAAAAATGGTTCGTGTATTAATCCTCGTATTATAACTTATGAAAGTAAGGGGTTCGATTTTAGCAGTATGTAATGTGAAACTAATTTACTAGACTAAGTAAATGAAATATGTTTATCATGAAAAAGAAAAAAAAAACACTCTAAGTAGATGAGTTTTCTATATATATATATATATATATTTCATTTCAAGACCTATATTATTTATCTTTTTTAAAATTTTAGGTACTACTTTTTATTTATTTTTATTTTTTTAATTTTAGGACCTGACTTTTAACAACACTGGTAACAGAAAAGTAATTGAAGTCTTATTTTAATTTATTTTTCAATAACAAGTTTGAAATAAAAATAAAGTAAAAGGGTAGAGTACACTAGAAGTATCAACTTTAAGATTATTTAATTGAAGTATCAACGTTTTGAGTAGTTAATAAAAATAAATCAATGATTTGTGAAGTAAGTTAAAGGAAGTATTAACATTTTGCAAATACCATTTAAGATATTAATATTTGATTTTTTTAATTGATTTTTCTCAAATTTCCTTAATGGATATTTTATTTGACTCATTTTATGAAATTTCGATTCCTTATATTAACCACTCAAAACATTGATACATTAAATAAATTTATCTTTAAATGTTGATACCTTTGCGTATAATTTATCATAAGATAAAACATAAGTTCTATTTTAATTTATGGTAAATTACACTATAAGGTATTAATGTTTGGAGGTAAGTTCATTTAAGGTATCAATATTTTGAGTAGTTAAAAAATGAGTGAACATAATGTAAAGTATATCAAATGAGCTATCAACATTTTGCAAAGTTCATTTGAGGTATCAACGTTTGAATTAATTTTCAATTAAATTTCTTTTATTTTCCATAATGGTCAATTATTGATACCTTATTTGATTCACTTTGTCACACTTTGATATCTTTTTTTAACCACTCAAAATATTGATACATTAAATGAACTTATCCCTAAACATTGATATCTCTTTTTAACCACAAAAAATATTAACTTTAAATGAACTTACCTTCAAACTTGATATAATTTACCCTTTTAAGAGCATTATGCTATCTTTAAAGAGTGGCAATGGCTTGTGACCGGTTGTTTATAGCCTTATATCGATTGTTTTTTACTTTTGATTTCTTATATTATTTATAATCTTTTTATTAAATTGTTCAATTTAAAATATTAAACAATATTATTTTATAAAACCAATTATTGTGGACTATGCATGTCTTCTTACTAATATTGATATATGGCAACAAAATATATACTACATTTTTGTTGAAAGAAAAATACAAATCAAGATTTTTCAAATAGGTGAAAATGCATATAATGTTTTTATAAATTTTTTTATATACAATTAAATTTGCATGTAAACTGAATCCAACAAAATTTGGTGAACTTTGGCATTCTGGCTTACAATAACAAACTTATCTCATATCTTCATATTAAGTCGATTTGTAATTTATGTTTGCTGTTTTAATTATGGATTTATAATATACATAGAGCGGATATTTTTTGTTGGTTTATAACTGATAGATCTACTACATGGTGAAAATATCTAAGTTGATAGTTGAATCACTATCAAAAATTTTAACACTCCAGAACGTACTCACATAATGTAATCACCATCGAAAAACATTCGCATTTCACATCCTACATGCCTTGTTAGAATATGTAATCTTAAAAGATTTTGTATGATACCTTTTTTATTTTATGTAAGGGATAATGAACAACATGACAAAAGATTTTTAGCTTGTTTAAGGGTCTTCTTTATTTATATAGATATAATACCTCTCGAGAAGAGCCACACCTTTTCCATATATTCCCTTTAGGAAAAATCATGTCATTTCATAATTAAAGAAATATCTCCTGTCACGTATATATTAAGAAGAGTTACAGCTTTTTGAAAATATAATATCGCATCCCATCATGGGTGCCAACGCATCTTTAATTCCTCCATTAACTTTAAAGAGATATGCTTGACTCACTATTGATCATAACATTATACATATCTTCATAATTTAGCTCAATTCCCTAAGGATGACTTAATATGTTGATCTGTGAATACATGCATCGATGTAGAAGAATAATTATCTTTATTTTCGAGCAAATATTACTCAATAATCAAATAACTACTTCCTAGACATGTCCCATAGGGTCGAATTATTTAAGACCGTAGGTAACATACTAAAGTAGCAACATTATTTAATTACTTTGCAATATTGAAAAAAGTCATCAAGGGCAATTGTTTATAATTTCAATAGAAAAAAGGTCACACACAGTGAGGAAGTAGGGATTCAATCACTTAATACTTTTTGTTTGGTCGTCTTGACACATCTTTTTCATCTAATAATGTGCTATGGTGTTTGTGTTTTCATCTATAATAAGTATGTCATAAACTCTTACACCATGAAGCATAAAATTTTATGAATAGTAGGGCATCCATATTGGCATTAAAAATATACCTCATCTTAACTCTCTGTTAAGGTAACTTAAAGTTAATCATAGGCTCATCTTTACATGCTCACAAGTATCAAAGGTGATTATCCGTACGAGAAGGTCAATCATTAATATATCGTAGACATACTCAATGAACTACATATGTGTTTGCCAAAACAATAATAGATTAATAACAATATTGTCATTAAAACAACATATCTAACATGTCCTAAATAAACATCTTTAGGTATAGGTTTAGTGAAAGGATCAACAATCATTATATGTATTGATACATACTGCAACATGGCATCTAATTGAGCAATAATGCGCCTTACAAAGTTATATTTGGTGTCTATATGCTTGGTCTTGCAATGGTATTTGGGATATTTTGTGTAAGCAATCACCGCTTGACTATCACAATTGATTACCACCAATTTTGACTCTTCATAAAGCAATCACATATGTCACATAAACCATATGAGCTAAACTACTTCTTGTATTGCTACTGAAGATTCTATACACTTAGCCTCCATCATTTGATAAGGCTATACATGTTTGCTTCTTACTACTCCAAAAAATAGCACCATTATTAAGTAAGAAAACATAACCATAGGTTGATTTTCGCTCATCTAAATCTCCTCTCCAATCAGCATCTCTATACCCTACAAGGTTTAGACTATCTCTTTCATAGTATAGAGAATAATTTTTAGTGCCTTGAAGATACCTTAATATCATCTTTACTGCCATCTAATAAGCAGGTCTTAGATTCAACTGGTATCTACTAACAATTCCCACTGCATAACATATATTAGGTCTAGTACACAGCGTGACATACATTAAACGACTAACTGCACTTGAATAAGGAACTCTCTCCATTTTCTTTTCTTTCTTATGGAGTCTTAGGATACAGTTTAAGGTGCAAACTATCACCTTGCGCTATGAGTTTGTCTACGGGCTTACGATTATGCATGTTAAATCATTCAAGAATCTTCCATATGTAAGGCTCTTGTGAAAGAGCAAGAAGCTTCTTTATATGATCCCTATGGATTTTAACACCTAACATATAAGCTACTTCACCCAAATCTTTCATTTCAAAAGTTGAAGATAACCAATTCTTAATAGATACGATAAACTCCAAATCATTTCTAGCTAAGATGTCATCCATATATAGAGATAAGCTCATAAACTTCCCTCTGGATCGCCACACAATGTTCTTTTCAATCTGTTGGGAATTTTCGATCCAAATCTGAATCGTGCAGCGGAAAATCATTTTTTTTTTTTCAATTCCCAATCGGATCCAAGCATTTCAATTAAATCAGAAATAAAAGGGAATCGTGTACCTTTTGGTTTTGATGATGGGATCAAGGAGATGCAGATTATACCAACTCCCTCTACCGGTATCCACGCGAATGAATTGGATCTTTTTGGTACTTTTTCAAATCTGGAAATTCGGATCTGAGATGTTGCAAACGCAAACACCCTCTACGGTATCCACACGAATGAATGCTCCTTAAAGATCCTTTGTGTGCTAGCACAATCTAGAACACCTTCTAGATTCAAACGGGATTAAACTTTCTAATCACGACTCTCGTGTTATTTGCTTTAGGGTTTACAGTGTTTCACTGCAGTCTAATGTGACAGCATGTGTTGTCTAACCCTAAAGACAAACCCTTATGTTCTATTTATAATGTCATTCAATAATGACATTTTTACCCCTTAATCTAATTAGGGATAAATAATTATATTATAATTTATTAAATAAATTATAAGATAATTAACGAACATAAGAATCCCTAATCTAATTAGGGAACATAAAACTATTTGGCCTAGGGCATAATTACCAACAATCTCCCACTTGCATTAGGCCAAATTATAATTGTTTATTATTCCCGTTGGACTTATTTAAATTCAGTCCACGATCCTTTTAGTTCATTCTTGTGTGTGACCCTGTAGGTTCACTTAATGTTGGCAGTAGATCTAAAACACACTTTAGATCTACAAGACATAATTGGTCTCTAGCAAGACATTATGTCTACCCAAATTAAGTGAAGATCGGTGATCCGACTCTACCTATTAACAGTCAGTTATTTAATCCTTTTGTTACACGATATCTTATAATTAAACATAAGGTGTGGATCAATACACACTTATATCGTTTAATCACATATTTCTTGATTCCAGAGTATGACTGACTTAAACAAATGATATTGATAACTCCTTATCAATTCATTCGAGCATGGCCATGCATTTCTCAGTCTTACCCATCAAGAGGCCCAAAAGATATCTCTCTCAAATTAATGAGAGGAACAAATCCCATCTTAATCACTCAACTTCCTCTACATGATTCATATTATGCCGAATCCCAACCTTTATAATTATCCGGTTAAAGATAATGTTTGATTGAGTCAAAACACAATATTTCTCATGTTGGAATCTATGATGATTTCAGGTCTAAGGACTAAAATAACACTGCAAATGAGAAATACTTATCGCATTGATCCATATAGTATTCTCATATTTGGTCAATCCAATACAATGTACTCTTACATGTATTCATGTGCTGAATTGACATCTCATATCCATAATCAGTAAAACATGATCATCATCCAGCCAACATACTAGTCTTAATTCATTATTATTTCATATAATGAACGACTAGGGATAATTTAGAATAAAGTTATTTCTCACCTTATGGTTTTACTATTAAAGTGACATACTTTAATGACATAAGGAATAACCAATTTATTCAAGGAATAATACTTTATCAAAACAAAAAGCCAATAACAACTTTGATAAAGAAAATGACAAATATACTATAATGATAATAAACATTCAAATGACATAGAATCCATATGGCTTAGGGCACATCACTAGCAATCTCCCACTTGCACTAGGCTTGGTTAGATACAGGTCTAACACCTAATGCTCTAGTATGACCATCATACTTTGACTGTGGAAATGGCTTAGTCAATGGATCTGCTACATAGTCATCTGTATGTACTTTGCATATCTTAACATCTCTTCTATCGATGATCACTCGAATGAGATGATAACATCTGAGTATCTTTTTGGATCACTGATGTGATCTTGGTTTCTTAGCTGCATCCGATGCTGCTATATACTCTGCCTCTATGGTAGAATCCACAACAGTGTACTGTTTGGAACTCTTCCAGCTTATAGTATCTCCATTTAAACAAAATACATAACCTGTTTGCGATCAGAAATCATCAAAATTGGACTGGAAACTGATATTTATGTAACCATTTACCACAAGATCAGTTTCCTATCCCATTTGTCAAAACGACATCCTTAGTCCTTCTCAAGTACTTTAGACTGTTTTTGACTACTATCCAGTGACTCTCACATGGATCTGACTGATACCAACTAGTGATGCATAAACGACATCTGGTCGAGCGCATAACATGGCATACATGATGAAACCAATAGCAGAAGCATATGGAATCCTACTCATGTGTTCACGCTCCTCCTTCTAAGCAGGACATTGAGTCTTACTCAATTTAATTCCATGTGACATTGGGAGAAATCCTCTTTTAGATTTTTCCATACTAAATCCTTTTAGTACTTTGTCAATGTATGCACTCTAACTTAGGCTAATGCTCCTTCTAGATCTATCTCAATAGATCTTAATGCCTAGAATATAGGCAGCTTCACCTAAGTCCTTCATTGAGAAACAATTTCCTAATCATGTCTTGACATTTTGTAATGTAGGAATATCGTTTCCAATGAACTATATGTCGTTTACATAAAACACTAAGAAAACTATTGCGCTCCCACTAACTTTCTTGTAAACACAAGATTCATATTCATTCTTGATGAAATCAAACTGTTTGATTGCATCATCAAGACGAAGATTCCAACTCCGAGATGCTTGCTTCAATCCATAAATGGATCTTTGAAGCTTGCAAACCCTATGTGAATTCCCTAGATTATCAAAACCCTCCGGTTGTGTCATGTACACATCCTCAATGATGTTTCCATTCAAGAAGGCTGTTTTGACATCCATTTGCCATATCTCGTAGTCATAATACGTAGCTATAACAAGAAGAATTCTCACAAACTAAAGCATGACTACAAGTGAAAAGGTTTCATCATAGTCTATACTATGAGTTTGCTTAAAACCTTTTGCAACTAGTCGTGCTTAGTAGGTATGCACTTTGCTATCCATGTCAGTTTTGTTCTTAAAAAACCCATTTACACCCAATAGTCTTAACACCATCAGGTGGATCAATCAAAGTCTAAACTTGATTATCGTACATGGATTGCATTTCTAATTTCATGGTTGATAACCATTTCTCAGAGTCAGGGCCCTCCATCGCTTCCTGGTAAGATGTGGGCTCATCTTGATCTATGAGTATAACATCACAATTGTCAGTGTTGAGAAATCCATATTTCTCAAGCTCATGATAAATCCATATTTCTCAAGCTCATGATAAATCCTACCAGACCTACCCGGGCCTTTAGCTAGTGGTTCAGGCTCAGCAACTACTTGCAAGTCTGATTGAACATCCATCATGGGTGCTATGTTAGTTTGTGGTTCTCGAACTTCTTCGAGTTATATTTTACTCCCACTGGTTTCTTTAGAGACAAATTCTCTTTCTAGAAAGTAACCATTACGAGCAACAAACACTTTGTTCTCAAATCGGTTTTAGAAGTAATATCCTTTTTTGTTTCTTTTGGATATCCCACAAACAACCATATATTAGATTTGGGTGCGAGCTTGTCAGACACTTGACGTTTGACATATGCATCACAGCCCAATATCTTTAAAAAGACAAACTGGGACGTTTCCCATTCCATAACTCATATGGTGTCATTTCAACCGATTTTGATGGAACCTCGTTCAATATAGACGCAACAGTTTCTAGGGCATACCCCAAAAAAATATTGGAAGATCTGTCTGACTTATCATTGATCGAACCATATCTAATAAGGTTCAATTTCTCCATTTAGAAACACCAGTCCATTATGGTATTTTGGAGGAGTTAATGTGAGATTATCTCATAATCCCTAAGATAGTCAGAAAATCTTGGATTAAATAACCTCTTCTAGCAGGTGAACTCAATGGTCTGCATACATCTGTATGTATGAGACTCAACAAGTCAGTAGCTCTCTCACTTTGTCCAGTAAAAGGAGTTTTTGTCATCTTACCCATTAAAAAGATTCTCATGATTCATATGATTCAAAATCAAATGAATCTAAAAACTCATCTTGATGAAGTTTTGATATGTGTTTCTTTTTAATGTCCTAAATGACAATTCCAGAAGTAAGTCGGATTTGAATCTTTTGGTATTTATATTATAAATGGACTTATTATCAGATTCATCAAAGTTTAGAACATGGAGACCATTCATTAAATGACTAAATCATAAAAGATGTCTCCATAATGGATGCAGATTGTATTATTCTCAATAACAAATCTAAAACCATCAATGTCCAAACATGAAACTGAAATAACATTGCTACTCATAGCAGGCACATAGTAACAGTTACTTAAAATAAGTCCAGAAGGCAAAGCTAATTCAAAATTTCCTACAGCTAATACAACAACTTTTGCTCCATTAGCCACACGTAGGTCCACTTCGCCTTTTGCCAATTTTCTACTTTGCTTAAGACCCTACACATTTACACAAATGTGAGAGCTATATCTGGTATCTAATACCCTTGATTATAAGTAGATAAATTGACATGTATAACATAAATACTTGAAGAAATAGTCTCACTATCCTTTTTCCTTTTCAGATCTTCCAAAGATAGTTTGCAATACCTCTTCCAATGACCTGGTTCATTGCAGAAGAAGCAAACCCCTTCCTTTGGTGGTTTAACCTTAGGTTGGGTTTTGAGCCCTTTAGCTTTGGTTCGACCTTTTAGCTTTGCCCTTACCCCTACCATTGGCTTTTCTCTTCTTGCCCTATCCCTTTTGAACCAACACAATTCAATACTTGTGTGATCACAAATCTCTCATGCCTTGCCTATTGTTGGAACATTTCCTAAAGGTGTATGATCATATTGTATGCCTCCATGTCTTCCATTTGCTTCCGAAGCTTAGGATTCATAGTGGCAAGCATGATGCAAGTGACAGTCAAAGAGTCTACAACTCTTAGAGCATCAGCAACAAGTTCATTAGGGATTGGTTCATTTAATTTCCTTTCATGCTTAAGAACAATTCTTAAGTTACGGTACCAATCAAGGAAATTTGTGGTATTCAGATTATCTTTTCAAGAATCGATCGCAAGGTTATGTTGTTTGTTGTCATGATCTATATACAGAGGCATGAAAAGTTAATTATCTTTATATAAGTCATTTTACATACTTCTACTATTTTATCAAATTAATAACCCTTCAATATTAATTCGGAAAACAAATTTTCTTAGTAGAATAAGATCCATATTTCACCAAATATTGAGTCAGCTTTGGCATGACGTTCAAAATTTAGTTATTTAGGTAGGAAACCCCTTTCCAATTACATCACATGTAACTCTTGTTATGGGATTGACATCACATGTCCCGGCCAAATAATCCCATTTAATGCCATAGGCCCAAAACCGTTTTGATAGTCTATTTAAGTCTAACCATTACGACATGCAAATAACACTATTATTCACTCCTGTCTGACTAGGATGGTCTTTTGTACCCTGCTTTGGCAGAACCTACAATTGGACAATCTAAGTCTTGACAGGTGTCGAAACATGGAAGGCATTTTATGACTTAGTATTTTGTAAAGGTTTATTTTATCTATATGTTAAAACCTTATCATATTAGATGGATACTAAGCATGTAAATGTGCAAACGTGGTATCACATACATTCACATATATCATCATATATGGTATAACATGCTTATAAAGAAAAAGAGAAAGTGTCATAGTATGGCCCTTAATCTATGTTAATCTTCATAAGCCAATATGAAGATCAACGGTCCAAACCTAAGGTGAGAATCCATAAGCATGGATTTAAAATGATAGAACTCATATCTTCATCATGGTGCTTTGACTTCTCCATCATCATGGGTTCGAAAAATCTTCATTACATCTTCATGTCTTCATTACAAGATAAAGAAGATACAACAAAACCTACTACTACTAGTAGAATATAAATTACAACAAAACAAAACGACATGCAGGCCGTATTTATAAAATTACAACCCAAGATGTAAAAGAAAGCAACCTGCCAATCACATAGGTCTTAGGGCCATACTATGCATCATGCATTCAACACAACATATATGAAATTTATACATATGGCTTAAAACAATTCAAAACCACTCACATATGTTGACTATCATAATAGTCAAAAATTTGCAGGGGTCAAGGGGACAGCGTCCCCTGTGGGGTTTCAGGGGCAACGCCCCTGAAACCTAGACGAAATTGAAAAAGAGAGTAACAATTTTCTTTACAAAACTGAGTTATAAGAAAAATTTTTCATCAATGAGAATCCATAAATTTATGTTCAAAACTGTTAAGGCGTTTGTTCATGTATAGCAGAAATAAAATATAAGAAACCATTCTGCTATCATATTCTCATTGAGAGTGGTAAACAAATTTGATAAATAAAATCAAATCATAACGTCCTTTAAAATTGCATATCACTATTCATCTAATTGCAGGAGTCCAAACATTTGAAAACCGATTTAAAACCATTAAATATGATCTGCACGGTAAGAACATTATCTATTTACTTTTGTAATCCGATTACAAAACAAAACAAAAATTCAATTTCGTCCAACGCTGAGAACCCTAAACTTTGATGTAATCACATTACAATGGATCTGTTCCATAACGAACAAAAACGAACAGATTCGTTACTCATGTCAAAAACCCTAGATTCTGATCCAACATTCAAATATTATCAACATATATTTGTCAGATTTGATGTAATCCGATTACACAAAATAATAGTGAAAAAAGGGTTTCGTAATAAGCATGCATAAAATTGAAATTCAAAATTTCGAATTATATGTCATTACAAGCATGAACAGATCCGAAATCAAATCCCAATGAAACAATTTCAATAAGCGTAAAATTATCACATGCATATCCTTAACACGATTTCAAAACTTGTACATGTATCACACATACATACAGTCTAGAGAATCGACTTAATTGAAATCGCAAGTGGCTCTGATACCACTGTTGGGAATTTTCGATCCAAATCTGAATCGTGCAGCGGAAAATCGTTTTTTTTTTTTTTAAATTCCCAATCGGATCCAAGCATTTCAATTAAATCAGAAATAAAAGGGAATCGTGTACCTTTTGGTTTTGATGATGGGATCAAGGAGATGCAGATTATACCAACTCCCTCTACCGGTATCCACGCGAATGAATTGGATCTTTTTGGTACTTTTTTCAAATTTGGAAATTCGGATCTGAGATGTTGCAAACGCAAACACCCTCTACGGTATCCACACGAATGAATGCTCCTTAAAGATCCTTTGTGTGCTAGCACAATCTAGAACACCTTCTAGATTCAAACGGGATTAAACTTTCTAATCACGACTCTCGTGTTATTTGCTTTAGGGTTTACAGTGTTTCACTGCAGTCTAATGTGACAGCATGTGTTGTCTAACCCTAAAGACAAACCCTTATGTTCTATTTATAATGTCATTCAATAATGACATTTTTACCCTTAATCTAATTAGGGATAAATAATTATATTATAATTTATTAAATAAATTATAAGATAATTAACAAACATAAGAATCTCTAATCTAATTAGGGAACATAAAACTATTTGGCCTAGGGCATAATTACCAACACAATCATTGTGAAATCAAATGAAATTATTTCAAGGTGAAATCTTAAGTATCATTATCTAGATGATTGTTTTAGGCTATATATGTATCTATTGTGCCTACATACTTTACATTCTTGACCTTCAACTATGAAACCTTCTAGTTGTTCCATATAAATTTTCTCATTTGGTTTTCTATTGAGAAATGTTGTCTTAACATCCATTTGGTGAAGTTCTAAATCCATTTTTACAGTTATCGCCAAAATGAGATGAATATAATTAAATTTCACTATAGGAGAAAAGGTTTCCTCATAGTTTATACCCTTCTTTTGAGTAAATGCTTTGGCTATGAGGCATGCCTTATATCTCTTGATAGTCCCATATACCTTGCATTTAATTTTGAGAACCCATTTGTTTCTAATTGCTTTACAACTTGGAAGTAAATCAACTAAATTCCATACTTGATTAGATCTCATAGACTTTATTTCCCCTTCCATTGCATTTCTTTAATTTTCCTTAGTAAGGCTTGAAAAGAGTCTCTTGCAAGCTCTTATGCTCTTTGTCATCACTTAGTGAAATTATAAAAATTTCCCCCTTAATTTCAAAACGATGACATGGTATCTTCTCGTGTTCACTTTTAGGCAAACTATTGATCTTGTGGAACTAATCCGTTAATTGAAGTAATGCTCCCACTTGGCATGATTCTTTGAGAAGAATTTGGCTCTTCTCTTGTAATATTAGTAGGATAGGTTTCATCTATTGAATCATCAATATTATAAGAGCTTGGGGTTCTATTAATGTAACCCTTACTAGGAAAATCGGTTTCTAAAAATGTGGCATCCTTTAATTCTCATTTAGTTACAATTCCATCTGTGTTTTCACTATATACCCTTTTGAATGTTCAAAATATCTAATAAACATACATTTCTTTCCATTTGAACTTAATTTTCTAAATTCTGTGAAAGGAATATGAACATAAACTATTGACCCCAAAGGTCTTAGGTTACTTAAATATGGTTTCCTACTGATCAATAATTTATAAGGCATAGAAGTAACTATTTTAGAGAGAACTTTGTTAAGTACATAGGTGGCAGTTAATAAGGCATCTCTCTGAAAAATAGATAAGTAAATTACTTGTGCCATAATTGACCTAATCATTTCTATTAATGTTCTATTCTTTCTCTCTGCAACATCATTTTATTGCAGGGTTCTAAGAATAGTTAACTGCCTTATAGTTCCTTTTTTTTTATTACAAAGTTCTTTGAATTGCTCATAGATATTCACGTCCCTATCAGTCCTCAATGCCTTTACCTTTTATCTAATAGATTCTCAATTGAATTCAAGAACCTTTTAAAACAATCTAATGCTTTGTATTTGTGAGAAATCAGATAAACATGATCAAAACGAGTGTAATCATCTATAAATGTATGAAATATAAGGATCCATTCCTCAGTCTCATATTCAAGGGACTACGTATGTCTAAATGTATCAACTATAATGCATAGATGGATCTAGTCTCCTTGCCAAAAGGTTTTCTTATTGATTTACTAGTTAGACAAAACTCACATGTAGACAATTCAATTTTAGTTAATGAGCCTAAAAGGTCTATTCTAGCTAATATATTAATTCTATCATGCTTGATGTGACCTAATCTAGCATGCCTAATATTTGCATCAATAATATTGTTTTCGTCGTTTGGTTCAACATTTAATACAATAAAACCATTTGACATAAAACCAAATCCATAAAATATAATTCCCAAATAAACATTAATGTTATTGCCATGAAAATTAAGATTATATCCTAAACTTAAAAGTGCTAAAATGGATATTAAGTTTCGTTCGATTTCTAGGGCAAAAAGGACATCATGTAGGAAAAGAGTCTTGCCACCACGCAAGTCAAACATGTAAGTGCATATGCCTTTAACTTTAACTCTACCGTCCCAACATAGATCCATCTTGATTTACTTGGTACCTGACGATACTCTACAAAAAGTTCCACCATCTTAGCTACATGGTTTATAGCTCCAGAGTTTAAAGTCCACATAGAATTATAGTTAGTAAGCAATACACAACTACAAACATAAATGAACTGTGGAGGAGTGGATTGTACCCTCTTTGGCTCAATGCACTCACGAATGATATGTCCCAATTGTCCATAATTAAAGCACTTCATCTTGACCTTGTCTTTCTTGCCACCGCGTTTGCCTCTTTAAAAGTGATATTTCTTAGCTTTGTTACTTACTGATCCAACCCCATTACCATTTTTGCGATTCCTCTTCCTTTTGGAACATAAAGCCACAGTTGAAGTGAAATAAACAAACACATTCCCAATGGACTTTGCAACTTCTAAGTGCTTATCTTCCAATTCAAGGTGATGTGAAATATTATCAAATGTTTTGATGTTTTTATTATGAGTCATATTCACCCTCATGTGTTCCTAATTATCTAGAAGGGATTTAATTCACAACTTGCAATTGTTGTCCATTAGTTAGGGTATGTCTAGCAGATTTCAATTCCCTAACCATGGTTGACATCTCCCTTAGATGCTACCTCATCGTGTGATTTTGGCTCTTCATATAGGTGTCAAACTTGATTGTAAACCTCCTCAATTTGCTTATAGAGGTAACCCCAAACTTCTCTTCAAGAATATCCCACATCTCTTTTGCTATGGAGTATTGATCAAACTAGCACATAATGTCATCTTGCATGCTACTTAGCAATGTGATACAGACAATGCTGTTTTTTATGTTCCAAGCATTATAAGCCTCAAGATCCCTCTTATATTGAGCAAGTGTTCTATTTTCAGGCTTCGACATGATATGGTTTAGGGTTTCTAGTACTTCTTGCTCCTTGAGGATGCATTGGACTTTACAGTGCCAAATGTCATAATTGTCACAATTAAGTTTTTCCTTGTTCAACTCAACAATAATATATTTAGAAGTTGAACCCATTTTCAAATAGCTCCACATTTGATATAAATACATATAAATAAATCTGGCACAACACACACATATAACATGCACTAAAATATCATATCGAATCAAATGACTATTTTATACATGATACAAAATAAAAAATTTGCTACTCTTAGCCATCATCTATATTCACATACTCAATCGTCATCATAATCAATATTATTTTTCACAAAAAAAAAAAATTCTAGATAAAAATTTTCTTAAGAATTTACCAATCTAGAAAATTTACCAATCTAGAACTCCCATTCAGTCAAATAACTTATAAATAATAAACATGCTAAAAACATACATATTCTTTATTATAACATGGAAATTACAAACTGCATAAAACAGAGACCAGTTTACTGGTTTCTCAACCACAATGATTTTAAATGCCACTCACAACATATTATATTTTATGTCATAGATACATGCATATCAACGTTGTATGATAATGCTTTACAAAAATTATCTTAAGCCTAAGAGAAAGGCAGGATATAATATAAATTTTTTGAAAACATATTATCTTGCAAGAGAATCTGCTGAACCCATTACATTAAGCATCAAAACAAAGAGAATGCTTATCTATGGTCCGAAATTTCGACAAATTCAAACGATGTTATATTCTAGTCGTAGATTCCAACCATTACCTCCTAGAATGTACGGATTAGAGATAATCAATTGTGCCATTATTGTGTCTAAAAAAATTATAATTCATTTGAGCATTAATTTGAATGAATCAAGATTACATTTGCATGGATGTTTCCATCACGCATTCCATCTCCATAGATGACAAAGACACCAATTTATTTTAATTTTCTTTTGATCGCCCGATTGATTTTCTTTTAACTGCCCATGCACGGGCAAATGATAACGTTCCATTTATTTAACTGCCCATTTATGTAGAAATACCCTAAAAAAAGAGATGTTGATAAGTGGTAATAATAGAATGAAGGGAATTTTTATGTTCTCGGATCATATAACCACTCATATGAAAATTAAATGAATTATAGAAAAATAAATATAAAAATTTTCAGGGTTCAAGAACGATTAGAAAAAATCAAGATCGTTTATTAATGTGATAGGATCGATCCCGTTGTAACAACCATGAGACCATGAAATTTTCCTAGAGTGAAATGTCCTCAAAGGCCCATCACTTTTTGGCACGTGTCACAATCTAGGTCATCAAAACAATCTCTTCTTACTTAAACCTTAATCATATATTCATTTTATTCTTGAAATGTTATACTGTTTTCATCTCACATTCTCTATCTCCACAATATATATATATATATATATATATATTGTACCTGCCTCCATTTCCATCTCTTCTAAATTCACTATTGGAAATCAAATATACAAAATCATCATTTCTTTTTGCAAATAAATAAAAAAGAAAAACCCTCTCTACCTCTCTTGGTGATAAAAGCTTAAGCTTGAAGACCAAGTTTCAATATCGAGTAAATCTCAAGAAACCTCGCTCTATTTGATGAATAACTGAAGAAGTTTGAAGCAATAAATTATTTAAGATCTACATTTTAAAATTAATGTGTAGATCTGTATCTATTTTAAAATATTACTTGTTTGAGCATAGATCAATGTGATTGAACAAAAAAAATACGATATATGTTTTTCTTTTGTGAGTCGAGGCATGTATATATACTAAACTATAATAAATTAAATTGATCTAATGCTCTCTAATATAAAATGTAATATTAAATGGGTATTACATGGAATTGGTAAAATAGGATGTTGATTTTTTTTTTTTTTTTTTTTGGTACCGAGCTAGGTATATGTGATCTATAAGTATATGAGGCGAATAAAGTGATGTTCTCTAGGCATGCAGAATGAATAATGATATTAAAATATGTTCCGCGTGTTTAATTGATAAATGATTAGAATGATTCGGTCAATGAATATGCAAATATATAATAGAATTTAAAATTGTAAATGGACATGTAATGCTTTAGTGTATTGAGACTATTGAGAATAAAAAAAAATGATGTATATAGGATAATATCATTTTGATCTCTTGATTAGACCCTTAATTTATGACATGTGAATTGGATTTAAATGATCAATATGTTTTAAATATGTGTGTATCCAATGCCGAATCATATAAGTTGGATTGGATAGGTAAATTGTAGGAAGAACCTTATTTTATTTCGTAGTTAATAATTTTTGTCAAAAAAAAAAAAAAAATTAAATGATCGTCAACTAGAATTAATTTTCTTATGAATTAGTTAGAACATAGATTCATGAATCTATGGGTTGAAATCACGTTTTGACAGATGTTGTGTGATAGAAGTATTTATTAGCTGGATGCTTACATAATAATAATGATTTTTTATTCTTTATGTATCTATTAGTATATTAATTTAATATATGAATCATGAATTTTTTTTTCCTGACCGAGAGCATAGGTGCACATGTATCTATGGTATTGGGTTTAAATTGATGATTTAATTATATATGTTTTAAATCCAATGTGAACTATATATATATGTATATATATTATATATGTAAATGTCAAAATATTATTAGATTTGAATTTCGATTCAACGATTTAAATATAAAATGAAGCCAAAAGTAATATACAAAATAAAATATAACTTGGATGTCAACTGTTTGGTTAGTTGACCATACATACATAAAAATAATTTTTTTTTATTTGATTATACTGTTAATATAATAAGAATTTATTAATTAGTTATGTGGTTGAAGTATTATTGATATAAAGAAATGACGAGTCCTGTCATTTTCGGGAGATAATGAGGACTATTGAATTGAATTGGAGTTTATCGTTAAAGTTATTTGAATTTATTAATAAATTATGATCATGTTTTCATAGTAAGAACTTTTTTTTTTAAAAGCCTTGTTGTTCTACTATGTTCTTGGAACATTATATTAACTAATAATGCTATAAAAGTTTTAGTAGTTATAATCCAATCTCTTTTCTATAGGAGATGATGATGAATTGTCTTTTGGTTAGGTAGTACATTGATGTTTTAATCAGTAATGTGATTGTGTACTAAATTATGATGACAAAGGCCTAAAAATTTAAATATTAAAAATATGAAGTGGTTCCACGACTACATAAACACATAGTCATATATATCAATACAATCAATGTTGTAATATTAAACAATCAAATGAGAATCTTCTTATACTTATGCTATTGAGACGATATTATGATATTGGTCATATATTTGTTTTATTTTATAGAAAAATAATAATATAAAAAATATATTTCTTTATTGAGCTTAACTGATTTATTTCCAAATCCAAGACTCTATTCTCTAGCCTATTTGAGTTATTCCATATATTTCAAGGGGCTTACTTTGACTATTGGTAGGTCCATTAGCTTTTACTTGATCTAATTAACTTATCTCTACCTATCCTATGGGTTTTTAATATAATAATAATAATTGTAAACTTAGGCTCAATTTGCTTTAACTATTGTTGGACCTAATCCCAATTAATTAAGCTCATATACCAATTTCCTAGGTGTAAATCACCTAATAAGCTCAATTACCAATTCCTTAGATCTAAAACCTATACTATGGAAATAGAAGTAAATTAGGCCTAATTAGGAATCCCAAAGATCCAATTTACCTAAACCCTAAATCTTAAAATTCTTAGTAGACTTAAATCCATTTCCTTAAGCCCATTAACCTAAAAACAAAAATAATTAATAGTGGAATAATTGGGATTGATTTAGGAACCCTTGAAGCCCAATAAATCTAAATAAGTGATTCAAATGCAATCCTAATGGGCTTAATAACAACTCCTTAAGCCTAATACCTAAAGCCTTAAACCCTAAAGACTAATCAACGATAACAAGTGTAATCCCAAACCTAATACTGTTAATCTTTCTTTTAACAGATATTATTCGCTATCGGATTCTTCTGATCTTCGAGGTATGCATTGACTTGTGTATTGGATATTAAGATAGACATTAAACTTGATCAAAACTCATAGACAAATTAACTAATGATTGAGAATGCGTAGGCTGGGGACCGATGCCCTTGTTAGAATCTTAAGACTCTAACATAATAGTTAGACTCTTAAACCACGGTGGTGGCTCAACAATTAGCTAATGAGGAGTATAATATTAGCATACAGTTAACCCTTTAGAGTGATTTTGCATTCAAGAGTAGTCTAAAGGGATGAGACTCATAGATCATATGGTGTTGATTAACTAGATTGGTTAATGTTTGAATAACAACTGTTAACCTTAGATGAGACTAGTTTCCTTCTAGTTCTTTTCTTGTTGATAAGGCACCGACTTGTCTTATCAACACCTTAAGTAGATGCATCCACTTAGGACCCCTTCTATTCCCACTTTTGTTGCTGGAGTCATAGGTACTCCACTGTTGCTATTCATACCTTAATTAAAGAGAAAAATTGAAGGTTTGCTAATTGACAAATTAGGCTCATGTGCATACGTTGTATGTTCTTATGTTGCTATATACTGGACTTCGCAGCTCATTCTTATCATTTTAGGTTCTGACGATGAGACTTATGATGATGCTGATGATGTTGGTCATTACGATTATATGGGATACGGGTCTAATGTTTGTTTAAAAAAAGTATGATTAGTGAAAATAAACAATTCATAGAAGATTGTAAATTTTGTTTGATGAAACTAAAAACAAAGATAGACTTAGAGACACGAATAAAATCGCTTTCCTTAGTGAATTTATGCCCCCACACTAAGTTTGCTATGGGATTTGAATGTAGAATTTCCCTAAGATACAACTAAGTCTTGATATTTGAATAACAAACATTCACGTATCAAACCACACTTAAAAGAATTTTAAGATGTATGTACGTAGTAATTGATTAATAGAAGAAATACAAAGAGAATAATAACAACAATTATCAGTTATGTTTTACTATCAGATGCAACATATTTTATATAATGAATTGACATTCCAACCATCAGGATTTTTTCCAAAAGTCACATTGTTTAGATATGGGTTGCATCTTTTGGGTTTAAAATTGATTAGTTATTAATTAACTAAATCATTGTCATGAATAAATGCAACCTAAACACATAAAATTCTATAAGAAACGTATCAAAAGTTGCAATCGCATAAAATTAATCATCAAAATAAAATCAAAGTGTGGATAGTGGAGATAACGGTCGTGTCATAAAATTTATAATTTTATTTCATTCTCCTTCTTGCTTTAAGTAAAAGATCCACATTATGGATTACATAATTGACAACCTATTTCTACAACATTGAGGAGTAGTTTACAGATAATGATTATTAGATCCATTAGACTCTTTTATCTACTTCGAGAGATTTTTCATATGGCGAGACTTTTTTATGTTTTGAAGAGATACCTAATACTCCCTTTTGTTTAGATGTGGTTTTGCTACTCTTACAAGATCCTTTTATAGTCAGTGCTTGTGAGCACACCCTCTTTACTTGATACTTGTTTTAGTACTATTTTAATACTATCTTCATTACACATGATGTAACACCATAAATTTTAGAGACACTTACAACTCGTCACGGATCCTTATAGGATGAGGACACGCAAAGACTCAAATACTTGCTATAAACTACAATTAAACAATTATAAATCCAATTCACAATCTCAGGGATGGTTCACATTTACAATTAACAATACTCTCTTCTTATCATAAAAGCAACATCAACCTTACATACAAAATATCACATGCTAGGTGACTCATATAAATCACTAAGTTTACCAGCAACTAACATTAAAATCTTCATCCTTAACTAAAAATTAATACATAAGTAATAATAATACACATATCATTTACTAGGAATCTCTATTTCCCAAAAAATCATCTGAGAATTCACACATCAGCAAAGTAATCTTCGAGACCATCTTCATCCAATTCACACAGGTGGGAATGAACGGTGAATGGTTTTCAGAAAATGATTCGGTATTGAAAATTAACACTTCCTGGTCATGTATATACCGCACATTGTGTGGATTAGCTATTGAGCAACATTACTCCGTACGTAAGCAAAATTTTCCTATTATAATCATTAATTATTGAACAGCATGCGGTCGCCCATTGAATTTTTTAAATTCCTATCCCCATTGTATATCATCATTGGAGGAATAGGAATAATGCTCCTGCCAAGAACACCACAGACCACACTCGCAACCCTAAAAGTTAGAATTAATAAAATCTAATATGCTATGCTAGTAGTTGACTCCATCATTATCTGCTAGTACAAGTAGCATACCTAGATAATGATTTTTTTTTCCCTCCATTAAGCTTCGCTTGGCCGACCAAAATATAGTTTCTTTTTAACAAATAATATATCTAATAGCACTCTTCAATCTGAAAATCTAAAATAGTCGATGGGCCTAACGAATTGCATTGTTCATATAAATCTAGTAACCAAGGAATATATAAATAATTAACACGACGCGTATACTAATCTTTAAAATCTTTTAATATCAAAGTGTAAAAAAGAGTGGGTAACAACACGCAATTAGCTATCTTATATTCTATTTTTCAGAGTAATGTAACCATTTAGACGGTTATATATGTGTATATATATAAGGAATAGTAAACATATCGGGTTAAATGACAAATTTGATTTTGAACTTTGCATGAAAATTCAATTTAGTATCCAATCAAATTTTTTATGATTATTTCTTTTAACCTTTTTAACATCATTTACTTTATTTGTAGACGTAGAAAGGATAGTATATTATTGAATTTTTACTAAAACTCTTAATACCGTTTGATACTAATGGATTGTTCTTTCCACATTAGAAAACATAGGAAATAATGTTAGTGAAAAAGTTAAAATAGTCATTAAAATTTTAATTAGGTATTAAATTGACCACTTTAATGTTTAAATATCAAATTAAATTTTTGTACAAAATTCATATACCAAATTAAACATTTTCCCAAAATGTTATTTAAAATTTATATGTAAATTCACATGCATGCTCTTTATTAACGAAAAAGGTATTTTTGTGAATTATTGATATATTACTTTATTTAATATTTATCATAATTAACATCAAAATATTATTTTTGGGGTAAAATATATAATAAGATATTAATATTTGAATGTAAATTAATTTAAAGTATCAACATTTTGGATAATTAAAAAAAGGAACCAACGTTTCGTAAAATAAGTCAAATGAGATATCAGCGTTTTGCAAAACTCATTAAAATTAATCATGTTTTGATAAATTTTTATCAAATTTTCCTCAAATTTTCTCAACAAAATTCTCATTTGATTCATTTTGTCAAATATTGATTCTTTATTTCAACCACTCAAAATGCTAGTAGTCATATAAATCAAAACGAAAATGATTTTGCGGCTCCAATTTTCTTTTCCCCTTATTGGATTTACATTCTTGATTTTAGGCCTTGACCAAGGAATCCTATAACACTGCGGGTGGAGTGAGTCTACA
This sequence comes from Combretum micranthum, assembly GCA_024138025.1. NCBI lineage: Eukaryota > Viridiplantae > Streptophyta > Magnoliopsida > Myrtales > Combretaceae > Combretum > Combretum micranthum. The sequence goes on along the minus strand of JAMXBD010000801.1, from coordinate 5,409 downwards.
AATAAAGCAAATACGAGTTAAAAAGTGCAGGAAGTAGTCAGCACTTCGACTCTCAAGTCAATGGACGATTTTAAGAGAATAAGAATATCAGCACAATGAAAGGAGAAGGCATGAGAGGGTACAGATTTCTCAATTATCGAAGCCAAGGAAATTAGTTGAGATGCCATGATGAGCAATGAGGCAAGGCGTAGAGCCTAATTAAACATAATGGATCGGCGCCATAAATCACGGGGTATTTATAAGAGGAGATAGGCTATCGTTGAGTCGGCGTCATCCTCAATTCCTCATCCCACCGATTATCAATCTCATGCAATATAGTAAAGAACAAATCTTACTACTTGTTTAATGCTATTGATGACTCCTTCACTTCGTCTTAAGTAATAAGGGGGAAATTGATATTTAATTCAATAGAAATATAATAGAGTTGTAATGAGTCTAATAGCCGTTACAATATTCACTTGATATGAAAAATAAAATAAGTAATTATTAGAATAAAAATAAAATATCTATAATAACTCTCATCTTTGTTACATAGAGAGAGAGAGAGAGAGAGATGATAATTGTATATGTAATATTTTCTAGATATGAGTATTTATGATAAAAATTAAAAATTAACCATTGAATGACAATTCATATATGCGGGGACATGAATTATTATTAATCATTTTACATGATATATCTTGTTTGGATACACTGATTTGGTATCATTTTGCATCATTTTCAAATCGAACCAAATAAGCAACCCACTTTATTGCATAAGCAACTACCACATCACTCATGTTATTTGAAGTTTTCACAAAGCACCTAGAGATAAAGATGATCTTATAAATTATCATTTTCTTTAACTAAACACCGTAATAGAATTTTGCATAGAACGAAGCCTAAATGAATAGCTATTCCTCCTAAGTGAATGAGCTCTGAATATTAACCTATTTTATCCCTTTATGCAGGGAGCTTGATGGGCTTGTTTAGAAATTGAAAGGCCCAATTAACCAAAATTCCATCTATTTCATTTTTACTCTTTATTCTTATTAAAATTTGAATCTCATCCCAATGATAAAAACCTGATTAGGAATGGTACAATCAAACATGGTAGTTTAGAGCAAATTCGAATAATTGTTACCCATTATACTGAGTTTACATATTAATATCTTATCTGATCTTACCGCCTCTCTCCGGTTTGTGGTACTTGACTCATTTCATTTAGTTTGACTCGTTGGGTCTATAAATGCCCCCTATTAAATTTCACTCCTCGAATGCCTCCAAAGTGCATTCATTTAAGAGGCCAATAATGGACTCCAACCTCATCACCCCTACTCATACAATTACACATACCCGACCCCATTAATATCTCCTTCTCTCTACTCACAATATATACTCACCTTACACGCACCGACAAAATTTCTAGTAACCATTTCAGATATATTTGCATAATATATTCAAATTCAATCCATGTAGAAGAAGAAGAAAGAAGAATAGCAACTTTAGATTCTCTAAAGCAAGGAAGAAAGAGCAGAACCAAACACAAGCAAAAGGTTTCATGTTCATTCGACAGTTTTACAGAAATGAAAAGCCAAATCTGGAGGACATAGTTGGAGGTACGTACGTTTATTTGTTCTTATGTTCTTTACGCTGGCTACTTGTTGTAAATCTAAAGATGATTATTGTTGGAGCGTATTTGTTTCACGAAAAATGATATTTACTATCATTATTTGAGTATAATCATGGCAATCTTAAAATTTATGATGATTATCATCTTGTGATATGTGATAGTGAATCGCAGCAGAAGCGACCTCTTAAAAGTGGAAATTGTTTTTACTCATTCAGATAGGCATTTTCTGTTATAGGTAATCGTGGTTACTAAATTTGGGTTGTTCGATTCGTATAAATTTATGGAAATGGACTAGACCAGTATCCTAAGTCCTTATTGGAGTGTGATCGTGTTCTTTGTTATTAGATAATAAATCTTAAGAGTACGTGATAAATTTAAAAAAAATGATATAATGTAAAAGATGGGCGAAATCCTTTTATCATTGAACAATTCAAGTTCACTTAATAACTCAAATTTTATATAACATTCTTATATTTGTATATACCAAACAATAGATAATACAAAAATCTTTATCCCGTTCCATGCATATCATTGACAATATAAGTGAATTGTGCCGTCTAATATTTTTTGTTTGGTACTATCTATTTTCTCTCTTCTTTTCCATTTTTTACAACCAAATATTGACACAACGAGTAGCGTAAAAGATAAGATCAATCGATGATTAATCTTAGAAATTAAAATAAAATTGAGAAAAATCCTCACTTAAGGAATTCTGGAATGTTATTATGTGATAAAAGACATTTTATAATAAGAAGAGGATAATTATATATCGTCTCTTAAAAAAACTCCTAAGTGTTCCAAAATACGAAAATTAAAACTAAACTTTAAAGGTAGTTTTGGGGCCTAAACGAAGGTTTTTGAGCTTGAAAACAACTTTGTTTCCACTGGATTTGTGGATCTTGAAAATGGTTTTATGTGCATATATAATAAAAAAAAATAGAATTATATGCTAAAAATTACGACTTTTGACTGCGCATTTATTTCTTTGGGCTTTTTGGATTTGTCTAACTTTTTCAAGAACCGATCCACAATCTGCTTTGCATCAAATACTATCTTTATCTCACATCTCTTAATGAAATGGCTTTCAAGTATTCATCACTTGTTAATGAAATCCCTTTAAGTTTTTACCACTTCAAAATATTTATGTAATGATATTTGATGATTATAAAATTTTTGTTATAATACTTGTCGACAAAGTTTAAATGTCATTTTACCTCCAAATAAACACACATATTACTACATGAAATAAACATCGACGAATGTAAATTTTTAATAAAAATTTTATGTAGCTCTTTTGCATAAGCAGTACGCATGCATTTGTATAAAAACAAAAAAAGAACAAATCCGCCCATATCCTTTTTCTTTTATTTTTTTTTTTTGGGGTTCTCTCGGTGGAGAAAATAATAGCCATTGCAAGTACTATTTGAAACCGTAGATTTCCGAACCAAATTAAAATTAATCTTTAGCATGCAATGGGAGAGTAGAAATATAATTGTTTAATTAGCTTTGAACGTATTTAATTACAGGCATTTGGCATTATAATCTATACAAATAAATTGGGAATTTTCACCTTTCCCACCTTATTCTCTTCATTTTGGAAGGATGAAGTAATGGTGGGATACAAGGAAAATATTATATCAACTTTTTCTTTTTTCATGTTTTCTTTCAAAATAAATAAAAAAAAATTTTAATCCCTCTTATTTCTTTTTCCTCCTAATAATTCTTTGTTAATTTCCTTAATTATACCAAGCAGAGTGTAAGGTTATAAAAAAAGGGTGTAAGGTTATGAAAAAAAATAAGGTTAATACCTAAATATATTAATGGAAAAAAAAGTTTTTCTGGGGCCATTTACATTATTGTGGTGTATGATTTTCCATACCATAGTACATATCAAAGTTGAATTTGGAGAAATTTTATGAATTCATTATTAATATTGATAGAACTGATTTTGATACTATCTAATGGCTCATAACATATCCAATCGTTATCGAATCACCAAAATAAATAATATTGTAATTACTATAGTTATTTTAATAGTTAAATGATTGATTGAACGACCTATTTCACGGTAGAAGCTTTCATGAATTTAAACAAATTGATATTGCAAAAGTATTCTCAAAGTGATAAAAACGTTAATTCCAGTTCTTATTAATTAGTGTCCCCATTATTTATGGGTTTTAACTGATCGAATACTATGAAATAGGATGAATTTCACCTGCAATTTTCTCCTTTATTCTTATACACAACCGGATGCATTTGTTGGGAGCAGCACAAGAGTACTAAATAGAGATAAAACAACCATAGTCATGATTATCACGTGGAGGCTTCTTAGTTTGTGTATATATTATATATAAGGGATGTTACTGGATATTTCTTAAAAATCTAACGGAAAATCTTTTTTATTTTTAATTTCAATTCAAATGTTTTTATTTTCTCAAAGGTGCTGTATAATCAATATTAAAAAATATAATTTTTCTTTTAATCTTTTGACTGTTAAGGCATTAACTTTTCAGTTAAAGGAGACGTTAAATTGAAATTATAGGCATTAAATTGCTGGAATTGAAAATTTAGATACTAAATTGCAAAAATAAAATAAAAGTACATGCACTTTTGGTGTCTTTATCCCAATAACAATATTATTTATATACATACATATATATGTATGATAATGATAAATTAAATACCTATACTTTAACTTTTGACAATTTAATATCTTATCTTTAAATTTTAGTAGATTAGTGCTTATACATTCAAATTGTATGCAATCCAATGTGTCCATTGATAATAATTTGATGGATATTTATTTTAATGACTAAAAAATGATAGACAAGTGTTTGTACTTTCATTTTTTTTTGGCTCTAATTTACCAAAATTTAAAGAAATTAATAGCTAGACAATTGACTTATTATTATTCTATAATCAAAATAAATATTAATCAAAACACATATACAAAATTGATTTTAAAAAAAATATATTATATATTAAATTACTAAAAACCTAAAGTACTTAACTTGTCATTATCCCACCTCCAACCAATATCTCTACTTTTGTTGGGCCAGAATTTGGAAAAACAAAAAGATCTCCACACTTTCTGTCAAAAAGTAAGTATGGCTTGACTTATTAATCCTAGCCTTTGACTGATAAGATATGTCGCTTAATATAATTAATCAATACTCAAGAGCCAGTGGGCTGAAAGCCGTGTATAATGATAATTGCTATTTGTGAGTGGCACATGGACCTTTATAGTATAGGTTTCCCTTCTTTTAACCAATTTATTAAGAAAAAGCTGACCCAAGTTTTTGGGTTTGAATGTTTTTCTATTTTCATTTTCATAATAATATTTTTATTTTTAATATTAATGGTTGAGAAATTCCAAAATTTCAAACTTGCTTCGGATATTATTGTGATACAATCTTCTTTCTTCCTTTCTTTTTTAAATCTAAACTGAAAGAAGAATAATGGGGAAAATCAATTTTGGAGGTTTTGACTCTTTTTTTTTTATGTTTATATAGTAACAACTAAAAGGATTAAATACAAGTGCAAATGAAGTTAATGGTCAAATATTAATATTTTATGTTCTTAAAACAATTTAATATGAAATTGCATAAAATATTTATTCAAAAATTTCGATTAGAAAAAAGTTATTGCATAATAATCTACCCATACAATATTTTTTCCCTTGTTTAGTGCGGGGCGTCTATTTGATAAATGTATATGTAGGTGCTGCACTGAAAATTTTTCCTCCTTAAATTTAAATTAACCTAAATGGGTTAGAATTTTTTGTTTTACTATCACGT